>OX383954.1:2287758-3487758 GCA_947532085.1 Elegia similella | reverse complement strand
CCTAGCGTCTATAGTGTGGTAACCAGGGACTCAAATACACTAAAGAAAGAAAGAACAAAAAATGATTTATTTGATATATCACAAACACAAACGTCTGGATTGAGTTTCTTTCGGCGTATTCTTCTCCGTGGCGCAGCGGTCAACACGCCTGCCTGCGACACGGAGTGACCGGGTTCGATCCCCGGCCAGGTCAAGATGGAAAATGATCTTTTTCAGATTGGCCTGGGTCTTGGATGTGTATCTATATATGTATTTGTTATAAAATATAGTATCGTTGAGTTAGTATCCCATAACACAAGTCTCGAACTTACTTTGGGGCTAGCTCAATCTGTGTGATTAGTCCGTATATATTTATTTATTTATTTATTTATTCTCGTTGCGAAACGCTAGTAGTATTTCGATTTTGTACAAATTGAACAAAATATAACAAATACAAATATGACTTTCAAAAAGAGATACATGTATCCAATTTTGAATAAAAATTTGACACGGTGAAACAATGTTACCAATTCTCAGCAATTGACATATTTGTGGCTATATCAAAATGGCCTGATGTTGTGGCCTTCTGACCACAACGCTGGTCTTCTGACCACAACACTATTATAAAGGGTTACACATGTGTAGTCGTGGTAGAGCCACTCTACCGGCAAAATAATAAATAAATATATACGGACAAATCACACAGATTGAGCTAGCCCCAAAGTAAGTTCGAGACTTGTCTTATAGGATACTAACTCAACGATACTATATTTTATAACAAATACATTTATAGATAAACATCCAAGACCCAGGCCAATCTGAAAAAGATCATTTTCCATCTTGACCTGGCCGGGGATCGAAGCCGGGCACTCTCGTGTCGCAGGCTGGTTTGTTGACCGTTGCGCCACGGAGCTAGCAAAATGAATTGCTAGTAGCATGAATGGGTCGGCTCGTCCAGAGAAGTACCAATCTTTCACAGAACATCGACGTCTGAGTAGAAGCTTTACCGCTTCTATGCTTCGATCGATGAGTGAGAGAGCCGGAGGCCCATCCTTCCCCCTCCCCTCCCCATTTCCTTCCCCCAACTCCTTGAAAGGCCGACAACGCACCTGTCACACCCTGGTGTTGCAGTTGTCCAGGGCAGCGGTGATCACTTACCATCAGGTGACCCGCTTGCTCGTTTGCCGTCCAATAGGTATCATATGGGAAGTAATATCGCCCTCTCGTTCTACAGCGCGGAGTTTTAACTTCTGCCGGAACCCGTTGTTTTTTTTTTATATGATAACTTTGTTGGTCTGACACCAATAGTAGGTTCCCTGTGGTCTGTGGTATGGGTGGGAGTCGGGTTCTCTCCTAGTATCTTACTAATTAGTTCTCAGTAATCTCATTAATTAGTTAAAATAATACAACATTTTTTTAAAATACAACAGAGTACGATTTAAAAACATTGAATATAATTAAGTTGATTTTGAATAAAAATTTACTATTAATTAAAACTTAATTACATTAATAAAACTAGAATTAAATATTATTCAATTAAAATACACTGAGTAGAATTAAATAAAAAAAAGAGGCCAATCCATAAGTATACACGGTGAAATTTTGATCGTTCTGGACCCTTATAGGGGTGATTCAGCCCATCAATATGAACAACTTTTCCGATGGGACCAATGCTTGGAACTAAAAAAAAAATGGGCAGTTTCATACAAAAAATTACGGCCGACTGTCAAAATTTTTTTTGACGTTTCCATACAAATTGACTGGGCGTCAATTTGTATGGGATCGTCAAAAAAAATTTTGAGTCCCATCCCATAGGAAAAATTGTTTATATCAACGGGCTGAATCATCCCTTTAAGGGTCCAGAACGATCAAAATTTCACTGTGTTTAAATAAATCTTGGATTTTTCTTTTTGCTACAACATAACATAACATATGATCAGATTGTGTTCCCAGTTATTCTTAAATTACTTTTTAAGTAAAAAAGAGCCAAACACGCACGAAGCTACACAGGTAAATTTTTCGACCTTTTTGTCTGCACTTTTGTTACCCTCGCTGCCCCTGACGTCATGGTCAAATCGCCTGATGATTGCTGTACACAATTTATGCCATTATAAAGCCAGCTTGTATTAATTAGATACGCTCGAGTATTTTCATGTGAAAATTATTTTTGAAACCCCTAGCTGCTCACCGCACCGGTGAAATTAAAACTTTTTTAGGGTTCCGTACCCAAAGGGTAAAAACGGGACCCTATTAATTTCGCTCCGCTGTCCGTCTGTCTGTCTGTCTGTCCGTCTGTCACCAGGCTGATTCTCATGAACCGTGATAGTTAGACAGTTGAAATTTTCACAGATGATGTGTTTCCGCTATAACAACAAATACTAAAAAGTAGAATAAAATAAATATTTATATATAAATATAAATAATTATTTATTTTTAAACTGAATGTATACCTAAATTTTCCGTGAATATTTCAAGCGTCTACCTGTTGCCGTTATCAATATCCAGCAAAAACAAGCAAAAAAAATCACGTTTGTTGTATGGGAGCCCCCTTAAATATTTATTTTATTCTATTTTTTAGTAATTGTTGTTATAGCGGCAATAGAAATACATCATCTGTGAAAATATCAACTGTCTAGCTATCACGGTTCATGAGATACAGCCTGGTGACAGACGGACAGACAGACGGACAGCGGAGCGAAATTAATAGGGTCCCGTTTTTACCCTTTGGGTACAGAACCCTAAAAAAGGGAACCCTTATACTCGTAGGATCACTTTGTCACGGTAAAGATATACTTTGTTGTCCGTCTGTCTGTCCAGTCTCTTTTTCTCAGGAACGCTTGGAGTTATCAAGCTGATATTCATATCAAATAGGTACTCAGATCTACTGTCCCTTGGAGTTGTGAAAACCCTTCGTGCGCGAGTCTGACTACTTATAATAAATAAGTATAAAATTATTTAAAAAATATATATTAAAAATCTTTTTATTATATGATGCACCAAAAAATTTATGCTTTTCGAAATTTTTCCTTTATCTTTGTTATAAGACGCCAACGTCTTTCATACCAAATTTCAAGAGTCTGAGTTCACTGGAAGTAGGCTTTAATTAATAATTTTTAAATCATTTAACTTACTATTTGTGCAGTCCTGTAAAATTAACATTTTGAATTTTGAAGTCGGTTAACAGAATAGCCGTCAAAAACATTAAATGTCTTTACTTTGTAAACACCATTACAAAGATTGTCTGCGACGAACCAATGTACCTGTAACCTTGGATATGTACCCATTTCGATAAAAGAACCGGCCAAGTGCGAGTCGGACTAGCGCATGGAGTGTTCCGTACAAAAAAGTTTTTGACGAGACAACGTAACAAGTAAAAAGTAAAAAAGTAATTTATTGCCAAAAAAAAACAATCCACTTTTACAAAAACATTTTTAAACAATGAGGATGTACAATTCAGGTCGGTTTTCGTAATGTATGGCAAAGGAATGCCTCAGCTTTTGTTAGCCCGGAATGAGGTCCGAGCATAACGCTGTTTTTCAGGCATCCCTCTAACGTCTAACGTCTAATAAGTGTCACGTTCTGCATGCGAGCGAGAGAGCGGAACAACCGATAGAGAGTAATTTTTCAATACCGCTCATAATATTACTGGAATCTGATGAGAAATGTGTAGTTAATATAAGAAGCTACAGTGAAAGCTTAATTAAATTACACGAGAAATGAAACAACTTATAACAGTCGAACCGGAATCAGGAGAATGACAGATCATTTATTTAAAGAACGAATTTGACTAGCTCCGTGGCGCAGTGGTCAACACGCCAGACTGCGACACGGAGTGACCGGGTTCGATCCCCGGCCAGGTCAAGATGGAAAATGATCTTTTTCAGATTGGCCTGGGTCTTGGATGTTTATCTATATATGTATTTGTTATAAATATAGTATCGTTGAGTTAGTATCCCATAACACAAGTCTCGAACTTACTTTGGGGCTAGCTCAATCTGTGTGATTTGTCCATATATATTTATTTATTTATATTTAACGAATGAACAACCATAGATGAACATTACTATAGTTTTAATTACAATCATAGACTTACAGATTATCATGTATGGATAGATATTAAATTAAGCTGTATAATAATTTGATATCAACAACAAAATGCAGTAACGTTTACGCGTTCCTGAGAGTAAGGATCTTGGCAGATACGTAGATAAATAAATAAATAAATAAATATATACGGACAAATCACACAGATTGAACTAGCCCCAAGGTAAGTTCGAGACTTGTGTTATGGGATTATACTAACTCAACGATATTATACTAACTCAACGATACTATATTTTATAACAAATACATATATAGATTAACATCCAAGACCCAGGCCAATCTGAAAAAGATCATTTTCCATCTTGACCTGGCCGGGGATCGAACCCGGGCACTCCGCGTCGCAGGCTGGCGTGTTAACCACTGCGCCACGGTGCTGTCAAAGATAAAGGCAACCGAGTGATACAAGGATATTTTACATGCTTTTATGTATGTAACTACTTACCGTGTGACTTGAACCTCTCTGAAATCCTGGAATCAGAATCCCTAATGGAATACAGAATTATTAAAATTGAAAATATGTGATGAAAAAGAATTCGGCCACAGGCAGGATTCGAACCCACGTCCCTTAGGTTTACGCCCTAATAATATACCGAGCATTGTAATGCTTAAAAACAAATTAAAGAAAAAAAAAATTGCCCTTCCATAGAAATTCGCCCAGCTGATCGGCGACTTTGTATGAGATTGAGAAGTAAAATTATTTTTGAGTTACGGAACCCTAAAAAGAGTATGTACAGTTACTGTACCTGAATACAGGGAAGACAATGTGTGTTTAGTGAAACAGATCGTATATCGACTGTGTTTTGCGAAAAACACGGCCACAAATGCTTTGTTTACGTTCATGTCGGCTTATTTCGTATCATTGACAGTACGCACAGGTAAGCCCTCACAAACGCAGTATTATGCCTAATACTACTACAAATGAAACTACATCCGCGTACAGTAATCGGCACGGAACTTGACTGCGCAGAAACGAAAATCCGGCTAAGGGCGAGTCGGGACTCGCAGGACGGGTTCCGTGCCATTATCTATACTAATATTATAAAGAACAAACACACAATCAAACAAACAAACTCTTCAGAGTTTGTTTGTTTGATTTTTGTTTGAACTACTACTGGTTCAAATTGAAAAATTATTTTTGTGTTGGATAGTCCATTTATTGAGGCAGGCTTTAGGCTATAAAACATCACGCTGCGACCAATAGGAGCGAAGCATCAATAAAAAATGTTTTAAAAACGGGGAAAAATTATTCATCTATACTAATTAATCATGATAACAGAAATTGCCGCGGACGAAGTCGCGGGCAACAGCTAGTCTATATATAATAAGTTTAAAATTATTAAAAAAATATATATTATACGATGTAACTAAAAAAATATCTTTTCGCAATTTTTCCTTTATCTGTGCTATGTATTTCTGTTGCCGCTAACAGCAAATACTAAAAAAAAGAATACATTAAATAGTTAAGGGGGCGCCCAACCCATACAACAAACGTGATTTTTTTGCTTGTCAATATCGAGCAAAAAGCTCGATATTGACAACGGCAACAGGTAGACGCTTGAAATATTCACAGAATATTTATACATATATTCACTTTAAAAATAAATAATAAAATTAATATTAAAGGAGGGCTCCCATACATTCGACTAGCTCCGTGGCGCAGCGGTCAACACGCCTGCCTGCGACACGGAGTGACCGGGTTCGATCCCCGGCCAGGTCAAGATGGAAAATGATCTTTTTCAGATTGGCCTGGGTCTTGGATGTTTATCTATATATGTATTTGTTATAAAATATAGTATCGTTGAGTTAGTATCCCATAACACAAGTCTCGAACTTACTTTGGGGCTAGCTCAATCTGTGTGATTTGTCCGTATATATTTATTTATATTTATACAGCAGACATAATTTTTTTGCCGTTTTTATAATAGATAACGGTACGGAATCCTACGTGCACGAGTCCGACTCGCACTTGGCTGGTTTTTTCATGTAATGTATGTCACAATAAATATTATTATCAATTTGCTATTTACTCGGTAGCAGTGCCATAAAAACAACAATGATGGGTAAGTACCATGTAAATACTATGTTCAAATATGGTTTCAAGATTACAAGAAATATTATATTTACATTACACAAGAATTTATAAATAAAAACTGCCAAGTGTGAGTCGCAGTTTCATAGTCGCAGGTTCTGTACCACAGTGTAATTTTTATCCGACCTACGCAGAAGGAGGGTATATTTGAATGTACGAGGGGTGGCTGATATAAAATCTACTTTGTTAAAGAAAGTTTTGAAAATCGAACTGGCCACTGCAAAATCATATTCTATATTTATTCCTTTTTCAAAATTATGACGCTTATTTTTTTTCGCTTGCTTTTGTTTTTTTGGCGCGGCTTTGATTTCACCATGTCGAAAGAAAATTGCAAAATGATGAAATTTGAGCATCGAGCAGTGATTAAATTCCTAAGTAAAGAAGGAAATACGCCTACGCAGATCAGAGAGCGCATGTTAAAGGTGTTTGGTGATTCAAGTCCTTCTGAATTCGTTATAAAGTTTTGGTCGAAGCAATTTAAACATGGCCGTGAGAGCCTGGAAGACGACCCACGTAGTGGAAGGCCAATTTCTGCTGTTACCGCAGATAATGTTGAAAAGGTGAAGAACCTGATTCTTGCAGATCGGCGAATCAAGCAGTGGGAGATAGCCAGAGATGTGGGCATTAGCAAGGAACGAGTTCATGAAATTATTCACGAACATTTGGGCATGTCCAAGGTGAGCGCGCGTTGGGTCCCTAGAATGTTGACCCCCTTTGACAAACAAAGGCGAGTAGAATGTTGTCAGGCATTTCTAGACCTGGTCAAAGGTAAAGAAGAAGAGACTATCTCTCGAATTGTGACCTGTGATGAAACTTGGATTCGCCAGTGGGATCCGGAAAGCAAACAAGAGTCAATGCAATGGAAATTTAAAGGAGAAAAGCCGCCAAGGAAGTTCAAGGTTCGGCCGTCGGCTGGAAAACTAATGGCCACCGTATTTTGGGATGTCGAAGGGATTTTGATGATTGATTATTTGCCTAAAAATACAACAATGAATGCTGAATATTATGCAAACTTGCTTGACCAGCTTCGTGAACAAATCAAAGAAAAGCGGAGAGGCAAACTCAGCAAAGGTGTTCTGATTTTACAAGACAATGCTCCTGTACACACAGCCTTAACGGCGAGGTCAGCCCTGAGCAAAAACGGCTTCACAGAAATTAACCATCCACCTTATAGTCCAGATCTGGCTCCCTGTGACTATTTCTTATTCAAAGATTTAAAGAAAAAATTGAGGGGTCGCAGATTTTCGACGGACGAAGAAATGAAGGAGGCTGTGACTGACCATTTTGACGAGCAAAATAAAAATTACTATTATAACGGCATGATGTCACTTATTTGCAAATGTCATAAGTGTATTTCACTTGCAGGAGACTATATAGAAAAATAAAAAAAAACTAGCCATCAAAGTATTTTCTTTCATAGTTAGGTAGATTACTTATCAGCCTCCCCTCGTAGATATGTATGTCTGTTCCATTGTAGTCTCATGTAGCCTGAACGGCTTGACCGATTTCGAAGTGTGAGGTATCATTGGATTCGTATTTTTACCCGGAGTGTCATAGGCTTTGTGACGTTAGCAAGAAAACAACGGGTTGCACTCCGGGAGACCCGGCAGAAGTGAAAACTCCGCGCGGAAGAAAGAGAGGGGGATATTACGTGATATTACTTCCTCTCCTCCTCGAGGCTCTGATAAGCAAAGAAACCATCGTCAGGTTCTGCAAGTCAAAAAGGCTGCGATGGGCAGGCCATCTGGAAAGAATGGATGACACCAGAGCTCCCAAGAACATATATAAATGGACCCCACAACAAAAAAGACTCCGCGGAAGGCCTACCCCCGGCAGCACCCGTTCACGAGTTGCCGCATGGATCACCCATCGCTGAGGTCAACCATATTAGAGTTGAGCATATATAGAAAGCATTACTCCTTTTTTTTAACCCCCTATATCCTAAATAGGTCAGGTTGTCGGGCCACAACCCCGACATTGATTTGTGCGTCGGAAGTAACGATTTAAGCAAGACGGTTTTCGTCACGCAAGTGACGTAATTCGTGATCGCACAGTTACAATTTTGTCGTGCGATTTAGTCGCAAATTTAACTATAAGTAAAAGGGTGCTAAATCAAGTCTTGTGTGGTAATTTTAAATTCGTACAAGACTGTCTAACCCGTTATACATCATCAACAACCTCCGTGGTCCAGTGGTTAAGGCGTTTGCCTGTTGACCCGGGGGTCGTGGGTTCGATTCCCACCGGAAGCATACTTTGTTTAGTTGTTTCCAGTTTGGTTAGGATTAGGACATTGCAGGCGTGAATCACCTGATTGTCTGATAATAAAGATGATTCCGTGCTTCGGAAGGCATGTTAAGCCGGTGGTCCCGGCTGCCATCTGGTAGTCGTTAAAGGAACCACGTCAGAGGCCGAGAGGCGGTTCCGAAGAACTCTGACACCAGGGTGTGCATGGTCTATTGACAGTGACACCTACTCGAAATAAATGAATCATCATCATCAGGTCCTTCCAGTCTCCACTGCAGGAGCATGACCCTCTCTGTACCACCTGAGCCTCTCACCTCAGCGCGAATGTGAACAACTTTCATTATGGGACCAACTTCGACATCGTGATAAAATTATCTGCTCTTTCATACAAAAGTAGAATATCTACTTGGCCAAAATCTATGGAATGGAACAGCAGATTTTTTTGCAATTTTGGAGTTGTTCCCATATTGAAAGTTGTTCAGATTCATGGTCTGAGTCACTCCTTAAACGTTTGCTAATGAATTCAATTTTATTCTGTATAATAAAAAATATTTTTTTATATGGCGCTTTTGTAACTGTTTTTTTTTATGATATAGTACGTGATCACCGCCGCCCATGGACAACTGCAACACCAGGGTGTGACAGGTGCGTTGCCGGCCTTTCAAGAAGTTGGGGGAAAGAAATGGGGAGGGGAGGGGGAAAGATGGGCCTCCGGCTCTCTGACTCACTGAACGAAGCATAGAAGCGGTAAAGCTACTCAGTCGTCGATTTTCTGTGAGAGTGTGGTACTTCCCCGGACGAGCCGGCCCATTCATGCTGCTAGCAATTTATTTTGCCGGTGGTTTAAGCATCTCTAAAAAATAATTTTGTACGGAATCCTCATCGCTTATAACGAGTAACGCCTGGCCGGAGTTTTGCATAAAAAGCCATTATCTATGTTGCCATGAAATTAAAAATTGATTATGGTCGGATTAGTGATGTCCCAATGAACAGAGGTCGATGCGGTCAAGCATCTGAGGTCACCGAGTTCACAGAAAAAGTACTTATAGTAGGGGAGCCCATGATGCTAAATGGGTATTTACTCGAGCGTCGTGGGGACCCATTAAGCAAGAAACTAACAGATGCAGTGCGGCGGCGGCGCTTCAAGAGGCGCAGAGTAGTGCGCCCGGCGCCATCATGCGGCGCGTGTCTCTTTGCGTAGCACCGCATGATGGCGCCGGGCGCACTACAAAAATCGACTTAATGCTACATACTATTAAGGTTAATATTCTGTTGTTTTGACTCTGCGCCTCTTGAGGCGCGCCTCCGCCGCACTGCATCTGTTAGTTTCTTGATAAATAAGTATTTACTCGGGCGTCGTGGGGACCCATTAGACTTTAAAGGTAGAAAGGAAAAAAAGGTGATATGATATTTTTCATTTTACCGGGGGGGAGAGTAGATAGGGGGTTTCAAAAATTCAAAACAAAAATAATAGTCACATGAAAATACTCGAGCGCGTCTAATTAATACAAGCTGGCTTTAATACATGCCAAAAATTGTGTATTAGCAATAATCTGATGATTTGACCATGACGTCAGGGGGTGGGAGGGTAACAAAAGTGCAGACAAAAAAAGTTGAAAAAAGTCATAAATGTATCCTCGGGCGTGGTGGGCTGTTTTTTAATAGGAACGAAATAATTCAAGAATAACTAGGAACATATAATCTGACGATATGCATTATGTAGTAGCAAAAAAAAAAAAATAACAAAAAACATAACCCCCCATTATTAAAGTCGGATATGTGGCGGAGGTAGTTATACTGTGTCCGAGGTATCCCTCATGTCTTAATCTGACGCGCTCGAGTAAATCCCAAAATCCCCTCTTTGGCCCCCCTACTGTTACTAGTATTTCCTAATAAAATATAATTAGTCCGTCAGTTAGATATTCAAAAAATATTGGACACATATTTTTTCTTTTGTCGATTAAACATAAAAATGATGAAGATATAGCCCTTTGAAGTTCCGTGTGACGTCATAGTTTGCTACAATTTTTGGCAAACTTTGACGTCACGAGCCACCACTCCTGAACTTTGACGCGCTTTATCTTTATTATTTATTTGACAAAAGAAAAAATACGTGTCCAATATTTTTTGATTAATTAACTGACGGACTAATTGTTATGTTATTATTACGACCCAGGAAACTAGCCTATTACGTACAGAAGTTGCACTCTGCAATGGTCTTGGAGTATTGCAGTCACTTCTGGGATGGCTCAGCTAAATACCAGCTTGAAGCATTGGACTCTGTTGACCGAAGAGCCCGCAGGCTCATAAACAACGACGTGGTCTCAAATCATAAAGACCAGGGTGCCAGACTTTTGACAACTAATTATCCATTACGTTTTAAATATCTTTAATAAAAACAGTCAATTATACGAAAGCCGCAATGTATTTTGCAGTGTCGATCAAAACGTGTACTCCGTAGTTGACCAAGATTAGTGAGTAAAGGGGGTATTAAATCATCCTGAATATCGGATCAGCTGAGAGGGACGCCGCTATACGTTAGACACGATACGAGATATCTCCAATCGTATCGCACGTATTGCAGCGTCGCTCTCGTCAATGATTGAATTTAAATAATAAATAAATATATACGGGTAAATCAAACAGATTGAGCTAGCCCCAAAGTAAGTTCGAGACTTGTGTTATGGGATACTAACTCAACGATACTATATTTTATAACAAATACATATATAGATAAACATCCAAGACCCAGACCAATCTGAAAAACATCATTTTCCGTCTTGACCTGGCCGGGGATCGAACCCGGGCACTCTCGTGTCGCAGGCTGGCGTGTTGACCACTGCGCCACGAAGCTAGTAGTAATAAACAAGCGTAGTCCCCTGATTTCTCGCCGGATAGTACCAGTAGAGCAATGATTTTTTACAAAAATAATCTATCGATATATAAGCATGTCCCTATGTTTATTTTTTTTTTATAATTGGATTATTTAAAGATATATGAACCTTCAAAAACCTGAAAAATTGGTAAGAATTTCCGTTATGTTCAAACATCAAGAAAACAAATTCGACGCGATTATATTCGAAAAAGAAAACATAGAAACACAGCCATAGCTTATTTTAATTTTTTTATAAAAACGATCGGTTAAGTTTTGGAGAAGAAATCAGGGGACTACGAAGCGTTAATTTTGTGTAATTTTCATAGGTATTTTCGGTCCGAGCTGCAGTTGTCTCTATCGCACTGCGGGGGTTGTTTGGGCACACAGCGCGACAGCAATAGATTTTACGAATACCTATTTTTCAATTGGATGTTTATCTATATATGTATATGTTATAAAATATAGTATCGTTGAGTTAGTATCCCATAACACAAGTCTCGAACTTACTTTGGGGCTAGCTCAATCTGTGTGATTTGTCCGTATATATTTATATTTATTTATAATTCTCTCGAGCGCAGTAGGCGTGTGTGAGTCATCACTTTAGCCACGTGTTTTTAATCAAACATTATGTTTCCCACGCTGCAACAACACTATCACTGGGGTCAATCCGAATCAAATCGTATGTGTGTCAATGACACCGCGTGTCATTTACGATAACCTGTGAACTTATTATAATTACACTGCAATAAGTTAGTTTCCTAGGTCAAAATAATAATATTATAATTAGCCTGTAAGTTAGGTATATTTTTTTTAGTTTTTCGTGTGTGTAAGTGGCCAACACTGGTTTGATAATCTTCAAGCTGCCTAAAGGCATCTGACATAGCTTAACGGCTGCCATCAATGATGACAGCCGGGACCAACGGCTTAATGTACAGTCGGCCAAGCAGATACCTGACCCCCTGACTTTTAAAACGTAAATTCACACTTTGCTGTGAAGCGCCACCTACCGTGATTTTTGGCAAGTAGACAGACAACTGCTAGTATAAACTTGTTTCTGATAACCTGCTCAGTTGCAAATATTGTATTTCTAATAATCTCAGCTAATAATTCAAGTAATCATCAATGGTAAGAACAAGAAAGAACTTTCGATTCGAACCATGGACCTACGACTTGAGAAGCTAGCGCTCATCTCAATACGCCAACCGACGATATGACGTCTCGGGCGAAATTGGCTATCTATTTCTACTGCTATGACATCATTGTCACCAACTGCAAGGCATTGCTTTAACAAATAAATTGAGGGTAATCTATCAGATTTATTTATACCTGATACCAACTAATCAAAAATATTGTTCACTCGCGTCACAATTACATTCAAGATACTGCGATTACTGTGTAGTGATCCAAAACCCCACCAGTTATTAGGCATCCCGTTTCATCTTATATAGCAGATTTTGTGAAAGCTAATAGTGTATTGTGAAGACAACCACAGTATTTAAAATATCTATATCTAGAGAGTTAGGTATCGCGGTAAGTAGATAATTATAAGTATTTAATATACTTACTTAATTGTCACACTATTTTTTGTTCCGTAAAACATAGGGTTTGTGATAAATGTCTAAGATAAATATATCTCTAACAGAGAAACACCGTCCGTTTGTGGATTCGGAGATTGAAGAAGACTCGATCAACTGGCGTAACATATAATATTTCAATTGAAACAGTGTGGAAACATTCAACAAGAACGAGATCGTATTTTATTCTGATGAAAAAAGTTTTAAGTCTGATGATGATGGCAGAAAAATATTGCGGAGAAGACATGGGCTGGCCATGTCTTCTCCGCAATATTTTTCTGCCATCATAATATATAGCCATCAAAATATTTTGCCTTTGAGAACAGTGGCAGGATAACATTAGGTAAAAATATTCATTAAATAGTTAAGTAAAATAATAATAATATTTAATACCTAGTGTATTACGCAGTGTAGATTATTAGGTAACTGATCGTATTATTGTTTTGCAGGTTATTGGGGACAGATGTCTTCAATGGGCCCAGGGGAGCTGGTAGAATTCGGCGGTCGGATGAATAAAGAAAAATACTTGGAAATTTTATCAGATGTGGTGATTCCAACAGTGTGCAATGTAGAATATATTTTATTTAAGACAATTGTTCTGTGATCTAACTGTTATTGAGTGACCAATTAAAATCCCAGATTGTAGGGTCAAATAGTGCTTAACTGGGACACGAGACACGAGTAAAGTTTGAACTTAAATCAATTTAGACAAAGAGGTTATACTAAATTAATAAATATGCGCATAAGTGATATGTGATCTGATCTAACATGGTAAGTGAAATGACAAATAGACTTGAACAAAAGCTTCAAAATGGGGGTCACCCTCTCCCATATTAAAATTCATTTAATGCCATAGGTTTACATATTGATTCTTATACTATTATCGAAGCAAAGTTATTCACATAGCACTATTTGACCCTACACATTTAAAAGAATATAATACTATGTCCAGCAGTGGACTTCTTGCGGCTGATATGATGATGATGATGAATACTATGATTTAAAAAAATTTGAGAGATGTAAATTGTTACTTATTAAGTAACATGTTGGTTCTCTCTACAGAAGATTAATCATAGTTTGAATTAAGTAGGCAGGTATTTATTTCACTGTTAAATTTTTTTGATGTAATAAAGTAATTAAAAATTTAAAATGCTTTTTATTAACAGTAATTAGCTCGGTAACATTATGTTAAAACAACCAAAATTACACCAACATCACAATACGAAGTTGGTGATATTTGTAAAAAATAAAAAGCTTTGGAGGATTTGAACCTGTTTCCTCATAAACACACTAACTATTAAACCGTAGTGCCTACCACTTGAGCCACATCTAACTATTGAAGTATCTTTGAAATAAGCGTATCGTATGCTAGGGCTTGTTTTATTTATCAAAAATCGAATAGATGGCATTAGTCATCAAGGGTATCAGATTTCTGCTTATTAACCTTATTTGTTCATTCACAATTCAATAGATGGCACTAGTCGCAAAGGATATTACACTTGTATATTTTTATCTTTGGGTTTAAACCACGGATGGTTCTTTAGTTTGCGAAAAATGGCGCTGTTGTAGGGGGGTCAGATATCTCCTTGGCTGACTGTACCTTCCGAAGCAAGAAAGAGCTCGAGGATTGTTTGTACCAGTTGCGATCACCCATCACAGTGGGGACTGCGCTGAGAGTTGCTTGACTAACGTAAGCGCTATTAATGTTCACGACCACTGGGCCATCGGGCTCCTCGGTCGGTCAGTTAGATAATTAATCAAAAAATAATCATCATCATCATCAGGTCTTTTTAATCTCCAATGCAGGAGCATGACCCTCTCTGTACTACCGGAGCCATACTTGGCCAGAGCAGACTGAGGATTTGGCCTACACTCTTCGCTGGCCAGACGGGTTGGAGAGGTCTCATTGATGTTTATGAGCTTTGTTTGCTCTTACGACATCCATGGAAAGACTAGGAGTGGTCCTATTCTACTCTGCCGGAAACCACACGGCTATCAAAAAATATTTGTCACGTATTTTTGGTTTTTCAATTAAACAATTAATGATAAAGATAAAGCGCGTCAAAGTTCCGGAGTGGGGGCTCGTGGCGTCATCCTTACTATCCTTACTAATATTATAAATGCGAAAGTGAGTTTGTTTGTTTGTTACGCTTTCACGCCGTAACTACTGAACCGATCATCATGAAATTTTGCATACAAGTTCCCTGGAGTACGGAGAAGGACATAGGCTACCTTTCATCCCGGGAAAAAGTACTATTCCCGAGGGATCGACATTGACGCGGGCGGAGCCGCGGGCGAAAGCTAGTAGTTCGATATAAAGTGTAGCGAACTGTGACGTCACGCGGAATTTTAACGGACTGTATCTTTATCATTTATTGTTTAATTGACTAAAGAAAAAACCGGCCAAATGCGAGTAGGACTCGCGCACGAAGGGTTTCGTACCATTATTTATAACAAGTTAAAAATTATTAAAATATTTTTATTACGTGATGTAACTAAAAATGTATGCTTTTCGGAATTTTTCCTTTATCTGTGCTATGCGACGTTGCTTCGAACCAAATTTCAAGATTCTGAGTTCAAGGGAAGTACCCTGTAGGTTTTGATTCCATTACGAATGTCGAAAATTTGCGGCATAAACGACTATATCTCTTGATTGCGTTGGCTTAGAAGTTTGATTTTTTCACAGCTCCAAGGGACAGTAGACCTGAGTATTTGAAATGAATAACTTGATACCTCCACGCGTTCCTGAGAAAAAGGTCTTGACAGACAGACAGACGGACAACAAAGTGATCCTATAAGGGTTCCGTTTTTTCATTTTGAGGTACGGAACCCTCATTCATTCATTTCGAGTAGGTGTCACGGTCAATCGACCATGTACACCCTGGTGTCAGAGTTCTTCGGAACCGCCTTTCGGCCTCTGACGTGGTTCCTTTAACGACTACCAGATGGCAGCCGGGACCACCGGCTTAACGTGCCTTCCGAAGCACGGAATCATCTTTATTATCAGACAATCAGGTGATTCAAGCCTGCAATGTCCTAACCAAACTGGAAACAACTAAACAAAGTATGCTTCCAGTGGGAATCGAACCCGGGGGGTCAACAGGCAAACGCCTTAACCACTGGGCCACGGCGGCTGTCGTATGGCAATATCCTCACAAGGAAAAAATAATCATCATCATCATCATTTCGATGTTCAATAGGTTCAATCGACCATGCACAAAAATCACAAAAAATAATGATACCACTGGGGCATGTATATATTCTTTGACTGGGGTCAATCCGAAATGGACCGTATGTGTGTCAATAACGCCGTGTGTCATTTACGTAATATAACTCAATAATAATTATTATAATTACATTGCGATTAATATTGTAATTGTTATTTATTGTACGTATCGTTGAGCTAGTATGATGTTACGACACAAGTTCACAACTTACTTTGGGGCTAGCTCAATATGCTAGTTTCCTGGGTCAAAATAATAACATTTCAATTAGTCAGTAACTTAGATAATCAAATAATATTGAATACGTATTTTTTCTTTTGTCAATTAAACAAAAAAATATAAAGATAGCGCTTCAAAGTTCATGAGTGGGTGCTTGTGACGTCAAAGTTTGCTAAAAAGAGTAGCAAACTATGACGTCACATGAAATTTCAAAGGGCTCTAACTTTACGATTGTTTGTTAAACCGACAAAAGAAAAAATACTTATCCAAAGTTTTTTTAATTATCTAACTAACGGACTTATTATATTTTTTTACGAAACTAGCCTATTTGTGTGATATGTCCCTATATAATAACCGGCCAAAGCAAGTTATAAATATAAAAAAATATGGTAGTCTGTAAAGTCTGACGACTAATATTAGTAAGAAAATAAACTAAGCATTTTGTTTTTCTTGTTCCAGATATACCAATCTGGCGGCCACCACAGCCGCACCTAAACCAGTGATATTTTTATATATTTAGTGCACAAAAGTATATAATGGATCCAGGCTACTTCGACACAGAACGGAAGCAAAATCCGCGGGAAAGAAGTAATCTGTTGGCGAAATTATGTTTCTTGTAAGTAAAAGTATTATTAATTAGTAGTTATGTGCCATTGATCAATATAACATTGTTATGTGGCATCATGACAGTGTTGTTGCGATCATCCTCAACTGCCTTTCCGGTGGTCACAGGAATGGCATCGACTACCTACGCGCACCCGGCTTCTAGCTTTTCCTCATTCATCCGAAGGAGTAAACCAATTTCATTCCCTTCCCAAATCCAACCAGTTCCCATCGTTTCCTAGCTTAAAAATGCTCCCGATGAGCATCAACGTCGAAAGCACAAGAAGCCAAAGAAACTGCGCTCGCCAACCCGCCTGCCAAGCGTGGTGAGTATGGCAATATCCTCCCATGGAACGAAGAATCCTTGGGAGAAGCCTTTGTCCAGCAGTGGACTATCTATCATCATCATCATCAGGTCCTTTTTAGTCTCCACTCTCCACTACAGGAGCACGACCCTCTCTGTACTACTAGGGCTGTACTTGGCCAGAGCAGCCAGAGGACTTGGCCTACACTCACCACGCTGGCCAGACGGGTTTGAGAGGTCTATTAGATGTTTATAAGCTTTGTTTAGCTTGTATTTCCTAAGTCGCCTTCTACGACATCCACGGGAAGACTTGGAGTGGTCCTATTCTACTCTGCCGGATACCACACGGCTACATCTACGGCTCACGACTATCTATAGTGGCCTACTAATACATACTAATTGCATCGCGCATGGTGGTTGGAAGAGAAATGAGTCTCCACTTGCTACGATCCTTACAAACCTCTTCGCTTAATCTACATCTGTAAGGTTGCAGCATGCCACCTGAATGCTGCATCTCGTCCAACCTCATTTCTTTCTCATCTGTACGCTTTCATTCCTCATTTTATTTAAAATTTCATTTGACTCAGTCTACCATCATCTCTCGGATTGTAACGGTCTCTGATATTAATTATAACATAAAATGTTATATTGAAGTCAATATATTATAAGTTGTGAAGTTGTGTTCAATAAATTAATCTTCTTGTCTGTCTGTTGTGTCGATTGTCTGTTTCTGTTCTCCATTCCTTATCTTGACTAAGAGCGCCGGGACGGTCGAGCCCTCACCATGCATGCATTTTTAGGGTTCTGTAGCCAAATGGAAAAAAACGGACCCCTTATGGATTCGTCATGTCTGTCTGTCCGTCCGTATGTCACACACTCGTCACACATGGCCCTATTTGTTCCGAAACTATAGGAACTATACTGTATGAATGATGAGTTTTATATTAAATATACATATATTTATTGACAGATACACGATGCCGATATTCGCGAAGGGCAGGAAAGGTCAGCTCAGCATATCAGACATGTATAGGTGAGTGTTACAATACATCGATAGCTTTAGCCAGTGGCGGCCTTACTCATTGCGAGGGCCCGGGCGGCAGGTCTTTGCGAGGCCCTTTGTCCTTCGTGAAAAGTATGTGGTGCAAAAGTAGTGGTTTTTTGTGTTTTAGTAGGTTTAGTCATGTTTGACGAGTAATTATATAATTATACAAATAAATAAAATTTGAGGAATATTTTAGAATATAATAAAATAGAATAGCTTTATTTACGAATATGGTCTTAAATACTATATTTAAATCTTAAATACTATATTTAAATAGTGGTCACACATATTCTACCGCAATTATGACGGCGTGTAAATGTTATGGTTATGGTCATTGAAATTAATTTATTAATTACATTTCAAAAGCTGATATAAATTAGAATTACCAATAAACTTATAAAATAGTGTGTCGAGGGCAAACATTTTGTCAGAGAGCTAGGACGACGCCTCCGTGACAATGGTTGTGATGTGACCCCCGCTCTGGAGCGTACCTGTCTCAACACATTTCACTGGCCATCCAGCGTGGTTACGCGGCCGGTGTGATGGGCACTTTCAAGCCAGGTACTCTCCGGGGAGGGCTATTCGATTAGATTTATATATTTTTTTTCTCTTGTTATTTTTTCTTTCTACGTAGTTTTAGTCATGAGAGATGAATTTTTTTTTTTTTTAATATATGATCATGATATATTTTTATGATCACTTTGTCACTAAGTTAGGGTTTTTCTGGTAGGTTTAGTTTTAGCGATTATGTTTTTTCTATCTTTGTAAATGTTGTGTATTAAAAATAGTCAAAAACAATATTACTCATAAATAAAATTATTAAACAAAAATTATAACGTCGTTACTTATATTGTTATGTCAATTTGTCCTGTAGGAACGCATTTACTGTGTAATAGCCTTTGTCTGATAAAATATCAAATAATTCTTTTTTAGGGTTCCATACCCAAAGGGTAAAAACGGGACCCTATTAATTTCGCTCCGCTGTCCGTCTGTCTGTCTATCTGTCTGTCTGGCCGTCTGTCACCAGGCTGTATCTCATGAACGGTGATAGCTAGGCAGTTGAAATTTTCACAGATGATGTATATCTGTTGCCGCTATAACAACAAATACTAAAAAATAGAATAAAATAAATATTTAAGGAGCTTCCATACAACAAACGTGTATTTTTTGCTTGTTTTTGCTCGATATTGATAACGGTAACAGTTAAACGCTTGAAATATTCACATAAGATTAAGTTATATATTCAATTTAAACATAAATCCTTATCCTTACTAATATTATAAATGCGAAAGTGAGTTTGTTTGTTTGTTTATTTATTTGTTTGTTTGTTTGTTACGCTTTCACGCCGTAACTACTGAACCGATCATCATGAAATTTTGCATACAAGTTCTCTGGAGTACGGAGAAGGACATAGGCTACCTTTTATCCCGGGTCCCCTACTATTCCCGAGGGATCGACATTGACGCGGGCGGAGCCGCAGGCGAAAGCTAGTAATTAAATAAAAATAAAATTATCTCTTCCATGCTGGTCTGGGAGACAAGAAAAAACGTAGAATGTACCAGCTGCTTCTCTTCCCGCGGAGATCGTAAAAACCGATCGAGGGAATGGGTAAAATCTGAGGAATCATGTTAATAGGCGATGCGGCTAGCAACCCATCACTATTTTGATTCCGTTTTCCACCTAACGCTCACCAACATGCTAAACGTGGCCTTCAGGTTTTATAGACCTAGGCTCTGTCTACCCCACAAGGGAAAAAGACGTGATACTATGTATGTAAATAAAATTAATATTAAGGGGGGCTCCTATACAACAGACAATTTTTAGCCGTTTTTACTGATAACGGTACGGAACCCTTCGTGCGCGAGTCCGACTCGCACCGGTTTTTGAGCGCTTACGGATCGCGCTTGACCGGTTTATTAACCTTTATGTATTAATTTTACAGATGTTTGCCGTATCACAAAGCCACTCCTCGAGGTGATGTTATGTCAGAAATATGGAGCAAGCAGCTGAGTAAACGAGGTGAGCTGACAATCGGTATTTATTCTTTTTTGGGGTCATTTCATCATTATTTCCACCACCTACAAGTGCCCCAAGGTAGTGTTCTGGGTCTAACTCTGTTTTTACTATACATAAACGATCACTGTTATAAAAAAAAACCAGCCAAGTGCGAGTCGGATACGCGTACGATGTGTTTCGTACCATTATCTATAATAAGTTTAAAATTATGTAAAATTATTTTCAATATACAACGTGATTTTGATCTCCCTAGCTATATTGAAATCTGGGAATGAGAATCCCTAATGGAACACAGAATTGCAAGAAATAAAGGTGAAAAACGATAAAGAAAATTAGGTTTCCCATACAAAGTCGCCGATCAGCTGGACGTATTTCTATCAAAAGGTTTAATTTAATATTTCGTTTTTTACCTTTTTTTCTTACAATTCCGTATTCCATAAGGGATTCTGATTCCCAGACTTCAATATAGCTAGGGGGTTCAAAATCATCCTGTATATTGTAACTATAAATTTATGCTTTTTGCAATTATTCCTTTATCTGTGCTAAAAGATGTTGCTTCGTACCAAATTTCAAGAATCTCAGTTTACGGGAAGTACCCTGTAGGTTTTCCTCGCGAATGTCGAAAATTTGCAACATAAACGGCTGTTTGCAGCATCTTTTGATTGCATTGGCTTAGAAGTTTGATTTTTCCACAGCTCCAAGGGACAGTAGACTTGAGTATTTGATATGAATTTCAGTTTGATATCTGTACGAGTTTCTGAGAAAAAGCGTCTTGACAGACGGACACCCAAGTGATCCTATAAGGGTTCCGCTTTTTTCCTTTTGAGGTACGGAACCCTAAAAATCAAAAATATTCTCTTATGCAGACGATACCGCCATCGTCTTTAGTGCTAAATCTTGGTAAACTGTTAAGAGGCCTTTAACACTTTATTGGCTGTCTCGCTCGCACAATAAAACATTTTCAAAGATTATAAAAAAAATGTGTCACATTTTTACAAAGATTTAAAAGTATTGATCAGCTAATTTATTTATTTATTTATAAAACTTTTTGAGCCTATAGAGCTACAGTAGGTGGTGCTAGTAATTTAGTATGTAGTCAATGTCTAATTTTTTTTTTTTACTAATTATTGAAGTAGGCTTTTGTCTCCCATCTCACCTGATGGTTATTGACGATGAAGACGAGGATGCCACATGCCCATCCAAGAGATACCCATTTATTCTACTTTTGAATGTCCCGGGACTGTACTTGTCTGGGAATATAGACGCAGGCAGTTCATTCCACACTTAAGCTACTCGAACCAAAAAGGAACTGTTAAAGCGTTTAGTTCGACTCTTTGGTATTCCAACGATAAAAGGGTGAAATTTCTGTCTGCGTCTTGTAGTCCGATGGAGGAATGGTGAGGGTTCTACTAGCTCAATATAATAAATATATAATCAGTATAAAAACATGTCTAAAATATCCACGATATAGTTATCTAGGATAATAATGAAACACTTTTGTAAAAATGAGACACATTTTTTAATAATCTTTAAAATATATTTCTTCCATGCTGACCAGCATGGAAGAAATATAGGAGAATGCGGCTACCTCTCACTACTTTGATTCCATTTTCCACCTTTACGCCCACCAACACGCTAAACGTGGCCTTTCGGTCTTACGACCTTAGGCTCTGTCTACTCCGTAAGGGATAAAGACGTCATAATATGTATGTATGTTTAAAAATGTTTGATTGTGCGAGCGAGACAGGCAACCTGTCAAAGGCCTCTAAAAAAGAGACCGAAAAAGGAATTTTAGTTTCAAATTGGCTAAAACATAATCTTTTACAAGTTTTTATTTAGTTTCACCTGTCCCGATGTCTGTAATCTTGCAAGCTAAATTTCATCCTTTTCCCGGTTACCGATCGAGCTGAAATTTTAAATGCATGTGTAAATCTGATGACAATACAATATTATGGCATCGTTGCGCTGGTTTGATGATGGAGTCGGAAGGTGGCCATAGGAACTCTTAAACTGTACAAGGTACACCAATCGTGTTTGGGCTCATTTTATTTGTCTTGGAAAACACGTCACAGAGTGGATTCGTATGCACGGTGAAATTTTAATCGTTTTGGACCCTTAAAGGGGTGACCATCAATATGAACAGCTTTTTCTATGGGACTGTAGGAGGCGGTATACTACAACGGCCGCACACACTATGCTCCTGGCTCCTGTGCTAATTTGTATAGAGTTTCTGTGAGTGTTCGCTATCCGTGTATAGTGTGTGGTCTCCTAGCTACGATGAAGGTTGCACAAATGGATACACCAACACTGAGTTCACGACAGTTTATTTAGAACCAAAAGTTACGTACAATTACAGTCACAAGGAAAAACGTACAATAGTTTCTTATAACACTGCACTACAAGTGAAACCGACAAAGGTAATATTTAACGTGTTAACCGGCGCGGCTATCGGTGGCGACTGGCTGGACTAGCGAGCGCGATGCAGAAATGCTTAGATGACAATTTGTATACCCCTACAGGAGCAATGCTGGGAACTCAAAATAAAAATCGTCATTTCCATACAAAAGAGTCCCGCCACCCGGCCAGTTTGTATGGGAATATAGATTTTTTTTGAGTTCCCAGCTTTGTGCCCATAGGAAAAGTTGTTCATTTTGATGGTCTGAGTCACCCCTTTAAGGGTCAAAAATGATAAAAATTTCACCATGTAAAATAAAAGATTGTCACAAAAATGTGATTTTTGCAAATAAATACTCGATTATTTTTTACTAAATGACACTACTATAGTCAGTAAAGAGTGATATTGGGCTTTTTAGCATAATCGTGTTTCGAGCTCAAAGTTAAAAAATAAACATGTTTTTCTTTTTTTTTTAATGGACATATTTAAAGTAGCTGCTATGATAAAATCTTAATCCTAACTAACATTATAAATGCAAAAGTGAGATTGTTTGTTTGTGACACCTTCTCACCCTATCTACAGAACCGATCGTCATCAAATTGGGTTGGAGGGTTGGAGGGGAGGGTTGGACCTCCGGCTCCGAACGAAGCATAGAAGCGGTAAAGCTTCTACACAACCGTAAATTTTCTGTGAAAGTGAGGTACTTCCCCGGACTAGCCGGCCCATCATGCTACTAGCAAAAATGAATTTTGCCGGTAGCGTGACTCTAACGAGTAAAACAAACAAATATTTAAAATACAAAATCCTTGCATATTACATAATTATGTATATAAACGGGACTTAGCACGAACCTTTTTTTTATTTGTTTCCGTTGACGTTTTAATGGAGTTACATCCATCGTGGTCGCAACGAGACAAAAAAAAGGTTCGTGCTAAGTCCGGTTTATATACATAATTATGTGTTTAAAGCGCGCAAGTTTAAACAAGAATTCTTGGATATTAATTATATTAATAGCATTACAATGCTCGGTTTAATATTAAAATCGAAAATATGTGATGAAAAAATTTTAATCAACTTTCAATTCATCTGATATGAATTAAGTTGGATACCACACTTCTAAATAGTGTAGTAATGGAGATTACGCATGCTTTGAATGCGTGTACCTATAATATGTGTATCATAGGTACACGCATATCGACGGGCTAGATGTCGAAGGTTGTAGGTTCAAATCCTACCTGTGGCGAAAATTTTTTCATCACTTATTTTCGATTTTAAAATTCTTGGATATTTTCAGAAAAAGGCAAGGAGCCGTCACTCCTGAAAACCATCCTCAAAATCCACGGGTGGTCCTTCGTGATAGCAAACGCTATTTTTGGAGTACTGGAGAGTAGTATAAGGTAAATAATTATACATCCTAACTAATATTATAAATGCGAAAGTGAGTTTGTTTGTTACGCTTTCACGTTGTAACTACTGAACCGATCATCATGAACTTTTGCATACACGTTGTCTGGGGTACGAAGAAGGACATAGGGTGCATTTTATCCCGGGAAAAGTACTGTTCCCGAGGGATCGACATTGACGCGGGCGGAGCCGCGGGCGAAAGCTAGTACTAATATAATGGCGAGCTTAGTAATATAATAGCGAGCTCCATGGCGGCGCAGTGGTCAACACGCCAGCCTGCGATACGAGGGTGCCCGGGTTCGATTCCCGGTTAGGTCATGATGGAAAACGATCTTCCTCAGATTGACCTGGGTGTTGGATGTTTATCTATATAAGTATCCTTACTAATATTATAAATGCGAAATTGAGTTTGTTTGTTCGTTTATTTGTTTGTTTGTTTGTTACACTTTCACGCCATAACTACTGAACCGATCATCATGAAATTTTGCATACGAGTTCTCTGGAGTACGGAGAAGGACATAGGCTACCTTTTATCCCGGAAAAAAGTACTATTCCCAAGGGATCGACATTGACGCGGGCGGAGCCGCGGGCGAAAGCTAGTCTGTTATAATAATTAGTTGGTATCCTACGACACAAGTTCACGACTTACTGTTTCTTGGGCTTGCTCAATTTGTGTGATACGAGTATCAATCATCATCAGGTCTTTTTAGTCTCCACTGCAGGAGCATGACCCTCTCTGTACTACCGGAGCCATACTTGGCCAGAGCAGACAGAGGATTTGGCCTACACTCTCCTCGCTGGCCTGACGGGTTGAAGAGGTCTCATTGATGTTTATGAGCTTTGTTTAGCTTATATTTCAAAAGTCGCCTCTTACGACCTCCATAGGAAAACTAGGAGTGGTCCTATTCTACTCTGCCGGAAACCACACGGCTACCGGATTCCACACGGCTAAAGTTCAAGCCAAGGAAACTGCGTTCGCCGTACTTTTGACGCTGCTGCCCATCTGAAGCAATTTTAAGCTGGGGAAAGGATAGGATTTTAAGAAGATATTGAGATACTCACTTGGATAAATGGGGGAAAAGCAAGTAGCAACTCGGGAGGCCGGGCGCTCTACCCGATGCCATATCTGCCATATTTGTTTCTATAAATAATTATAAATATATACGGACAAATCACACAGATTGAGCTAGCCCCAAAGTAAGTTCGAGACTTGTGTTATGGGATACTAACTCAACGATACTATATTTTATAACAAATACATATATAGATAAACATCCAAGACCAGACCAATCTGAAAAAGATCATTTTCCATCTTGACCTGGCCGGGGATCGAACCCGGTCACTCCGTGTCGCAGGCTGGCGTGTTGACCGCTGCGCCATGGAGCTAGTAAAAAAAATTAAAAAAAAAATATCTATATACGGACAAATGACACAGATTGAGCCAGCCCCAAAGTAAGTTCGAGACTTGTGTTATTGGATACTAACTCAACTATACTATATTTTATAACAAATACATATATAGATAAACATCCAAGACCAGACCAATCTGAAAAAGATCATTTTTCATCTTGACCTGGCCGGGGATCGAACCCGGTCACTCCGTGTCGCAGGCTGGCGTGTTGACCGCTGCGCCACGGAGCTAGTAAAAAAAATTAAAAAAAAATATATAGTTATATATACGGACAAATCACACAGATTGAGCTAGCCCCAAAGTAAGTTCGAGACTTGTGTTATGGGATACTAACTCAACGATACTATATTTTATAACAAATACATATATAGATAAACATCCAAGACCAGACCAATCTGAAAAAGATCATTTTCCATCTTGACCTGGCCGGGGATCGAACCCGGTCACTCCGTGTCGCAGGCTGGCGTGTTGACCGCTGCGCCACGGAGCTAGTAAAAAAATTAAAAAATATATATATATACGGACAAATGACACAGATTGAGCCAGCCCCAAAGTAAGTTCGAGACTTGTGTTATTGGATACTAACTCAACGATACTATATTTTATAACAAATACGTATATAGATAAACATCCAAGACCAGACCAATCTGAAAAAGATCATTTTCCATCTTGACCTGGCCGGGGATCGAACCCGGTCACTCCGTGTCGCAGGCTGGCGTGTTGACCGCGGCGCCACGGAGCTAGTAAAAAAAAAATATATATACGGACAAATGACACAGATTGAGCCAGTCCCAAAGTATGTTCAAGACTTGTGTTATGGGATACTAACTCAACGATACTATATTTTATAGCAAATACATATATAGATAAACATCCAAGACCCAGGCCAATCTGAAAAAGATCATTTTCCATCTTGACCTGGCCGGGGATCGAACCCGGTCACTCCGTGTCGCAGGCAGGCGTGTTGACCGCTGCGCCACGGAGCTAGTCAAACCAGTCTGATGTTTAAGAGGGTTTGTGTGATATACTTAATTAATATAGCGCCTATTTAGGTGACATATCATGTATGATATGATGTATATGACTGTAGAAGTGACTTGTATTAATTGTTGAGTTTTATGTGATTTATTGTGATACTCATTTACATTACAATTTAAAAATTTCAATTTTACTAAAAAACAATTCAACTTAATATTAAACATAATTAATAACAACATAAAAATAAAAAATTATAAATAACTTACAAATAAAAAACTTCTTCCAACGCACCACATTGAGGCAAAGTACCCAAAATGCTGGCAGCATTTCCCCGTTGCACAGCGAGTCCGATACGTTGTGCAAAAAAACTGCCAGCTCTTGGATCACCAGTTGCCTCGATGAGACGTGTTGTCAATTCCTTATAGAATTTTTTGGCTTCAGTGCCCCAGGGACCCAAAGTTTCTACAGCAAAAGGCAAGAATATAAAGCTGTCGGTCAATCCCGCGTATTTTCGCCTTTTGCTAGCTTCAGCATTAATTGTTTGTAAATAAAAATAAATATATATATAATTTTTTTATGTATATTTGACGGCAAACGAGCAGACGAGCCACCTGATGGGAAGTGGTCACCGTCGCCCATGGACATCAGCAACACCAGAGTAGGTGCTGATGCGTTGCCGACTCTTAATATACCAGTAAACACGCCTTTTGAAGGACCTCAAGTCATAGCACACAGGGGAAACCTCGGGAGGGAGTCCATTCTACAATTTTGCTGTACGACGAAAAAACCACGTGACGATCTGACATTTTTAGAGACCCAAGGATGTGGGGATGGACTTTACTCCTGTATAAATATATAAATATGAAATAAATAAATTAATTGAATATATAATAATTATTATTTTTTTCTTTTTTTCAGACTGTTAATACCGGTGTGCCTTGAAAGCCTTATAAATTACTTTACACCATCACACGCTGGAGTTAGTGCGACGGAAGCTTACTTCTACGCTGGAGCAGTTGTTGGGTAAGTTATACCTTGTGCAAACACAAAAAAATACTCATCATCATCATCATTTCGAGTAGGTGTCACGGTCAATCGACCACGCACACCCTGGTATCAGAGTTTTACGGAACCGCCTCTCGGTCTGTGACGTGGTTCCTTTAACGACTACCAGACGGCAGCCGGGACCAACGGCATAACGTGCATTCCGAAGCACGGAATCATCTTAATTATCAGAAACAGGTGATTCAAGCCTGCAATGTCCTAACCAAACTAGAATCAACTAAACAAACTATGCTTCCCGTGGGAATCGAACCCATGAAAAATAATACTGACGTATAGATAGAACGTCATACAAAAATATTGGCCCAACTTAAGGCCTCTTAAAGCTAAACCAGCAAGAAGCCGCCGAATCTGAACTCAAACTCTCATGGTATATTTATGCCACTCCCTACTCGCCAAAAGCTTGTAATAAATGAATTTGCCGTGTGGTTTCCGGCAAGAGTAGAATAGGACCACTCCTAGTCTTCCCATGGATGTAAGAGGCGACTTAGGAAATATAAGCTAAACAAAGCTCATAAACATCAATGAGACCTCTCCAACCCGTCTGGCCAGTGAGGAGAGTGTAGGCCAAACTATCTGTCTGCTCTAGGCAAGTAAGGCTCCGGTAGTACAGAGAGGGTCATGCTCCTGCAGTGAAGACTAAAAAGCAGTGACGTGCACAGACATTTATCATAGGGTAGTCATAATAATAAAACTTACCTTACTTACAAACATACTACCTATATACCTCACCTTACTATACGGCTAGTTATCTACAACTCGTTTAATATTATGATAGTCTTTCGATCTTCGACCGCAAAAGTATTCAAAACAAGCGAAAAATTAGAGATATGATTACAAACTGCGAGCCACGTACACATCATACGGTTTAATATTAAACTTTAGAATAACTAACCGGTTACTTGATTTCTTCAAAAGCGTGTTCACAAAACACTTTATATTTCGGTTTCGGCATGCAAACACTAAGCGACACAACATTACACAATATTTTTGATTCTTACATGCCTGCCTATCCAATATTTTCACAAATGAAATTTAACTGCATTTAATTTTAAAATAAAACTTTCCTCTTGGATTGTTTGTAAACACGTAAATCAATGACATTGTTAAGACATTGACATAAGTATGAATAATATATATAATGACATTGACAAGTGACGATGACATTTACATCGCGCGCGGCAGCCAATAGAAATCTCGTAGACAGTGTCTTATATTCACACACACCGCGCAAATTTGCTTTGCATGTGTGTGCCGATGAAAGATGTTTACTTGTACTACTACAAAAGCGATTTCCTGTCGGTGTATAATAATTTTTATGTGTGCGTGAAAAGTCAGACCTCTGAAATTTTGTCTTACGCGGCTTACGCGTATAGATACTGCTTAGCGCGGGCTCGCGCGGGCCGCGGCCGCAGCGCCGTACTTGAACAAAATCGACTATAAAGTATTTGGTAGCAAAATTTTGCAGGCGCACCGAATATAATTATTTTTTGTAAGAAAAAAATTGTATTTATTTAGCGACTGCAGGGTAGACAGTGTCTAACTGTCTATATGGACTGCACGTTACTGCTAAAAAGACCTGATGATGATGATGAAATGAATTTTGTTTGATTGCAGACTTATGGCGTTAAACGCAGCCATGATGCATCCAATGCTGCTATGGCTACTAGAAATGGCGTTGAAGATACGAGTGGCTTGCTGTTCACTAATATACAGAAAGGTAAACGAAAATGTTTTTATTAAAATAAAAACTTCTTTAGCGGCCTTGTGCACTTTTGGGATGGGCAAAAAATGTTAAACTCACCCCAGGACACGTGACCTGATCGAAAATTCGTAAGACATGTGACTTGAGACCGCCGGCGCGGCGTAGGAGAGGAAGTAATATCCCCCTCTCTTTCTGCCGCACTGAGTTTCCACTTCTGCCAGCACTCTCGGGGTGCAACCCGTTGTTTTTAGGGTTCCGTACCTCAAAAGGAAAAAACGGAACCCTTATAGCATCACTTGGTTGTCTGTCTGTCTGTCTGACAAGACCCTTTGTGTGTGTTGTTTGCGTCTCCCGCACGGCTCACACCTGCACGAAGTGAGTGGTATCAACCCTAGCGCTTACACGCCATGGCTCAATGTCACCGGTGCCCGAACTCTCACACAGTACAGGGAGCGTCACTACTAGTGTTTGTTTTAAATCGGTACATGAGGTCAAAAAAATGGATTTAGAGTTGCACATCGGGACAGTAAACAAAAAACAAGGGGGTTTTTAAGTCTGGGTTTAATTTATTGCGTTTTAAACTACTAGTGCATTACGGTCCCTCGTTCATGCGATGCGCTAGTGATGTGACGCTGATGTGTGCCATTTTGAATTTGGCATAGTGATGTAATGAGTAAAAATTACGTAGCGTAAATTAGAGGTGGTTGTTCCAAAGACGAACCGTTTTTAAGAACAGTTTTGTGGTCCGCGACGATAGAACCGTTTTACGTTTCGTTTCAAAGCAGTCCTCGTCGCAAAACCAGTCTTCGTAATGTTTCACGCGAATTTGAACTTACCTGCAATGTAAATACAAGCTAGAATACAATGAGACTATTGCGATTTCATGTTTCGTCTCGTCTCGTTCGCATTGTGTCATTGCTGCGTATCCTATAGAGATTGAAATAGAGTACAAAGTCGCTAAGCAATAAAACTATAGGTACCTAATACTAGTAAACTTAAGTCCGCAACGCAATCATTGCCGAAACGAACGAACTTTGGCGCAACGAGATTTTGTTCGATTTAGGAGACTGTTATAGATTCGTTGCGTTCGTTAGACCGTCGCCGCGCCGTCGGCGTCGTCGTCCGCCGCCCAAAACCGTTCCGAACGAGAACCGTTTCGAGGACTGGTTCCCGTTCTTGAAAAAACGGTTGCGACTCGTTGTCGAAAAAACCGACGACGACCCACCTCTAGCGTAAATATACATTTTTTATGACAAAAGTTTTTGTTTTTTGATTAATCGTGATATTTAGCTTCCCGATCAGGTATGAATCGGGAGGCGTCCCTAGATTCCTAAAAATCAGGACGTCCCGCGCAAATCGGGACACATGGCAACACTATCACCCGTATTTAGTAAAAAAAAAGTCACAGACTATGTTTTTTTTTTCTAAATATTAGTTAAGGCATTTGTCTCCCATCTCACCTGATGGTATGAAGACGAGCATGTTACATGCCTATGCAAGAGATACCCATTTATTCTTCTTTAAGCCTCTTAAGCCGTGTGGTGTCCGGCAGAGTAGAATAGGACCACTCCCATGGAGTGGTCCTATTCTACTCTTCCCATGGAGGTCGTAAGAGGCGACTTAGGAAATACAAGCTAAACAAAGCTTATAAACATCTGTGAGACCTCTCCAACCCGTCTGGCCAGCGAGGAAAGTGTAGGCCAAATCTTCTGTCTGCTCTGGCCAAGTATGGTATATCCAGAGAGGGTCATGCTCCTGCAGTGGAGACTAAAAGGACCTGATGATGATGATGATATTTTCTTTCCAGTTACTCCGGCTAGACTTAACTGTCGGGGGCAAAGCCTCCGAAGGCCTGGCAGGCCATGTGATAAACCTCCTTACAACAGATGCTCAGCGCTTCGACATGGCGTCTCTGTTTTTAGTGGACCTCGTCAAAACGCCTATTGAAAGCACTCTCATAGTGTACTTAATGTACAGACAGATCGGCTTCGCTGCTATTATAGGAGTTGCGTTTCTACTATTGTTTATTCCTTTGCAAGGTTAGTTATTTTTCTTATTACAGTTTTAATATGAATAAAATATAACATGGACAATTCACACAGATTGAACTAGCTCCAAGGTAAGTTCGAGACTTGTGTTATGGGATACTAACTCAACGATACTATATTTTTTTTATGATATAAGACGGCAATCAAGCAAGCGAGTCACCTGATGGTAAGCGATTACCGCTGCCCATGGACAACTGCAACAACAGGGTGTGGGGTGGACATTGGGGAGGAAATGCGGAGGGGGAAGGATCGGCGCTCTACTTTGTTCGTGCTTTGAACAGGCTTTAAGTTGGGCCAATATTTTTATATGATGCAGTCTATAAGTTAGTATTATATTGGCCTTGACGCAGTTGAAACAACAGCCGTTGGGGACCGTTCAAGTATTACGTAAGCTATATTAGTAGTTACGTAAGCTATAAAAGCTTTTATATTAGTTATTTTCAACCACCCCCCCCCCTCCCCCTTGTCAGCAAAAGTAAGAAAAGCTCTTCCCCCTCACCCCCAAGCTTACGTAAACATTGGTATAAATTTTACACAAAATGTTTATTTAGCAAAATGTTGCTGACGTCATCACCGTGCAGACCCTTCCACCCCCTTTATCAGCAAAAATAAGCCAAGCTGTGAACCCCTCCCCAATTGTTGTTAGGTACGTAATATTTGAATGACCCCTTAGGCGCTGAGTTAGTTCCGTTCACCCTACAGGCGATCCTTAATACTTCTTTGTTTTCAGGTTACCTAGGCAAGATATCCAGCAAACTCCGTCACAAAACGGCCGTGAGGACAGACAACCGGATACGACTGATGAATGAGGTTATTCAAAGTATAGAAGCGATCAAGATGTACGCTTGGGAGAGCGCCTTTGCACAGATCATCGCACACGCTAGGAAGTAAGTTAAGATAATACTTAAAAACTTCATCATATATACATCATATTACGTCTTTTTCCCTTGCGGGGTAGACAGAGCCTAGGTCTATACCTTATGGCCACACTTAGCATGTTTGTGTTTTCAACTCTTAAAACTAAATTGACGATTTTAGTTTTTTTCTGAATGTATATATGACTGTATGTATGTTCTCCATAACTCTTAAACAAATTATATTTTCATAGAACAATTGTTAACATCATATTTATGTATATGTTATTGAATAATAAATAAATAAATAAAATTGAATTAACTGAATTTTATGAAACTTGGTAAATAAACATTTTGTCGTACAGGACTTTTTCTCCAGTTATGATATGACGTGGCCCCATATAAATGTAAGCGAACGGAGTCACGGGCCTTTATAAGTTAATCCAACATATTTATACAAACAAAATATATATTTCACTTGAGATAAGGGGAGGGGGTCGAGGAAAATCTCACTTAATTTCACTAGGGGGATAATTCATGTAAATGTCTTTGTGTATTGTGTATGACAAAAGAAACGCGGACGAGATCGTCCGCGTTTCTTTTGTTTAGATTTTTTGTTAAGATTTTTTTTAGGTCAGATGACCTAAAAAAATCTTATCCCCCCCCCCCCCCCCCCCCCCCTCTAGCCCAGAAGCTGGGTACGCCCATGATTGACTATATAAAACAATCTTCTTCAATTATCCAGGAAAGAAATGAACGTGATCAAGAAGATGTCGTGGTTGAGGGCGGTCATGATCTCGTGCGTGAAGCTGAACACCAAAGTGGCGATCTTCCTCAGTATAATCTCGTATTTGTCGTTCCAAAACGATCTGACTGCTGCCAAAGTGTTCGTGATATTCTCCTACTACGAGATGTTGAGGTAAGTTTGTGAGACCTCGACCGTCCCGGCGCTCTAGTCGAGTTCCCACATATAAGGAAGTAGTGAACAGAAGACTCGACACACAAAACACACAGAGATTAAATTTATTTGTCACTTCTATGAATATACTATATTATTTTTATATATTATAAAGCTGAAGAATTTGTTTGTTTGAACGCGCTAATCTCAGGAACTACTGGTTCAAATTGGAAAATTATTTTTGTGTTGGATAGTCCATTTATTGAGGAAGGCTTTAGGCTATAAAACATCACGCTGCTACTAATAGGAGCGAAGCATCAGTAAAAAACGTTTTGAAATCGGGGAAAAATTATTCATCTATACTAATTGATCATACAGAAATTGCCGCGTGCAAAGTCGCGGGCAACAGCTAGTTAATATTATAAAGCTGAAGAGTTTGTTTGTTTGTTTGAACGCGCTAATCTCAGGAACTACTGGTTCAAATTGGAAAATTATTTTTGTGTTGGATAGTCCATTTATTGAGGAAGGCTTTAGGCTATATATAAAACATCACGCTGCGACCAATAGGAGCGAAGCATCAATAAAAAACGTTTTAAAATCGGGGAAAAATTATTCATCTATACTAATTGATCATACAGAAATTGCCGCGGACAAAGTCGCGGGCAACAGCTAGTTTGAAATAAAATGAGGGATGAAAGGACAACTGAGAAAGAAATGAGGTTGGACGAGATGCAGCATGCAGGTGGCATGCTGCAACGTTACAAGTTCTTATTGTCTTGGTTTTAAGGTCTTAAATCCCATGATCATAAGGTCCATATTAAACCACTCCGGGAGTGCCGGCAGAAGTGAAACCTCCGCGTGGTAGAAAGAGAGATATTACTTCCTCTCCTACGCCGCGCCGGCGGTCTCAAGTCCGTCTTACGAATTTTCGATATAGTATAGAAGGTCGATTTTTTTTTGTATTTTTTAATCGATTTTGATCCACTTCTCTGTTATCGATTGAGCTGAAAATTTGTATAAATGTTTAAATCGGATGACAATACAATATTATGGAATCGTTGCGCTGGTCTGAAGATGGAGTCGGAAGGTGGCCATAGGAACTCTTAAACTGAACAAGGTACACCAATCGTGTTTGGGCTCATTTGATTTGTCTTGGAAAGCACTTTACAGTGTGGATTCGTTATAATAAAAACTGGTCAAAAAAATGTAATTTTTAAGTGTAATCTTCTTTAGCGGCATTGTGCACGGTAAAAAATATGAAACTCGCGTCAGGACACGTGACCTGATCGATAATTCATAAGACGGACACGTGACCTGAGATCGCCGACGCGGCGTAGAAGAGGAAGTAACATCTCTCTTTCTACCGCGCGGAGTTTTCACTTCTGCCAGCACTCCCGATGTGCAAACCGTTGTTTTTTTGCAAAAAAATATTATTTTCGGTATCTATACTAATATTATAAAGCTGAAGAGTTTGTTTGTTTGTTTGATTGAACGCGCTAATGTCAGGAACTACTGGTTCAAATTGGAAATGTATTTTTGTGTTAGGTATTCCATTTATTGAGGAACGCCTTAGGCTATAAAACATCACGCTGCGACCAATAGGAGCGAAGCATCAATAAAAAATGTTTTGAAAACGGGGGAAAATTATTCATCATACTTAATTAATCATTATAACAGAAATTGCCGCGGACGAAGTCGCGGGCAACAGCTAGTCTGATATAAATATTTATTTTATTTTAGGTATACCCTGGTAGATTTCCTGCCTTTAGGCATCACATTCACCTTAGAAGCGTACGTCAGTTGTAAGAGAATACAAGAGTTCTTACTGCTTAGTGAAGTTGACAATAAAGATGGCATTGAATTGAAGAAAATCGGCAGTGTACCTGCTAATGGGGTTTTTGAGAAGATCGGGAACGGGTGAGTTGACACATACTTTTACATGGTAAGGGCTTATGGTGCCTCTGTGGTCCAGTGGTTAAGGCGTTTGCCTGTAGACCCGGGGGTCGTGTGTTCCATTCCCACGGGAAGAATACTTGGTTAGTTGTTTCCAGTTTGTTTAGGACGAGTAGGCGAACAATACTGTTGAAAAGAGTTTCTTCTGGCGTTTCTTCCCTGCAGTGGTCGGTTCCGAAACGCAAGTAGTCTGTAGCTTTTGCACATCTATACTAATATTATAAAGCTGAAGAGTTTGTTAGTTTGTTTGTTTGAACGCGCTAATCTCAGGAACTACTGGTTTAAATTAGAAAATTATTTTTGTGTTGGATAGTCCATTTATTGAGGAAGGCTTTAGGCTATAGAACATCACGCCGCGACCAATAGGAGCGAAGCATCAATAGAAAATGTTTTGAAAACGGGGAAAAATTATTCATGTATACTAATTAATCATGATAACAGAAAGGCCTATTTTCTGAATAAACGATTTTGATCATCATCATCATTTCGAGTAGGTGTCACGGTCAATCGACCATGCACACCCTGGTGTCAGAGTTCTTCGGAACCGCCTCTCGGCCTCTGACGTGGTTCCTTTAACGACTACCAGATGGCAGCCGGGACCACCGGCTTAACGTGCCTTCCGAAGCACGGAATCATCTTCATTATCAGACAATCAGGTGATTCAAGACTGCAATGTCCTAACCAAACTGGAAACAACTAAACAAAGTATGCTTCCGGTGGGAATCGTACCCACGACCCCCGGGCCAACAGGCAAACGCCTTAACCAGCCTTTTCCTGTCGCAACCTTACTATACAAGTATGTTTCTTGAACTATGTATTTTTCACAGACAACAAGCGTACATCCGTTCAGAGAGCAACCTAGAGCAGCCGAAACCACAGAACCTGGTGGTGATCAAGCATTTCTCCAGCCATTGGAAAGTCGAGAGTGAAGAGAAGTTGGTTCCAGCGCTGTGTGACATCAGCTTAACTGTGAGTACTATATTTTTTTGTGAAAGGCCTATGTAACTAGCTCCAAGTGATCCTTTGCTACTTCACCGGGCGTTTGAGGCGAGAGCAGAGGCTGGCAACGCTCCTATCACACCCCAGGTGTTGCAGTAGTCCATGGGCAGCGCTGATCGCTTACCATCAGGTGACCCGCTTGCTCGTCTGCCGCTCTATGACATAAAAAAGAAAAAAAGGAGTTAGGGGAGGAAATGGGGGAACGACGGGCCTCCAGCTCTAAAAAATTAAAATATTTTATATATTTTGTTTGTTAACAGATAAAACCAGAAACATTGACGACAATCGTAGGCACCGTGGGGTCAGGAAAGTCCACATTACTGCAGGCGATCCTCCGGGAGGTAGCGCCGACGTCAGGTCACTTAGAAATCCATGGGATCGTCGCATATGCTGCTCAGGATCCATGGCTTTTTGAGGCTTCAGTAAGTATGAGTTTCCGATTGTTGTGTTTTTAGGGTTCCGTTGTATACAAGGAACCCTTCATCATCATCATCAGGTCCTTTTTAGTCTCCACTACAGGAGCACGACCCTCTCTGTACTACTAGGGCCATACTTGGATAGAGCAGCCAGAGGACTTGGCCTATAAGGAACCCTTATAGTTTTTTTTATTAAGTATATAAGTAAGGCCTTTAGCCGTGTGGTATCCGGCAGAGTAGAATAGGACCACTCCAAGTCTTCCCATGGAGGTCGTAAGAGGCGACTTAGGAAATACAAGCTAAACAAAGCTCATAAACATCAAAAAACCAAAAATACGTGACAAATATTTTTTGATAGCCGTGTGATTTCCGGCAGAGTAGAATAGGACCACTCCTAGTCTTTCCATGGATGTCGTAAGAGCAAACAAAGCTCATAAACATCAATGAGACCTCTCCAACCCGTCTGGACAGCGAGGAGAGTGTAGGCCAAATCCTCTGTCTGCTCTGGCCAAGTACGGCTCAGGTAGTACAGAGAGGGTCATGCTCCTGCAGTGGAGACTAAAAAGACCTGATGACTGTAACATACTTGAATCATAATATACAATTCATCGTTTTAGGTCAGACAAAACATCTTATTCGGCCAACAAATGGACTTACGAAGGTACAAGCAAGTGATAAAGTGTTGTCAGCTCAAAACTGACTTGGAGATACTGTCACATGGAGACAAAACAATCGTAGGAGAGAGAGGTAAATATTATTGTCTTTATAAAGTTCACTTTTCCATCTCCTAGTGCCTATAAGGCAAAAGATGAGAGTTGCTGCTCTCCAAAGGCTTTTCTGATTGGCCCTTCAGGTTATGCATGCACGTATACGCGGCCCATCAGGCAATATGAGAGTTTGCTGTCTCACCAAGCCTTGCGCACACAGGCAACGCCCAAAGCCGAGGTCCGTCCCTCCTGGCCCTTTGGTGATGTTGTCAATATAGGCGGCAAACGCTCTGCTCTCGCCTCAAACGCTCGGTGAAGTAGCGAAAGCTCACTTGGAGCTAGCTACATAGTCATTTAAAAAAAAATCTAGTATTTCAGACAATCTTTTACTCACATACAATACAGAGGCCAAAAAAAGAGGGCTAGGTAATCACCTAGCTCTCGGGTCATTAAGATAAACATCCAAGAACCAGGTCAATCCAAAAAAGATCGCTTTCTATCTCGACCTAGCCGGGGATCGAACCCGGAAACCCTCGTCGCAGGCTGGCGTGTTAACCACTGCGTCACGGAGGTCGCATAATAAATAATCTACGCACATTTTCAGGGGCATCACTGTCTGGTGGTCAACGAGCGAGGATTTCGCTTGCTCGGTGTGTTTACCAAAATGCTGATATATATCTGCTGGACGATCCCCTCGCTGCTGTTGATGCCAAGGTATGTTTACAGAGCCATGTCATATATATCTATTGTAATTTGAAATTTGTAGTGTGTAACGCGTCACTTACCTCTCACCTATATAAACATTTATTATTAAAAAATATAAATAAAATAAATATATACGGACAAATCACACAGACTGAGCTAGCCCCAAAGTAAGTTATTGACTGTGTTATTGACTGTGTTATTGACTATGTTATTGTAAGACTGTGTTATGGAATACTAACTCAACGATACTATATTTTATAACAAATACATATATAGATACACATCCAAGACCCAGGCCAATCTGAAAAAGATCATTTTCCATCTTGACCTGGCCGGGGATCGAACCCGGTCACTCCCTGTCGCAGGCTGGCGTGTTGACCGCTGCGCCACGGAGCTAGTCGAAAATTACAATTTAATTCCCAGGTAGCACAAGCAATCTACGAAGACTGTATAAGAGGATTCCTACGCGACAAAGCTACAGTGTTAGTCACCCATCATGTACAATATGCAAGGCACGCTAACAATATCTGCGTCATGAGGAAGGGAGAGGTACGTAGAATATCATCATCATTCCAACCGTAACAAGTCCATAGCTGAACAAAGACTCTCATCATTTCGAGTAGGTGTCACGGTCAATCGACCATGCACAGCCTGGTGTAAGAGTCCTCCGGAACCGCCTCTCGGCCTCTGACGTGGTTCCTTTAACGACTACCAGATGGCAGCCGGGACTAACAACTTAACTTGTAATTTATTTTTTATACTAAATAATTAATAAATACAAATCGTAATTTTTAAATTAATTGAATTGTTTGTTTAAGATTTAGGCAAAATGAGTGTTTAAGATTTAGATATGTATATTGTATAGTGTGGAAAATTCGAATACAATGTTTTATTGTTTATGAATAAAGAAATTGAAATTGATGGAAGATCTGTGTGAACAGGACAGACAATGTTCGAGAATATTCTAGGAATTTCGAGAAAAATGGATCCAAATATGATTTACACTATATTCGTTTTTAGATTGTTGCGCAAGGAACATACAATGAATTGAAGAATGGTGTGGCAGACTTCAAAGAGCTGATCGAGATGGGAGAGAAGTCTGAAGAGGAGAAACAGAAGGCGAAAGCTGGGAACTATGAGCTTCAGGAGACCATCGTATGTATAATCCACCTAATATAATAAATGCGAAAGTGCGTTAGTTTGTTGCGCATTCACGCTGTAATTACTGAACCGATCATGGTAAAATTTTGCATACTTGTTGTCTGGTAACTATACAAAACTACTGTAAAATCGGGTGCCCAATAAAAGAGAGGATCTTGCAATACAAACTGTTTATTTGGATTAATTCGCTATTGTCTTCAGAGAGCAGAGCGCGAGCCCCACTGGCCACTCATTTTATATAGTCCGGTTAAGCGCCCCCACGGAAATCCCGAGAACTATTACGTATGTTGCCAAAGGTATTAGATAATTCGAAATCTTTCCGCTAGGTGGCGCTCAACCTTAGGTTACAGTAAGCCTTCAGATGGCGCTGTTTAACAACTACCGCCTACTTTTTTTATTGATCACGTTCCGGATGTACGCAGCATTGTCTCACGGTGTCTTGAGATTTTATTGAATTGATGACAGGATCCCTAGCTGGTGGTAACTGCCAACCATCCTCTCTATTGAAATTAGGATGTTTTTTTTTAAATTTCAATAGCCCCACGAAGCATTTTTGGAATGTGTTTTCTTTTGTAAGGACTTGAGGATTATCAAAACGCATGAGTGCCAAGAGCTTCCCCCCTCATTATCAGATGGAAGGGGGAGGTTGCTGCCCTGGTTTTAAACGACTGTTATAAGTAAAATTTATGTTTAGACGGCGTACAACGTGATTGTGAATCCAGAAGAACACAAAGCGGACGCCAAGAAAAGCGTTAGTTTTCATGTAACATTATTTGATTATAACATTTTAGTAGCGATTCATAAATCATTTAATTTTAAGGCCCAACGCACACGATGTACAGTGGCGGATAAAAAGCCTGCGGCGCGCGCTCTCTGCGCAATATTTTATGTTAAAACTAGCTTTTGCCCGCGACTTCGTCCGCGTGTAATTCCATATAAACTTCACCCCCTATTTCGTCCCCTTAGGGGTTGAATTTCTAAAAATCCTTTCTTAGCGGATGCCTTCGTCATAACATTTACCTGCATGCCAAATTTCAGCCCGATCCGTCCAGTGGTTTGGGCTGTGCGTTGATAGATCACTATGTCCGTCAGTCACCTTTGAGTACTAGCTCCGTGGCGCAGCGGTCAACACGCCAGCCTGCGACACGGAGTGACCGGGTTCGATCCCCGGCCAGGTCAAGATGGAAAATGATCTTTTTCAGATTGGCCTGGGTCTTGGATGTGTATCTATATACGTATTTGTTATAAAATATTGTATCGTTGAGTTAGTATCCCATAATACAAGTCTCGAACTTACTTTGGGGCTAGCTCAATCTGTGTGATTTGTCCGTATATATTTATTTATTTTATTTATTTATTATCTATTATATCATCTACTACTTGATCGCAGTCTTTGTCCTTTGAACGTGGGTGAAGTTGTTGAGATATAATTTATTTTTACAGGAACATACATACAAGCTCCGCTCGCAGCGCTCCATGTCTGAAGCGTCCCAACTGTCGTTCAACTTAGACCTGGACAACAATCTGGACCCTAAATACGAAGGTGAACTTTATATACATATTATAACGTCTTTATAACAGCCTCCGTGGTCCAGTGGTTAAGGCGTTTGCCTGTTGACCCGGGGGTCGTGGGTTCGATTCCCACCAGAAGCATACTTTGTTTAGTTGTTTCCAGTTTGGTTAGGACATTGCAGGCTTGAATCACCTGATTGTCTGATAATAAAGATGATTCCGTGCTTCGGAAGGCACGTTAAGCCGGTGGTCCCGGCTGCAATCTGGTAGTCGTCAAAGGAAGCACGTCAGAGGCCGAGATGCGGTTGCAAAAACTCTGACACCAGGGTGTGCATGGTCGAGTGACCGTGACACCTACTCGAAATGATGAAGATGATCGCTTACCATCAGGTGACTCGCTTTCTCGTTTGCCGACATATATCATAAAAATGTTTCAGGTGAAAGCCACAACAAGGGTTCCGTAGATAACAGCGTGTACGTGTCCTACATCAAGAGTGGGGGCAACAAGTGCTATATGTCCCTGTTGTTTGCTCTCTTCATATTGGCGCAGATTTTCTACGCCGCGACCGACGTGTGGCTGAAAGAGTGGTAAGTTTTGCAAACGAATTTGACCTTTATTTCAAAGTCAAAAAGTCAATGATTTTTATTCAAAATTGGATACATGTATGTGGGATTGTGTGGCAAAATAAACAATTGGAATTAACTTTTAAAACGGTTTATTAAATTAATAGAAAATATTCAACTTTATCAACGTTCGTCGTGGGCACAGAGAATCGCCATATATCTTCTTTCTCTCTCGCACACATCCTTCCCTTTCTTTCATCCGCTGCGTTCCATAATCTCAACAATAGGCTAGTTTCCTAAAAAAATATAATTAGTCCGTCAGTTAGATATTCAAAAAATATTGGACACGTATTTTTTCTTTTGTCGATTAAACCAAAAATGATCAAGATATAGCCCTTTGAAGTTCCGTGTGACGTTATAGTTTGCTACAATTTTTAGCAAACTTTGACGTCACGAGCCCCCACTCCTGAACTTTGACGCGCTTTATCTTATCCATTTATTGTTTAATTGAGAAAAGAAAAAATATGTGTCCAATATTTTTTGATTATCTAACTGACGGACTAATTGTTATGTCATTATTACGACCCAGGAAACTAGCCTATTAGTAGTGCATTCATACTTTATCTTAATTATACAATATTTTATCCCACATGTATTTGAAAGTCATATTTTTATTTCTTACTAGCTGTTCCTCGCGAGTTCGTCCGTGGAAATTTCTGTTATTATGATTAATTAGTTTTTTTCTTAGTATAGATGAATAATCTTCCCCCGTTTTCAAAACAAATTTAATTGATGCTTCGCTCCATTTTGTTGCAGCGTGATAATCTTTGACTTTGACTTTGACCTACTGCAGTTCGCTTAATTTCGTCTCTTTTCCCAGGGTGAATCTAGAAGAGAGAAACAGTGCCATAATGCGCGATTACAGGAACAGAGTCAACGTGAACAGTACCGGCCTCAACAGCACGGTGAACGGCACAGCGGTACCACCGCCATCCAAATTAGGTATGAAATTTCGAATTTTTTTCTTTTTTTTAAATTTAATTCATTTAATCCGTGTGGTATCCGGCAGAGAAGAATAGGACCACTCCAAGTCTTCCCGTGGATGTCGTAGAAGGCGACTTAGGAAATACAAGCTAAACAAAGCTTATAAACATCTAAGACACCTCTCCAACCCGTCTGGCCAGCGTGGAGAGTGTAGGCCAAGTCCTCTGGCTGCTCTGGCCCAGTATGGCCCTAGTAGTACAGAGAGGGTCGTGCTCCTGTAGTGGAGACTAAAAAGGACCTGATGATGATGAATCTTACTATGGATGGTGAAGATTAATTAAATGTACAAAAATTCATCAGCAACAAGCTTCGTCAAAAAATGTACAAAATTCATCCGCAACATGCTTCGTCAGAAATACTCAATCTAAAAGACCGCCCCGTTCGTCCCTGGACTAAAAGTACCCATTATGCTGGCAGCATTTCCTCTTTCAATCGCTATGTAAAGCCTCTGAACCAAATACGATACGGAGCGACTGTCGTTGGTTCGTTCAGCAACACGACGCCCCAACTCTTTGACAAAGGCCCTTGCTTCAGAACCCCAAGAAATTTCTAAATTCTAATACTAGTTAAGCAAGCTATTAGCCATTCTTAACCGACTTCAAAAAAAATCAGGTGTCAATCTGTGTCGGTTCACACGGCCGTTGGTTTTAACGCGAAACGTCTAAGATTGAAAGTAAAAAAAAAGATGCCGCGATGCAAACTCTATGTCTTAGCAGCTTAGCATCGAGCTGACTATATAGTCAGCTCGATGCTAAGCTGAATCAAATATTCGTAACAACCCTAGTATATATATACTAGGGATGTTACGATTACACTGTCCTAAATCGTAGACAATTTAGGAAACAGAGCGGTTGGGACCTCCGATCTCGACTAAATCGGATCCAATCCACTGTAACAGCGATTACATCTTCCGATTTCCTAATTAGAGTTTCTAAAAATTGGATAGTGTAATAAGCGCTTTAGTAGTATAAAACAAAAATATACGGGTAGTAGAATAAATTAGTTATCTCTTAGATCGCATGTAACATCCTCGTCTTCATCGTCACTTACCATCAGCTAAGATGGGAGACAAATGCCTAATCCAACATTTAGTAAAAAAAAAATCACTAAATAATGTCACTAAAATCATGTTTCTTCGATGAATAGATTTGTAGTTATTAATGTCAGACGTGTGACGTGATGTGTTAGCCGTGTGGTATCCGGCAGAGTAGAATAGGACCACTCCAAGTCTTCCCGTGGATGTCGTAGAAGGCGACTTAGGAAATACAAGCTAAACAAAGCTTATAAACATCTAAGACACCTCTCCAACCCGTCTGGCCAGCGTGGAGAGTGTAGGCCAAGTCCTCTGGCTGCTCTGGCCAAGTATGGCTCCGGTAGTACAGAGAGGGTCGTGCTCCTGTAGTGGAGACTAAAAAGGACCTGATGATGAATGTCAGACGATATAGACCAATTCGTTACGGTCCGGTTTTCTGACATGGTATAGTAGCGTCAAAAAAGGAGGTAGTTATCAATTCCGTTGTGTGTGTTTATTGTAATGTTTGTTACCTCAGAACTCCGTAATTTATGAACCGATTTTAATAAGTCTTTGTTGTTTGAAAGGGTTTGATTTACAGTTGATCCTAATTTCATCACAATCGGATCAGTAGTTTCATTGAAGTCTGTTTCTTAATAAAAGATTATATTATCTACTAGCTTTCGCCCGCAGCTCCGCCCGCGTCAATGTCGATCCCTCGGGAATAGTACTTGTGTGCAAAATTTCATGATGATCGGTTCGGTAGCTACAGCGTGAAAGCGTAACAAACAAACAAATAAACAAACTCACTTTCGCATTTATAATATTAGTTAGGAAGTTAGGATATACCCTCTTGTCAGTAAAAGTAAGAAAAGCTTACACCAGCCCCCCAAACTTACGTCAACATTGGACAAATTTCACAAAATATGTTCGGTTATTTAGACAAATGTTGCTGACGTCATTTTTTGGCCGTTGGTCCCGACTGCCATCTGGTAGTCGTTGAAGGAACCACGTCAGAGGCCGAGAGGCGGTTCCGAAGAACTCTGACACCAGGGTGCGTGGTCCATTGACCGTGACACCTACACGAAATGATGATGATTACATCTAAACTTTTTGTTCTATTTACAGATTTCGCTGACATCCCCAGCAACTACTTCCACCTGACGCGGGATCAATGCGTGTACATCTACGCTTCCTTAATCGGCGTTTGCATATTCTTCACGTGGAACAAATTGGTCGTGTTCTACAACACTTGTATCAAAGCTTCAGTCAGCCTCCACGATGCTATGTTCAGGTAAGTGTACTTAGAACGATACAAACAACTGAACCGATTTTGATGAAATTTAAAAGGGTCTTGACAGACGGATACAAAGTGATCCTATAAGGGTTCCGTATTTTCCTTTTGAGGTACCCTAAATTATTTTTCAAATCGGTTCATTGATGCCGGAGTTACGAGGTAGCAAAATGTAAAAAATATTTTTTTTTTTACTAATTATTTGATTAGGCATTTGTCTCCCATCTCACCTGATGGTAAGTGACGATGAAGACGAGGATGTTACATGCCTATTCAAGAGATACCCATTTATTCTACTTTTGAATGTCCCGGGATTGTACTTGTCTGGAAATATAGACGCAGGCAGTTTATTCCACACCTTGGCTACTCGAACCAAAAAGAAACTGTCAAAGCGTTTAGTCAAATGATTAAAGTCAAATATTGTAAGATATTTTAAAAAGAAATTTTGGTGAACAATAACTTTCATTCATCATCATCATCATCAGGTCTTTTTAGTCGCCACTGCAGGAGCATGACCCTCTCTGTACTACCGGAGCCATACTTGGCCAGAGCAGACAGAGGATTTGGCCTACACTCTCCTCGCTGGCCAGACGGGTTGGAGAGGTCTCATTGATATTTATGAGCTTTGTTTAGCTTGTATTTCCTAAGTCGCCTCTTACGACCTCCATGGGAAGACTTGGAGTGGTCCTATTCTACTCTGCCGGAAACCACACTAGCTTTCATTACAGATAATTAATTACTTATGTTTGAAGTGAAAATTTATTTATCGGCGTTTTGCACTTTTTGGGATGGGTAAAAAATTTTAAACTCTCGTCAGGACACGTGACCTGAGATCGCCGGCGTAGGAGAGGAAGTAATATCATCCTCTCTCTACCGCGCGGCGGTTTCACTTCTGCTGGTACTCCCGGAGTGCAACCCGTTGTTTTTTATTGTTGACGTCAGTAATGTACTTATGGCTAAGTTTAATGCCGCTTCCAAAGCGGAGTGCAGAAGAAGCGGCAACAAACTGCACAGCGCATTTTCTCCAAAAGACGTCAACTTACAATCTACGACATACTTTTTTATTAATAATTTATTTATCACAAAAATAAAAATATTACATAAAATGCCATACAATTTTTGATTATTTAACTTAAATAGAAGATATCTTCCAACTCGTCGCATCGTGGCAACGTGCCCAATATACTGGCAGCATTTCCGCGCTGTATAGCAATACTAATTCGCTGAGCGAAATAGCTGCCAGCTCTAGGGTCTCCAGTTGACTCAATGAGACGAGTTGTTATGTCCTTATAAAAACATTTAGCTTATTACGACAAACTTAGAACTAAATGTGTGGACGTGAGCTTACATTGTCATGTCATAATTCAAAATTCAAATATGTTAAAAACCGGCCAAGTGCAAGTCGGACTCGCGCACGAAGGGTTCCATACAAAAGCGGCAAAAAATCATGTCTTCTGAATGCCAGGTTAGCTCCGTGGCGCAGCGGTTAACACGCTAGCCTGCGACACGAGAGTGCCCGGGTTCGATCCCCGGCCAGGTCAACATGGAAAATGATCTTTTTTAGATTGGCCTGGGTCTTTATGTGTATCTATATATGTATTTGTTATAAAATTTAGTATCGTTGAGTTAGTATCCCATAACACAAGTCTCGAACTTACTTTGGGGCTAGCTCAATCTGTGTGATTTGTCTGTATATATTTATTTATCTCTCTAAGCATATCTTTCGTTGCAGAGGTGTGACCAACGCGCCAATGTGGTTCTTCCACCACAACCCCTCAGGCCGCATCCTCAACAGATTCTCAAAGGACATGGGACAAGTTGACACTTTACTGCCGATGGCGCTCGTTGATTGTCTTGGGGTAAGTAGAAGAAGCTTTGGGTTTGATTCTCGGGGATATATCTGTCTTTCCAGAGCGATCTTCTGTGCTTCGGAAGGCACGTTAAGCCGGTGGTCCCGGCTGCCATCTGGTAGTCGTTAAAGGAACCACGTCAGAGGCCGAGAGGCGGTTCCGAAGAACTCTGACACCAGGGTGTGCATGGTCGATTGACCGTGTCACCTACTCGAAATGATGATGACCAGAGCGATACTACTTTCAACCGCTTTTTTATGAGACATCATCATCATATCAGCCGCAAGAAGTCCACTGCTGGACATACGCCTCCCAAGGATTTCCAATACGACCGGTTGGAAGCGGCCTGCATCCAGCGTCTTCCTGCGACCTTAGTCAGGTCATCCGACCACCTGCCGGCCTTTTTGCTGACTCAGTGTACGTTTTGATATTTATTTCAAAGTACATTACGTTTTATATATCTTTAATAAAAATAGTCAATTATCGGAAACCCGCAATGTATTTTGAAGTCACTATCAAAACGTTGGTCACTGAGTTAGCAAATAGGCCGGCTGGTCGGTGGGTGTCCGACCCTGCGCTTGCCGGTACGTGGTCACCATTCGAGAACCTTCTGCCCCATCGGCCATCGGTTCTACGCGCTATGTGCCCCGTCCACTGCCATTTCAAAGAACAATACGCTGAGCTATGTCGGAGACCTTTTTCATGTGTCATCAACACTAATAATATTAAAACTTGCGCGAGATACATTCATTATTTAATAACGGATTAACACGACGATTTCGCTTCCCTCAAAGCAATGAGACAAAGTGCTTTGCAGTCAATGCCACCCCTGGAGGATGACACCCCTGACCTTATTAGTATGTATATCGATAAGTAATTGCAAATAAACTCAACTATAATTTTATGGTCTCTACCTTGGCACGTCTCTGAGCTCGGTATTGAGCTTTTCTTCTCCAATGTGCAGCGGACGAGTGTAGGCTGATGATGATGATGATGATTACTTTATGTCCACAGTTCTTCTTAGAAGTGGTCTCCATCCTGGTGGTGGTATGCCTGGTCAACTGGTGGCTGCTGCTACCCACAGCAATGGTCGCGTTGTTCTTGTACCTGCTGAGAAATCTATTCCTGAGTACCAGTCGGGAGTTGAAGAGGATAGAGGCTATTGGTGAGTTTTCTGATGTTACACTTGCTTCTTCTTATGAGCCAGGATTGTTATTAGACACTAGACTTGATCAGAATTTGGCCACCTCCACGGCACGATCGTTTGCCTCAACTAGGTGCTCCACAATACAAGAAGAGGGGAAGCTAGGGCAATCCATCAGATGGTTCATCATCTATACATGCTCGCAGTCACACAAATTGGTGTTAGAATCCCCCCACCTAACTCGGTTGTCCTGGAATTTTCCACACCGGTGCGAGCGACTTCCAGACTTCCCAAGGAAGTTTGACACTCGATGGAAGTTACTCTTGCACTTGTTTTAATGACTTTGTCAGAGTTATCTATAACCTTTGTGTAATTGTTAAATTGTTAAATTTTATCACAATTCATTCGGTAGTTTTTGTATCAAATACATCCTTATACTTATACAATTTTTCAAAGTTATATTAGTAGGATAATTGATTTTATTATGATTTTAGGAAGGCTTTCGATGATTTAACATCTTTGATTTTCGTTAAAAAAAAGGTAATATCAAGTTTGAATCAACTTAATTTATTGTTTATAATCTTAACTTACTTATAAAAGCTAATAACTACCGAGAAGGATCTACGTCTCATAACTAGATGCATAGGCGATCAGGTGTACCACAAGTTACAAAGTTTAGGCCACTTCATTTTAATATTCATCTTTACAGCCAAAAGAAGTCCGGTCTTTGGATTCTTGTGCTTCCGACGCTGCTGCCCATCGGTAGCATTTTAACGCTGGGGAAAGGATAAGAATTTGTTTGATTTGGAAAGAGGATAGAGGGATTGGGATATCATTGGGACTCAAATGAATGGGGCAAAAGCGAGAAGCAACTCAGGAGGCCGGGTGCCCGTACACGATGCTATAACTACAACCACTGGACAGGCAGTTGGGAATGACACCAATGACCATTTAATATAAATAAAATAAATAAATATATAAAAAGAAAGGCTATCTCAATTTGTGTGATATGACCCTCATATCACACAAATTGAAGCTAGCCTTATTTTTTTAAAGTGTGGAAAACTCATGTCTCATGTATCCGGCCACGGGAAGCCGGAAATACAGGCGCACTTGAACCAGCGACCTAGGTCTATGTACGACCTACGCTCTGCCATCTGAGCTACCGCATGATTTAATCTCAGCGCCGAATGCGATATGGTGGAGAATTTCGGTGGTCGCTGGTTCAAGTGCGCCTGTATGAAAAAAAATTGACCTAGGGAGCTGGTTCAAGTGCGCATGTATGAAAAAAAATTACCATATTTTATTCCTACATTAATTAAGAGTATATCATGCGTTTTATTTATCTTTCCAGCCCGAAGTCAGTCCCTCAACCACGCCGCAGCGACCGTCTCCGGACTGACCACCATCCGATCAACCCGGGAACAGCAACGCACTTTAGTGTCCGAGTTCGACCATCTGCAAGACTTACATTCGACGTGTTGGGCATCGGTGCTTAGCACGAACCGGGCGTTTGGCTGGTGGATGGATATGTTATGCTGTCTCTATCTCGCCTGTGTGACGTTCAGTTTCTTTCTGTTTACCGGAGAAGGTAAGATCAGTTGGCATTTATCAGTGAACTAGCTTTCGCCCGCGGCTCCGCCCGCGTCAATGTCGGGAACAGTACTTTTACCCGCGTTAAAATGTACCCTATGTCCTTCTCCGTACCCCAGACAACATATATGCAAAATTTCACGAGGATCGGTTCAGTAGTTTCAACGTGAATGCGTAACAAACAAACAATTAAACAAACTCACTTTCGCATTTATAATATTAGTTAGGATCAATTATGACAGACTAGCGACACGCTTCGGCTTCGAACGGGTGCGATAAATTATACATATAAATGTTCCTCTTGAATCACTCTTATCTATTTAAAAAAACCGCATCAAAATCTGTTGCGTAGTTTAAAGATCTGTTAGAAGTGTATAGTGTGTCATGTAATATCAACTACCTCCGTGGTCCGGTGGTTAAGGCGTTTGCCTGTTGACCCCGGGGGCCGTCGCTTCGATTTCCACGGGAAGCATACTTTGTATAGTTATTTCTATTTGGTTAGGATATTGCAGGCTTGAATCACCTGATTGTCTGATAATAAAGATGATTCCGTTCTTCAGAAGGCACGTTAAGCCGTTGGTCCCGGCTGCCATCTGGTAGTCGTTAATGGAACCACGTCAGAGGCCGAGAGGCGGTTCCGAAGTATTGAGGTTAGGGATTTTCAGATAAAAATCACAGAGAATTTCTATTTTAAAGTAATTTATTCAGCCTTAGCAAACACGACATTGGCAACAAGAAAACTAGAAGAAGGAAGCAAACAGCGCCCTCTTATGGAGGTCGCACACACTATATTAAATTTTTCTATGACGTTGGAATCAAACTGTAAAGTGCCTAAAATTTATTCTCAATACCCCCTCTAAATTTTAACACTCTTAGTTAAATTCAGTTGATTCCAACAAACAATATACTATTTAGACATATAATATCATAAACAACTAGACAATTGAACCTTAACCAACTAAATATAATTCAACAGTTGCTCTCTAAGAACTAAAAACTTGTGTGTAGGTAGAGCTTTAGTTAAAATGTCTGCTAACTGTTTATTACTCTCTATATAACATATATCAATCAACCCACACTCTACCTTTTCTCTTATGAAGTTATATTTAACATCAATATGTTTAGTACGCTTATGATAAACAGGATTATTTATCAATTGTATTGCACTCTGGTTATCAACAAATAGCTTCATTACATTTTTATCATTGCATTCGCCTAAGTCTGATAAAAACTGTTTAAGCCACAAAATTTCCTTTGAAGCTTCACAAGAAGCAATAAACTCTGCTTCAGTAGTGGAGAGAGCAATGGTTCTCTGTTTTTGACTAGACCATGTCACAGGTCCCCCATTCATGAGAAAAATATACCCAGATGTTGACTTTCTTGTATCTAAATCCCCTGCATAGTCTGAATCTGAATACCCCACAATATCAATGCTTTCTCCATACTTAATACACACATTCTTACTACTAATCAAATATCTTATTACTCGCTTAACAGCATTTACATGTTCCTTACTAGGATTATTAATATACCTACTCAACAAATTTACAGCAAATGCAATATCAGGGCGTGAAACTGAACATAAATACAACAATGCACCTATTGCCTCTCTATATGGAAAATTAACTTCACATTCCTCCGTATTTCTACATATAGAGACATTAACATCTGTTGGAGTACGAGCAGGTTTAGCATCACACATATTGAATTTTTTTATCAGCTGATCAATGTTACTTCTCTGATGAATACAAATATAATTTTCAACTCTAGTAATCTCCATTCCGACAAAATATGAAAAATCAATTTGTCTCACTTTGAAACTCTTGTTCATACACTCTATAATCTCTATTATAAGTTCTTCTTTTGAAGAAATAATTAGGGCATCATCAACAAATAATATTAAATAAACCTTTACATTCTCAAAACAACCTATATAAACACAATTATCAGCTTGAGACTGTATGAAATTATAGGACTTTAAAAACATTGTAAACTTATTCCAACACCTGGAGGCTTGTTTTAGCCCATATAAAGACTTATTTAATTTTATAACTTTATTTTTACCAACTGACAAACCATCAGGAATTTCCATGAAAATATGTTCATCCAATTCTCCATTAAGAAATGCTGTCTTGACATCTATTTGTTTAATTTTATATTTCTGTTGAGCAGCAATACTCAACATAATCCTAATAGAGTCATAGCGAGTGGTTGGTGAAAATGTTTCCTGATAGTCAATCCCTTTAACCTGAGTAAAGCCTCTAGCACATAAACGGGCTTTATATCTTAAGATTTTACCGTCTACATCCCTTTTTATTACAAACACCCACTTTGAAGTTATTGTTCTATGATTATCTTTATTAACAACTGACCAAGTCTGGTTCTCTTCATGCGCTTCTAACTCCTCTTTTACAACCTCCATCCATTCATCTTTCTGGGGGCTTGTCATCGCCTCATCATACGTCGAAGGAACCAGTGACTCAACAATATTAGCCTCATATACAACTCTTCTCCTAGGCCTTAAATTTACAAAATTATTTGGATCCACCTCTGAAATATCCTGAGAAGGTTCATAAGTAGTATCATTGGGATCATCACAACTCAACAAAGAATCATCATTTAAAGATACTTCATGTTCCTCATGTATACTACTACCTTGTTGACAAGATATTTGATTTTGAACTATATCTTCTTCCTCTAAAATAATGTTGTTAAAATTTTTCCTTATTTTCGGTACTTTATTCTCATTAAATATTACATTCCTAGTTATTTTTATAGTTTTTGTTCTTGGATTATACATTTTGTAATTCGTATTATCATAGCCTACTAAAATCATGGGCTCACTTTTCTTATCTAACTTTAGTGTTAGTTGGCTAGGAATATGCACATAACCTTCTCTACCAAACACCCTTATATGATTTAAACTTGGCTTGGCACCTGTCCAATTCTCATAAGGCGTCTTATCAGGAGTCTGGCTAGAGGAAGTCCTATTTAAAATATACACAGCACATTTGACTGCCTCGGCCCATAAATATAAAGGTAAATCTCTATTATACCGCATGGACCGAGCACTTTCAACAATTGTACGGAGCTCTCGCTCTGCCCGTCCATTCTGCTCCGGCGTGTACGGAGCACTACATTCATGTTGTATACCTCTCTGAGCCAAGAAATCCTGAAAATACTTATTAACATATTCCCTGCCATTATCTGTATGCAAAATCTTAACATTTCTATTAAAATTGTTATGAACAATTGCATTGTATTTCTTAAAACATTCAAATGTATCAGACTTATTTTTCAAAAAATACACATGTCGGTAACCTGAAGCCGCATCTTTAAATAACACAAAATATTTCATACCTTGGACTGAAGTGACACTCATGGGACCACAGACATCGCTATACACCAACTCCCCTGGCTGTACATTCTCACGCACTGACTTCTTGAATGGCAAACGTGTTTGCTTGCCATAGCAGCACGCCTCACACACAAACTGACAATCCTGAGTACCATCGACTATATTCAGCCCTTCTACAATGCCCTTTGCACACATATTCTTTATTTCCTTTAAATTTACATGTCCTAAACGTTCATGCCACATTTTAAGATCATTTTGTACTACATTACAACTATTAATTACTGTTTTAATGTTCAGTTCATATAGGTTATTCACTTTTAATTCCGCACTCATCACTACTGAACCTTTATTATAAATAAGAGCACTAGCACCTTTCTTAACAATTGTGTAACCTTTCCGCATAGCTGCACCTTCTGAAAACAGATTCCTTCGCAGTTGAGGCACGTACAAAACCTCTTCCAATCTGCTAGCCTGCCAACTTCCATGCACCAGGCGTTCAATCATAACATATCCTTTTCCTTGGACCTCCAATGGCTGCTTATTTCCCAAACGTAGTGACGTTTTGAACTCGATGAACTCAGCAAAATATTCTTTTTTATAAGTCATATGCGCCGATGCCCCGCTATCCATTATCCATTTGTTTTCTTCGCATATATCATAATTCTCTACATTAAATGCCAACATGTCACCATCTTGCGGGTTTCTAATCTTCTTGGGAGCACGGCATTCTCTGGCAAAGTGACCTCTCTTGCCACAATTATAGCATTCAAACCTATGTTTCTGGTTACCTTTTCTAGGTTGCTCTTTTGTCTTTTCCTGATAATTCTTCGGCTTGGACACTACAAGAACCGTCTCACTTTCTTCCTCACAGGATACACTAGCCTCTTCGTCCAGTAATCGGGCAGTCAGATTGGCAATTGTTTGGCTTTTAGAATCCATCGATAACCACGCCTGCTTTAAAAATCTGTACTTGGACGGCAAAGTACCTAAAATCTTCGTGATAACAGCTGTATCGCTAAGCTGTTCGCCGCTCTCTCGAAGTTGCTGCGCCAAATTTTCAATCTTTGAGATGTGCTGTGCCATATTATCTCCAGGTGACATTTTGTATTGATAAAATTTTTCGTGAATAATCATCTTCGTCATCTCACTCTTCTGCTCATATATAGACTCTAATTTTGTCATGATTTCTCTGGCCGTTTCACAGTTTTCAATCAAGCTGATTAACTTTAAATCGATCGACGAAGTAATAATGAACATAGCCATCCCATCATTTTTCACCTACTGTTCGGCGTCTGTTTCTGGTTTCGGCGTAAATAAATCAATCCCCTTCGCACGCAGCGCACATTTTATCTGGAACTTCCACTGGCGAAAATTGTTTACTTCGAATTTTTCAACACTCATTCGCGACTCCATTTTGTATTTCACGCACGCGGCCCCGCGCCGGCCGGCAAATTTTTCAATCTTCTTTTCTTTGTTGTTAACTGTTCTTCAGTAAAATTTATTGGTTTCAGCGCTTGCTGGACCCATAACCTATTGAGGTTAGGGATTTTTAGATAAAAATCACAGAGAATTTCTATTTTAAAGTAATTTATTCAGCCTTAGCAAACACGACATTGGCAACAAGAAAACTAGAAGAAGGAAGCAAACAGCGCCCTCTTATGGAGGTCGCACACACTATATTAAATGTTTCTATGACGTTGGAATCAAACTGTAAAGTGCCTAAAATTTATTCTCAAAACGAAGAACTCTGACACCAGGGTGTGCATGGTCGATTGACCGTGTCACCTATATGAAATGAATAAAAACGTCCTAGGCTCAGTCCACCCCGCAAGGCAAAAAGACTTGATACTTATGCATGTATGTATTATTCGATTCAAATGTTTGGCAAGCTCCGTGGTGCAGTGGTCAACACGCCAGCTTGCAATACGAGTGCCCGGGTTCTATCCCCGGCCAGGTCATGATAGAAAACGATATTTTTCAGATTGACCTGAGTCTTGGATGTTTATCTATATAAGTATATATTGTAAAATATAGTATCGTTGAGTTAGTATCCTACGACACAAGTTCACAACTTACTGTAGGGCTACCTCAATTTGTGTGATATGTCCCTATATATAAATGTTGTCATGTTTCTGTTACAGATACTCTTGGAGGCAACGTCGGTCTGGCTATAACGCAAGTGATAGGGTTGGTCGGAATGTGTCAATTCGGCATGAGGCAGACGGCTGAGGTCGAGAATCAGATGACATCAGTAAGTTTGATATTTATGATGAAGATAATAAGAAAATAATTTTTAAATACGATTATTTCAATTAATCAATTAATAGTTTATTTGCATGAATACAGGAAATACATAAAGATCTTAATATTATTTAAAATGGTAAAGTATTCAACCCTTTTGACAGCTACGTGGCACAGTGGTTAACACGCCAGCCTGCGACACGAGGGTTCGATCCCCGGCCAGGTCAAGATGGAAAATGATCTTTTTCAGATTGGCCTGGGTCTTCGATGTGTATATACATGTATTTGTTATAAAATATAGTATCGTTGAGTTATTATCCCATAACACAAGTCTCGAACTTACTTTGGGGCTAGCTCAATCTGTGTGATTTGTCCGTATATATTTATTTATTTATTGCACATTCAAACAATATGTTATAAAATAATATAGAACAGAAAAGAAAAATGTACAAAAGGCGGCCTTATCGCACAGCAATCTCTTCCAGGCTACCTTATTTACTCATGTGATAGGTATTCCCTTTTCAGAAATCAATCTTCGGCGTTGTTGTATAAACAAGGTTTGTTGATTAAAATAGTGAATCCCAGAAAATAAAGCCGACTTAAGGAAAGGGGAAGGTACCACGAGAATTACGCTCTTTGGTCTTCTGTCCCCGGGGCACTGTTCTGGACTGCTGTAGTCGAATTTATAGACACACGGACACAACATACAAGCTTGACACACGATAGTTTTCAGAAAAACGGGTACGGTAACAGCCTCCGTGGTCCAGTGGTTAAGGCGTTTGCCTGTTGACCCGGGGGTCGTGGGTTCGATTCCCACCGGAAGCATACTTTGTTTAATTGTTTCCAGTTTGGTTAGGACATTGCAGGCTTGAATCACGTGATTGTCTGATAAAAAGATGATTCCGTGCTTCGGAAGGCACGTTAAGCCGGTGGTCCCGGCTGCCATCTGGTAGTCGTTAAAGGAACCACGTCAGAGGCCGAGAGGCGGTTCCGAAGAACTCTGACACCAGGGTGTGCATGGTCGATTGACCGTGACACCTACTCGAAATGATGATGATTAAAATATTTTTTATTTATTTTAATATATTTTTACAGGTAGAAAGAATACTCGAGTACCAGAATCTACCCCCAGAACAGCCGGTGGAAAAGAATGAGAAAGCTTTGAAAGCAAACCATCCAGATTTAGATTTCGACAAGTGGCCTACCAAGGGTAAACTATCTGTGTTTTATTTTTAATATACTAGCGATCGCCGCGGGTTCGCATGGGTAGATAGATATTTAAATAGCCTATGTTTGTGAAAGAATTATTCAAATCGGACCAGTAGTTGCGGAGCCTTTTCAATGCAAATAAACAATACATTATATATACACTGCGGCTGCGTCCGGGCATATATTATACTTATAATCCTTTCCGGAAAAATGCTCTATACGTTAGTGAATACCCCATCAAAATCGCTATTATTTTTAAAGATCAGCCTTAACAAACAGATATCGAATTTATTACCCGACATTAAGTAATTTTTGTTTTGTTGTGTTTGTTGCAAATTAAAAAGTCTATATTAATTACGTGCGATATAGGTCGACATTGCTGTTTCGCGTGCCACCGCGAGAGTAGAGTTAAGTAATGATTAAACACAGCGTAATTAAAATATTTTTTGGTTAAAATTTTACCCCTCTTTTTTTTTCGTGGATTCGATTCTACTCTCGATTCTGAACAAACTACTTTCAGGATTTGCGCTTTTTCGTTAACACGTTGTTGTTAACATGCAAATGAAAGTGTCAAATCCATAGAGATCTTATAAATTTGAATAACTCTTGATATTTGAATAACTCTTAAACAGGTGAAATAGTGTTTGAAGACGTGAGTCTGGAATATGAGAGGCCTCCCCGTAAGGACCAAGGTGACATCAAAGAAAAGATGGAGGAAACGACTTATGCTATTCATGGAGTAAACTTCACCATCAGACCCGCTGAGAAGGTAGCTGTGGTCGGCAGGACCGGCGCCGGGAAGAGCTCCCTCATCAATGCGTTATTCAGGTAAGAAACATCAATGTGCGAAGAAATATGATTTTTATGAAAAATGGTGGACCCAAATAAGAGCCTTGTGAAACTCTTGGAGGGTAACTATAACACTTGAGGCAGTTAAGCTATAATGCGGACTATAAATAGTACGGACCAAAAACAGGTAAGTAGGAATACGTACACCAAGTTCTTTCTATACATTTTTAAACGCTAAACCTTATCGAATGCATTCTTTAAGTATATGTTTCAAAATATCATCTACGTACGCGATCATCATTCCAGCTGAAGAAGTCAACTGCTGCATAAAGGCCTCTCCCAAGGATCGTTCTTTCCATGGGATGACATTGTCATACTCACCACGCATAGCAGTCGGGTTGGCGAGCGCATTACTTTGTCTTCTTGTGTTTCCGACGCTGCTGCCCATTGAAACCGTTTTTAAGCTGGGGAGGGATGAAATTTGTTGGCTTTGGGAATGGAATGAAGGTATTGAGATACTAGTCACTCGGATGAATGGGGGATAAGCAAGTAGTAGCTTGGGAGGTCGGGCGCCGTACCCGATGCCATACCTGCTTCCACCGGACAGGCAGTTGAGGATCACACCCCTGTCCATTACGAACAGAGATCAATTAATCCATCTTTGTATCTTATACTATATTTTTTGTATATAAATAACAATGAAGTTTCTATATATATTCTATATATGGGCTTATCTCCGGAATCATGTCAATATGCGATGCGGCTAGCAACCCATCACTATTTGATTCCGTTTTCCATCTACACTCCCTCCAACATGCTAAATGTGGCCATAAGGCTTTATAGACGCCTTAGAGACCTAGGCTCTGTCTACCCTGTAAGGGAAAAATACGTAATACGATGTGTGTATGTATGAAGTTTCTATTCGTTCTGTCTCTCAATCATCATCATCATTAGGTGTATGTTTCGGAGATGAGAATTTTATTTATTCAAATCCCATTTATTTTTCAGGTTAAGTCGTATATCCGGCAAAGTCACAGTCGACGGTGTGACAGCGGACGAAGCTGGCCTTCGTTGCTGGCGATCTAGGTTATGCGCTTTACCCCAGCGCCCGGCTCTCTTCGCTGCTGCACTGAGGGACAACCTCGACCCACAACACAAGTACAGCGATGCGGAAATCTATGCAGCTTTAGACCAGGTAAATCAAATAGTAATTGTAACATTAATAGCTCATTGCGTCCAGAAAAGTTTAAACTTCAAATAAGCTTAAACAATAATGGACCCAAGTTTGTACCCTGTGGTATACCAGTAAATGCACAAGCGAAGATTTAGATTCCTCTAGATTTACGAGTTGGTTTCTCCATAATGTATATGCAGTATATTAGTCAGTAAGCTAGAAGCAATGAAACATCTTGAAACAAGAGATACACTAATAAAAAATTAGGCGTGAATATTTTGTAAGCTTTAGTAAAATTGATGTGACAAAAACTGTTAGACTCCATTTTGTGGAAAGTATATTTGGCTAGGCTAGCTTTCTTATAAAATATGACTAATATTATTATTTTGACCCAGTAACCTAGCATGTTAAGCAAAATATGTAGCGCGGCAGTGTTACTGTACAGCATCATCATCATCATTTCGTGTAGGTGTCACGGTCAATCGACCATGCACACCCTGGTGTCAGAGTTCTTCGGAACCGCCTCTCGGCCTCTGACGTGGCCTTTAACGACTACCAGATGGCAGCCGGAACCGTACAGCAAATACAAATATTAAAATATTCAGGTTGATTTGTAGCTAAATGATTTGCTATAGTAGGAAGTTTTTGAAGTTATAAGATCAGTCAAGTTGGACCAGTGGTAAAGAATATATATACTACGCGAAGAGAAACATCATTCAAGCATGTGTATACGTAAAATCGCTTACTGTGTGGGTGTCTGGATGTGCGCGGAGGCATCGAGAGGCGCGCGGGGCGGGGGACGGGGCGTCGCCGACTGCCTTGCTCGAGGGCTGTGTGTGTTTGTTTGCGTCTCTCGCACACCTCGTATCGACGATATCTAGGGCTCACATGCTCAAGGTCACCGGCGCCCGAACTCTCACGTATAGGGAGCGTCACCATCCCAACTTAATATTATAAATGCGAAAGTGAGTTCGTATGTTTGTTACGCTTTCACGCCGTAACTTCTGAACCGATCATCATGAAATTTTGCATATAAATTCTCTGGAGTACGGAGAAGGACATAGGCTACCTTTTATTCCGAGAAAAGTACTATTCCCGAGAAATCGACATTAACGCGGGCGGAGCCGCGGGCGAAAGCTAGTAATATTAAAAATGCGAAACTGAGTTCGTTTGTTTGTTACGCTTTCACGCCGTAACTTCTGAACCGATCATCATGAAATTTTGCATATAAATTCTCTGGAGTACGGAGAAGGACATAGGCTACATTTCATCCCGGAAAAAAGTAATATTCCTAGGGAACAACGTCGACGCGAGCGAAGCTGCGGGCGAAAGCTAGTTGTGCTATAAATGTCGCTGTGTTCAGGTGGAGCTCCGCGAGATGGTGTCGAACATGGCGGCGGGCCTTAGCACGCGCGTTGGCGATGGCGGCGGCAACCTGTCCATCGGCCAGCGGCAGCTCGTGTGCCTGGCGCGCGCCGCGCTGGCCAAAGCTGCCGTGCTCGTGTTGGACGAAGCTACCGCCAATGTCGACACTGAGTGAGTAGCTTATAGCTGGCGGGGCGTACACTTGTTAAACAGCGCCATCTAAACGCCATGGGGGGTGCTGAACCAGAGAAAAGAACTTTAGATCCTCAGTATTGAAGGACTGATGAAGAAGAATTTGTTCTCCAATAATTTGTTCTCCCTTCTTCAGTTTTGCTTAAGCGTCTTTTTTATGACATAGGATGACAAACGAGCCACCTAATAAATAGCGATCACCGCTGCCCCCGGACAACTGCAACACCAGGGTGTGACATGTGTGTGTAAGCATTAACTTTAAAAACCCAAATAAAATTACCTATCTGTGGTCCTGCTTCCGTTTTCCCATATATCTACTCCCTTTTCGCCGAGACGGCCTGTGATTGGCCGAAAATACCACTCGAAAAAATATGGCGAGCAAATCTTGTTGAACAGCGCTGGTGCGCTAATAAAATTTCCAAAAATAACGACCCTAAGGGCTTCGCTGGCCGAAAACAACCCTAAATCCTCATCGCGCGTGTGTGATGGTGTACCATTAGTGTAGGCAGTAAAAAAATAATACAGTTCAAGCCAGGAAGGTTCCCAGCCAGCCGCCACGAGGCCTGTCGCAGGCGAATCCTTCCGAATCCTGTTCACAAATGAATCCAGGTTAGTGTTTACTGATTTTTTCCCTGCTGTGATTCTGGGGTTGATCGGAGAATGCAGTGACCCTTCCAGAAAGTCGCAACAATGTGCGTTGTCGGCCTTTCAAGGAGTTGGGGGAAGTAATGGGGTGTGGAAGGATGGGCCTCCGGCACTTTCACTAGTTAGCATAGAAGCGATAAAGCTTCTACTCAAACGTCGAATTTCTGTTTGGTACTTCCCCGGTGGAGTCGGCCCATTCATGCTGCTAGCAAAAATTAATTTTGCGGGTAGATTAACTCTACCATAACTTAAGTCTTTTACGTCTTCAATAATAATCATATCACCCAAAATTATACACAGTAGACTATGATCACCTTTTCGAGTAGGTGTCACGGTCAATCGACTATGCACACCCTGGTGTCAGAGTTTTTCGGAACCGCCTCTCGACCTTGGACGTGGTTCTTTTAACGACTACCAGATGGCAGCCGGGACCAACGGCTTACCGTTCCTTCCGAAGCACGGAATCATCTTTATTATCAGACAATCAGGTGATTCAAGCCTGCAATGTTCTAACCAAATTGGAAACAACTAAACAAAGTATGAACCCACGACACCATTATTTCTAATATCATAATATTCTTATCAATCAGTTTATCTACAGGCAAACGCTTTAATTACTGGACCACAGAGGCAGTTAGTAGACTATGATAATTGATCAATTTATGTTCCAAAAAATCAGGCTTACGAATTTTTCACATACAATTTTGCGTTACAGGACGGACAAGCACATCCAACACACCATCCGGACGAAATTCGCGAATGCAACGGTACTGACGATAGCCCACAGACTCAACACTGTCATGGACTACGACAGAGTCATCGTTATGGACAGGTCAGTTTATGTTTATTTTTAAATGACTGTGTTAATAGCTAAAACGACATTTTGAAAAAAATAATATAAAGTAGTATAAGGCCGAGGTTTGAACCTTGTGGCACTCCTCAACTGCAGCCAACTTCCATGATACTGACGATGGCACGCAGACTCAACACTGTCATGGACTACGACAGAGTCATCGTCATGGACAGGTCAGTTTATGTTTATTTTAAAATTATTGTGTTAATAGCTAAAATGACATTTTGAAAAATAATAAAAAGTAATGGGCTGAGGTTTGAACCTTGTGGCACTCCTCAACTTATTATTTGTATCTCTCTTATTTCACGGGTGTTACTTCGGTTATTTGAGAGGCTCGCGTGGGGATATAGATAGCTTTAAGTAAATTAACGTCAACATTATTTTGCTGTAAAATAAATGTTAACGTTCACCAAACGATATGTAAAGTATCCTATGACGAATAAATGACCGGGTTCGATCCCCGGCCAGGTCAAGATGGAAAATGATCTTTTTCAGATTGGCCTGGGTCTTGGATGTTTATCTATATATGTATTTGTTATAAAGTATAGTATCGTTGAGTTAGTATCCCATAACACAAGTCTCGAACTTACTTTGGGGCTAGCTCAATCTGTGTGATTTGTCCGTATATATTTATTTATTTAAATGATATTTGATTTGATTTTCAACGCTACTCCCGATGTTGCAGGGGTCACGTGGTGGAATCTGGTCATCCGTTCGAACTCCTTACTCAGTCGCCAACTAAAACTGAAGTGCCGAAGCGGACGCTACTTTCTAAGACACAGGTAAGTAAGCAGAAAAATATCCAACAGAATTAGCCGTGTGGTTTCCGGCAGTGTAGAATAGAACCACTCCTAGTCTACCCATGGAGGTCGTAAGAGGCGACTCAGGAAATACAAGCTTAACAAAGCTCATAAACATCAATGAGACCTCTCCAACCCGTCTGGCCAGCGAGGAGAGTGTAGGCCAAATCCTCTGTCTGCTCTGGCCAAGTATGACTCCGGTAGTACAGAGAGGGTGATGCTCCTGCAGTGGAAACTAAAATAGACCTGATGATGATGATGAAACTGTATATGACTGTTTGTTGCCATAAATAATTGTCATTTTTTTATTTATTTTATAAATATCTTTATAAAAGATCTTTATAATTCTACGTCAACAATAATATTTTTCTTTCAGGCACCACTAGCGATCCCCGAGAATTTTGCTTTCGAGCCGTCCACTCACGACAGCAGCGAAAAGAATCGAACCCGCACCTACTCCAGCCGCTCCGAGCTTAGTGACACGGACAGCGGGGGGATATTTAAGACGCTCGTCGAACAGACTGGGAAGGAGACAGCGGCCATGCTATACAAAATGGCGGAAGAGGTACGATTTTTTTTATCGACTAAAATAATCTTTCATATATAAAAAGAACCGGCCAAGTGCGAGTCGGACTTGCGCACGAAGGGTTCCGTACCATTATCCTTACTAATATTATAAATGCGAAAATGAGTTTGTTTGTTTGTTTGTTACGCTTTCACGCCCTAACTACTGAACCGATCATCATGAAATTTTGCATACAAGTTCTCTGGAGTATGGAGAAGGACTTAGACTACCTTTTATCCCGGGAAAAAGTACTGTTCCCGAGGGATCGACATTGACGCGGGCGGAGCCGCGGGCGAAAGCTAGTCTATAATAAGTTTAAAATTATTAAAAATATTTTTTATTTTATTATGTAATTAAAAAATTATGCTTAATAATTTTTCCATTATCTGTGCTATAAGACGTTGCTTCGTACCAAATTTCAAGATTCTGAGTTTACGGGAAATACCCTTTAGGTTTTGATTTTCTTGCAAATGGCGTAAAAACACGATAATTTGCGGCATCAACGACTGTATCTTTTTATCGCGTTGGCTTAGAAGTTTAATTTTTTCACAGCTCCAAGGAACAGAAGACCTGGGTATTTAATATGAATTTCAACTTGATAGCTCTACGCTTTCCTGAGGAAAGGGTCTTGATAGACAGACAGACAGACGGACAACCAAGTGATCTTATAAGGGTTCCGTTTTTCCTTTTGAGCTACGGAACCCTAAAAACAAAGGGGGTCAAAATATTATACAATGCCGAGTCGCGCTTGGCTTGTTTAATTTTTAAATATTAATGTTGATATATTCTTCGTTTCAGAGCTACAAGAATATGATGCAGAAGAAGAATTCCTGAACAGGGTACATTCCTATTACCTTACCGTGTTAATTTTTCCTAATCCGGAAAATTTTTATTAAAAAGCATTATGTTTGAGTGCTAAAATCTTAACTCTTCCTTTTGGCATGCACAGTCGGGTTAAAAAGGTACTTAGCTGTAACTACACCACTATACCTATTGGTAGTGGGGAGTAAGGACGCTGATAGCAAGTGATATGGATGGGTCACTATATCGCATGCCTAGCCCACTCTCCGCGTTTTCACATATACACACAGATATATACGGTCACCTGCAAAAGTCATATATAGTCTTAAGGTGAAAATCTATTGTACTGATTAGGGAGGCATATACAGGGTAAGTGGTATCTAACGCATAACCATCTAAATACGACTTAGGTACATCAATATTAACTACGTTTGCTATTACTTTGTGTAATTCGATGTTCGCTTTTTTCATACAAAAGAAAAATAAAACGCAAAAAAAGGAATTCTTTTTTATTTTTATTTTATTTTATTTGTAAAACTTACAGCTTTTTTCTTATCTATATGAACACTAAGTTATATTTAAGCCAATTGCAAGTTTTCACATATGAAAAAAAAATACATATATCCCCTAAAATACATAAGAATTAAAAATGCACTAAATATAACACCTCTACTTGTCTTAACTCTATGGCAATCAGCGTTACGAGGTAATAATAGTAGGTACCTACGCTCACAGCTATAGTAGAATTAAACATAGACTTAACGTTTGATAGAAATCCACATAAAAGCTAATGTATGTAAAATCTTACTATGTATTGCGTTTCGGTAAAAGTCATAGAACAAACGTTGTTAGTCATGATGTACCTAAGTCGTCTTTAGCAGGTTTTGCGTTAGTTAACTATAACACTGTATATTTAACAATATCATGAACCTTATGCCACATGTATAAGGTTGAAATTGCAGTTATTTTTAAATAGTGTCCGTAGCTACACACGACTTTTTACGCATATTCTATATACACTTTTGCAGGCGACCGTATGTAGATGACGTAAGAATCACGATTTGTATGAAAACCATGCGTCAGACTTTTAAACACCTATTACAAAAATCCACTGAAAAATAAAATCCAATAAACTGTAATGCTCGAGTTATATGCGTCCGCGCAACCGAGCGGTTTGGCCGTTCCAGCGACAAGAGTCGCGTCGTTATTTTATTTATATTAAGCGGCTCGAACGCCTTCACTTTCCACGTCTCTTAAGTTTGAGGTGTAATAGATTAATCGTCCAAATAAAATAAAAAAAGTGACTCTCCGGAGTGCGGAGGGAAGTGAAAACTTGTACATTCGGTTACTTTTATACAGTTACGGTAACGGTACAGTTGTCCCATCATCATCATTTCGTGTAGGTGACATGGGCAATCGACCATGCACGCCCTGGTGTCAGAGTTCTTCGGAACCGCCTCTCGGCCTCTGACGTGGTTCCTTTAACGACTACCAGATGGCAGCCGCGCCCAACGGCTAAACGAGCCTTCCGAAGCACGGAATCATCTTTATTATGAGACAATCAGGTGATACAAGCCTGCAATGTCCTAAACAAAGTATGCTTCCCGTGGGAATTAAACCCACAACTCCCGGGTCTACAGGCAAACGCCTTAACCACTGGACCAAGAAGGCTGTTGCCCCAGCTTAAAAATTGCCCAACGCGCTAATGACATTTTCACTTATAAAAAAGATACATTGCTTTCCTATTGCTTGCAATGCTTGTATCTTCGCGGAGTAGAAGCAACTGTATGCAAGGAAAAACGCGACCGGGCCGCTCGGTCGCGCATACGCATATAATTCGAGCCTTATTGGAGCATGATTTCTAAAGAAATATTTTTTTAAATAATTAGTCCGTCTGGTAGTTTATTAAAAATATTGGACACGTATTTTTTCTTTTGTCAATCAAACAAAAATTGATAAAGATATAGCCCGTTAAAGTTCCGCGTGACGTCACTGACCGGTACACTTTTTACCGGCCTGTTGAGTCATGAGGTCTCCTGAACTTTGATGCGCTTTATCTTTATCATCTTTTGTTTGATGCAAAAAACAAAAAAATCGTATCTAATATTTTTTGATAATCTATAAGACGTACTAATTATTTTACATTGTATTTTTTTATGAAACAAGCCTATTGCAGAGTTTTTGCCGAAGTTCATTGTACCCAAAATTCCAGTCTTGCCATCTGAATTTATAAAATCCACATGCAGTGGTCTTCCTATAGTTTCCAAAGTAGAAAAAGTATAAAAAAAGTACTTGCTAAGTTACCATTTATTTTAATTTCGAATTAACACAATGTTTTCGAAAACGGGCTATTTCTCAATTATTCGAATATATTACTGATCAGTATTCGTTGTTTTAAAAATTACTTATTTTATTTTTAATATGTACGTAAGTAGGCAATATAGGAAATACGTAAGTTATTGCTACTTAATATTGTATACATACAGCGTGCAACAAAATGGGATAAACATAAGGGGCATGATCAGCCCATGATATTGAACAACTTTCCCTAGGAGCGCCATTTTTTAAATTTCGCCGTTCGTAAACGAGCGATTTTTCCATACTTTCAAAAATAGCACCCCAGGGGACATATATCAAAATACAAATAAAAATCGACCTCCCATACAAAATGAGAACTCAGTGGAGTTCCAACTTTGGTTGGTTGGTCCCCTGGGGAAAGTTGTTCAATATCATGTGCTGGTCATACCCTTAGGTATTAACACTAATTTTGTTACATGTTGTATAATTTAGTATATTTAGTCAAATGCAGCAATGTTTTTTTGTTTTGTGTTAACTTTTGGCCATTTAAAATTATAAGTACTTAATCTACATCGTGTAACATAACCAACGACGTTCCCGTGAAGGGGTGACTCGGCCCGTCAAAATGAACAACTTTTCCTACGAGACTAATTCTTAAAAATCTTACAAAGGCCGGCCCGACAACTGGTATGAAAAGGTCAAAAAAAAAATTGAGTTCCCAGTATTGGTCCCATAGGAAAAGTTGTTCATGGGCTGAGTCACCCCTTCACGGGAACGTCGTGGATTATGTTACGCGCTATATTTAATGATTTAATTTAATGTAGTCAATTATAAATTTACTCGAATGTACTTATAATGGTGCAAAAATTATGTCAATTTGGTATTACTTAAAAAAACTGATGTCAAAAATATCTGATATAGCTAGAATATAATTTATTCAATGCATTTAAGTTCTTTTTACAGATGATGACTTTTACAAATAATAAAAAAAAATGATGTTTGTTGTACTCCCTTATTTATAACAATTAACGAACGCTTATCAAGATTTTTGCAAAAAAAAACATTTTTGTGACAAGATTTTATTGCAAACGAATCCACACTGTAAAGTGCTTTCCAAGACAACTGAAATGAGCCCAAACACGATTGGTGTACCTTGTTTAGTTTAAGAGTTCCTATGGCCACCTTCCGACTCCATTATCAGACCAGCGCAACTATGGAATAGTTGCGTAATATTGTATCTGATTTACAAATGCATGCACAATTTCAGCTCAATCGGTAACCGGGAAGTGGATCAAATTTAACTCGCAAGATTTGATTACAGATTACAGACAAACATCGGGACAGCTGAAACTAAATAAAAGCTTGTAATTTATGTTTTGTCTCGTACATCAGTGTCGAAAATCGGAGAGAGAAATAAAGACAATACCTGGATTAACTCATCATCAGCATCAGGTCTTTTTAATCTCCACTGCAGGAGCATGACCCGCTCTGTACTACCGGAGTCATACGTGGCCAGAGCAGACAGACGATTTGGCTTACACTCTCCTCGCTGGCCAGACGGGTTAGAGCGGTCTCATTGATATTTATGAGCTTTGTTTAGCTTGTATTTCCTAAGTCGCCTCTTACGACATCCATGGGATAACTAAAAATGGTCCTATTCTACTCTGCCGGAAACCACACGGCTACTGTTCTATCTAAAATAGGGTAATTAAGCGTTCGTTAATTTTAATGAATAAGGGCTAGACTTTAACATCCAAATACTCTAAAGAGTTTTAAGTAAAGACTTTTTAAGTTTCGAGCTGTATCTGTCTCGCTAGGAAATTATTGTCACTGACAGCACCGATATTTAAGAGCGTTTTTACGAGTAGTTAAAATGCTTATTAGTATTCGGAAGTAAGTGCTTGTTCTAAGGTCTTGCCTTAAACTGGTGATATCATTAAATAGGGTGCTATTTAAAAAATATATTACAGTTAATGCGTTAATTAAAATTGAGCATAGCTTCAAAAATACTTATGCCTTTAGTGTTGATGTTCTGGCTTCACGTGTAGACGAAATCGTATAACAGTTAGAATAAAATAATAGATAATGATAATAACAGTTATTTTTTTAAATTGTGATATACAAAACAACCGATTTTTATAATCTTTGATTTGTTGATTTTGTTATTATCACGAATGCAGAATAACTATTAAAATATAAGAAATATTTATAGAATGCGAGAGGGTGAAGCAGGGGAGGGGGGGAGTAGAGGGGGGGGTGGCTGCTCGGTACTTTAAAAGTTTTTACTTACCATTGCTTAATAAAGGTCTCTATTCCACCTCTTTTTACTCTACCCGAAACTTAAACTACTCAAATGTTTAAACTAAAGATATCAGGCCTCCCGCCTGGGGTTAATCCCCCTTCCTCATCGAGTTTAGCCCCCCCTCCAATCTTGATTCATAAGCTGCTGATGCAGACCTCGAATTATGTAGACCTCGAATTTGACAAAAGAAAAAAATGTGATCCGTCGCGGCACGGCTAGCAGATGTGAATCTAAATTATTGTGTACATACATACATATGTACATAGTATCACGTCTTGCGGGGTAGACAGAGCCTAGGTCTATAAGACTATGGCCACATTATGCATGTTGGACGGCGCGTAATGGAAAACGGAATCAAAATAATGATGGGTTGCTAGCCACATCGCCTATCTGCTTGATTTTCGAGACCATTCCCTCAATCGGCTTTAACGATCTGCGCGGGTAGAGAAGCAGCTGGCACATTCTACGTTTTTCTTTTCTACCAGAACAGCGTAGAAAAGACTTAAGATATACATACATACATATATACTTTCATACTCGTTCTAACCCGTCGCTATAATTGTTTGACAGCAAAAATTTGTATAATCACCTACAAAAGTCCTTACATAGCCTTAAGGTGAAAATCGATTGCACTGATTACGGCGTCATATATATTTAACAATATAATGAACCTTATACCACATGTATAAGGTTGAAATTGCTGTTATTTTTAAATAGTATCCGTAGCTACTTGCGACTTTTTACGAAACTTCTGTATGCACTTTTGCAAGCGACAGAACAATACTAGTACTTATATTGTGACTGTACTTATATCTGTTATAAAAAATCTGTGCTATTTCTAAAAAGCACATTGTAGCTAAAACGTTACCGTTATTTAGTTTTAAATAACAAGGTTGCGCTTTAAAACCAGTTCTTAGCCCCAAATGTAGCCAATTTTATAATTATTATTGTCAATTTAAATTATGTGATATTTTCAATGCATGTTATTAGCATTATTTTATAAATGGAATTGTGTTTAATACATTTTTTTGTAAAAAAAAACATTTTACTCAAAAATTGGTTGTCAGTAAAGTCGGTTTACGGACGATAATTTTACGTGATAACGGTGGATGAGAGATAGATGCGTCACAAGCCGAACGCATAGGCCGATCGTGCCTCTCTATCGCTTGTTCCGCGCTCTCGCTTGCACGCGGAACGTGACACTTTTTCGTGCGTTCACCCGGCGTTCATCGATTTAGAAGACGTTGTCATCAAAATCAATAAATCTGATTTTTATCGTAATAATGTTAAAACACAATTTTATTAAAACAGTATTTTAGTTTACTGATTTCCAATTGTAATTATGTATAATAGTTAATTATTTCCTAATTATTATGTAGTACACGCTTCCAGGAGAGTTTTGAGGTTGTTTTCGAATCGGAAGCACTTTTGGCAGCGATGGTACGCTATGTGATATAGAAAATAAATATTTTTATTATTATCTGCGTTTTATTTATTAATTTGATATTCCCTACGTTCGCGTTCATTCATTCATTTCGAGTAGGTGACACGGTCAATCGACCATGCACACCCTGGTGTCAGAGTTCCTCGGAACCGCCTCTCGGCCTCTGTTACTAATGATACAGCCTTCGTGGTCCAGTGGTTAAGGCGTTTGCCTGTTGACCCGGGGGTCGTGGGTTCGATTCCCACCGGAAGCATACTTTGTTTAGTTGTTTCCAGTTTGGTTAGGACATTGCTGGCTTGAATCACCTGATTGTCTGATAATAAAGATGATTCCGTGCTTCGGAAGGCACGTTAAGCCGGTGGTCCCGGCTGCCATCTGGTAGTCGTTAAAGGAACCACGTCAGAGGCCGAGAGGAGGTTCCGAAGAACTCTGACACCAGGGTGTGCACGGTCGATTGACCGTGACACCTACTCGAAATGATGATGAGTAAAAAAAAAAAGGTCAAATAAAACAGAGAGTTGGTAAGAAATATTTTATTTAAATAATTGTATACAACAATATATGTTCACTACCACCCGACTGAGTTACAATGGCATACCGCGTTTCCCCGCTAATAAATAACTTAAACAATTACGACACTTCTGTCTGTTTATAAACAACATTTAAAATTAAATTATTTAGGTGACCTGCCGCTTTGCAGCAGTTCTTTACAATTACAGTTTTCTTCTAACGTGACCATCGGCGTTGATAGATCGTCTTAGGGCGGCATTATACCACCCTGAATATCGGACCCGAAGAAAAAAGAAAGGAAAAAAGAAAAAATGTTTATTTGATACAATATAAAGGAACATTCAATACTATCAACAAAAATGTACAGGTATTTTATAAATGTATCAAAAAGGTCTCCGCTCAGCATATGTCGTAGTGTGAACCTACGACGCTGGTCTTCCGCTGAGAGGGACGCAGCTATACGTGCGATACGATTGGAGATATCTCGTATCGTGTCTAATGTATAGCGGCGTCCCTCTTTTCGGATTCGATATTCAGGATGGTTTCATAGGCGCTTTAGGCCCAGCGCACACTTACAGAGGCGCAACGAAGATGCTGGGAATAAATCAATTTAAAATGAACCTTAGCTTTTTTTTATATTATAGTGCGGCAAACGAGCAAGCGAGTCACCTGATGGTAAGCGACCAGCGCTGCCCATGGACAACTGCAACACCAGGGTCTAACAGAAGCGTTGCTGGCCTTTCAAGGAGTTGGGGAAAGGAAATGGGGGAAGGATGGATCTCCGGCTCTCTCACTCACCGAACGAAGCATAGAAGCGATAAAGCGTCGATTTTCTGTGAGAGTGTGGTACTTCCCCGGACGAGCCGGCAAAACTATGGCATGCGGTTGAAATCGTATGCTCACGTGGCAGCTTGAAGACGCGTCGAGCGCTCGAACTTTGGCATGCCGTTTTCAACCGCATGTCATAGTGGTTAAGGTTTATTTTAAATTGATTTATTCTCGGTATCAAGTGTGCCTGTGCGTAAGCGTATCAAAACCGAACCAATCCGGTAGAAACGACGCGTGTTTGGTCACATGTGTTCACCGACTTCAACGAATTATGAATCGTATGTTCAGAGCTATAAGTATAAAATTGGCTTGCTGTAGGTATTTAAACTAAAAGGTGCGTTCTGACGCGAGCTAAAGTACACCATATTGCTAACTACATTGAGTTCATAATTCTGTGAATACCTTTGCAGAGTAAGTACTGTACGCTTCGATCAAATATAATGGTAGATCCAAGATTCGCGCTCGAAAAGTGACAAAACAGCGCACTAATCGAGTTTCGGAGCTGTTTTGTCCACAGTTTCAATAAACCGCGCTAGCACTCACACGTCTCGCGATGACGAAAGTACAGTGAATCAAAAGTAAAAAAAAAACAAAGATAGAGTTATACTTTCAGTATGTACCGTTTTTGTCGTTGTTTGTAAGTATGCATGATGTTTTGACTCGGCGACATTTTGTATTAAACTGTGTATCTACCATTATATTTGATCGAAGACTGTACGTATGTACTAGCTACTCATTGTGGCGTAGCGCGCCGACGATCGCCGTAAGGAGAAAACTCGCGTGTCTTTGACACTATATGAATGACAACAGTGCCATAATTTTGGTCTACATAACCTATTTTACAAAAATAAATAGGTATTCTTTTTGCAAGACGATTTGGTCAAGATTTCGAATATTCGAGAACTTTAATTATTCAATTAATACGGTTTTATCACGTTTGAATGAATGAATAAATGTATACTTTATAGCCGTGTGGTTTCCGGCAGAGTAGAATAGGACAACTCCTAGTCTTCCCGTGAAGGTCGTAAGAGGCGACTTAGGAAATACAAGCTAAACAAAGCTCATAAACATCAATGAGACCTCTCTAACCCGTCTGGCCAGCGTGGAGAGTGTAGGCCAAATCCTCAGTCTGCTCTGGCCAAGTATGGCTCCGGTAGTACAGAGAGGGTCATGCTCCTGCAGTGGAGACTAAAAAGACCTGTGTCTACTCTACTCGCTGGCCAGACGTATAAATTGATTTAATTTAATCAAGTGTAACAATAGTATAAATATTCGAGAATCATAGAAACGACTCTTATGTTGTGACGGCGAAGGATTACACTTTCATATGACGTCACGCCTAGTGTTGTGCCTTGAAATTTTCGTGAACGGGTCGGAATTTTTTCCCGAGATTTCTTCTCTCTCTCGGTCTAATTGTGGGATTTATTGGGAATTTCCCGCAAATTTTCATGAGAATGAATTCATGAGAACTGAGAATTTCTCTCCGGCACATCACTTGTCACACTGATGTTTCACATCTGTCAAGCGTCCCGTGACGGCTATATATATTTTATCAATTCCGTTTTCAAAACTTTAGCATACATTTCTTGACCAAAACGCCTAGCGCATTCATAAAATCATTTCACTCGATAAACTAACTATAAATTTAGCAACAATATAAGCAAACAATATTTAAAGATAAAAGAGCATCGGAGCAGGGACCATATTACTTTTTCCATGAGACCAATGCTGTACTCAAAAAAATACAACAATGAGGTACAATGAGGAACGCAAAAAATCTGACAACGCGGGCGAAAATTTTTGGTTGGAAATCTAAATTTTTTTGAGTACCCCACTTTGGTCCCATAGGAAAAGTTGTTCATATCAACGGGTTGAATGACCCCTTCAAGGATCGGACAGGTTTTCTTTACATATGGTAGATTAGACCTCGTACGAGCATAATATAAAGTATTTGATTCTTATTGTTTCTTGGTTGCAGGACGTTACAGGAGAGAGTAATGGATCAATTTCACTAGTTACATTGGCAAATAGTTCCATGGAACTAGTGTATTTTTTTTAATACTTTCATTGACATTGTCAAGTCCAGAGCAAGGATCACTCTCACAAGTTCCATCGGCAAATTGTTATAAATGCAGACTACATTTTAAAAGTCATTAAGAATACTCTTATTAAATTAAGAAATAAAATATGGTGAAAATATTCCAAGCGGGCGGGATATACCTACTCTTATTAATTTTTTCACCGTATTTTATTTCTTAATTGAATAAGAGTATATCAAAAAAGCATTGTGAATGCAAAATATGTATAAACACTTTAAAAAATCATTAAGAATATTTCCTCATAAAATTTCCCTCATTATCATCATATCAGCCGCAAAAAGTCCACTGCTGGACATAGGCCTCCCCTAAGGATTTCCAGGATGAGCGATTCGCAGCGTTTTCTTGCGACCTTGGTCAGGTCTTCCGACCACCTGGTCGGTGGGTGTCCTACGCTGCGCTTAGTACGTGGTCGCTATTCCAAAACTTTCTGCCCCATCGGTCACCGGTTCTACGCGCTATGTGCCCCGCTCACTGCCACTTCAAAGAGCTAATTCGCTGACCAATGTCGTTGACTTTTGTTCTTCTACACCGAGGATAGCCCTCTCCATAGCTCTTTGGTCCTTCCCCAACAAAAACTGCCCTGCTCCGATATATTTCCAAACGAGGAACTAATAAGGAATGTACGAGATTTGTACGAGTGACAGAGAAGGCAGCTTTAAAATGAACACAGGGGAAATCAACTATATATTTTAACCCTTTCACCGCGAGACTTTATATCAGTTGTCGTGCTCTCAGCGCGAAGCATAGTAAATCGAAAATAAATATAATATATAGAAGAAATGTTGCACTTTATTATGAGATTAAAATGTTGTAAACTATATATTTATCTTATATCTTCTTCTTCTATCGAGTCGTAAAATGGCTTTTGCGTTTAATTAAATATGTTTCGACCAGTGCATTGCCACCGCAATTGCCCGCTCGTTTGCCTCATTCAGATCTTGTTGAGAGCAAGAAATTGGGCTTTCTGGGCACACCAAGAGGTGGCTCATAGATTGGATAGCACCACAGTGGCACTCACTATTTTTGGAGAAACCCCACTTGACTCTAAATTCGTGGCATCTGCCAACACCAGCCCGCAGTCTGTTTAAAGACTTCTAGACTGGCCAGGGCAGAGTGCCACCCGGTGGTAGTTTCTCAGCAGGCGGTATCTGGTTTGGTGATGGCGGGTATTTGTTAAACCATTGTTCCACTCTGGCCTTAGGAGCTTGTTTAGGGCTAATTATAATAATTTATCTTATTTGACCATATTTTTATCCAAAATACACCATAGTGTAATAATAAAAAAAAAAAAACAGATTTTACAAGCAGTTGTTCGAAATGGGCACGAAAATGTTTGTCGGATCCGAATTTTGCGGTGAAAGGGGAACAACCCTAGGGGAGAAACAAGTGGTTTTCTCAGACATTGAAAACTAGTCACTCACGTGATATTTTTAGTCGGGATTGCTGACTATAATTTTGGACTCGTCAGGTTACAACCATTATCCGTCCAAAACAAATTAACAATGACAGTTGACCAAAGAACAAAGTGACAAGTGTCGACTAATTTTGGTCGGATAATGGTTTAAAACTAGGTACTAATGTTAGTCCTTGTTTTACAATAAGACGTTATGAGTCTATTAAAATTATTATTATAAAAAACACGGTTTTATACACGTTTATTTAGTCCGAATTGCCGACTTCTCCGGTTTCGGTATCTCTCTTTAACATTTAAGAAAAGCTCTTCGTCGGTGACATTGTGTGAAAAGAAACGCATGCAATGATTAGTTTTGGCAGGAAATAATGGATTGGTTTATTGCCTTTTCCATTTCACACACTAGTGTGCAGGTTGCCTCACGATGTTAACCTTCACCGGAAGCAGGTAGTGGTCAATAGAAATTGCAGTACTTGATTCAGATTGATCTACAAACTCAGAGGAACCGGGCACAGTTTGAACCCAGAACCTTTCGTTAATAGGTCCTGCTCTTAGACCACTGAGCCATTGCCGCTTCCGTAAAAATTCCAGACAAGTACAGTCCCGGGACATTCAAACGTAGAATAAATGGGTATCTCTTGGATAGGCATGTTACATCCTCGTCTTCATCGTCACTTACCATCAGGTGAGATGGGAGACAAATGCCTACTTCAATACTTAGTAAAAAAAAAATATGAAGACGTAGAAAACCACTTGTTTTAACCTTAGATATTTTTTGTCATTGTTTTAGAGAATCTACTTAAAACGTATTAAAAGCTAACCCATATTGCCAAGGTATAGGACGGACCTATAAAAATTACATTACAATTTGAGATTTCATAAAATTCATAATTTTACATACAAATCACAGGCCGACGCAATATTTTGAATTGCCCGTTTGACTAAATTAATTTTGATATTTTTAACACATTAGCTGCCGGAGTTTTTATAATAATCCTTTTTTCATTGTCTTACTACGATGGTACTCGAAGTTGGCAGCGAACGTATTAATAAGAATAAGTACTCAAAACACAGAAATTTAAAAAAGAAAGAATAGACGAAAATTTTCGTTTAGATAAATAAATATATAGGATAGGGACATATCACACAAATTAAGCTAGCCCCACAGTAAGTTGTGACCTTGTGTCGTAGGATACTAACTCAACGATACTATATTTTATAAATAGATACAATAAATATATAAGAAGATATAATAGATACATCTAGGTAGTTATTAAACATCCTTAATTATCCTATATTTTTAAATAACATAGGACCAGTATTTTTTTCAAACTAGATACACAGCCCGCAATAAAAAAAAAGTTTCCTAGCCAAATAAGCGGCCACTACACATTTGTGTGCATATTTTCCGTTCAAATTTGAGTTTTGAATTCCGAAGGTGACAGCGGTCAGCTTTCGAAATTCGACTTTATGGCATGCATTATTATTTATTATATTGATTTATATTATAATAATAAATAAATAAATATATACGGACAAATCACACAGATTGAGCTAGCCCCAAGGTAAGCTCGAGACTTGTGTTATGGAATACTAACTCAACGATACTATATTTTATAACAAATACATATATAGATACACATCCAAGACCCAGGCCAATCTGAAAAAGATCATTTTCCATCTTGACCTGGCCGGGGATCGAACCCGGGCACTCTCGTGTCGCAGGCTGGCGTGGTGACCGCTGCGCCACGGAGCTAGGCAACAGACGTATATAAAAGCTTGTTCTTAAAAAGTTTTTTACTTTGAACTCATAAGCCCCAAGCGGCCCAATCCGACCGCATAACTATAGAAAATCCATTGTCTGCGTTTCTCGCGCTTGACGGGTTAAATTTATTTGTATGTGGTTGTGTATTGTGTTTTTATACTTGATCGAAGGCTAGGATACTTTTTTGTTGGCAAAAATTAGGGATCAGTGTTTAAAACTAGGTCAGGTTTTAAAAGCCTGGTCACTATTTATATAGGCACTAAATAGTGACTAGGATTCTATGTTTTTTAAAGTACTTATTCTTATGACAAGTCAGTAAGATAGAAAACAGAAATATAACAATTTAATTCATTCATAATATTCATCTATTCTAACATACTTTAAAAGCTCTTTAGGTGGTTAACATTAAAATTTTATATTGTTCGCCATTTAAAAAAGTGATATACATATTATTTTAAAATGGCAACACTTTAAAATGGCCAGAGATGTATGGGACTGAATTTTTTTTTTTGAAGTGACATTATAGCTAGCTCCAAGTGAGCTTTCGCTACTTCACCGGGCGTTTGAGGCGAGGACAGAGTGCCCTCAGCCTTTATAGAAAACATCACCAAAGGGCCCCAAGGAGGGACGGACCTCTTTGGAGAGACAGCAAACTCTCATATTGCCTGATGGGCCGCGATTACGTGCATGCATAGCCTGAAGGGCCAGTCTTAGAAACAATGGCAAAAACCTGATATACCTATTAGATTATCTTATGGTGGCTTGATTTCATAATCAAGCCACGAAAATAAAAATAGTTCAAATTTGATTTTTTTTTGTTTTGAAGAGTCCTATTATTGAGGAAGGCTTTAGGCTATAAAACATCACGATGCGACCAATAGGAGCGAAGCATCAATAAAAATGTTTTGAAAACGGGGGAAAATTATTCATCTATACTAATTAATCATAATAACAGAAATTGCCGCGGACGAAGTCACGGGTAATAGCTAGTAGCTGATATATACTTGAACGGCCCCCATGGAACTGTTTGCCGAACTAGTGAGAATATCCGACTATTAGGTTACTTATATACAGAGTGTAACGTCGTGATTATTACTAGAATCGATTCGGTGGAAACCAATTATTTATCAAATAGGGGCTGGGAATTATCGCAGCTTAAAGCTCCTTAAAGCTCTAGTTTTAACAGCCCTAGCTTAAGGTTCTTTAAATAAATGAGTGGTCAAGACCTTATGGTATTTGATTTATCTCCGATATTAAATTTTCCCAGTGGCCAAAGTTAGTTAAGATATTTTCTTATTGTGTTACAATTTCTTACACATCATTTTTGTCAAGGGGTTGAATTCTGCTAGCCAGGAATACCCCCATTAAACCCCCTTTGACAAATGGCGCCCAACGTGGGGCGTGACGTTTCCTGCGTATGTCAGAGATAAAACAAAGTCATACAATGACAATTTGGATGAATTGCCATAGACAAATAGAATAATTGGTTTCCACCGAATCGATTCTTATAGGAAAAAATCACGATGTGACAAGTGGGGTCGGTTATGGTAACGGAAATAGAGTCGCGAGTTCTATGGTTCTTCCCATCTCAAAAAATGCCTAGCCTAAAGAAGGTTTCACTTCAAAAAGTACATCTTTGGCCATAGTAAAGACATAGTATATTTGTACATGGTTCGTGCGTCCCCTATTTGTTCTATGTGTTTGTCTACCTACATTATTGCTCCATCTCTAGCGACGACAGCTTCCTGATGAACTCGGATCTTTGGGATGGGGTTAACTCCTGTAAAACATATATTTATATTAGACAGTGTTGGCAACACCAACATAATAGTTTTTTCATAGCCTAGCAACACTTTTTCTCTTCTTAACTGACTGCGATTGTAGTCTAGGCGACAAGTGTTTTTTAGATACAATTTTTTTGTATTCTCCGTTAATTATAAGGTAATGATATTCAATTCGGAATAGATATTTTTTGAGAAAATTCAAGTGACGCCAAATAAAAATATTTTTTATTGTTTTTTTCCAATAAAATTTTTTGGTATACTCTTAATAAATTAAGAAAAATGGTGAAAAAATTTCATGCCGGCGGGATTTGAACCGGAGACCTACGAGTGACCTACTCGTAGGTCTCCGGTTCAAATATGTACGACCTATGCTCTGCCATCTGAGCTACCGCAAGATTAAATCTCGGCAAATTCTCCACCATATCCCATTTCTCTTTATACTTATTAAGGATAGAAGGGGTGGAGTGAATACTGGGCTCTAACAAAAATTGGCATTATAATATTAATAATTTAAGAAACGGATTAGTAAATCGAAAAATGATGTTCACAAGCACATACTATTATTAAAAGAATATTCTTCATTTAAAAGATTATTCTTCTATTCAACAACACCCCACACGTTGCGTTGGCCGCAATTTCATTTTGCACCATTTTTCTGTATGATAAATATATATACCCATACCAAACTATAGTAAGTACTAGAAAAGTACTTATAGTCTCTGAATAAAACCGCGGACGGACAGACGGACAGACATGGCTAAACTATAAGGGTTCCTTGTTTACTACGGAACCCTAAAAAGAACTCACCATGACCATACTGTTGACAGCTTGGAGCACGGAGTCCTGTCTGATGGCCCTCAGATTCCTCTCCAACACGGAGTTGTCATCTCCGACCTGAGCCTCCAGCCACTTGCAGACAGCTTCGTTGTTGTGCTCCCACTGGTGGGACTGTGGACAAATGTTAAAATTTTTAACCGAAGAGCCCGGTGAGCTGATGTTAAGCAACCCTGGGCGCAGTCCCCAGTATGATGGGTGACCGCAAGTGGCATAAAAATGCTTGGGAAGGCACGTTTTTTTATATATAGGGCGGCAAACGACCAAACGAGTCACCTGATGGTAAGCGATCACCGCTGCCCATGGACAACTGCAACACCAGGGTGTGACAGGAGCGTTACCGGCCTTTTAAGGAGTTGGGGGAAGAAATGGGGAGGAGAGGCGGAAGGATGGGCCTCCGGCTCTCTCACTCACCGAACGAAGCATAGACGCGGTAAAGCTTCTACTCAGACGTCGATTTTCTGTGAGTCATCATCATCATCATTTCGTGTAGGTGTCACGGTCAATCGACCATGCACATCCTGGTGTCAAAGTTCTTCGGAACCACCTCTCGGCCTCTGACGTGGTTCCTTTAACGACTACCAGATGGCAGCCGGGACCACCAGCTTAACGTGCCTTCCGAAGCACGGAATCATCTTTATCATCAGACAATCAGGTGATTCAAAGCCTGTAATGTCCTAACCAAACTGCAAGTAACTAAACAAAGTATGCTTCCGGTGGGAATCGAACCCACGACCCCCGGGTCTACAGGCAAACGCCTTAACCACTGGACCACGGAGGCAGTGTTCGCAGTTGCAGGCTCTGTGAGAGTGTGGTGCCGTGACGTTAAGCCGTTGGTTCCGACTGTCATCATTGATGGCAATCGTGAAGCTATGTCGGATGCCTTCAGACAGCTTGAAAAATCTGACGCCAGTATTGGCCACTTACACGAAACATATCAACAACATTGGCTATTTTTATTTTATTTTATTAAGAAAACAATTTCTTCCATGCTGGTCTGGGAGAAAAAAAAAATCATAGAATGTACCAGCTGCTTCTCTTCCCGCGCAGATCGTAAAAGCCGATCGAGGGAATGGGCAAAATAAATGAGGAATCGTGTTAATAGGTGATGCGGCTAGCAACCCATTATTATTTCGATTTCGCTTTCCACCGAATGCCCACCAACATGCTAAACGTGGCCTTCAGGTCTTACAGACTCAGGCTCTGTGTACCCCGCAAGGGAAAAAGACGTGATACTGTGTGTATGTGTGTGTGAGAGAACCAACACTGAAAAGAAAATTACAGATTAGGTTTTTGATCTTTGTTTCCGTCAGAAAAACGCTTTTGGACGTTAGATATAAACGTCCAAAAATGGTCACCTTTCTGTTGAATAATCGCTTGAGCTATGCTTATCAAAATGCATTTAAAAAATACTATTTTGAGTCGAAAGGCTACTCTATGAAGGGGCCAAATGCTAGTATGAAGGGGCCACATGCTACTATGACGGGACCAAATGCAACTATGACGGGACCAAATGCTACTATAAAGGGGCCAAATAGCTGCTAGGTTCAAGATAGGAAGTTATGAATTTAAAAATTTTGATTTGAATCTAGATTTTTGAATAATGTTATTCGAGAAACCCGAATTATATAATACAAAAATCTTGTTCCCAGCATTAATATTAATAAATCTTTATTTCGGTCAACTAAGGGCCATACATGTTTAAATAATATTATTACATAAATGTCAAACAAAAACCAAAATTATAATCGAATTTAAACTAATTAAATCTCCCAATAAATAATTAATACATAACACTATTAATAAAAAGATTACAATTGCAAAAGCATAGGTCCCATAGGAAAAGTTGTATATATCGACGGGCTGAGTCACCCCTCAACGGGTCCAGAACGATCAAAATTTCACCGTGTATACAATTTCAATGTACCGTACATTTACACATCTGCAAAAGTCCATATAGAATTTGCGAAACAAAAGTCGTGTGTAGCCACGGAAATTTCAACCTTAAGCATAAGGCATAAAGTTCATGATATCGCATAATATATATGCCTCTCTAATCAGTGCAATCGATTTTCACCTCAAGGCTATGTATGGACATTTGCAGGTGACCGCACATACTGTTGTGGTAAAAAACATCCCAATTTCAATAGAGAGGATGGTTGGCAGTTACCACCAGCATGGGATCCGGTCATCAATTTAATAAAATCTCAAGCTCATCAAAGACTGCAAGACCTACAGACACCGTGAGCCAATACTGCGTACATCCGGAACGTTATCAATAAATATTGTAGGCGGTAGTTTTGTATAGTTCTTATAACACATAGACAAATGTCATCTTAGTCTACCTGCGACCATGAAAACTGTAGTTTTCAAAACTTTAGGTGTAAAAATAATGTAATATACCTACTTTTTATTAAATTAAGAAATAAAATATGGTGAAAAAACTCCAAGCGGGCGGGATTTGAACCAGCGAACTTAAGTCTATGTACGACTTACGCTCTTCCAAGTGAGCCACCGCCTGTTCTAACCTCGGCGCCGAAATTCTCCACCATATCCTATTTCCATTATACGTATTAAGGTTTATATTTTATAACAAATACATATATAGATAAACATCCAAGACCCAGGCCAATCTGAAAAAGATCATTTTCCATCTTGACCTGGCCGGGGATCGAACCCGGGCACTCCGTGTCGCAGGCTGGCGTGTTAACCATTGCGCCACGGAGCTGTCAAGTAATAAGTATAGGTGAAAAAAGTGTTATGATCGCACTAGTGAAACTAGTAAATTCAATTTACAATGACTATAATAAGGACAATGTATACTCAGTCCACACACCTAGTTTTTAAGATAAACTAAAATTGTAAGTGACGTCGATTGGAGAAAATGCGCTGTGCAGTTTGTTGCCGCTTCTTCTGCACTCCGCTTTGGAAGCGGCATTAAACTTAGCCATAAGTACATTACTGACGTCAACAATTCTCAGTTGAAAATATATGACAATTAATAAGTGTCCAAATGACCTATGTTAAATAAATGTTTATTAATTTTATTCATTCATTTATTCATTCAATACATCGCATTACACTTGTTATGAATACATACAAATGTACCTTGTTAGGCATTGCAATGGGCGAGAGGGAGGCGGACGTAAATTATGATTGTAAGTATTCATTTACTGTATAATATGGTCGATCTAATAAATATTGTTTTAGTATTGCATAGAACTGTTTGTTATTTGTCATATTTTTAATACTTTTTGGTAATTTATTAAATACTCTTATAGACATAGGATATGGCCCGGAACTGAGAAGTTGCAGTTTTGACGCTATTTGTATAATGTCATTCGGCCTTCGTGATCGGTACACGCGGGGAACGTCATTTTTGCGTTTGTTGCGTTGGTTTTGAATTTGAATTTGAAGTGTGAGGAACTGACCAGAGTCTCGCCCAGGTCCTCGGTGAACCACCGCCGCAGCGTGGCGGCGGCGGCGCCGTGGTCCATGGCGGACCCGGGGCCCACGGCCGCCTGCACGCGCCGCTCCTGGCAGTTCTGCCGCAGCAGCCGCCGCAGACGCCAGAACAGCAGGCGGCGCGACGAGCGCCAGGGGATGATGTCCTGCGGACAAAAGGGGCTTCAAACGTGTTCTTTAATCTTATACCTTTCGGCTAGCTCCGTGGCGCAGCGGCCAACACGCCAGCCTGCGACACAAGGGGTTCAATCCGCGGTCAGGTAGGTCTAGATGGAAAATGATCTTTCCAGATTGACCAGGGTCTTGGATTTTTATATATATAAGTGTATATTATAAAATACTAGCTTTTGCCCGCGGCTCAACCCGCGTTAATGTCGATCCCTCTGGAATAGTACTTTTTCCCGGGATAAAAGGTAGTCTATGTTCTTCTCCGTACTCCAGAGAACTTGTATGCAAAATTTCATGATGATCGGTTCAGTAGTTACGGCGTGAAAGCGTAACAAACAAACAAACAAACAAACTCACTTTCGCATTTATAATATTAGTTATTGTTAGGATAGTATCGTTGGGTTAATATCCTACGGCACAAGTTCACAACTTACTGTGAGGGTAGCTCAATTTGTGTGATATGTTAGTCTCCACTGCAGGAGCATGATCCTCTCTGTACTACTAGAGCCATACTTGGCCAGAGCAGAGAGGGACTTGGCCTACACTCTCCACGCTGGCCAGACGGGTTGGAGAGGTCTCACAAATGTTTATAAGCTTTGTTTAGCTTCTATTTCCTAAGTCGCCTTCTACGACATCCACGAGAAGATTTGGAGTGGTCCTATTCTACTCTGCCGGATACCACACGGCTTATCATTTCAATACAGTTCAATAGATACAGCACCGTGACAGACTGACAGCGGTCCCTTAATAATAGGGTGCCGTTATTTCCCCTTTGTGTATGGAACCCTAACAGAGACTAGTAGAGCTGATCCCAAATCACGTGAGTTAAGAATAGGCAATGCAATCATCATTTCGTGTAGGTGTCACGATCAATCGACCAAGCACACCCTGGTGTCAGAGTTCTTCGGAACCGCCTCTCGGCCTCTGACGTGGTTCCTTCAACGACTACCAGATAGCAGCCGGGACCACCGGCTTAAACTGCCTTCCAAAGCACGGAATCATCTTTATTATCAGACAATGAGGAGATTCAAGCCTGCAATGTCCTAACCAAACTGGAAACATCTAAACAAAGTATGCTTCCGGTGGGAATCGAACCCACGACCCCCGGGTCAACAGTCAAACGCCTTAACCACTGGACCACGGAGGTTGTCTACTTTTCTCAGTGAGATTAATAATAGCAGTTCTCAAATTAAAATGAAGACTTAGTTACTAATTTATTGTCATTGACTTCATCTTTGTAATGTTATTATACATTATATTTATAGGTACTTTTATTTTTACTGTATTTATGCAATAATTTATTTTTCTTCCAACTACGCTGCAATTCTATCATAACTGCACTACATATCCAGCACAAAGCGGCACTTTGCTGCTCTAGAGCAGAAAAATTGTATGGAAATCCTTTACTGCACTGTTTGGTTTTTTTTAATCGCGTGACCGTAAATGTCACTTGTCTCAAAAAAGGTTGGCCAACCTGACGGCCGTATGGAGTAGCCTGTGAAGTGACATTGCCCGAGCTAAACAAATACTGGCCATAAAGAAAAAAAGACGGGAATGTAAACAACAAATTTTCACTAATTGTAATTTATCTTCAGTTTAATTTCTTGTAGTAGTTGAAAGAAAAGCAGATTATGCACCTCGCATTAAGTAATTTATATTGCATTCGTGCTTTTTAAAGCCCTCGCTTACACTCGGGCTCCAAATACGCACTCGGTGCAATAATAAATTACTTTCTGCTTGGTGCAACAATCTACTGTTATATATTATTATATTAACCGTAGTGCTTTTGGGGCACTTGCCCTTGGACATTTACGAAGACGACAGTAATTTTTGTACACATAGTTCTCCAATATAATTATTTTTGCTACAGTCCATGTCATCATCATCAGGTCCTTTTTAGTCTCCACTACAGGAGCACGACCCTCTCTGTACTACTAGGGCCATACTTGGCCAGAGCAGCCAGAGCACTTGGCCTACACTCTCCACGCTGGCCAGACGGGTTGGAGAGGTGTCTTAGATGTTTATAAGCTTTGCTTAGCTTGTATTTCCTAAGTCGCCTTCTACGACATCCACGGGAAGACTTGGAGTGGTCCTATTCTACTCTGCCGGATACCACACGGCTAACAGTCCATGTATTATTTCATATATACCATCGAAGGATCTTAAACACATTTTTTTGAAAAACTTTATTACAACAATGTAATTGGCGGAATTAAGCCAATCACATTGTTTAATGGTTCAGTCAACCAACAGGCCTAGAATAAAATCTAGTAGATAAGTGCAAAATAATATTATATAACTTAAAGCCATAAAAAAAAAAACAATGATGTGTATGTAGTTATAAACTCTTCGATCAAATATAATGGTAGATACACAGTCTCATACAAAATTAAACCTAAATAATGTCCCCGAGTCAAAACATCATGCATACTTACAAACAACGACAAAAACAATACTCGTACATACTGAAAGTATAACTCCATCTCTTTTTTTTCACTTTTTACGCATAGTATTTTGCATCTTTTCACTGTACCTTCGTCATCGCAAGACGTGTGAGTGCCAGCGCGGTTTATTGGAACTGTGGACAAAACAGCTCCCAAACTCGATTAGAGCGCTGTTTTTCCGGTGCCACTTTACGAGCGCGTATTGTTAATCTACTATTATATTTGATCCAAGTATAAACTAAATAATAAATAAAATATAAAATTACATACCAAAATATATAAATAAAATTACAGTGATACATATGTGTATATACTACATAAATATTCCATACTCATCGAAATGGTGAGGGAAATATGCGCGTACTGAATTTTTAAATACCAGACGACTACCCAGCGAATGCTGGCTGGGAGTTCCATAGGCAGGGCTGGGCTTTTTTTTTTGGAAGGACTATGTAGCTAGCTCCAAGTGAGCTTTCGCTACTTCACCGAGCGTTTGAGGCGAGGGCAGAGTGTCCTCAACCTTTTAGACGACATCACCAAAGGCCCCCAAGAGGGACGGACCTCGGCTTTGGGCGTTGCCTGTGTGCGCAAGGCTTGGAGAGACAGCAATCTCTCATATTGCCTGATGGGCCGCGTATACGTGCATGCAAGCCTGAAGGGCCAATCTGAGAAAAGCTGCAGGGCTTGCGCTGCCTACAAGAGGACATAAGACCTAATACTTACAAATATGCATCCTTTGTCCAACATTCTTTCAGCCGTGTCATGCAACTCGGCAAACTGAATCGCCACTTCGTGGTAGATCGGACTGAGCTCCTTCTCGCGCGCCTTCACCGCCTTCTCTAATGTGGTCAGCTCAGCATCAAGCTCGCGTACTTTGGTCTCCGCTACGAAAAGAAAAACACTTTAGAAAAAGATTTACTTTACTTACTATACAAGTCTGGTCAGCGAGGTGTGTGCCAAACTCTCTGGCTGCTCTGGCCAAGGCCGGCAACGCTCCTGTTACACCTTGGTGTTGAAGTTGTCCATGGGCAACGCTTATCGCTTACCATCAGGTGACTCGCTTGCTCGTTTGCCGTTCTATATAATTAAAAAAAGATAAAAGATTAAGCACCAGGACCATCTACACAACCACGACCACTGTGTCAAGAGTGACAGACTAAGAAGTAAATGGTCCCAAGTTATCCTTAGATATCAGGCAGAGTAGAATAGGACCACTCCAAGTCTTCCCGTGAATGTCGTAGAAGGCGACTTAGGAAATACAAGCTAAACAAAGCTTATAAACATCTAAGAGACCTCTCCAACCCGTCTGGTCAGCGTGGAGAGTGTAGGCCAAGTCCTCTGGCTGCTCTGGCCAAGTATGGCCCTAGTAGTACAGAGAGGGTCGTGCTCCTGTAGTGGAGACTAAAAAGGACCTGATGATGATCTGATAGAGGAAGGTCAGGGTGTCATCCCCAACTGCCTGTCCGGTGGTAGCAGGTGTGGCATCGGGTACGCCCAACCTCCCGAGCTGCTACTTGCTTTTCCCTTATTTATCATCTCACTCCCAGATCCATTAAAACTTACTATCCCCAGCTTTTAAATGCTTCCGATGGGCATCGGTAGGCGTAGTTAGCACAAGAAGCCAAAGAAACTGCGCTCGCCAACAAGTCTGCCAAGCGTGGTGAGTATGGCAATATCCTCCGATAGAACGAAGTATCTCTGGGAGAGGAGTCAACCCTTCACGGGAACGTCATTGGTACGTTACACTAAATTTAATGTAGTCAATTATACATTTCGTTTGACTTGACTTTTACGGCTGTAATGATGATGAAGAAGAAGATGAACGGTAATAAATAAATATATACGGACAAATCCACAGATTGAGCTAGCCCCAAAGTAAGTTCAAGATTTGTGTTATGGGATACTAACTCAACGATACTATATTTTATAACAAATACATATATAGATACACATCCAAGACCCAGGCCAATCTGAAAAATATCATTTTCCATCTTGACCTGGCCGGGGATCGAACCCGGGCACTCCGTGTCGCAGGCTGGCGTGTTGACCGCTGCGCCACGGAGCTAGTCAATTATACATTTCCTTTGACTTGACTTTTACAGCTGTAATGATGATGATGAGAAAGAATGGTTATAATTAAAAAAATATTATAAAGCACACGAACCAGCTTTGCCGGCGTCCGTTTTAATGAGGACGTCGTCGATAGAGCCGCGGCGGTCCAGGTGCTTCGATATGTCCTTTATTTGTTCCTTTATTTCTGAAAAGGAAATAATCGTCATAATTTAATTTATTGTGGTAGAGCCACGCTACCAGCAAAATTAATTTTTGCTGGTAGCATGACAAACAAGCTAAACAAAGCTTATAAACATCTAAGCGACCTCTCCAAGAGTGTAGGCAAAGTCCTCTAGCTGCTCTGGCCAAGTATGGCCCTAGTAGTACAGAGAGGGTCGTGCTACTGTAGTGGAGACTAAAAAGGACCTGATGATGATGATGATGATGGTAGTATGAATGGGCCGGCTCGTCCGGTGAAGTACCAGAATCTCATAGAAAATCGACGTCTGAGTAGAAGCATTACCGCTTCTATGCTTCGTTTGGTTAGTAAGAGAGCCGGAGGCTCATCCCCCCTCCCCATATCTTCCTTTCAATGTCCTCCTACCCAGCTCCTTGAAAGGCCAGCTATGCTCCTGTCACACCCTGGTGTTGCAGTTGTCCATGGGCAGCGGTGATCACTTACCATCAGGTGACTCGCTTGCTCGTTTGCCGATCTATATCATTTAAAAAAATGTTTTACTAGCAGTTTTATTCTTCTGAGACATTCATTCATTTATTGTAATTTTGGATAATTTTTCGGAATACAGAAAACTTAGGTTATAGAGTAAGTAAAAACACTTTATTTCATCAGTATCATACAAATTTAAAACATGTAATCAAAAAGATTGATATACAATTGGCGGCCTTATCGCCTGAGCAATCTCTTACAGGCTACCATTAGGTGACAGAAAAACAAGAAAATTAGTGGTGCCTAGAGGATTGAGAAGAAATAAAGTAAACAAAAAGCGATATTATACAGTAAAATTGAGTAAAATAAAAGAGTAAATACATCAATGTTGAATGAATAAATAAAAAAAATCATCATGCAGCCCGTGACAAGTCGCCGGCAAAGCTACAATTCATTCATTCACCGGTAAAATTCTATTTCGAAGTCATCATGAACAAGATTTAAAAGCAAAAATAAGTAAATGGTAAGACAATTTTACCTTGCACCCTAGAACTGAGTCGTAGTAACTCAGGGTCGAGCCTGTGCATAGTCTTGAGTATATCTCTCTGTTTGTACTTCACTTCCACGATACCCTCCGCTTCTAACACTCCACCTCTGTAACAAAACATATATTTAATATTTTGAACATTTAGGATTATATATCTACATATATATATATATATATATATATATATATATATATATATATATATATATATATATATATATATATATATATATATATATACATTATTCGAATTAAAGATATTAACATGGATGACGAATCGGCTTCGGCCAAAAGACTTAAAAGATCACATAAGAGATTCTGGTCTAACAGACAGCAGGTTGGGTCCAAATGACACTATATTAGGTCCAAAAGGCACAATAGTTCAAGACGCTATTATTATGCGGTTGGGTCCAAAATACAGCTTATTGGGTCCTATTGATAATGGGTTGACCTATAACTAATAACCGCGAAAGAAAATTATATCATATTGGATTTAAAGGATATTATATATACTGCCTCCGTGGTCCAATGGTTCAGGCGTTTGCCTGTAGACCCGGGGGTCGTGGGTTCGATTCCCACGGTAAGCATACTTTGTTCAGTTGTTTCCGGTTTGGTTAGGACATAGCACGCTTGAATCACCTGATTATCTGATAAAAAAGATGATTCCGTGCTTCGGAAGGCACGTTAAGCTGTTGGTCCAGCTGCCATCTGGTAGTTGTTAAAGGAACCACGTCAGAGGCCAAAAGGCGGTTCCGAAGAACTCTGACACCAGGGTGTGCATGGTCGATTGACCGTGACACCTACTCGAAATGATGATGAGTAATTCGCTTAAACTTCAAAAAAATTCAAAAATTTATTCATAAAATAGGCCTTTATAGGCATATATTATTTATTTTTAAATTTCATATGTATCTGTTTCAAATTCCAACAAGGGGGCAATCTTGTTAAATGATTGATCTCAATTATACGAATACTTTTGATGTATTTAATGAATTCAGAGCATAACCAGTGATTTAAAAACACGTCAATTTTCACAATTTTGTGCAGTACTGTCTTAAATTATATTTAAACTAGCTTTCGCCCGCGGCTCCGCCCGCGTCAATTTCGATCCCTCGGGAATAGTACTTTTTCCCGGGATAAAAGGTAGCCTATGTCCTTCTCCGTACTCCAGAGAACTTATATGCAAAATTTCATGATGATCGGCTCAGTAGTTACGGCGTGAAAGCGTAACAAACAAACAAATAAACAAACAAACTCACTTTCGCATTTATAATATTAGTAAGGGTAATATTAGTAAGGATTACTAAAAACATATTAAATTATATTCAAATTACTAGCTGTTGCCCGCGGCTCCGCCCGCGTTAATGTCGTTCCCTTGGAAACAGTAGAAATTATAAAAATTCCATACAAACCCCTCCACCTCTGCTTTTTCCCCTTAGGGGGAAATTTAATACATTTCACCTGCATAGATCTTTACCCCTTTATTGTAATGGAGAACTTGTTATTGTCATATTTCTAAGTAAATAAAAAAAATCCATACATACTTTACCCCACCTATTTTACCCCTTCAAGGGGAAATTTCGTCTATTTTAATTACACAGATCTTTTTAATTGTAATGGAAACATATATATCTATTTTTATACTTCTATATCCAGAAATGAGAAAATTTCCATACTAACTTTACTATACTCCTACTTACTATACTACTATTTTATCCCTCCAGGTGAAAATTTCATCGGTTTTGAAATGAAATGAAATGGTATTTTATTTGCGGTAAATGTTGTCAAGAAGATGGTATTTATTATGAGTGTCTCATACATTTAGCCAATATTGGCGTGCAAATTAAGTGTCCTAGAAGCTATTTAATTATGTTTATGAAGTTAATTGTATGTCACTGATTGGTTTACTACACTTTTATATTATATTTCGTCAATTTTACATTCCAAGAATTCTTTGACTGAATAAAAACACTTCTCTACCAGCCAGATTAATAATTTATTTTTGAATAATTTTGTTTTGAGTGCTTTTATTGAACTCGGCAATTTATTATATATTTTTATTCATCATCATCATCATCAGGTCCTTTTTAGTCTCCACTACAGGAGCACGACCCTCTCTGTACTACTAGGGCCATACTTGGCCAGAGCAGCCAGAGGACTTGGCCTACACTCTCCACGCTGGCCAGACGGGTTGGAGAGGTCTCTTAGATGTTTATAAGCTTTGTTTAGCTTGTATTTCCTAAGTCGCCTTCTACGACATCCATGGGAAGACTTGGAGTGGTCCTATTCTACTCTGCCGGATACCACACGGCTATATTTTTATTGTCATTAGATAACTTTACCTTTATTTAGATAATTTTACCTACATACATCTTTTTAATTGTAATCCAGAACGTCCAGAAATGAGAAAATGTCCATACAAACTTTAATACTTACCATTTACTTTACATAAAAACTTTCAATGAAACACAATTTCAATTGAATAACTTCAAAAACGGAAAGTTTCATACTAACTTTGCATCCCCGTTATACTCTTAAGGGATGATTTTTGAGTAAAATATTTTACTCGTGTTTCATACCTTTCAGTAAAGAACCTTCATGCTGAATTTCATTCAAATTACTTCAAAAACGACAAACTTTCATACTAACTTTGCAACCCGTTTTACCCCCTTAGGAGATGAATTTCCAAAAATCCTTTTTTTTAGTATGGATTACTATGGATAGGTATAATGCTGTCGTATAATGATGATGAATTGACTTTGGATTTTAATTTTCTTATGTCACTTATTCTTTTATTTTATTTTATTTTTATTATATGTTTGCAGGCAAACTCATGTCTTGAGTTCATTCAAATGACGATAACTTTTTTTTTAATGAACCGATTTTGATGAAACAAACTTTAAATGTTTTGCTGAGTTAAAACAAAGCAATTGGTGAAAGTTTGAAGTAAATCGGTTCAGTATTTTCGAAGATAATCGTGATCATACATACAGACAGACAGACAGACAGACAGACAGACAGACAGACAGACAGACAGACAGACAGACAGACAGACAAGAAATTCTAAAATTTTTTTTTTGCTTTCTATTATTCTTTTTAAGTGTCCCTCTATCCATTTCAGTCAAAAATTCTAAATGTACAGACATAATATTTTTACTGTTTTATTATATGTATATAGATTAATCATTGTTCGGCTACAAACTACTAGCGTTTCAGAACCGACCACTGCAGAGAAGCTCGAGAAAACACTTACCTCGCGTCAGGGTCAGCGTACATCTCCATGCGCCTGCTATTGACACTAGGGTCCACCACAGCCCACGCCCCCCCACGCAGCTCAGCGCCGGGGGGAATGTACACCAGGACGGGGGCAGTCGCACCTCGCAGGGCTCGCACGATCTCAGCACCGAACTTCAGGATTTGTTCGTACATGTCTGTTCAACAAGTAGGCAAGATATAATTAATTTATTTAATTTTTTTTTACTAAATATTGAATTAGGCATTTGTCTCCCATCTCACCTGATGGTAAGTGACGATGATAGACGAGAATGTTACATGCCTATCCAAGAGATACCCATTTATTCTACTTTTGAATGTCCCGGGACTGTACTTGTTTGGGAATATAGACGCATATAATTGATGTTTTTGTTCCATGATCTAGTAAAGCCCAGGCAATAAATAAAAAAAGGGTCGTATAATAAAAACGTGACACTTTGTCGTGCGTGCAGCCGGCGTTAATCGTATATCCACGGTACCGGCAAAATTTGTTTTTTCTAAGTAGTCCTGGGAAGTATCACACTCTCACAGAAAAGCGACGTTCGAGTAGCATAAAACGAATCATAGAAGCTTACCGCTTCTATGCTTCGTTCGGTGAGTGAGAGAGCCTGAAGCCCATCCTCCTCCTCCACATTTCCTCCCCCCAAATCCTTGAAAGGCTGACAACGCTCCTGTCACACACTGGTGTTGCAGTTGTCCATGGGCAGCGGTGATCACTTACCATCAGGTGACCCGCTTGCACGTTCGCCGTAAGACAGAAATGGATGTTGCATATAAAAACGTAATAACGTAGTTTTATGTATACTCAGTCCACATACCTAGTTTTAGGATAAAGTAAAATTGTAAGTTGACGTAATTGGAGAAAATGCGCTGTGCAGTTTGTTGCCGCTTCTTCTGCACTCCGCTTTGGAAGCGGCATTAAACTTAGCCATAAGAACATTACTGACGTCAACAATTCTCAGTTGAAAATATATGACAATTAATAAGTGTCCAAATGACCTATGTTAAATAAACGATTTTGAATTTTGATTTTTCTTTTTAATTTGAATATTAAAATTTATGTCAAAAAGATCAGAATTATCGGTGGCGATACAGGGCTCATGATGATATAGGAAATACTTACCCTTTTGTCCACCACTGAACCCTCTCCAGTTGGCGAATATCATGATGGGCAGGCCTTCGCGGGAGAAGTCGTTGATGGCTTGCGCTGTCTTGTACGCGGAGTCCGGGAACCACACCTATTGGAACAAATGTATTTATATTTTAAGCTTTTGCAGTCATACTTGTGTTATAATATAACCAATGATTTATATAAATTTATTTCAATGCGATTTTTTTATTTTATTTTTGTGAGTTGTTTAGAATAACAGTAATAATTGAAAAATTAAAAACTAAAACTAACCCTAACTATACAAAAAAGAGAAACTATAAAGAGAAAGCAAACCTAACAGTAAAAATTTAAAGATAAAAATGTCTAACATATCATTGCCCTGCGGAAGTGTGCCCAAAAGGCTGGCAGCATTGCCACCAATGATTAGATATTGCAATGCATGTTTACCTAAAGTAAATTTTTGGCTCACATATTCTTACTGTAGCGGCTTATGCAAATATTTTTACTATAAATAAAATCCCAGTACAATCAGTATTCAGGTATAATTTGCTATTTCCCTCTCACATTTACAAAGTACTTATATTTACTCTCTGAATTTTACTAGGCCCAATTGCACACTATTACATCCTAGTAAGGGTGTTTTTGCTTCATCATCATCATTTCGAGTAGGTGTCACGGTCAATCGACCATGCACACCGTGGTCCAGTGGTTAAGGCGTTTGCCTGTTGACCCGGTCGTGGGTTCGATTCCCACCGGAAACATACTTTGTTTAGTTGTTTCCAGTTTGGTTAGGACATTGCAGACTTGAATCACCTGACTGTCTGATAATAAAGATGATTCCGTACTTCGGAGGCACGTTAAGCCGGTGGTCCCGGCTGCCATCTGGTGGTCGTTAAAGTAACCACGTCAGAGGCCGAGAGGCGGTTCCGAAGAACTCTGACACCAGGGTGTGCATGGTCGATTGACCGTGACACCTACTCGAAATGATAATGATCTGACTATAGTTTGAAACTAAAGTTAGGCAACATTCATATGGGATTTCCGCTACGCTCTTTGACCTTTCGTTACAGAGAGCTTTGCTAATATCAAACTTACTTGTCCAGCTTGCTGCAGCGTCTTCGCCTCCGAGTCCAGATTGGCCGGGTCCGCTGGTAACGTGAGTTCCACTGTCCTCGTCTCCACTGCCACCACTCCTACTGGGATACCTCCGAGGCGAGCGCGACCTACAAACAAATATATGTAGGAAAGCTTCAAGAAAATAACGGACAAGAGAAGAAATCAGTCAATAGGATTAAAGATTAATAAGGCAAAATATTAGGTTGGAAAAATGGTCATCCGTCAAGAAGAAATACGTGCATGTTGACTTACTTTCCCCCGAATATTCAAAGAAATCTTAACTAATGACAATAGGGTAGTTTCCTGGGTCTTAATCCTTACTAATATTATAAATGAGAAAGTGAGTTTGTTTGTTTGTTTGTTACGCTTTCACGCCGTAACTACTGAACCGATCATCATGAAATTTTGCATACAAGTTCTTTGGAGTGCGGAGAAGGACATAGGCTACTTTTTATCCCGGGAAAAAGTACTATTCCCGAGGGATCGACATTGACGCGGGCGGAGCCGCGGGCGAAAGCTAGTAAATAATAAATAAATATACAAAATAATCTAGCCCCACAGTAAGTTGTGAACTTGTGCCGTAGGATACTAACTCAACGATACTATATTTTATAATAGATAAAGATAAACATCCCAGACCCAGGTCAATCTGAAAAGATCGTTTTACATCTTGACCTGGGCGGGGATCGGACCGGGCACTCTCGTGTCACAGGCTGGTGTTGACCGCTGCGCCACGGAGCTCGCTAATAATACTGGGAAATTTGAGATTAAGACGGTAAAACGTATTTTCCCAGATATAAGTTCCAGCTACATCGATCTTTCACCTCTAAAAGCCCGATATATAATTTCATCGAAATAATAAAAGCTAATTTCTTAAATTATTTTTTATATTTCCACCTATACAAGAATCGCAAATTTAAAATAATAAGGTTAAACAAATAAATAAATAAATATATACGGACAAATCACACAGATTGAGCTAGCCCCAAAGTACGAGACTTGTGTTATGGGATACTAACTCAAAGATACTATATTATATAACAAATACATATATACTCATCCAAGACCCAGGCCAATCTTGACCTGGCCGGGGATCGAACCCGGTCACTCCGTGTCGCAGGTTGGCGTGTTGGATCGCTGCGCCACGTAGCTAGTCATACAGATTATGTAAAGGCATTAAATATAATTGAAATGTAAACTTTGTTGGCACGCGTGTAATAAAAAGCTTTTTTTGCAACCTTACTCGACAGTGGCGCCAACTAGTGAGCAAACAAACTGTAGCCTCATTGGTTAGACAGTGGCAGAACGAAATTTGAGAACGATTTTAATTAACGGTTTGAGTATTCGGGCGTTAGCTCTGCACCACTGTGGCGAAAGCACATCAACTAATTAAAATCAATGTGTATATAAGTTTGACTCCCGAAAAGTAACGACTGCATCAATTTTTATTTATTTATTTACTAGCTTTCGCCCGCGGCTCCGCCCGCGTCAATGTCGATCCCTCGGGAATAGTACTTTTTCCCGGGATAAAAGGTAGCCTATGTCCTTCTCCGCACTCCAGAGAACTTGTATGCAAAATTTCATGATGATCGGTTCAGTAGTTACGGCGTAAAAGCGTAACAAACAAAAAGTAATGCTATAAGCGTGCCTTATTAGGCACGCTTACAGCATTACTTATAGTACATTAAGCTCAAATGTTACAAATAGGCATCGTTTTATAAGTAAGTGCCAATTATTAGCGTACACAGCATTTACGATAAGAATGTACATAGTTCGCTACCGTGATACAAATGTAAGAAATTACAGAAATAAAGAGACAAAAAAAACTAAATAAGTAATGTACGTTACGTACATACTAAACATCATACAAATGTAATGACTTACTATCAGAGTTAAAAGTGTCTAAGAAAAGACGAAGGAGAGCAGAGAAAGAGAAGCTTAAAAATCAACTGACATTGATAGTGAAATGGTAGGCTGAGGAAGAAAGAGAAGGCAGAAAGGCTAAGACAGCAGACAGAATGAGACATTAGAAATAGCCTCAAACCGTAGGAAATAAAGAATAAAATGCCCCGGTAAATGAATGCTGTAATAATTCTCACATGACAATATTTATATTTACGTCTCGGAGTTAACCCCTTTCTTATTTTTTTTTATATATGTATAAATATGAAAATATTTAGACTTTTCATCTTTTTACATCATCGCGTAATGGTTCTGCGCATCCGTTTTTCGTTCGCGCGGCACCCGCTTAAATAACAATTTAAGTATTTAAAATTTTAATGTAAGGCATGTATCTATTGACTAGCTCCGTGGCGCAGCGGTCAACACGCCTGCCTGCGACACGGAGTGACCGGGTTCGATCCCCGGCCAGGTCAAGATGGAAAATGATCTTTTTCAGATTGGCCCGGGTCTTGGATGTGTATCTATATATGTATTTGTTATAAAATATAGTATCGTTGAGTTAGTATCCCATAACACAAGTCTCGAACTTACTTTGGGGCTAGCTCAATCTGTGTGATTTGTCCGTATATATTTATTATTATTATTATCTGTGTACCCCAGTAGCACAAAAGGGGTACAGCTCAGTACAATATTAATCCTTGCAACTCTCAGTACAATTTTCAGCTGGCACCCTTGAGGGATACAAGAACAGAGTGTGAACCAACTTACCAGTAATAACAGTCTGGGCCCAAGGCTGCATAATCTCATCAAATGAGCCGACATCAAAGAATCCCGCCCTAGCTGTGTCACCGGTGAGCATGAGACGTGGGTCGTGGGCCGCTCGAGGCGGGACCCACTCCACGGGGCGGTCTATGGGGTCTCCAGGCCGCATGATGGGCACGATGCTCATTTTATCCTTCAAGAAAACAAGAGTCATCATGTCGTGTAGGTGACCCGGTCAATCGACCATGCATACCCTGGTGTCAGAGTTCTTCGGAACCGCCTCTCGGCCTCTGACGTGGTTCCTTTAACGACTACCTTATGGCAACCGGGACCACCGGTTTAACGTGCCTTCCGAAGCACGGAATCATCTTTATTATCAGACAATCAGGTGATTCAAGCCTGCAATGTCCTAACCAAACTGGAAACAACTAAACAAAGGATGCTTCCGGTGGGAATCGAACCCACGACCCCGGGTCAACAGGCAAACGCCTTAACCATTGGACCACAGAGGCTGTTTAGCTGTCAATGTTCGTACTGTGCACACAGTTAGATTTTCGGTATATTCTTGTTTTTTTACGAAGAAAATAATGAAGTGTTGTATTATATCATGTAAAAACTACTCCGATAAACGTTCAGATGCTATGGAAGGAATCACATTTCGATTTGTAAGTATATTTATTTGCTCCGCTGTTTTGTATTTGCTCCGTGGTGTAAAAATAATGTAATATACACGATAATACCGTATTAAAGTTATTTTATTTAAAAGCATATACATGTTATTACGTACCTTGGGCACGAAGGAAAGCCAGCGGACTGCTGTCCTCACAGCATCCAAGTCAGAAGGAGCTACGGCGTGAGAGACTCCATTGTGGTGCATCACCTGAAAATAAATAATAATAATAAATAAATAAATATATACGGACAAATCACACAGATTGAGCTAGCCCCAAGGTAAGTTCGAGACTTGTGTTATGGGATACTAACTCAACGATACTATATTTTATAACAAATACATATATAGATAAACATCCAAGACCCAGGCCAATCTGAAAAAGATCATTTTCCATCTTGACCTGGCCGGGGATCGAACCCGGGCACTCCATGTCGCAGGCTGGCGTGTTGACCGCTGCGCCACGGAGCTGTCAAATAGTATTCATTCATTCAATTTATGATCAGGGGTGTCATACCCAACTGCCTATCCGGCGGTTGCTATGGCATCGGGTACACCTACCCTCCCGAACTGCCACTTGCTTTTCCCTCATTCATCTGAGTGAGTTGTATCCCAATACCGAATCATCTTAGGATAGAGAGAAAACTTTCAACTTTTAAAAGACATTTAAGGACACTTTTACTGGAGAGGTGCTGCTATAGTATTGATGATTTTAATTAAAAAATATAAATATATATATTGACTAATGAAACTTTGAATTTTTAAACTTTGGACATTTGAATTGTAATTTAATTTTTTTTTATGAATTCATCATCATCATCATCAGGTCCCTTTTAGTCTCCACTACAGGAGCACGACCCTCGCTGTACTACTCGCTTTTTATGAATTATTAAATAGAAATCGTAAAATTTTAATTAATTAATTGATTGTTTAAGATTTAGACAAAATGAGTGTTTAAGATTTAGATATGTTAGTGTGAAAAAATCGAATACAATGTTTTTATTGTTTATGAATAAAGAAATTGAAATTGAAAATACTTATAATTTCATTCCCTTCCAAAATCCAACAAATTCCCATCGTTCGCCAGCTTAAAAATGTTTGCGATGGGCAGCAGCTAGAACAAGAAGCCAGAGAAACTGCGCTCGCCAACCCGCCTGCCAAGCGTGGTGAGTATGGCAATATTCTCCCATGGAACGAAGAATCCTTGGGAGAGGCCCACGCCCAGCAGTGGACTTCTTGTGGTTGTTATCACGCGTAATTTCTATGGAAACCAGCGTCGCCTCATTTCAAGCATACTACTAACGCAACACAATAGGCTAGTTTCCTAAAAAAATATAATTAGTCCGTCAGTTAGATATTCAAAAAATATTGGGCACGTATTTTTTCTTTTATCGATTAAACAAAAAATTATAAAGATATAGCCCTTTGAAGTTCCGCGTGACGTCATAGTTTGCTACAATTTTTAGCAAACTTTGACGTCACGAGCCCCCTCTCCTGAACTTTGATGCGCATTATCTTTATTATTTATTGTTTATTTGACAAAAGAAAAAATACGTGTCCAATATTTTTTGATTATCTAACTGACGGACTATTTGTTATGTTATTATTACGACCCAGGAAACTAGCCTATTGAGTAGAAACTCCTCCTTTGGTCAAAGTTTCACTAGGACTTCTCACTTAACACGTTAGAATAGCACACGTCGGCATTTTTCGATTTTTTTTCACGTAAATCTCACTTTTGTTTCTTTGACGATCGCGGGACAAACTTAGGTGATTCAAGTGAGCTGATCGAGCGCATTGTCGGCGCGCGTGCTTTGCCCTATATATATATATAGCCGTGTGGTATCCGGCAGAGTAGAATAGGACCACTCCAAGTCTACCCGTGGATGTCGTAGAAGGCGACTTAGGAAATACAAGCTAAGCAAAGCTTATAAACATATAAGAGACCTCTCCAACCCGTCTGGCCAGCGTTGAGAGTGTAGGCCGGGTCCTCTGTCTGCTCTGGCCAAGTATGGCCCTAGTAGTACAGAGAGGGTCGTGCTCCTGTAGTGGAGACTAAAAAGGACCTGATGATGTATGTATGTATGTATGTGTGCCTCGCCCCCTTGCCATTTCTAATGTCTTTGTTGTTCTGTGCTCACCAGGATAATTATATAAACTCATCAAATTATTGTATTGTCATCGGTCCTGATAAGTCTACAAAGTTTAAATGAAATCTGATCGCTAAAGTGAGTTCAAATCGCATTAAAAAAATCGGGTGTGTCTGTATCAGTTCACTCGGCCGTTGGTTTTAACGCGAAACGTCTATATCACGAGTCACTTTTAGTGTTAAAGATTGAAAGAAAACCAGATGCCGCGATGCAAACGCAAGGTCTTAGCAGCGAGCTGACTATATACGCTAAACAATGTCACTAAAATCATGTTTCTACGATGAATAGTTTTGTAGTTATTAATGTCAGACGATACAGACCAACTCGTTACGGTCCGGTTTTCTGGCATGGTACCCCGTGTATAGTAGCGATTTTAAACACGTTTCACGTCAAAAGTCGGTTACAAACAAACATACAGGTGAAAAAGACTATACCTGAACACCGCCAAGTTGGTTGTTGCTGGCGTATACAGCTCGGCCGAGTACTTTGTTGAGCGCGGCGTAGCCTGTGAGGATGATGTACGACGACTCCACTTGGATCACTCGGTGCCCCAGGCTGACGACAAATATAAGGTCAATTAAGATATTATACTGGCAAAAACAATGCTAAATTCTTTTAACTAATACCTAATCACTACATAAGTAAAATATACATACGGTTATCCGCAACAGGCTTCGTCAAAATGTCACAGAGGATCATCAGCAGCATGCTTCGTCAAGTGTTCACAATGAATCATCAGCAATATGCTTTGTCAAAAACATAGAGAACGTATCCACGGAACGTTTCGTCAAAAGGTGCATAGATAAATATTGCGGATATATATTTATCTATGCACCTTTTGACGAAACGTTCCGTGGTAAGTTGATAACATGCTTTTGTTTGAGGTCAATTTAAATAATCCTATCTTTTATCTCGGTGATGGTGTCAGAAGTGGCATAAATCCCACTTCTGAATCACCGTCAAGATTCTTATTTAAGATTTAAAAAAAATCTGGCATAAATGAAATCATTTATTTTAGTTTTACTTGGTTTAAGGCTAACGCCACCTACTGACGGGTGGAAAAGTCTGTAACTATTGCACTGCAGCGCCCTCTCCGCCGCCCATAGTGGCAGTTAGTGGAACTAACTCTTAAATAAACTCACCGCACAACATATGACCCGATACCAATAGCTCTGCAAGTGACGATGGAGATGGTGACCACATCCTCGTAAGCTTGTGCGGTTTCTCCAGCGATGAGACCAGCATCTCGCAGACATTCCACTCCTAGACCATCTTCTTTGCCTGGAGAAGGAACGAGACACGTGGAATGGAGAATTAACCTTATTTTCTGGTAACTATTAAAAAAACAACGTGTTGCACTCCGGGAGTGACGGCAGAAGTGAAAACTCGCATTTGAAGCGGTCTCAGGTCACGTGTCCGTCTCACGAATTTGCGATCAGGTCACGTGTCCTGACGCGAGTTTAAATTTTTTTATCCTTCTCAAAAAGTGCGCAACGCCGCTAAAGACGTTTTCAGGCCAAGTGTCCATCTCACGAATTTGCGATCAGGTCACGTGTCCTGACGCGAGTTAAAAATTTTTTTCCAATCCAAATTTGCACAATGCCGCTATAAAAGTTTTCCATACCATTATACAAAACTAAACAGAATATTATAACCTTTTTTATCACCTTTGTTGAATGGGAGCCCCCTTAATTTATTTTATTATTTATTTTTTAAGTGAATATACAACTAAATATTCTGTAAATAATTCAAGCATCCAAAAGCGCCTGTTGACAAAAGTACAAAACTATAAAGCTCAAGTCCGGCCCCACATGGAGTACTGCTCTCATATCTGGTCTGGTGCACCTCAATACCAACTCCTTCCTCTTGATTCCATCCAACGCCGGGCAATTCGTATTATCGACGATCCCACACTCACAGACGATTTAGACACCCTCGGTCTACGGAGAGACGTTGGCTCTCTGTGTGTATTTTACCGTCTATACTATGGGGAGTGTTCTGAAGAACTTTTTGAATTGGTGCCACCGTCACCTTTCTACCACCGTACCGCTCGCCACAGGAGTAAAGTCCATCCCCACATCCTTGACACTTGGGTCTCCAAAAATGTCAGAGCGTCACGTGGTTTTTTTCCTCGTACAGCAAGATTGTCCCGAGGTTTTCCCTGTGTGCTATGACTTGAGGTCCTTCAAAAGGCGTGTTTACAGGTATCTTAAGAGTCGGCAACGCATCAGCAGCTCCTCTGGTGTTGCAGATGTCCATGGGCGACGGTGACCACTTTCCATCAGGTGGCTCGTCTGCTCGTTTGCCGTCGGATATAAATAAAAAAAAAAAAAAAAGTATATTTGACGTGAAAATCAAACAAAACAGACTTTCAGAAGTAAAGGTCTAACGGATCCGCGAAGTCTACACCTAACTAACAAAATGCAAATCAAGAACTTACCAATGATATCGGTAATCTTGTACCGCGCTTCGCCCTCATCATCAATGAGCTGTGTCTTGACTGATCCTAGAGGTCCAAGCTTGGAGAACGACTCAGGGGTCAAGTATAGGTATTTGAATCCTCGTTCAGGCCTTTCAGAGTCGAGCCACGCGATGTTGAACTCCGATTTGACTTCTTCCGCGACGCCGATACGAGCGCCAGAGTTAACACTCACGTAGATCTAGAGAATCAAAAAGAAGATTATAAGTTTTTCGAAGCCTAATTGACCACAGAAGGCCATTTGCGTAAAATAAATAAAAAATAAATTGCGTAATAGGCTTGTTTCCTTAAAAAATTTCATTTAAAATAATTGCCTTATAGATTATCGAAAAATACTATATACGTTTTTTTCTCTCTTTTCAATCAAACAAAAGATGATAAAGATAAAGCGCATCAAAGAGAAGGGTAGGGGATCAAAAGTAGGGGAGTATCATCAAGGAGTGGGGGTTTTTGCATAGTTCTTGTAACACCATAGACAAATATCAACTTAGTCTACCTAAAGACGTAAGGTCGAAACATGTCGGCCAGTAGCTGACTTCGTATGTGAGTAAACCGTTGTTACATATATAATAATGTCTATATCTCATGTTAGTTTTAGTAAAAAACCGGCCAAGTGCGAGACGGACTCGCGTACGAAGGGTTCCGTACCGTTATCTATAAAAACAGCCAAAAAATCATGTCTTTTGTATCATCATCATTATCATCATTTCGAGTAGGTGTCACGGTCAATCGACCATGCACACCATGGTGTGAGTTCTTCGGGACCGCCTCTCGGCCTGTAACGTGGTTCCTTTAACGACTACCAAATGGCAGCCGGGACCACCGGCTTAACGTGCCTTCCGAAGCACGGAATCATCTTTATTATCAGTCTTTTGTATGGGAGCCCCTTTAAAAAATTATTTTATTAAATTTTTTAGTATTTGTTGTTATGGCACCAGAAATACATCATCTGTGAAAATTTAAACTGTCTAACTATCACGGTTTATGGAGACAGCCTGGTGACAGACGGACAGCGGAGCGATATTAATAGGGTCCCGTTTTTACCCTTTGGGTACGGAACCCTAAAAAACGAACCTATTCATTGGTGAAAGATTTTTATACTTACTTATAATAAGTCTTACTTACCCTGGGTATTTTGAGTTCTCTGGCGTACTGAGAAGCCTTGTAGTAGACCCAGTCTTCTTGGGGTCCAAACGACCCCATGTAATAAGTTAGGTCGTTGGCGATCAGGATGATGTCGCGACCCTCGGGGCATTCCGGTGTGAAAAGTGTTAAACGCCAAGCGACCATACCGACCTGTAATAAAAATAATTATTTTAGTATTTATTTTTTTCGTGTTTCTCGTATTTTTTCGTGTTTCCCGTAATGCTTTTCGTGTTTCTCGTGTGTGGAAGTGGCCAACACTGGTGTCAGATGTTCCAAGCATTTTACAGATTCACATATAGAAAAACAGCTAAGACCCACGTCAACATCCATTTTAACCTGACCTGGAATCGAACCTGAGACCAGCGGTGTGACAGCCTAGGATTATGACCGCTAGGCCACTGACGTCTTCAAGGCTATGTCAACGGTAAATTAGCATCCCGTAGATTTAGTCGTGGTAGAGCCACGCTACCGGCATTATTCCTAATAGCATGAATGGGCCGGCTCGTCCGGGGAAGTACCACACTCTCACAGAAAATCGACGTTCCAGTAGAAGCTTTACCGCTTCTATGCTTCCCTGAGAGCCGGAGGCCCATCCTCCCTCTCCCCTATTTCCTCCCCCAACTCCTTGAAAGGCCGACAACGCTCCTGTCACACCCTGGTGTTGCAGTTGTCCATGGGCAGCGGTGATCACTTACCATCAGGTGACTCGCTTGCCGTCCCATATCATTAAAAAAATCGGTAGGTATAACAGATACTCACATTATTTTGTCCCGGAAGTCTGGTCACCTCGACCACTCTGCGCTCGCCATCCGGTTCAATCACCAGCTCTACACACGACATCACAATGTCTGGTGGTGGCCCTGAGAAAAAAACAACAGTAATGGGTAAAATAAACCTCTCCAACCCGTCTGGCCAGCGAGGAGAGTGTAGGCCAAATCCTCTGTCTGCTCTGGCTAAGTATGGCTCCGGTAGTACAGAGAGGGTCATGCTCCTGTAGTGGAGACTAAAGACCTGATGATGATGAATAGGAAGAATACACTGAGCGAGTCGCGTCGGTGCGCAACCATACTAAAAACCGGCCAAGTGCGAATCGGACTCGAACGAAGGGTTCCGTAACTTTATCTATAAAAACGGCAAAAAAAATCTTGTCTGTTGTATGGGAGCCTCCTTTAATATTAATTTTATTGTTATTTAATTATTTACTTTATTAAGTGAATATATAACTAAATATTCTGTGAATATCTCAAGCGTCTACCTGTTGCCGTTATCAATATCGAGCAAAAACAAGCAAAAAAAAAGACACGTTTGTTGTATGGGAGCCCACTTCAATATTTATTTTATTATTTTTTTAGTATTTGTTGTTATAGTGGCAACAGAAATACATCATCTGTGAAAATTTCAATTGTCTAACTACCACGGTTCATGAGATACAGCCTGGTGACAGACGGACTATCTTGGTCAGACTCTACAGCTGGGTAGAAACAATTTCGTGAAGGAAACCGATAGGAGGATTCAGTTGGGCTGGGCGGCATTCCGAAAACTACGTCATATCTTTTCGTCACGCATACCACAAAGCCTAAAGACAAAAGTATTCAACCAGTGCGTCTTGCCTGTGGTGACCTATGGTGCTGAGACGTGGACACTGACGGTGGGGCTGATCCATAAGCTAAAAGTTGCTCAGCGAGCTATGGAGAGGGCTATGCTTGGAGTCTCTCTGAGGGATAAGATCCGTAAGGAAGTAATCCGTCAGAGAACCAAAGTAACCGACATAGTTTCTCGAATAAGCAAGCTGAAGTGGCAGTGGGCTGGCCACATCTGTCGCAGACATGACAATCGTTGGAGTAAGAGAGTTCTGCAGTGGAGACCGCGTTTAGGTAGGCGAAGTGTGGGACGCCCCCCGACTAGATGGAGCGACGATCTGCGTAGGGCGGCTGGCAGCAATTGGATGAGAATAGCAGGGGATCGAGCAAAATGGCGCACCTTGGGAGAGGCCTACGTCCAACAGTGGACTGCCGCAGGCTGCTAATGATGATGATGATGATGACAGACGGACAGCGGAGCGATATTAATAGGGTCCCGTTTTTACCCTTTGGTTACGGAACCCTAAAAAGGAAGCATGAATAAGGGGCTTTTCCTATGGTACTAAAGTTGTTTATGTCGAAGGGCTGAATCATCCCTTCAAGGGTCCAATACGATCAAAATTTCACTGTGTACGAGGGGTGATCCAAAAGTAATGATAATGAAAATAAAACACGGTGATGAAAGCGAAAAAAACATTTTATTTTTCAATGTAGTCTCCTAATAAGTTAATACATTTAGTCCATCTTTTTTCTAAACCCACGATTCCTTTTAAAAAAAATTCTTTGTCTTGACCTTCCAAAAACGCCTCAACAGCAGCCATCACTGCGCTATCGTCTTCAAATTTTTCGCCTCTGAGGTGTTCTTTGAGCCGAGGAAAGAGGTAGAAGTCACTGGGAGCTAGATCTGGCGAATAGGGTGGGTGTTCTAGCAGTTCGAATCCCGTTTCTTGAATGGCAGCCATCGCAACTGTGGCTTTGTGAGCCGGCGCGTTGTCCTGGTGAAACAGCACTCCAGCTCGCAGTTTGCCGCGTCTTTTTTCCTTAATCGCCTCCCGCAGTCTTCTTATTTGGTCAGCGTAGTAGGACCCAGTAATAGTGGCTCCCTTCTCCAAGTATTCAATCATAATGATTCCTTTGGCATCCCAGAAAACCGACGCCATAACCTTGCCCGCAGAGCTTGACACTTTGAATTTCTTCGGTGTCGGAGAGGAGGCTCGCTTCCAAGTCTTCGACTGTTGTTTGGTCTCAGGATCAAAATGATGGATCCAAGTTTCGTCCATAGTCACAAAACGAGATAAAAAGCATTCTTGATCTGCTTGGAACTTTTCGAGATTGGCCCTCGAAATGTCAACACGTTTTTTCTTTTGCTCGTCGGTTAACATTCTTGGTACCCAACGCGCAGAGACCTTCTTCATATGCAATTCGTTTGCAAAGATTCTTTGAATGCTGCCATATGAGATCCCTGTGATCTCAGCTACATGCCTGATGGTCACTCTTCTATCCGCCAATACAATATTTTCGATTTTTCACGTTATCTTCGGTTAGGGACGTGGATGGCCGTCCTTCTCGATGTTCATCTTCAGTCGATGTTCTGCCCAGCTTAAACTCCTTGGCCCAGCGTGCAACTGTAGAATATGGAGGAGCAGACTCCCCCAATGTTTCCACCAAGTCGCTGTGTATGTCTTTGGTAGACATTTTTTTCAGACAGAGGTACTTGATGACAGCCCTGATTTCATTTTTCTCCATTTTGATGTGTTCACTGCGACGGTTGGTTTTCAAATAAATGTATCTCCCAGAAATCGTAACCTATTTATATGATTTTTTTATGCTCAACTAGTAACTACATAAGCAACCAGGAAAAAATATTTCAGATTTTTATGCTGGCTAGAAATAACCGATTATCATTACTTTTGTATCACCCCTCGTATATTTATTTATATTTATTAGCATGTTGGTGGGCATAAGCTAGGGTAGGGTAGCTAGGCAGGTTGAGCGTAAGCTAGTTTAAATAAAATCACTTTAATACGGAATTATCGCGTATATTATACATTATTTTTACACCTAACGTTTCGACAACTTTACAGTTTTCACGGTCGCAGGTAGACTAAGTAAGAACAATACAAAACTACCGCCTACAATATTTATTGATAACGTTCCGGATGTACGCAGTATTGGCTCACGGTGTCTGAAGGTCTGTTTAAATGTGTAACAAAACATCAAAAACCATTACGTAAACTAGTTATAAATATTGAAATTGAAAATATGTGATGAAAAAGAACTCGACCGCAGGTAGGATTCGAACCCACGTCCCTTAGGTTTACGCCCTAAGTGTTCTTTCGTGATGAGAGAATTTGACGCGGTGATTCGAAGTCACGGTGGTGGAATTGTATCACACTTAGGGCGTTAACCTAAGGGACGTGGGTTCGAATCCTACCTGTAGCCGAGTTCTTTTTCATCACATATTTTCAATTTCAATAATAAACCGAGCATTGTAATGCTATTTAAAAACAATTTAAGTTAGTTATAAATATTTACCATCAACGCTGCCCTCCTCGATGCAGTCGCGCCATCTCTTCTCCACAGTCTGTCTGAACATGTCAGGAATGTCGTACACGTATGTGGTGCCTTGGGATGTTGCCTGTGCGAAAAAAACGAGCACATTGATTGAGCTAGCCCCAAAGTAAGTTCTAAATTGGCCGCGTCAAGGTCACGTGGCGGTGTCAACATATCTAATGAACGCTATGGTGTCAACATAGCGGAGTTAGGTAGGCTAGCAGCTCGCCTCGCTCGCTATGATACTCCAGTGTCACTTTTCCCTCTTTCCTTGCATTTCCTGCACCACTTTACTACACAAGAAGTCTTTTTTTTCTTAATTCGTTAAGATTTCGCCGATTTCACAAAAAATATGTCGTTAAATGCTTTTAACGACGCGTCCTGCCGTCACCGTACGCGCAAAGACTAGTTCGAAAAAATCTACTTTTTGAGGCTCGCCCGCTTTGAGCTACATTGCGAGGTGTCAGTTTTTGAGCGCAATGCTGTTTCCATAGTTTTTATAATTGTCCAGCTCCGTGGCGCAGCGGTCAACACGCCAGCCTGCGACACGGAGTGACCGGGTTCGATCCCCGTCCCCGTCCAGGTCAAGATGGAAAATGATCTTTTTCAGATTGGCCTGGGTCTTGGATGTTTATCTATATATGTATTTTTTATAAAATATAATATCGTCGAGTTAGTATCCCATAACACAAGTCTCGAACTTACTTTAGGGCTAGCTCAATCTGTGTGATTTGTCCGTATATATTTATTTATTTAATTCAATGCATACAGTGAAATTCAGACTCATAACTTACCAAAAATCTTTTCTGTTGGAGGTAGTCTTTGGTGACGTAGGGGGTCGATATGGGCAGGCCATGCATGGGGCCTTGGCGGGACCCGAACGAGTGGAACATTATCTGAAACAAACAGCAGTATAGTAATAATTTTAGATAACACTAGCTTTCACCCGTGGCTCCGCCCGCGTCAATGTCGATCCCTCGGGATTCATACTTACTTATTCCCGGGATAAAAGGTAGCATATGTCCTTCTCTATACTCCAAATAACGTGTATGCAAAATTACATGATGATCGGTTCAGTAGTTACGGCGTGAAAGCGTAACAAACAAACTCACTTTCGCATTTATAATATTAGTTAGAATAGTTAGGAAGTTAGGAGAAGTAAAGTTATATGTATAAGTATCAGAAGTATATGTATTTTACAACTTGAAAGTGCACTATATTATTAACATTCTGCATGCATAATTTTTTTGTTTTTCATAATTTAATTATTGAAAATGCTCATGAAAAAAAACTCGTTTCAGATGTTGTCCGTCTTGTTAAAAAATTTCGTCGTTTTTCTCTTCTTTTTCTAAATTGTTTCTCTTCTTTATATAATGCGTAAATCAAGCGTACTGTTGTCCGTAAATACATGCAAAATTTCACTTTAATTGAATTTATCAAACCCGAAATGACACTAAAAACGTGATAATGAAAAATTCGTTTTACTCGAAAATAACTACAGTAAACGACGATTTCATAGATAAAGACATGTAAAGACCCAATATGATAACTCACTTAATTATATTAATAGCATTACAATGCTCGGTTTAATATTAAAATCACCATTTCGAGTAGGTGTCACGGTCAATCGACCGTGCACACCCTGGTGTCAGAGTTCTTCGGGACCACCTCTCGGCCTCTGACGTGGTTCCTTTAACGACTACTAAATAGCAGCTGGGACCACCGGCTTAACGTGCCTTCCGAAGCACGGAATCATCTTTTTTATCAGACAATCGGGTGATTCAAGCCTGCAATGTCCTAACCAAACTGCAAATAACTAAACATAATATGCTTCCGGTGGGAATCGAACCCACCACCCCCGGGTCAACAGGCAAACGCCTTAACCACTGGACCACGGAGGCTGTTAATGTTTAATATTAAAATCGAAAATATGTGATGAATTTTTTTATCCCATATTTTCGATTTTAATATTAAACCGAGCATTGTAATGCTATTAATATAATTAATTGATCAAGCTTTCTTCACTTTAATCAATGTTCAATTCATCTAATATGAATTAAGTTGGATACCACACTTCTAAATAGTGGGTAGTAATGGAGATTACGCATGCTTCGAATGCGTGTACCTATAATATGTGATGAACAAATTCGCCGCGGTGATTTGAAGCTACGGCAGCTCAGTGGTTGAGAGCATCGACGGGCTAGATGTCGAAGGTTTGTGGGTTCAAATCCTACCTGTAGCGAAATTTTTTCATCACATATTTTCAATTTTAATAATAACTCACCACCCCAGTCCTGGGATCAGACACCTCCTCGTAAGTGTACACGTCCAGAGAGTACCCGGAACCGTTGGACAGGCACAGACGGACGTTCTTGGTGGGGGCACCGGGACCTACACAAAAAATAACACCAACTTTACTTCTATCATAATTCATAACAGGAAAACAGATACTCTTGTTAAATTAAGATATGAAATCATCATCATCATCAGATTTTTAGTGTCCACTGCAGAAGCATGACCCTCTCTGTATTACCAGAGCCATACTTGGCCAGAGCAGACAGAGGATTTGGATATAAAATATGGTGCAAAAATTTCAAGCGTGTTCCATAGCTGTACCGCTTGGACAATCATCATCATCATATCAGCCGAAAGAAGTCCACTGCTGGACTATGCCTCTCCCAAGGATTTCCAATATGACCGGTTGGAAGCGGCCTGCATCCAGCGTCTTCCTGCGACCTTAGTCAGGTCATCCGACCATCTGTTCTTGGCAATGAATTAATAAATAATAATAATAAATAAATATATACGGACAAATCACACAGATTGAGCTAGCCCCAAAGTAAGTTCGAGACTTAGGCCAATCTGAAAAAGACCATTTTCCATCTTGACCTGGCCGGGGATCGAACCCGGGCACTCTCGTGTCGCAGGCTGGCGTGTTGACCGCTGCGCCATGGAGCTAGCCAATGAATTATAATATGTATGGTAGTACTCACCAATCCTGAGGGTGAATCTGATCTCGGCCTGCAGAACCCTGAGCTTCCACAGCCTCGGCCCATAGCGCATCACCATTCCCAACACTGACTCTTCGATCTGTAAACGGACAAGTTTTCCAAAAACTTACCATATATTTTTATAAGTGTTTTATTTTGCATTCACAATGCTATTCTGATATACTCTTAATAAATCAAGAAATAAAATATGGTGAAAAAATTTCGTGCGGGCGGGACTTGAACCGGCGACCTAGGTCTATGTACCTATGCTCTGCCATCTGAGCTACCGCACGATTCAATCTCGGCGCCGAAATTCTCCACCATATCCCATTTCCCCTTAAACGCCGGTTCAAGTCCCGCCCGCATGTAATTGTTTCATAATATTTTGTTTCTCAATTTATTATTAAATTATTTATTACAATTTACTATTTATTATTAATAAAAAAAAATACTGTTGAAAAGAGTTTCTTTTGGCGTTTCTTCTCTGCAGTGGTCGGTTCCGAAACGCTAGTAGTCTGTAGCTTTTGCACATTAAGTAGTAATATAAATATGACTAAATTAGATCCTTTAAAATGTGATTTGAAAAGTGCCTGCAAAGGCCTATTTTCTGAATAAACGTTTTGATTTTGATTTTTGATTAAGAACTTACCAAATATCAGGATCTGGCAATTGAACTTAAACGTCAATGGAGAGTAGACACAGTGCATATAGCTCTTATTGTCATATCTTAAACTGGAGTCATACCAAAAAGTTTACAAAAGAGCCTAGATATTATCATCATCATCAGGTCTTTTTAGTCTCCACTACTGGAGCACTGCTTTGAAAATAATAATAATTATAGCGAAGAGCCTCGATCAACACCTCAAGAGGCTCTCGCTAAATGGCTGGATCAAGGGTCAGATACAGAAGGCAGTACTCCTGGACACTGCGCGCATCGTCAGGAGGTTTCTCTCTCTGTAGCCTCAACTGTCGGTAGCTTGAGCCCTGCCCCGCTGCTGGCAGCCCTCTAGGATTAGGTTTTTATAAAAGTTGTATTTTTTGTATGATATTTTGTTATATCTTACTTTTTATATAAGTTTTATAAACACCTAATTCTAAGAAACAAAATAAATAAAGAGAATAATAATTATTATTATTAAAGCAACTTTCCTTATTACGGTATTTTCCATTGATATTTTCCCGGGTAGGTATTTGCCAGAATTTGGGTATTTTCAAAAAAACGTATTAATGTTAATTTAACATAATAATGTTAGTCCCGAGATGACACATTTTGGTTTTTTTTTCTACCTCTATAGCAAAACAATACTGTGTTTACATTCCCACGGTACAAAATAAAATGAAAATTAGTGAATTAAAAACAACTTTCTTTTCGTTTTTTTTTTTCAGGTAAAATATATTTTTTTTTTCGCCGTTGTTTTATTGACGTCATAGAGTTAATGGAACTACTGAGAAAAAAAAATCTGACTAGTTCCATGGAACTGTTTGCCGAGAAACTAGTGAGAAATCCGGGCCGTCCATATATAACAAACAAATTGTTGACATTTGATATTTTACATACCTTTGCGGGGTCCATAATGACCGTGGGTCCAAAGTTCAAGAAGATGTGGTTGCAGTCGGTCCTCTTGGCCAGGGGATGCGAGAAAGCCACCTCCAATTCATCCATAGCTTCTAACAACACCCTGTATACAGATAAAGATCATTTTAGAAAACTAAAAATCATCATCATCAGGTCCTTTTTAGTCTCCACTACAGGGGCACACCAGCCAGAGGACTTGGCCTACACTCTCCACGCTGGCCAGACGGGTTGGAGAGGTCTCTTAGATGTTTATAAGCTTTGTTTAGCTTGAATTTCTTAAGTCCTTCTACGACATCCACGGGAAGACTTGGAGTGGTCATATTCTACTCTGCCGGATACCACACGGCTAGTATACAGATAAAGATCATTTTAGAAAACTAAAAATATTTCCGGGCATATACAAACCTTCATGGGAATAGAAAAACAGATAAAAATTAGTTGTCTGTAAAGTACAGTCAGCCAACGAGATACCTGACCCCGCCATCTACCTATATTTTGAATTATCTCTTAAACATACATAAATGATTTATTCAATACTCTTAAAGCATGCAAGTACATTAAAAACACAAAAATAAAAATAAATACAATACATTATAAACCCGTCACTGAATGTTTCCGGTGCAAAGGTGCCCAGAACACTAGCTGCGTTACCGCGTTGGATAGCTATGGCTATCCTTTGCACCAGAAACGAGCCAGAGCGGGAGTCTCCTGTCTTTTCCCCTATGCGGCGACCTATCTCCTTGATCAGACCCTTAGCATCCGATCCCCAAACCCATAGTTCCCACTGGGATAGGCACAAAACAATACTGGGGCCCTAATGCCGCGTACTTCACCCGCTTTCTATCCGCTGCATCCTCAGCAGCAGCCGCCGCTGTACATATCGTGCGTCCCATGTAACTTATAGCGACAGTACTAACGCAAGTAGCGTCCCAAATAATGATCTCTTAAGGCAGATTTACACAGGGTCAGTGACTGACTCCGAATTCGATATAAGTCAGCGCTGACCCGAAAATAACCCAATGTAAATTAAGTTAAAGTCAGTACAGCGTTATAGAGTCAGCGCTGACTTGTAAATACGCATAAGAATATTTTGAAGTCAGTTGCACTGACGCCGATGTTGACTTGTGCACTGACCCTGTGTAAATCGGCCTTTAAACTAAAAATAATAATAACATGAAAATGTATATCCAGAAAGTCTTAATTAAAATCTTTCTGAATATATATTTACATTTTAATATTATTTTTAGTGTCAGAGAAAATCTATACTAATATTATAAAGCTGAAGAGTTGTTTGTTTGTTTGAACGCGCTAATCTCAGGAACTACTGGTTCAAATTGGAAATTTTGCGTTGGATAGTCCATTTATTAAGAAAGGCTTTAGGCTACAAAACATCACGCTGCGACCAATAGGAGCGAAGCATCAATAACAAATGTTTTGAAAAATTATTCATTAATAATAACAACAGAAATCGCCGCGGACGAAGTCGCGGGCAGCAGCTAGTTCAAGATATAGGTAGATGGCGGGAGTGTCCTGTCTTTTCCCCTATGCGGCGACCTATCTCCTTGATCAGACCCTTAGCATCCGATCCCCAAACCCATAGTTCCCACTGGGATAGGCACAAAACAATACTGGGGCCCTAATGCCGCGTACTTCACCCGCTTTCTATCCGCTGCATCCTCAGCAGCAGCCGCCGCTGTACATATCGTGCGTCCCATGTAACTTATAGCGACAGTACTAACGCAAGTAGCGTCCCAAATGATGATATCTTAAGGCAGATTTACACAGGGTCAGTGACTGACTCCGAATTCGATATAAGTCAGCGCTGACCCGAAAATAACCCAATGTAAATTAAGTTAAAGTCAGTACAGCGTTATAGAGTCAGCGCTGACTTGTAAATTCGCATACGAATATTTTGAAGTCAGTTGCACTGACGCCGATGTTGACTTGTGCACTGACCCTGTGTAAATCGGCCTTTAAACTAAAAATAATAATAACATGAAAATGTATATCCAGAAAGTCTTAATTAAAATCTTTCTCAATATATATATGCATTTTAACATTATTTTTAGTTTCAGAGAAAATCTATACTAATATTATAAAGCTGAAGAGTTTGTTTAAACGCGCTAATCTCAGGAACTACTGGTTCAAATTGGAAAATTCTTTTTGTGTTGGATAGTCCATTTATTGAGAAAGGCTTTAGGCTACAAAACATCACGCTGCGACCAATAGGAGCGAAGCATCAATAACAAATGTTTTGAAAAATTATTCATTAATAATAACAACAGAAATCGCCGCGGACGAAGTCGCGGGCAGCAGCTAGTTCAAGATATAGGTAGATGGCGGGGTCAGATATCTCATTGGCTGACTGTACATTTACGGACGATAATTTTACGTGATATCGGTGGAAGTAAAATAGATTAAGCAAACCCACCTTTCCCCCTCATTTTGAAGGTATTCAAACGACGCTTCTTTGGTGATGAGATCTTGATGCCTGATAATGGAGCGGATGAAGAAACGGTAGTCCGTCACTTCCTGACCCTTCTTTACCTGAAAAATAATGTTCTATTTTTTATATGTTTTATTTTGCTCTGACGTGGTTCCTTTAACGACTACCAGATGGCAGCCGGGACCAACGGCTTAACGTGCCTTCCGAAGCACGGAATCATCTTTATTATCAGACAATCAGGTGATTCAAGCCTGCAATGTCCTTACCAAACTAGAATCAACTAAACAAAGTATGCTTTCCGTAGAAATCGAACCCACGACCCCCGGGTCTACAGGCAAACGCCTTAACCACTGTACCACGGAGGCTGTTATACCATAAAATATAGTGAAAATATTTCATGCAGGCGGGACTTGAACCGGCGACCTAGGTCTATGTACGACCTATGCTCTGCCATCTGAGCTACCGCACGATTCAATCTCGGCGCCGTAATTCTCCACCGTATCCCATTTCCTCTTATACGTATATTAATTAATTAATAAATTAAGCAATAAAAAATATGTATGGTCAAAAAAAACCACGCGAGCAGGGTTTGAAGCAGCGATCGTCTTTAACGATAACAGCGATTTCAACCTTATATAATGTGGCATAAGGTTCATATTGTAAAATATATATGCCTCCCTAATCAGTGCAATCGATTTTCACCTTAAGGGTATGTATGGGCTTTTGCAGGACAAATATATATATACGGACATAATCATACAGATTGAGCTAGCCCCAAAGTAAGTTCGAGACTTGTGTTATGGGATACTAACTCAACGATACTATATTTTATAACAACTACATATATAGATACACATCCAAGACCCAGGCCAATCTGAAAAAGATCATTTTCCATCTTGACCTGGCTGGGGATCGAACCCGGTCACTCCGTGTCGCAGGCTGGCGTGTTGACCGCTGCGCCACGGAGCTAGTCATAGGACCAAGCTATGTATATTTTCTATGATATACTGCGGCAAGCGGGTCACCTGATGGTAAGCGATCACCGCTGCCCATGGACAACTGCAACACCAGGGTGTGGCAGGAGCGTTATATTTTATTTATTATTTATCTATATTCTTACTTTAGCCTTTCCGAGATACAAGTGCATCTTTTGGTTGCTTGTCGGCAGGGCTTCAAGCTCATAGCTCCTCATCCTGTACAGTTCCAACTGGAATGCTGAGGCTGGCTCCAGGTGGCGGTAGATTGTGTCTTCTGTGAAGTCGTTGCGGGCTCGGTACGTGAAGAATTTGGGGAATTGACGCCTGAAAAAGAATTTTTTTTTTTTTTTTAATTCAAAATAGGGTACATGTATCGCTTTTCGAACTTCATATGTTTTTGTTGTTTATTTCTCTTTCTCTTGTGTTTGCAATACTTAATAAACGACATAAATGTGATCTTCCTGATCCTCTACTGCAGTTCATGTTTATGGACGTGACAGAAGTTACTTCAGCGTTTCAAGACTTGAGGGACGTTGATCTAACCATCTTTTTAAATTGATAAAGCTATTATTATATATATATTTATACTTATACATCCCGGGCAACTAAGCAAGGCTATCGGGCAGTTCAGTAAGTTTCTCGGGCAATCAGGCCATAACTTCAGACAACTGGGCAGAAGCCTCGGGCATTTGGACAAGTTTCTCGGGCATGTAACTTACTTGATAAGAGACATGATAGTGATCCTCCTGATTCTCTTCTGCTGCAGTTCATGTTTATGAGCGTGACAGAAGTTACTGAAGCGTCTCGAGACTTGAGGATCGTTCCTCTAATTATCTTTTTAAAGTGATAAAGCTATTATTTAAACGTCCCGGACAACTAAGCAAAGATATCGGGCAGTTCAGTAAGTTTCTCGGGCAATCAGGCCATAACTTCAGACAACTGGGCAGAAGCCTCGGGCATTTGGACAAGTTTCTCGGGCATGTAACTTACTTGATAAGAGACATGAACGTGATCCTCCTGATCCTCTTCTGCTGCAGTTCGTGTCTGTGAGCGCGACAGAAGTTCCCGAAGCGTCTCGCGACCTGGGCGTCGTCGCTCTCGCCGTTGTCGCGGATGCCAATCATCAGGATGTGGATTGGCTCCAAGGGCTGCAAAAATGACAGTTGCCAAGTTATAACTCATTGAAGTTTCTCATATAAGGTGTACTGCTTTTTTCGCGTTAGATGTAGTGATGTGCCGGAGAGAAATTCTCTGTTCTCATGAATTCCTTCTCACGGAAATTTGCGGTAAAATTGCAATAATTCTCGAGAATTTTTCAATAACTCCCGCACTTGAGAGAAAGAAGAAGAAATTCTCGGGAAAAATTTGCGACCCTTTCTCACAGTTCTCGAAAATTTCAAGAACGGCACAACACTAGTTAGATGTTACAGGGTTTTCAATTTTTCTTTCTTTTTACATTTTCATACTAATTGACAGGCTGACCAAACAGATTTGAAAATTGAAATTGAGCCTAAAATATTCTTTTAATTTGAAATAAGATATTTTTCGTGAATACTGATTTTATTTTCTCATATCATGTTGGAAACATAGTTGTGAATACACCTGTGGCGCCATCTATGTGAGGAGCCTGAAACAAATCATACGCGATAGGAGTTGGGACCACATGGAAGTAATTGGTTGATAGTATTTTTTTAAACCTTGCTTCTTAGATCATCATCATCATTTCGAGTAGGTTTCACGGTCAATCGACCATGCACACCCTGGTGTCAGAGTTCTTCGGAACCGCCTCTCGGCCTCTGACGTGGTTCCTTTAACGACTACCAGATGGCAGCCGGGACCACCGGCTTAACGTGCCTTCCGAAGCACGGGGAATAATCATCATAAAGAATAATCTTTATTATCACCCAATCAGGTGATTCAAACCTGCAATGTCCCAACCAAACTGGAAACAACAAAGTAAGCTTCCCGTAGGAATCGAACCCACGACTACCGGGTCTACAGGCAAACGCCTTATCTACGGAGTCAGTCTTAAAGGGTTAAAAGTTGGTTTACATACCACCTCATCATGCTCGGCGACCTTGTAGTCGCTGCCCACGTTGATACTGGTGCTATCTCGACTCTCACTGCCTTCCTGGAGAGCTTGGAGATCCTAGGATAACAATATGCATATTATATGACGGTGCGAGATAGATTTACACATAAAAACCTCAAAAGGCGCAAGTATGTAGGTATCGGAGACAGCTACATATTTGAGCCTTTTGGGGTAGAAACAATGGGGTCCGTGGGGTCCATCAGCCCATCGTCTCTTTGACTTTCTGTCAAAGAGACTGATCGAGGTATCCCGCAACCAAAGGGCTGGCAATTACCATTGCCATCCAACGTGGCAATGCTGCCAGCCTTTTGGGCACGTTGCCGCAGAATGACAGTTTGCAAGAACTATATAATTTGTAAATAATCTTATTTTTTAAGTAGTTTTAATTATTATTAGTATTATAAGTTAATGATAACTTGACAAATTAGATTATAAATTTTAACTATGTACAGTCGTTATAATAGTTGTTTTTCTAATCTGGATTTTTAAAAAGACCATTAAAAAACTAATATTCTTTTTTAAAGTTAATTAGTTTTATTTAATCATTAAATGAAAGCCAGATTTACACTATTGAAGTCAAAGTCAAGTCAAAGTCAAAGATTTTTATTCAAAATTGGATACATGTATCTCTTTTTGAACGTCATATTTTTATTTCTTATATATTTTTTTATATATGCAAAATTGAAATACTACTAGCGTTTCGGAACGACCACTGGTGAGAAGAATACGCCGAAAGAAACTCAATCCAGCCTTGGTCCCTACGTGCCTGAAGGGCTCTGAATACATTGTTAACATTAAATACAATTTTTCATACTATAGATTAATTTTAACATTTAATAATTGTTAACATTAAATAAATTTATATAAATTTCCACGCATTTTTATCAGTAATATAATCATCAATGCAGTAATAAGCCTTTTTTATTAACTGGTTTTTTACAATCGTTTTGAACTTAAGTAAAGGCAGACCTAATATTTCTGCAGGAATTTTATTATAGAAGCGTACTCCTAAACCCAAAAATGAATTCATAGTTTTCTGCAATCGCAATACTGGTGTAGCTAATTTATTTTTATTTCTCGTGTTTCGGTCATGGACATCACTATTTTTCTTATATAAATCAAGATTATAGCGCACAAACATAATATTCGCAAATATGTACTGAGAAGGTAAAGTTAAAATATTTATATCTTTAAACAATTCTCTAAGAGATTCTCTAGCACCAAGTTTATATATAGATCTAATAGCGCGTTTCTGCAGGACAAATATGGTGTTTACTTCTGCAGCGTTACCCCATAGTAAAATCGCATAAGACATAACACTATGAAAGTAACTGAAATATACCAAACGCGCAGTATCAACATCAGTCAGTTGTCTAATTCTCCTGACAGCATAAGCTGCAGAACTAAGTTTACCCGCTAACGTAGTAATATGGGCACCCCATTGAAGCCCGGCATCAAGAGTTATTCCAAGAAATGTTGTTTTATCAGTTAAATCTAGTGGTTCATTATCCATTACTATTTGTGTTGGAATTTTTGTAACATTTGGTAAGCAAAATTTAATACATTTCGTTTTCTTAGCGTTCAACAATAGATTGTTCGCTGTGAACCAATCCAACACTTGAGCTAAAGTACTATTAACCACGTCAAAAGAATTAGTTTGTCTATCAATTTTGAAGACAAGAGAAGTGTCATCGGCAAATAGTACAGCCTTACATGTATTGACACAGTAAGGTAGGTCATTGATGTAAATGAGGAATAACAGAGGCCCTAGGATAGAGCCCTGGGGTACGCCCATCTTAACCGATGATCCGGAGGATTGTACCCTATCTAAACTAACTTTTTGAGTTCGGCCACTTAAATAAGATTCAAGTAAATCGCGACATTTACCTTTTATTCCATAGTGCTCCAGCTTGGAGAGAAGGGTATTGTGGTCTACGCAATCAAAGGCTTTGGAAAGATCACAAAAAACACCAATAGCATTTTGTTTTCCCTCCCAAGCATCATATATGTATTTCAACAGAGCTACACCCGCGTCTGTAGTTGACCGACCCTTTGTAAATCCATACTGTTCACGATGGAAAAGGCTATTTATGTTAAAAAAAGCTAATAACTGATTAAAAATCATTTTTTCAAATATTTTACTAAGAGCTGGCAGAATAGAAATGGGACGGTAATTAGTGGGATCATTTTTATCGCCAGATTTGTACAAAGGAATGACTTTACTTAACTTCATCAAGTCAGGAAATGTCCCTGTATCTACACACTTATTAAATATAGAAGCTAAATATGGTGCAATTACTTCAATGATGTTACTAATGACAGCTACAGAGATATCCCACAAATCTCCAGTTTTCTTATTGTTCAAACTCTTAAATGTATCAATTATTATTTGAGGTGTTACATGTTGAAATATTGATTCGACGTTAAATTTATATACAAACATATGTTCACTTAGTTTTCATCCAATGAACGACTTGGGGTAAGGCAACAGCCAGTAATTCCCAATGTTTTACACGATCACAATAAATTGTTGTAGTTGGTAGTTAGACATCATCACAGTAGGACAGGATTAGTCTGGTGTTCGATTTGACTAACAAAAAACCTGCCAAGACTCGCGCACGAACGTACCATTATCCTTACTAATATTATAAATGCGAAAGTGAGTTTGTTTGTTTGTTACGCTTTCACGCCGTAACTACTGAACCGATCATCATGAAATTTAGCATACAAGTTCTCTGGAGTGCGGAGAAGGACATAGGCTACCTTTTATCCCGGGAAAAAGTACTATTCCCGAGGGATCGACATTGACGAGGGCGGAGCCGCGGGCGAAAGCTAGTCTATAATAAGTTTAAAATGATTAATATATTTTTATTATATTATGTAACTAAAAATATACGCTTTTCGCAATTTTTCCTTTATCTGTACTATAAGTTACGTTGCTTCGTATTTCAAGATTCTGAGTTCATGGGAAGTACCCTGTAGGTTTTGATTCCTTTGCGAATGTCGAAAAGTTGCGGCATAAACGGCTGTATCTTTTAATTGCATTGGCTTAGAAGTTTGATTTTTTCACAGCTCCAAGGGACAGTAGACCTGAGTATTGAATTTCAGCTTGGTACCTTCACGCGTTCCTGAGAAAAAGGATCATGACAGACAGACAGACGGACAACAAAGTGATCCTATAAGGTTCCCGTTTTTTATAATTCATAATTCATTTATTTATCGCTTCACACACATACACATCCTTACTAATATTATAAATGCGAAAGTGAGTTTTTTGTTACGCGTTCACGCCGTAACTACTGAACCGATCATCATGAAATTTTGCATACAAGTTCTCTGGAGTACGGAGAAGGACATAGGCTACCTTTTATCCCGGGAAAAAGTACTATTCCCGAGGGATCGACATTAATGCGGGCGGAGCCGCGGGCAAAAGCTAGTATACAATAAAACACAATGGATTACAATACATGCACCCTGCTTGGGTGTTGCGATACTTAACTTTTTAAACACTTTTTACATAATGGAGAATACATGTCAAGAATAAATTTATTAAAATAAATGTCAAAATTATACATATAAATTTACTCAAAATCGATAAAAAATAATAATTTATTAATAGTCAAAATACAATTATAACTTCCACGTTGTTTCTAGTTAATTCTCTCTTCTAAATATTCGTTAGCAGAATAATAACATTTTTTTGTTAAAAAGGCTTTCATTCTATTTTTGAAAGTTATGTCATTTTCTATACATTGTATGTCTTTTGGTATTTTGTTATACACCTTAATAAATAAACAATAGGGGCTCTTTTTCCTTTTGAGGTACGGAATCCTAAAAACTTATATGCTACTTACTAATATTATAAATGCGAAAGTGAGTTTGTTTGTTTGTTACGCTTTCACGCCGTAACTACTGAACATCATGAAATTTTGCATACAAGTTCTCTGGAGTACGTAGAAGGACATAGGCTACCTTTTATCCCGGGAAAAAGTACTATTCCTGAGGGATCGACATTGAGCCGCGGGCAAAAACTAGTATGCTATAAAACTCACCTCCCTCCTGACATTGGCAGTGCTAGCAAAGTCATGGACTAAATCCAACAGCTCATCAGCATACTGAACAAACTGGTCAAAAGACTCGAAGGCCGCCAGCGCCCCGGTACGATGGTGGCACTTCCTCATCGCCGCTGCACATAATTCTGCTGGAATGCCTTCTTGGTCTTGAGCGGCGGATAGCTCGATCTCCGATTGGCTGATGGGAATTCTGCAAGAGAAGTAAGATATTGAGTTAAGGTATTTTAACGCGGAGGAGAAGTGAGGTGTGGGGATGCCTGCGAAGACAATAACGCCTGATTGCGACTGGCAAACTGCCTCCGTGGTCCAGTGGTTAAGGCGTTTGCCTGTATAACCGGGGGTCGTGGGTTCGATCCCCACGGTACGAATGTACCAAAAATCCAGTGTGTGCAAATCTAACTAACACTTGGCGGCTTAACGTGCCTTTGTTTGTTTGTTTGTTTGTATATTCTTTATTGTACATAAAATAACATCAAATACCATAAAAGAAGTAAACTTAATAGCTAGACAGAGAATATGCACAATGGCGGACTTATCCCAGTAGGGGATCTCTTCCAGTCAACCAGGTATCTGAAAGGACAGAATCAGTTATGTGATGTGGGGTACAGGTGAAAGTTTAAATACAAAAATAAAAATATAATAATAATACGGGGAAAATTAAGAAACCAGGCAAACTATGTACCTAGTCAAAATAAATTAAAGTTGGTTATAGAATAAACTAAGTTGGTTATAAATACTACAATTCATAATACATATTGTTACGTGGTTAGGGTTCAGGATTTGGAGTAAAACACCAAACTCTTCAGAGGGAATTTATTCACTACGGAATCCCAACACTGACTGGTCTTCCAACACGTCGAATATCCAAAACGCAAAGCACTCGTAGTCCTGGTCCGTTGCTGTGGTCGTAGAAATTATCACTTATCAGTCGCACACAAATCACTCGTATTAGTATAGCTCACTAAGAACACTCGCGGTAAACTGATTAACGATCGCCACGTCCGCTCCCTTATATACTGACTTATGGGTATCTAGAAAGTTCCATATACTTCCGGTCCCGACGGCCGATAACTAAAACATTCCAGAATATTCGAGTATGTGTATGAGCGGGATAGAATACATATGTGTGAGCAGGATGGAAGATGTATGAGCGCGACAGACGAAGTTCGGAAAAGTTCTAGACTATTCTGTTCTGGGAGCTTCGCGACACTGCCCCCTTCTTAGAGACGCTCGTCCCGAGCGTCACTGTTGCTGCCATGATAACGTGCTAAGCGGTCCACATGCACCACTTTGAATGCTCCTCTTGGTTGTCGTTGAATGCGATATGTCACATCGTTCATGCGGGTGATCACCTTATATGGCCCTTCCCATCTCGTCTGCAGCTTTGGAGATTTTCCTTTGCGGCGTATTGGGTTGTGAAGCCACACTAAAGCTCCTTCTTCATAGCCACTCGTATTTGCTCTTCGGTCGTATCTAGTTTTCATGTTCTCGCTTGCTTGCAGCCCGTTTTCCCGAACTAGGTCATATACATCTCGCATTCTTTCCCGAAGATCCGAGACATAATCTGTCACAGTGTGAGAAACTTCTGGTGGTCTTCCCGTTAGCAAATCTACCGGTAACCGAAGTTCTCTGCCAAAATTTATAAAAGCTGGGGTCACTCTTGTGCTTTCGTGTTCTGAAGTCCGGTAAGCGAGGAGAAATAGCGGTATGTACTTGTCCCAGTCTCTTTGATGGTTATCAACCAATTTCGCCAAATGCCTCTCCAGCGTCTGGTTAAAGCGTTCCACCATGCCATCTGACTGAGGATGATATGGCGTGGTCCTTGTTTTGTGCATTCCTAAAATCTTACAGATTTCTTGAAATAGTTGTGATTCGAAGTTCCGTCCTTGATCGGAGTGGATTTCCAAGGGCACACCGAACCGGCATATCACTTCCTCAACTAATTTGGAGGCTACTGTTGCAGCTTCCTGGTTAGGTATGGCAAATACTTCAGGCCACTTGGTGAAGTAATCCATTACCACCATGAAGTATTTATTTCCCGACTCAGTTATAGGAAATGGTCCTGCCACATCAACTGCAATGCGTTCCCAGGGTGCACCAACGTTGTAGAGCTTGAGGTTACCGCGATTTCTTGTCGATGGCCCTTTCACAGCAGCGCATATGGTACATTTGCGACACCAATCCTCCACGTCTTCTCGACAGTTGAGCCAGTAGAACCTTTCTCGTATCTTTGTTAATGTTCTCTTGAGGCCAAGATGTCCGCCGGACACCCCATCGTGGACTTCACGAAGAACGTCTTTTACTTTAGCTCTTGGAACAACTACTTGTAGGTGAAACTCTTTGCCATTTGGTTTTTCCCATTTATGGTAAAGTATTCCGTCCTCCAAGACAAAACTGTCCCATTGAGCCCAGTAAGCTTTGGTGATTGGGCTTGTAGGTGCAACTTCTACCCATTTAGGTTTTTCTGCTCCGCGTTCCTTCCATGCAATAATAAGCCTTATGTCTTCATCATCCTCCTGAGCTTCTCTGAAGATCGCGTCATCCCATGGTCCCGGCGGACTCGCCCTTGTTAATTTCACAGCGATTTCTTTAGACTCCTGTTTGACACAGTGTTTACAATCTTCTGAGCAAGGCCTTCTTGAAAGCGCGTCAGCATTTCCATGTGACTTTCCACTGCGATGTTCAGTAACAAAGTCGAACTCTTGGAGTTGTTCAATCCAACGAGCAACTTGACCTTCCGGGTTTTTAAACTGAAGCAACCACTTCAAAGCAGCATGATCAGTTCTCAGTTTAAACTTTCTGCCGATGAGATACTTGTTGAAAAGTTGCAGCGTTTTTACCACAGCTAAGAGTTCTTTCCGTGTAACGCAGTAGTTCCTCTCAGGCCTTGACAAAGATTTACTGAAGTAAGCTATTACAACTTCTGCGTCACCTTGTTTCTGAGATAACACTCCACCAATAGCTGTGTTACTTGCATCTGTGTCAACGATGAATTGACCATCAGTCTGTGGATATCCCAAAATTGGAGTTTTACATAAACTTTCCTTCAATTTTTGGAAGGAATTCTCGCAAGTCTCGTCCCAGAAGAAAGGTCGTTTGTCTTCTGTCAAACGGTGTAAAGGTTTAGCAACCTCTGAGAATCCTTTGACAAATCTCCTGTAGTATGAGCACAGTCCCATGAAGGCTCGCACCTCTGTCTTGTCCTTCGGGGTAGTTTTGCACTGCTTCAACTTTATCAGGATCGGTTTGTACACCCTCACTGCTAATTACGTGACCGAGGTAGTTTACTTTGTTCCTGAATAGATGACATTTCTTTGAGTTCAGTTTTAAGTTTGCTCCCCGTATCTTCCTTAGGACTTTCTCTAGATTCCGCAAATGATCATCAAAGTCTCTGCCCATGATGATGACATCATCCAAATATACTAAGCAGGCATCTCCTACTAATCCAGCTAGTACACACTCCATAAGTCGCTCAAAAGTAGCCGGCGCGTTGCATAATCCGAAGGGCATAACATTGAACTGCCATAAACCTTTGCCAGTTGAGAATGCGGTCTTTTCTTTATCCTCTGGGTGTATTTCTACCTGCCAGTAGCCAGATTTTAGGTCCAAAGTAGAGAACCATCGCATTCCACTTAGAGTATCCAAGGTGTCATCAATTCGGGGTAACGGATAACTGTCCTTCTTAGTGATCTCGTTTAGTCGTCGATAATCTACACAAAACCGTGTACTGCCATCTTTCTTCTTAACTAGAACCACAGGAGAACACCAAGGACTTGCAGATGGTTCTATAACTTTATTTCTCTTCATGCCCTCCAACATTTCTTCAACTTCTTTCTCCTTGGCAATCGGTATTCGTCTTGCTCGCTGACGAATAGGTCTTTCGCTTCCAGTGTCAATCCTGTGCTGAACTAATGAAGTTCTTCCAAGATCTTCTTCTTTCGAAGAGAAGATATCAGCAAAACGCAACAGTGACTTCTTTGCGTCCGAGTATTGCTTAAAAGTCAGATTATCTTTGCTGTCTTTCAGAAGATCAATAATTGTAGAGTTATTCGCGATGTTAGGTGACACTGAGCTCAGCTTTGATTGACACTTTCTCATCCACACAACTTCTTCGCATTTTCCCACAGTATCTCCTTCATTGAGGCTGACCTCATGGAAGTCTAGGTTAACCACTCTTACCACTGCAGTATCGCTTCCACGCACTAAGGTTCTTGCTGTTAGGAGTCCTCTCGCAGTTGGTTTGTGTAATGTGTCCTCAATCAAAACACATCTCTTTGCCTCTGTTTTCTTAGCCGTCGTGGGCAGTCTCACCATTATTTGAGCCTGTGTTCGTCCAGGAATAACAATTTTGTTAAGGCAGGTTACTTTTCCAGTGGAAGCTCCAAGAATGAAGATTTCTTCATTACCACACTTGAAAACACCATTCGTGATATCAATTCCACAATTATATTTCTTCATAAAATCTAAGCCCAGTATGCAGTCATCAATGATTTCAGCTACGATGACATTGTGAGTATAGGGTGTCTCTCCCACGTACATCGTAACTGCCATTTCTCCTAGGACAGGTATTGGCTGGCCAGAAGCAGAAAGAAGCCGACAGTTGATGTTCTTGCGTCCCCTTGCCGCTTTCACTAGATGTGGCTTAACTATAGTCCTAGATGCACCTGTGTCTACTGTTATCCTGCAGTTTTTCCCATCCACTGAACCACATATTGCCAGACAATTTTCATTGCTTGCCTGTGAGATGATTATTGCTGGGGCTTCTTCTGAGCCAGCCAGTACCCGCCCCTTAGTCCTGGCTGTTACTCGTTTCCCTGCTTCTTTAAAGGAGAGATCATAAACTGATTGCTTAGGTCTTCCTTAATCTCTTTCTTGATCTCTTCTTTAAGCTGTTCCCTGAGCTCTTCCTTTAACTGTTTCTTTTTGCGGCAATTGAGTTGTAAATGGCCTCTTTCACCACAATTCCAGCACATAGGCCCAGTTCCATTATCCTTCTTTAAAGGGGCCTTAATCGCCTTGACTACCTCGCTTATCTCGTTAATTTCTCTCAATTTATGAACTTGCACATCTTGTCTTACCGCTTCCACTTCAAGGGCGTGTGCAAGGGCATCTTTAAGCGAGGTGTGATGTTGGAGCTTTACTGTAGCCCTTACCTCTGAATTCTTAATTCCATCCACGAAGGCTTGCAGTAGATTTTTCTCCACCATCCGGGGGTCTTCTGAGGGAAACGCTTTCCTTACGAGCCTCTCGATCTCTAATGCCCACTGTTGTAACCCCTCGCCTGATCGCTGGACTCGGTCGCGAAGCTGGGCTCGGAATACGTGCTCTAAGTGGCGTTCTCCGTACCTTGCTTCAAGAGCCTCCAACAAGTCCTTGAAGTCACTACCTGAGTTAGGTAGTGCTTCTAATACTGTCAAAGCGGAGCCCTTCAGTGCAACGGTGAGGGCTGTCAGGCTCTGTTCATTAGTCCATCCATTTGCTGCGGCAACAGTTTGAAACTGCTGTTTATACGCGGCCCAGGAAGTAGTTCCGTCGTAAGATGGCACTTTCACCTTGGGTCCAGGTGCATAAGCAACAGCGTTGCTCGACGTCACTTTCACGCCTACTGTCTCCAGTCGCAGCACTTTCTTCTCTAGTCCGGAGAAGTTTGTTTCCAGACCTGTCACGCGATTATCCACCAAATCCACATCCTTACGGATCTGGTCCACCACGTTGCTGACTTTGCTGACAGCTGCTAATACCATTCGTTGGTCCTCACTCATATGATGCAGCTTTTCCTGCATACGCTTTTGTTCATCCCTCGAGCACTTTTGTTCATCCCGCATATTTTGTATTTCTCCATTAAGTTCCACATTGATGCGTTGCAGTTTACTCTGGTTCTCATTTATGCACTGCAACATTTGCATCAAGCTACCAAAATCAAAAGATGCTTGAGTGGGAACCTGGAAAGAGGGGCTAGGAAACGTGGCTTGATGATGGGAGGCTGGCATCTGTTGGGCGGCGGCAATCTCTTGGGAGGCCGTAACTTCCTGGGTGGCTGTGACGGCTTCGGTGGTTGCGACATTTTGGGCGGCTGCCCTGTCTTGGGCGGCTGCCATGTCTTGGGCGGCTGCCATGTCTTGGGCGGCTGCCATGTCCTGGGCGGCTGCCATGTCTTGGGCGGCTGCGACCTCTGGGGCTACGGGCGGCAGTTGCTCGGCTGCGATGTTTTGGGCGGCTGGCGCATGTCGAGCGGATGCAACTTGGGCGGCGGCTGCGGTAGCCTCCATTGCACGTTGAGCCCGGGTCCGGACGCCTTCCTTATCTTCTTCGTCCCTCGGCAACACTGGCATTTCCAAATCCCACACTTCTGACACCAAATGTTACGTGGTTAGGGTTCAGGATTTGGAGTAAAACACCAAACTCTTCAGAGGGAATTTATTCACTACGGAATCCCAACACTGACTGGTCTTCCAACACGTCGAATATCCAAAACGCAAAGCACTCGTAGTCCTGGTCCGTTGCTGTGGTCGTATAAATTATCACTTATCAGTCGCACACAAATCACTCGTATTAGTATAGCTCACTAAGAACACTCGCGGTAAACTGATTAACGATCGCCACGTCCGCTCCCTTATATACTGACTTATGGGTATCTAGAAAGTTCCATATACTTCCGGTCCCGACGGCCGATAACTAAAACATTCCAGAATATTCGAGTATGTGTATGAGCGGGATAGAATACATATGTGTGAGCAGGATGGAAGATGTATGAGCGCGACAGACGATGTTCGGAAAAGTTCTAGACTATTCTGTTCTGGGAGCTTCGCGACAATATATAGACATGCATATACATATACATACAATATATACATATACATAATATAAGCTCAACGCATCGAAGGATTCATGTACAATCTTCTAAGTCTTGACTTGAAGGAGGCGATCGAGGGAGCCATTCTAACATCCAAAGGGAGCGCATTCCACAACTTCGCGGCAAAAACGGAGAATGATTTGGCATAGGTCTCTGTTGAGTGGTGGGGGATCTGCAACACAGGGTTACCGCTCGCACGCAGCCGACTATCTAATTCCCGGAAAGTAAATTTCTCATGGAGATAACTAGGAAAGTTTGGATTATATAGGACGTTAAAAAGTAAGGACAAGATGTGAACCTTGCGGCGCAATCTGATAGGTAGCCAGTTGAGTTGGCAACGAAACTCGGACACATGATCAAACTTCCGTAACCCGAATATAAACCTTATGCATTGGTTTTGCAGCCTTTATAATTTATTAAGTATTCCTTCATTCGAATCCAAGAATGCCTCATCCGCGTAGTCGAGGAGGGGAAGAAGAAGCGATTAGGAAAGGAGAATTTTGGTATCCGTGGGAAGGAAATTTTGCAGGCGTCTTAAGGAATGGAGGGAAGCAAACATTTTACGGCTAATTCCGTTGAATTGTGGACCCCAGGAAAGAGTTTGATCCAATACGATGCCTAAATTTGTGACCGTAGAGGAGAAAGGAATTATAACATTATTAAGTATTACGTCAGGCGTCGCACTGAAATCAACTTTGGAAATGAAATATGGACTGCCAATAATAATTGCTTGAGACTTAGCAGCATTGACCAGGAGGCCAAAGCTGCGAGAGAAATTTGCAATATGGTTCAGGTCGGAGTTGATCGTCGCTATAGCTTGACTCAAATATTGAAGAGGTGCGGCCGTATATATCTGAAGGTCATCAGCATAGAGATGAAATGAAGAGGACAGAGAGGATGAAATACGATCAATAAATATTGAAAACAGAACCGGCGATAAAATCCCACCTTGTGGAACACCTGCCTTCAGGTCACACCATACAGATTGACGATCATCAATTTTGACAGATTGACGGCGGCCCGAAAGATAAGAAAGAAACCACGAAAGTGAATGCGGAGAAAAATTAAGAGAACGCAAAATGCCTATGAGAACATCGAAATCTACCATATTAAAAGTGTTGGTAAAATCTAAGAGAACTAGGATTGTTAAGGTTTTATTTTCGATGTTCGCACGAATGTCATCTGTGATTTTGACAAGGGCCGTCGTTGTACTGTGGCCGGCTCGGAAACCCGACTGGTGAGTAGCCAATAAATTATGACGGGAAAAGAATGATGCAATTTGGTGCTGAACGTGATGTTCCAAGATTTTGGATAGGAGGGGAAGGATGGAAATAGGTCTTAGTTGGAAAGGCATTATAGGATTAGGTTTTTTAGTCCAAACTAAATAGAGAAGTAGAAGCAAGGTAACTATAAAAAAAAAAAAAAAATAGGTATAAAAATTTATAACAAAACGCATTGCATGTTGTGAATGATATGTGGCAGAGTAGCTAGTAATGCAAAGTAGTGTACAATGTTAAAAACAAAAAAAAAAAGTATTAAGTTGCTGTCACTGTCAAACTCTGCCATGCCAATGTCAAATAATGCCTTTCGGAGCACGGAGGAGCTCGAGATATTGTTGTGCGACTTGCGGTCACCCATCCCAGTGGGGACTGCGCCCAGGGTTACTTAACCTGCGTAAGCGTTAATAATAATAAAATAATAATAATAATAACTCATTTATTTCAGGCAATAGTATTGTTCTTACAATTATGTACAATACCAGTTATTTATGCTCACGCCCACTAGGCCAGCGGTCTCCTCGTCCCTCATTCCTCTATCTATTAACTGCCTCCGTGGTCCAGTGGTTAAGGCGTTTGCCTGTAGACCCGGTCGTGGATTCGATTCCCACGGGAAGCATACTTTGTTTAGTTGTTTCCAGTTTGGTTAGGACATTGCAGGCTTGAATCACCTGATTGTCTGATATTAAAGATGATTCCGTGCTTCAGAAGACATGTTACACCTTTGGTCCCGGCAGCCATCTGGTGGTCGTTAAAGGAACCACGTCAGAGGCCGAGAGGCGGTTCCGAAGAACTCTGACACCAGGATGTGCATGGTCGATTGACCTGACTCGGTCAATCGACCATGCACGCCTACACGAAATGATGATTCCTCTATCAAGGGCTAAACCTTATTTTCTTGGCTTCGCTTACCTGTTGGGGTGTCCAGTTGGCAACACGAATTGGAAGTGAACCACGCCAAGTTCTCCCGACAGCGCTAAATGCTGCAGGCAAGTGATGTCGTACGAAGTATACGCGCGACGGACATACACTTCTAGAGCGGCGTTGCATACCTGTTGAAGATAATTATAAACTGAGTATAATTTGTAGAATAGAATAGAATATTTATTATTGCGACACAAAATCAAATCAAAATCAAAACGTTTATTCAGAAAATAGGCCTATGCAGGCACTTTTTCACGTCAAATCACATTTTAAAGGATCTAATTTAGTCATATTTATATTACTACTTAATGTGCAAAAGCTACAGACTACTAGCGTTTCGGAACCAACCACTGCAGAGAAGAAACGCCAAAAGAAACTCTTTTCAACAGTATTGGTCGCCTACTCGCCTGAAGGAATTTTTAATTTTATCATCTATCTTTATTGACACATTGACACTTATCACAAAATAAAACTTAAACAAAATAAAATACACAAAGAAAATGGATAGAACATATGTGCCAAAAGGTGACGGCTCAGCGTTACGCTGGACTAGGGATATCCTAATTCAGCACTGATTTTCAGCCGTCACCTTCTTAGGCATCACAGGCCAACTGACGACCCATAAACAAAAACAAAAATACAAAAAAGAGAACTATTACATATGCTCATACATTAAAAGATAGAAAGAAATATTTATATGTATAATTACATAACCCACATTTGTTCCTACAACTAAAACCCCACTTGACATTGCCACAGTTGGTTAAATGATCACCATGATGGACGACACGTCACCACAGAGGTTATAGTGCCACGTTTCTAAATACTCTATAGTGTCATTTGTGTGATATGACCCTATATCTTATACCTTTAAAACAAGCAATTCTTGTATATACACGGTGAAATTTTGATCGTTCTGGACCCTTAAAGGGGTGATTCAGCCCGTCTATATGAACAACTTTTCCTATGGGACCAATGTTGGGAACTCCACCGATTTTACAGACATATATAAAACAACCTTTTTCTTGTACAAATTGGATAATAAGTAAAATACAAAGTAACGTAATAAGATAATGTTGCAATTAAATTAGTATAATTAATTTCTGTGGTCTAGAGTCGCCTGAGGCAGTGAATACAATGTAGCTACATCCATTACATTTACAGCGTGTTATTATTATTTATTTAGACTAGCTCCGTGGCGCAGCGGTCAACACGCCAGCCTGAGACACGGAGTGACCAGGTTCGATCCCCGGCCAGGTCAAGATGGAAAATGATCTTTTTCAGATTGGCCTGGGTCTTGGATGTTTATCTATATGTGTATTTGTTATAAAATATAGTATCGTTGAGTTAGTATCCCATAACACAAGTCTCGAACTTACCTTGGGGCTAGCTCAATCTGTGTGATTTGTCCGTATATATTTATTTATTTATTATTTAAGCGGGTGCCGCCGTAACGAAAAACGTCGCTACTGCGCAAGCCATGGCTGCGCAGAACCATTCGGCGAATAGTAAAAAAGATGAAAAGTCTTAATATTTTCATATCCGGCTCTCTCACTCACCGAACGAAGCATAGAAGCGGTAAAGCTTCTACTCAGACGTCGATTTTCTAGAGTGTGGTACATCCTACTGTGAAAATGTGGTAGAGGCCTACCACGACAAAAAATTGGTACGATTTAAATTTCATCACAATCGGTTCATTAACTCTATAGTTTAAATTTTCTATAGTTTTTAACTCTATAGTAATTAAACAACAGAAACATATGACGTTCAAAAAGCGATACATGTATCCTACTTTGAATAAAAATTATTCATTTTCATTTTCTATAGAGTAGGTTTAAAAACAATAAAACTTATTTTCTAAAAGCTGAGCATTGCACTACACCGGGAGTGCCGGCAAAAGTGAGAACTCCGCGCGGTAGAAAGAGAGCGATATTACTCCTAAGCCACGACGGCAGTCTAAGGTAGCGTGTCCGTCTTACGAATTTTCGATCAGGCCACGTATCCTGACGCGATTTTAACATTTTTTACTCATCCCAAAAAGTGCACAACGCCGCTTAAGAAGTTTCCACATCAAAATCCTTGACAATAATTGCATAATATCAATTTAAATATAGCCTATATTGAAAGCAATTTTCATAATTTGTTTTTCAGTAATAGTTTGTCGAGGAAGAAAGGGCAAATCAATGAGGGCCGCATGCTCTGTCAATCAAACGCCGATCCCTTATAATAAGCCAACAACAGGCTGTGTTTTAAACAAGCCTTTAAAAAAACCGACCGAGGCTATTTTCCAAGTAGTCCGACAGTAAAATTATCTATACTAATATTATGCAGCTGCAGAGATTGTTTGTTTGAATTCGCTAATCTCAGAAACTACTGGTTCAAATTGGAAAATTTATTTTGTGTTGGATAGTCCATTTATTATGGAAGGCTTTTGGCTATACAACATCACGCTGCGACCAATAGCAGCGAAGCATCAATAAAAAATGATTTGAAAACGGGGGAAAATTATTCATTTATTATACTAATATAAAAACTAATTAATCATAGTAACAGAAATTGCCGCGGACGAAGTTGCGGGCAACAGCTAGTAGTTTTGTCAATTAAACAAAATATGATGAAGATAAAGCGCGTCAAAGTTCACAAGTGGGGGCTCGTGACGTCAGAGTTTGCAAAAAATTTAGAACGAAAAATAAAATTAGGCCTCCCATAAAGGCTAGTTCATAAGTAGTCCGACAGTTAAATAATCAAAAAATATTGGACACGTATTTCTTCTATCCAACTCCGTGGCGCGTAAACACGCCAGCCTGAGAATAGAGGATTCCTGGGTTCGACCCTCGGCCAGGTCAAGATGGAAAACGATTCTTTTCAGATTGACCTGGGTCTTGGATGTTTATCTATATAAGTATTTATTATAAAATATAGTGTCGTTGAGTTCATCATTATAATTTCGAGTAGGTGAGTTCTTCGGAACCTCATTTCGGTCTCTGACGCGGTTCCTTTAGCGGCTACAGATGGCAGCCGGGACCCGTGAATCCCGGATGATTCCGTAATCATCTTAGTTATCAGACAATCAGGTGATTGAAGCCTGCAATGTCCTAATCAAACTGGAAACAACAAAGTATGCTTCCCGTGGGAATCGAACCCACGACCGAGTCTACAAGCAAACGCCTTAACCACCGGACCACGGAGACAGTTGCCGGAGATCGTATACCGAACACACTGTATACCATACACTTTCTTATAACTTTAAAGTGTCTTTTGATGTTGCCTTACTTAATACATAATGATCCTTTATGTATTACTTAACAAGGAATATACTACGCATTATTAGAAAACTACGCTTTAACATAGTTTACGCGATCAATGGTGTACTTACTGTCTGTTATCAAGTTTAAATAACAATGAAATTATTTTTTATAAGCATTAAAAAATCGCACGAAAATGAAAAAGGTATGTTCTTAGGGTTGTACCCAAAGGGTAAAAACGGGACCCTGTTAATTTCGCTCCGCTGTCCGTCCGTCACCAGGCTGTATCTCATGAACCGTGATAGTAAAGACAGCTGAAAATTTCACAGAGGGGCCTCCCATACAACAAACGTGATTTTTTTTGCTTGTTTTTGCTCGATATTGATAATGGCAACATGTAGACGCTTGAAATATTCACAGAATAATTCGTTCTATATTCACTTTAAAAATAAATAATTAAATAAAAATAAAAGGGACCTATACAACAGACATGATTATTTTGCCGTTTTTATAGATAACGGTACGGAACCCTTCGTGCGCGAGTCCGACTCGCACTTGGCAGGTTTTTGATGATAATTTTATACATTTTAGAAGACGATGTACCACCATTCACGTCGTTCAACTCAACTTATAAGTGGATAACACCGATTTTGAGTATTGCAATGATGTATCCTAACCCTAAAACTGATACTTGGAGACTGATAGCCATACGTAAGACTATTTTAATTCTATTTGCTTTATAAATATTATTACGAGATTATAAGATGACTAGCTCCGTGGTGCAACGGTCAACACGCCAGCCTGCGACACGGAGTGACCGGGTTCGATCCCCGGCCAGGTCAAGATGGAAAATGATCTTTTCTCAAACATGCTCGGAAATGTAGGCATTATTGTACTAAAATGAAGCCACGAAGTTTGTAATTCATGGCTCGTCCATTACTTTACCGGCCTAGGCCAGGAAAGTAAGTATGAAAATTCATTCCTGGCCGCTGCTCAAAACTTTTTAATTACTCTATGTAACTTGTACTATGTAACTTGTCATACAGCCAATGGCTACCACATTATAAAAAAAATGCACTCTTCGAGCATATAAGTATATGAATATGAAAATAATTTTATTAAAATGTTGGTTTAAAATCGAACAAAAATATGCCTATAATAAAAAGAAAAAACGCGGGAAAGTAGATTTTTACGGTATTACATTTTTTGGGTAAAATATGACTGGGCTGTATGTTTCCTTAGCACTAAATGACAATTGCAATTAAAAAAGAAAATAACGCGGGAATGTACTATTATTTATTTTCGGCGGACTGCAAGGTTGTTGTTTTGGATTGTTTTGCAGATTGCTTCTAGTGGACTTTTTAAAGTAAAATTGGTGTAATTTGATGTTGTAAATAGCTATATTTATTTGGTGTAGTATAAAATAAATTGTCATGGTGTAGCTGTGGTGCGGATTTAGAGATTTATATAGCGGGCTGGTGGTCGATTGCGTTACTGCGTCGTCTATGATCAAACCAGAGGATTCGTGAAAATTGACGCCAGGAGCTCCGTCGAATCAACGAAATTAATTATACCGTCATTTTTTTGATAAGGTCTAAAAGGCGTAGAACACCAAATGCCGTAAAACAAATAGGAAAATAAAAATGTAGTATGTCGTTCATTATTTCCTCGCATTTATTGAGAAAAGCACAATACAAGCCTTTGCCGGGAATCGGCATGCCGGACTCGTATTTATTGCCAAGGCCTCGAACGCTCGGCCTTGAAAACTCTACTCGTCAGGCAATCCCTTACTTCCCGGCCTCTGCAGTAATGTACTATATTCAGATTGGCCTGGGTCTTGGATGTGTATCTATATATGTATTTGTTATAAAATATAGTATCGTAGAGTTAGTATCCCATAACACAAGTCTCGAACTTACTTTGGGGCTAGCTCAATCTGTGTGATTTGTCCGTAATATTTATTTATTTATTAACTAGCTGTTGCCCGCGACTTCGTCCGCGGCAATTTCTGTTAATATAGACAAACTGTTGCGGACATTTTTCTAGTTCGTTTAAAGAGAATTTTTTGGGTAACTTAACCCGTTTACGCATATCGCACGCCTCGGATGTCCTCAACTATGAATAATTTTCCCCATTATCGGGAATTCAACGACCCGACACACGATATGGCTGTAACAGATATAATGCCACTAACTGTATGTTATTTTTTAGCCATCGTAACTGCGTCAGCGATGCCGTACATCTTGATGTCGACTTATGACATATACGGCTTTTTTATGGAAGGTGACCTCGCCAATCTCATCAGAATCAGTACTGTGTCAGGGCCATTTGCATCAGGTTTCTTAAAGGTATGTAAAGAGTTGATGCAGGAATGGCTGAGAGTCCGTCATGAACGCGATTTATCATTAAGACTTTTAGACTATGTTGGTCATTTTAGTGTCGCGAAGCTCCCAGAACAGAATAGTCTAGAACTTTTCCGAACATCGTCTGTCGTGCTTATACATCTTCCATCCTGCTCACATATATATATTCTATCCCGCTCGCACACCGTCTCGAATATTCTGGAATATTTTGGCAGTCGGTTGTCGGCACTAGAAGTATATGGAACTTTCTAGAGACCATATAAAGTCAGTATATATATATATATAAGGGAGCGGACGAGGCGATCGTCAGTTGACCGCGAGTGTTCTTAGTGAGCGATACTAATACGAGTGATTTGTGTGCGACTGATAAGTGATAATTTCTACGACCACAGCAACGGACCAGGACTACGAGTGCTTTGTGTTTTGGATATTCGACGTGTTGGAAGACCAGTCAGGTGTCAGTGTTAGGATTCCGTAGTGTATAAATTCTCTCTGAAGAGTTTGGTATTTTACTCCAAATCCCGAACCCTAACCACGTAACAATAGTTTTTACAGGCTGCCATTTGCTCGTTATTTCGAAATAGTGTATATACAGTATGTATATTTAAATTAACAACCGACATTCCCTCGAAGGGGCTCAGAATGAACAACTTTTCCTATCGGACCAATGCTGGCTACGATGCTGAGAATTCGAAAAAAAACTACATTTCCATACAAAGTGTTTGGCCAGCCCCTGTATGTGTGAAATTGTAGATTTTATAGTTTCCAACATTGATCTCATAGTAAAAGTTGTTCATTTTACACAGGCTGAGCCCCTTCGCAAGGAACGTCGGTCGTTAATTTTCATGCTGTATAAACATTATATCAAAACAAGAACCAAATGGCATCCTATAAAAACTATAATGACCAACATATCATGTGAAGGTTATCTATAAAGCTACAGTAATAATTAAACCATAGTTACTGTGTCGCGTTGCAGACTTTTTATTTTTCCCTGGTTTTAGGTAATAATATTTTATTTTAAACGTCGAGAAGCGGAAACGATCGTCCATGAAATAGAACGAGACTACGCGCTACAGAACCAGGCTACACAACGCATCCGAAAGGCAGTCTACAGAAATATAAAGACCAACATATTCTATGAGAGATTTTGGACTACCTGGGTCTTCATATGTGTCACAATATTTCCGATGCAGGTAATGGACAAGATATTATAACGACTAGAGAAATTAATATGTGTAAATGAAACAACTCGAATCTCGTTAACACGTATATTGCGTCTCTTTCCTACCTAACACTTATCTTAATTATCTATCTCTTTCATGCGTCATCTGTCATTCATAATCTAGTTGACTGTTTCACTCAAGGGTAATTCGTCAATCGTTCTGTTTATCTCACACACAATACTTTTCTTTCAACACAAAACTTTTATTAACCTTAGATTCCTAGCTGTTGCCCGAGAGTTTGTCCGCGTGGATTTTCATGTAATTCCCTAGTTTATTTTACTATTTTATTGGTCATAATTTTGATTTCCAGACTTGAATCATTTAGTTTGGAGTTAAAAATATTTGTGATGAAATTTCGAAAGTTTTTTGACTAGCTCCGTGGCGCAGCGGTCAACACACCAGCCTGCGACACGGAGTGACCGGGTTCGATCCCCGGCCATGTCAAGATGGAAAATGATCTTTTCAGATTGGCCTGGGTCTTGGATGTGTATCTATATATGTATTTGTTATAAAATATAGTATCGTTGAGTTAGTATCCCATAACACAAGTCTCAAACTTACTTTGGGGCTAGCTCAATCTGTGTGATTTGTCCGTACATATTTATTTATTATTCATATTTATTTTATTTTATTATTTATTTTACTTATCAAGTCATAAAGCGTTTCGAGTGCTAGAACACTCCTTTAAGGATATATGTTAATAGAATATGCAGATTGCAATAATAAAAAAGTAAATGGAATTATTACTTCTTCAGCATTTTGACGGATAATGAAAGGACCCGTCAATATGAACAACTTTTTCTATGGGACCAATGATGGGAACTCAAAAAAAATACTCTCGGGTTTACAGGCAAACGCCTTAACGCCACTGGACCACCAAGGCAGTTAGTTTCCGGGGCTGACATAGCTACTTACCAAAATCATATCCCTCGTATAATTTATAATTATAAATGTTTTTAATATAAAGAAACTACAAAACTCTTCCATCAAATATAAAGGTAGATACACAGTCTCATATAAATTACAGCCTTAATACACTGGACCACGGAGGCAGTTAAAAGACGTGATAGAATGAATTAACTCATCAATCGCGAGGAATGCAGACAATTGATCATCTATTGTTATGTTGCCGGATTGGGGCGTTCGGTAGTCGACCGGTTAATTAAAAAGAAATCACTGTTTCAGGCCGCAGTTATGAATGCGTATACCAATATGATAGAGGGAGAAAACCAATACATGATAACGGATTTGAGGAAACCCTTCGCTGAGCCCGAGGAAAGGTTTTCGTCACCATTTTTTGAGGTACGGCACCGCACGGCACTTTAGATTAAAAGGGTACCGCGCGAATGAAAAATGTCACTTCTGCGCAAACCTATTATACTACGCAAAACCTATTAGACTACGCAAAACCATAGGCGATTATGTAGATAAAAAAAACCGGCCAAGTGCGAGTCGGACTCGCGCACGAACGGTTCCGTACCGTTATCTATAAAAACGGCAAAAAATCATGTCTGTTGTATGGGATCCCTTTAATATTGATTTTATTTTTATTTAATTTTAAATAGAAGAAGATATAACTAATTATTCTGTGAATATTTCAAACGCCTACCAGTTGCCGTTATCAATATCGAGCAAAAACAAGCAAAAAAATCACGTTTGTTGTATGGGAGCCCCCTTAAATATTTGGTGTTATAGCGACAACAGAAATACATCATCTGTGAAAATTTCAACTGTCTAACTATCACGGCTCATGAGATACAGCCTGGTGACAGACGGACAGACAGACGGACTGCAGAGCGAAATTATTAGGGTCCCGTTTTTACCCTTTGGGTACGGAACCCTAAAAAAATTAAAAGTCGTATTATTTTCATATACAACCTGACTTTGAACACCCTAGCTATATTGAAATCTGGGAATCAGAATCCCTAATGGAACACAGAATTGCAAGAAAAAAAGATACAAAACGAAAAAGAAAATTAGGTTATGAAAGGTTAAATTTATTTTTTCGTTTTTTACCTTTTTTTCTTGCAATTCTATATTCCATTACGGATTCTGATTCCCAGCTTTCAATATAGCTAGGGAGTTCAAAATCACGCTGTATACAAACTAAAACTTACTTTTTTTTTTTTTTTTTTTACTAAATATTGAATTAGGCATTTGTCTCCCATCTCACCTGATGGTAAGTGACGATGAAGACGAGGATGTTACATGCCTATCCAAGAGATACCCATTTATTCTACTTTTGAATGTCCCGGGACTGTACTTGTTTGGGAATATAGATAGTTATTAGGTTAACTTTAAGTTGTTGCTGTGGATGGAAAATAAAGTTACAATAAACTCCGATTTGGTTTAGTAATTAATCTTTTGGATATCCTCCAGATAATGTTCGGGTACTCTTTTTATTGCTGCGTCCTATACTTTCTCCATTTCTCTGGATTTGATTCATTGATGCTGGTATCTATAGGCCATGCTTGTCTGAAGTTTGAATTATTCTGCATGGCTTTAGAAGAAGCCATGACAGTCCGAGATGGGAGAAAGAGACAGAAGATGCTGGCAGCAGTCGTTCGCGAGCAGAATAGGACTATAAGGTGAGTTGTTTATGACTCTTCTCCATGTTTTATTTGTTGTTTGATTGTCGTGTGTATAAGTGGCCAACTCTGGTGTCAGATTTTTCAAGCTTTTTATTTTTGTTATAGGACGGCAAACGAGCAAGCGAGTCACCTGATGGTAAGCGACCATCGCTGCCCATAGACAACTGCAACACTAGGGCGTAACAGGAGCGTTGCCGGCCTTTCAAGGAGTTGGGGGAAAGGACATGGGGGGAGGAAATAGGTGAAGGATGGGCCTCCGGCTCTCTCACTCACCGAACGAAGCATAGAAGCGGTAAAGCTTCTACTCAAACGTCGATTTTCTGTGAGAGTGTGGTACTTCCCCGGACAAGCCGGCCCATTCATGCTACTAGCAAAAATGAATTTTGCCGATAGCGTGGCTCTACCATAACTAGCTGCCTTTAGTCTTCACTACAGGAGCACGACCCTCTCTGTACTTCTAGAGCCATACTTGGCCAGAGCAGCCAGAGGACTAGGCCTACACTCTCCTCGATGACTCCATTTTTTTCTGAATATTTTGCGCGAGAGACACTTCCAAAGTGATAAAATGTGTGTGTCTCTGTAACTTCTAAAATAGAATGATAAAACTAAAAAAATATATGATGTACGTTACCATGCAAACTTCCACCGAAAATTGGTTTGAACGAGATCTAGTAAGTAGTTTTTTTAATACGTCATAAATCGTAAATCGCAATTTAACTTTCAATCAATCTAATCAAATATAACAAGAACTTTTATATTATGTTACTTGTTACGGAACCCTTCATGGGCGAGACCGACACGCAATTGGCCGCTTTCTTTTTCTTTGTAATCAATAAGTATTTTGTTGGTTTTATATATTTTATTTTTAGATATGGTTGTTAGCCGTGTGGTTTCCGGCAGATTAGAATAGGACCACTCCTAGTCTTCCCATGGAGGTCGTAAGAGGCAACTTAGGAAATACAAGCTAAACAAAGCTCAAACATCAATGAGATCTCTCCAACCCGTCTAGCCAGCGAGGAGAGTGTAGGCCAAATCCTCTGTATGCTCTGGCCACGTATGGCTCCGGTAGTACAGAGAGGGTCATGCTCCTGCAGTGGAGACTAATAAGACCTGATCATGATGATGATATTTTTTGACGTTACATGTGATCATTATTTATTGCTTTAAGAGTGACACGTGTTAACCGGTCAGTCTGTATCTAGGTGAATCTATCTCTTGCAGGTTCGTGGAGCTAGTCCAAGATGTCTTCTCCGTGTGGCTTGGAGTGATAATCGTAGCTATTATGGTACAAATTTGCTGCTGCCTATTCTACATCATGGTGGTAAGTTTGTATGTTTGTTTCTCGCATGTGTAAGGTGGTCCCGTGGTTAAGGCGTTTGCCTGTAGACCCGGGGGGTCGTGGGTTCGATTCCCAAGGGAAGTATAGGTACTTTGTTAAGTTATTTCCGGTTTGTTTAGGACATTACAGGCTTGAATCACCTGGTTGTCTGATAATAAAGATGATTCCGTGCTTCGGAAGGCACGTTAAGCCGTTGGTCCCGGCTGCCATCTGGTAGTCGTTAAAGGAACCACGTCAGAGCCGGGAGGCGGATCCGAAGAACTATGACACCAGGGTGTGCATGGTCGATTGAACGTGACACCTACTCGAAATGATGATGATGATGATGAGTGGCCAACACAGGCAAAAGAATGTAGGAGACTCAGAAACGAACGAGTGCGCGCATATTTACTTTGCACCCGATTTTCCGACGTACACGATTGAAGCGCGGTAGCTCAACATATAAACAACTTTTCGTATGGGACCAATACTGGGAACTCAAGTGTAAGTGAGAGCGGGAGTAAAGGCCAGCAACGCTCCTGTCACACCCTGGAGTTGCAGTTGTCCATGGGCAGCGGTGATCGCTTACCATCAGGTGACTCGCTTGCTCGTTTGCCGTCGTATATCATTAAAAATTAAATGTAATGTTACAGGGCTTCGGCATGGATGAGAGGTATGCCACTTTCATGATGGGAACCACCATCTACTTGTACCTGTTATGCTCAAGGGCTGCCAAACTGAAGGCTACAGTAAGATCACTTATTTAAGAGTTAAGCTCCCCCCCCCCCCCCCCCCCCCTCCCCCTCCTTTACCTTCACATTCCCCACGTAAACTATAAGTGTATTAACAATAATGATGACTTATAAATAGATGAACGCCGGCTGCACGCACGAAAGTGTCACGTTCTGTGTGCAAGCGAGGGCGTGGAACAAGCGATAGAGGTTCGATCGGCCTAAGCGATACATGGTGATATTTTGATCGTTCTGGCCTCTTCAAGGGATGATTCAGCTCGTCGATATGAACAACTTTTCCAATGGGACCAATGCGGGGAACTCAAAAAAAATTTGACCCTTCCATACTAATTGACAGGCCGGCCGAAATTTTTTGTATGGAACTGCCCATTTTTTTTTTAAATGCCAACTTTGGTCCCATAGGAAAAGTTGTTCATATCGACGGGCTGAATCACCCCTCAACGGGTCCAGAACGATCAAAATTTCACCGTGTATAACTTATCGCAATGCAATTTCATCCAATCAACCTTTACCTTAGACATGATCCCAACGCCTATTGCGTGCGATTTTTGTCAGGCTCATCACATAGATGGCGCCACAGGTTTATTCACAACTATGTATCCACCAGAAAATAAAATCAGTATTCACGAGAAATCTTAGCCTGATGAAAAATATATTTACGGCTTAAATTAAAACAATATCTTTCAGTTTTACTTAGTTTTACCAAGTTTAGGCTAACGCCATCTAGTGACGGGCGGAAAAGTCTGTAACTATTGCACTGCAGCGCCCTCTCCGCCGCCCATAGTGGCAGTAAGTGGAACTAACTACCACAGCCTGCCGGCAACCGACCTGCTGCTTTTAACAAGCCTTAAGTTGGGCCAATACTTTTGCATGAGGATGGCAGTCTATAATTTAAATTGGTATTAAATTGTATTTACCTTTGAGTAGGAAAAATAAAGAAATATATCAAAACAGAGCGGCGCAGTTAATAATAAACATATATCGTAAGTCATGTATTTTCTTTCAGGCAGAAGAAACTCCGACAAAATTGTACTGCTGCGGGTGGGACAATATACAAGATGAAGAGTTTAGAAAGATCCTCCCTTTCATGATCGCGCGTTTCCAGAGACCATTTGTCATAAAGGCGATCAGGTTCTTCGTGTTCGATATGCAGTTATTTATATCTGTGAGTTATGAAACCCTATTACTATACTAAGCCTCCGATGTCCGTCTATGCATATCCGACCGGTGGGAACTAGAAACGTGTTCTTTTGGCGTTTTTACGCAATTCTGTGTAAGTTACTGCTTTTTTTTATAATTATGATTTTCACACGTAACATATTTAGCCAGTGTTTAGTATTAATGAGTTTTCCCGCGCTTTTTATAAATCTTATTATCAACGAAATGATACTAATAATTTCGTTGATGCGACGGAGCCCCTGGCGACATTTCCTAGAACCGAATCTGACTACAGCCGCACCATGACAGTATTTTAGTTATTCCACATTGTGAAACAATTTGCAAAACAATCCAAAACAAAAACCGTGCAGTCCGCCGAAATTCCCGCCAAGAACTCCCCAATTTGTTCATTAATAATAAATCCTTATCCTTACTAATATTATAAATGCGAAAGTGAGTTTGTTTGTCCCGGGAAAAAGTACTATTCCCGAGGGATCGACATTAACGCGGGCGGAGCCGCGGGCGAAAGCTAGTATAAATACATAGGGACATATCACACAAACTCATAGAATCGTTTTTTTTTTTTCAGATCATTAAGGCCGCATACTCCCTGTTTACCCTTCTCAAGGAATGAAGTACATATACATTCGTATTTGTATATACTATATACGATATGTAAAGACAACCCTATCCGAACCTTGAAGGGGTAATTAAGTCGGTCGATATGAACAACTTTTCGGCCTAGTGGGCGGTACACGCGTGTCTTAATCTTGCACGATCGTGCAAGATTCGTTATACGTTCATCAGTAAGCGCGCACGTCCCGACATGAACACATGCTTTATTCTGCGGTTTTTGACTGTAAAAACATTTTATTGATTTATTTATGTGCATGTGCTAGCTCCGTGGCGCAGCGGTCAACACGCCTGCCTGCGACACGGAGTGACCGGGTTCGATCCCCGGCCAGGTCAAGATGATTTTTCAGATTGGCCTGGGTCTTGGATGTGTATCTATATATGTATTTGTTATAAAATATAGTATCGTTGAGTTAGTATCCCATAACACAAGTCCGAACTTACTTTGGGGCTAGCTCAATCTGTGTGATTTGTCCGTATATATTTATTTATTTATGTGCTTGTCACATTGCTATTTCGCTAGTAATGACGTCAATTTGGGGGAGCGACTTATGCAAAAACTGACACGCGCGTTTCCTTGGCAAAATCCTGGCATCCCCGTTCTACCTTGATATATTTCTGTGCTAGGAACTCAAAAATTTTTTTGACGTTCCCCTACGAATTCGCCTGGTAGCCGAACATTTTTGCTTGAAAATGTCAGTTTTATTCGAGTTCCCAATTTTGATCCCATAGGAAAAGTTGTTCACATCGACGGTTCGACGATCGCACTACAGACCCACCGTACCCCTCGATCGGAGGTTTCTTAACACATAGTATATTTTAACAATGACACACATTCTACATTAATAAACTGAAGTGGCTATAACCGAAGTTCTATGACTAGCACAGAATTAATATAAGTACTAACGAACAGAACGGATACACACAGCGTCTCCGCAATACGGCGCTCCCGCACCTCCCCCCGCTCTCGGGTGTTTAATAGCTTTGAAAACAGGGTTAGCTGCTACTGCTGCTACCCGCCCCGACCCCTCTACGGCTCCGATTTTTTTTATGGTATAGGACGGCAAACGAGCAAGCGAGTCACCTGATGGTAAGCGACCACCGCTGCCCATGGACAACTGCAACACCAGGGTGTGACAGGAGCGTTGCCGGCCTTTCAAGGAGTTGGAGAAAGGACATGGGGGGAGGAAATGGGGGAAGGATGGGCCTCCGGCTCACTCTCACCGAACGAAGCATAGAAGCGTAAAGCTTCTACTCAAACGTCGATTTTCTGTTAGAGTGTGGTACTTCCCCGGACGAGCCGGCCCATTCATGCTACTAGCAAAAATGAATTTTGCCGGTAGCGTGGCTCTACCACAACTAAATATATAGCCAGAGGAATACCACTATCCTAACCCCGTCGCACTCGGATTAGCACCGATTACTGGTGACGGCCCGGCGGTCCCGGGTGACTTGCACCCAGGATAGGCCCTTCTGGCAACGTAGCCTTCGGCCCATAAGGCAACAGATGAGAGTTGCTGCTCTCCAAAGGCTTTTGCCATTGTTTCTCAGATTGGCCCTTCAGGCTATGCATGCACGTATACGCGGCCCATCAGGCAATATGAGAGTTTGCTGTCTCTCCAAGCCTTGCGCACACAGGCAACGCCCAAAGCCGAGGTCCGTCCCTCTTGGGGGCCTTTGGTGATGTTGTCTATAAAGGCTGAGGGCACTCTGCCCTCGCCTCAAACGCCCGGTGAAGTAGCAAAAGCTCACTTGGAGCTAGCTATATAGTCAATTCAAAATACTGTTGCTAGTCGCACGTTACGTCTGTACGCACTTTAGTACTTGAATTCATTCTGCGGTGATCTTGATTGTTATCTCATACATTGTTACTCATACAACGAACGGGCAATCATGGTGGCAAAACAAAACCTGCGACCATGAAAATTGTAAAGTCATCATCAATTTAATAAAATCTCATCACAAGACTGCAAGACCTTCAGACACCGTGAGCCGATACTGCGTACATCCGGAACGTTATCAATAAATATTGTAGGCGGTAGTTTTGTATAGTTCTTATAACACAAAGACAAATGTCAACTTAGTCTACCTGCGACCATGAAAACTGTAGTTTTCGAAACGTCAGGTGTAAAAATAATGTAATATACGCGATAATACTGTATTAAAGTGATTTTATTTAAATGTGTAACAATCGCGAAAACATCAATGATGTGTACTTACCGCGGCATTGGTGTGGTAGAAGAAGTCGTGCAGAATATCAAATATGGAGGTCTCTGAGAGGATCAGCTTCTGGAGATTTTCTGGGTGGAAGTCGTGTCCATACATATCTACTGCTGATAAGAAGATGGACTCCATTTGGTTGTGACGGAGCTCGTAGGCTGGTTGATGGGCCGCGATGAGGACCTGGAAAGAAAATTTTAGTATTAGATCTTAAGTGAGCTGGTTCATAAGATTCATTCATAATATTGTCGTCAGGTCTTTCTGTACTATTATATTAGTTGTTTGCATGTCGATTGAATGCTATATTTGGAAATACGAGACTTGAAAAATGAAAAAAATCTTTATTTGGGATCATTGATTACATATAAACAGTAACGTTGGAAACGATGACACCTGCAGAAGTTAATAAACTGTGTCGCAGATATCAATGCCCACCTCCAGATACAAATTTCAATTTGTCCCGTGTTCCTTGCCGACTTTACTAAGGCCTTTGATAAGGTAAAACATATATTTTACCTATTTTATCATCATAAAGTCTCGTCATAAAAAAAAAATATGTTTAAAATGAATAGTAAATTATCACTTATTTATTAGATTAAAGTATTAATAACATAATTGCAATTATAAACTCCAAAAACTATATCGTAAAAGATGGAGTGCCTCAAGGAGATACACTATCACCCACAGGCTGCATCCTAACTAATATTATAAATGCGAAAGTGAGTTTGTTTGTTTGTTTGTTACGCTTTCACGTTGTAACTACTGAACCAATCATCATGAAATTTTGCATACACGTTATCTGGGGTACGGAGATGGACATAGGGTACATTTTATCCCGAGTACTGATCCCGAGAGATCGACATTGAAGATTTTTGTATTATACATACCTGTCTGGCTCTAAGAGCGACCCTGCTATGTTCAGCGCGATGCAAAGACGTCAACTCGTTGAGGGTAGCAGCCAATTCATCAGTTAGACCAGGCTCGTTCGACCATAAATGGTCAATGAGCAACGTCACCTATGACAAAAAAAAAGTTATGACTACAAACTTATTTATTTACAAATTAAATTATATCTTGAATTTGTGTAGGTGTCACGGTCAATCGACCATGCACACCCTGGTGTCAGAGTTCTTCGGAACCGCCTTTTAGCCTCTGACGTTCCTTTAACGACTACCAGATGGCAGCCGGGACCAACGACTTAACGTGCCTTCCGAAGCACGGAATCATCTTTATTATCAGACAATCAGGTGATTCAAGCCTGCAATGTCCTAACCAAACTGGAAGCAACTAAACAAAGTATGCTTCCCATGGGAATCGAACCCACGACCCCCGGGTCAACAGGCAAACGCCTTAACCACTGGACCACGGAGGCAATCTGTGGAATAAATATATATATATATATTTATTCCACAGATCGCCTCATATATATATATATATATGATCATACTTTTGTTTTTGTTGTTTTCTTTTATCACACGTGACGTATTTAGCCAGTAACAAGTATAATGAAGTTTCTCGCGCTTTCTCGCTTGTTCCGCGCTCTTGCTTGCACACGGAACGTGACACTTCTTTGTGCGTGCAGTCAGCGTTCATCAATTTATAAGACATTATCACGTTAAAAATCAGTAGATATTATTAAATGCTCAATATAACAGATAAATATTGCGAGATGGCTAAATTTTAAAAAGTATACATTGACTTACCAGTAAATTCTTCTTGGCGACTTGGTTGTGCGAGAAGATAATATTAGCTACGGGCTGCATATCATCCTTATAGCGATCTCGGAGAGCCACCACGCACTTGTCATAAGAACCTGAAATAACACATCATCATAAGTTCTTTTTAGTTTCCACTGCAGGAGCATGACCCTCTCTGTACTACCGGAGCCATACTTGGCTAGAGCAGACAGAGGATTTGGCCTACACTCTCCTCGCTGGCCAGACGGGTTGTAGAGGTCTCATTGATGTTCATGAGCTTTGTTTAGCTTGTATTTCCTAAGACGCCTCTTACGACCTTCATGGGAAGACTTGAGAGTGGTCCTATTCTACTCTGCCGCAAACCACAATTCAGTTCCTTTTTGGTTCGAGTAGCTAAGGTGTGGAATGAATTGCCTGCGTTTATATTTCCAGACAAGTACAATCCCGGGACATTCAAAAGTAGAATAAATGGGTATCTCTTGAATAGGCATGTAACATCCTCGTCTTCATCGTCACTTACCATCAGGTGAGATAGGAGACAAATGCCTACTTCAATATTTAATAAAAAAAAAAAAACCACACTGCTACACGGTAAATAATACATGACAAGTTTCTTTTCGTAAAAAAATATATAAAACCACAATTGCCTATGAAAAAATGTATAATCTGTGTCATTCAGGATCGTGTGAGGATGATTGGCATTTTGAAGATATGTTGAAATAAAAAAATCATATAGGGTTCTGTGCTAGGCTCATTATTGCTGTAACGGGTGGCGAGGGGGGTCGCACGCTGATAACGTCAGCAAGATCTTGCAAAATAAGCAAATATATTTGTAAAAATGATACCAATGTTTACGTGAACGGGCTTAAGGGTCCGTACTACCTCACACTGCTTTGCATGATTGACTGTAATATCAATAATAATTAAATACTCTAGTTGAAATAAAAATGCAGCAAAGTTCAGGAGTAACTCTGGTAACTATATGACTCAAAAACACGAATGCGTAAAATTTTTTCGATAGAAAAAAAATGCATAGTTGCCTAATTTACTCGGTATACAGCATTATTCACCAAATACATTAAAATTAACCATGAAACTTTTGATTAGTATTGCATTACAGATAAGGCAGCCATCATGTGTTTTTCTTTTTCGAATAACCCTTGAATATTCCTAAAAAAGTTTAGACTATCCGCGTTTATACCGCCACACCGCCTGGCCTATGGCGGGCTCTTAAAACTAGATGATATAGAGGTATTGCTCATGTAACACTAGGACGGCCCGTAATAATATTTGTTCGGTCTTTATGTAACAATGTTGGTAAGCGACATTGCTTCACTAATCTGGCAGGCGATTCTTCATATATGGATTGATCCATGGTGATGACACCACGTGTCATCACGACCGCGTAGGGATAGGACGTTCCCACCCGTTGTGACGAGAAGGGGAGAATCCTGGTGGCGTTTTGCTGCTAAGGACACCATATCAGCAGACTTCGAGCTGTTCCAAGTCTTCGGTGCCGTGCGCTCAGGCAGAAAGAGATTCATTGTGAGTGATAGCTGTAGTTGGTGGAACATTTTCTTACTACGATTGCTGTGAAAGGACATTGTTCTATACCTCTAATCCATTTACAATAAAAAAACATTGCGAATATCAATCTGTATACTTACCGAGTTGGAAGTTGCATTCCACTTGGTAGTACTGCTTGAGTAGATCGTGTACTGCCGCCTTCATTCTGCCACGAATGCCGTTCCTGATGAGAAATATACAGTGAATTTAGGATTGCTGCCTCTCCCTCACTTTATATATATGAGATATGTATGTTTGTTCACAAAAATATCAATCTGTTTAAGAAAGCAAGTGAGGTTAGTGGAAGAATGCGAAGAAATCCATATAGGCTCGTATTAGACAGTACTCCGAAATCTGTAAAATGTGCAAATAGTCTACACAACATGTGTGTACGAATTTATAATAAATTGCCAAATGAGTTTAAAAACCTTAACAATTATTTGTTTAAAAATAAATTGAACATGTGGCTACTCCAGAATGTCAAAAATGTCATCAATTTTATAAAAAATGTTTTATAAAATTGATGACATTTTTGATAATAATTATGTACTCCTGACATTTTTGTATAATATTAAATTGAGACTTATTATTAATGACGCTAAAAGTATTGTGAATTTGATTAAAGAGCATATATTTAGTATTGTTAATAGAAATGTAATCAAATAAAAATATTGCATGCTGTAAAAATGCCTAAGTAGGCCAAGCTACACATCTATATGTAACATCTTTCTGTACCCTATTTAATGCAAATAAATCTTATCTTATATAAATTCGCTTTAACTTATACTTTATCAGATATTCTTATAAAGTTGTGTTGCTGCTGCTCCGGAACGTGACATTTTTCGTGCTTGGTGTTCATCGATTTATAAGACTTTATCACGTCAAAAAGAAATATTTAAACTAAACATATTTCCCAAAATATAAGCTCAAAAAATTGAGATTTTACAGCATGTCGTGCAGATATGCTAGGGCATATGCACATTAATTTACATTATGCTTTCATTTTCATCTCAGCTGCAGAAGTCTGCTAGACTCTATAGCCTCTCCCAAGGATTGTTTGTTCCATGGGATATATTGTATATATGTATTTGAAATATTATGAACCTTACCCGGAACACATGCCGCCGGAGCACATATATATTTGCTGTACAATTATAACATCTATGGTTTCAATATATTGGTATTTATATAGATTAATAAAGAATTTATAATTATTATATTTTTATGGTTTTTATACCCCTTTTAGCCTAGTATGAAGAATCGGTTACTCAAGGGATATAAATTTTCTTACAATTCTACAGGTGTTGAGAATAGCTGCCTTCTGCAGGAGATATGTTAGGTGGTGTATCTGTAGGCTTTCTAAACTATTATGTAATGTTTTCGGGATAACGCCAGTGGCGGAAACAATAAATGGGATTGTTTTTAGTGTTTCGACTCGCCATTGAGTCGAGGTGAATGGCGAGATCTGTGTACTTACTGACCTTTTCGGTATGTGTAATTGTAATAATTATTATTATTATAATAAAAAAAAACAAACCTGTATCTCTGCACGAGCACCACCAAAGCTTGCGTACTCATGAAGAACACGTCTCTATCGGCGCGCTTGGCCAACGACGCGGCGTGACTGAAACAATCATTATGGTTAGAGTTCCGTAGTCGAAGAGTGCACGCGGGATCTTATTACTGAGAATTCTTTGTCTGTCCGTCCGTCTGTCACAGGGCTGTAACTATTGAACTAAATCAATTAATTGTAAAAGGGGAGGGGGGAGAGGTGAAAACAAGAAACATGTTTTACATTCATCACAATGCTATTTTCGTCAATCAAAAATGAATTATTTGTACAGTTAGTAAAATTATAGCATTTATTTTTCATTAAATTTGTAGCTCAATTATCTGTATGTCACGTGAAGCAGACCGCCATGTTTTCTCGTGAGTGACGTACGGAAAACTAAAAACACGTTTTTGTATATGAACTAGAGTGGAATGTTGAGATATCTTTATAATGTAAATTTGTGTTTATTCGTTTCACTTGACGTCGGCGATGTTCGTATGACGTCACTTGATAATAATGGCGGGTGCAGTTATGACTCGAATATATATCGGTCAAATAATTAACATTATCTTTGCGATATTATTTTGGGAAAATAATATCGCCCGTCGATATGAACAACCTTTCCTATGGGACCAATACTGGGAACTCAAAAATTTTTTGATGAGCCCTTACAAATTGATTAGGCGGCCGAACATTTTTGTTTGGATATGTAAATTTTCTTTTGATACCATAGATAAAGTTGTTCATATCGACGGGCTGAATCACGGACAGGGTTTTTTTACATATTGTTTATGTTTTAAATTCCTAATATAATTCGCAAACTAAAGTATCTATCCAAACTTACTGGTCAATAACACTAGCAATCTGCTGACTCGGGAACTGCGCCAAAACACTGGTGATATTCCTCTCGTACAGCGCCATCAACTTACGGACCTTCTTCTCCACCGCTATGGGAATACGGCCGGACGTTGAAGACAGTACCTAATATAAAAAAACAAGCTTTTTGTTAAAAAATTTTTTTTTGTATAAAAATATGTTTTTTTTTTTGCAAAAAAAACCTTTTTGTAACGACATTTTATTATAAATCCACAAGAGTGAAGACGAGGACGTTACATGCCTATCCAAGAGATACCCATTCACTTGTTTCGCGCTCTCACTTGCACACAGAACGTGACACATTTTAGCGCGCGCAGTCGGCGTTCATCCATTTATAAGACATTATCATGCCAAAGTAATAGACTATATTATACAGAGTTTAAATTACCCACCAATATTCCCTTGAAGGGGTCATCATCATATCGTAAGGTTAGAAAGAATCATATGAATATCTAAAATATCTCATTTTAAGTTCTTTAGACTCAAATTGATTGAAAACATTAGTGAAATAACGAACTTATTGCTACTACATAAGATTCAAAATCCAAAAACGACAAGACTCATGCTGTCTCGCTCATAATACTCGTACGATGCTGCAGCGAACTCCAGAGATGGCGCAAACGCATCAGCCAATAGCGGACGGATAGTTTCGCGCCATGCAAAAATTTGATTTCTGCGCAGGTACATCGGGGCACATAGCGCGTAGAACCGATGGCCGATGGGGCAGAGGGATTCTCGAATGGCGACCACGTACCGGCAAGCGCAGCGTCGGACACCCACCGACCAGATGGTCGGACGACCTGACTAAGGTCGCAGGAAGACGCTGGATGCAGGCCGCTTCCAACCAGTCGTATTGGAAATCCTTGGGGGAGGCCTATGTCCAGCAGTGGACTGCTTGGGGCTGATATGATGATGATGACATCGGTGTAACTTATAAAAGACGTAGTACTGTATCAGGCTGGCGTTTTAGCCACTACGCCATAAAGGTCATCTTTTCTTACCTCCTGGAGTTCAAGTAGAGGCAGGGACGGGTCTCGGAGACTCAACATGAATTTCTCGACGATTTCTCGCAGGCGGGGCGTGTTGTACGGCTCCGGTAGACAATAACCTGTCAACGGTTAATTCATTATCATCATCATCATCAGGTATTTATAGTCTCCACTACAGGAGCACGAACCTCTCTGTACTACTAGAGCCATACTTGGCCAGAGCAGTCAGAGAACTTGGCCTACACTCTCCACACTGGCCAGACGGGTTGGAGAGGTCTCATTGATGTTTATAAGCTTTGTTTAGCTTGTATTTCCTAAGTCGCCTTCTACGACATCCACGGGAAGACTTGGAGTGGTCCTATTATTATAGAGAAAATCCTATCCTAACTAATATTATAAATGCGAAAGTGTGTTTGTTTATAACGCTTTCACGTTGTAACTGCTGAACCGATCATCGTGAAATTTTGCATACACGTTGTCTGGGATACGGAGAAGGACATAGAGTACATTTTATCCCGAGAAAAACTGTTTTCGAAGAATCGACATTGACGCGGGCGGAGCCGCGGGCGAAAGCTAGTATAACATAATAAGAGCACAATGATCCAGTCCAGATGATCAGCGATATCATCCTCAACTACCTGTCCGGTGGTAGCAGGTATGTCATCGGGTACACCTGGCCTCCCGAGCTGCCACTTGCTTTCCCCCCATTCATCTGAGTGAGTAGAACCCCAATACCTTCATTCCCTTCTCAAATCTAACTTATTCCTATCCTTCCCCAGTTTAAAACTGCTTCCGATGGGCAGCAGCGTCGGAAGCACAAGAAGCCAAAGAAACTGCGCTCGCCAACCCGCCTGCCAAGCGTGGTGAGTATGGCAATATCCTCCCATGGAACGAACAATCCTTGGGAGAAGCCTTTGTCCAGCAGTGGACTTCTAGAGGCTGATATGTGATGATGAGGGCTAGCTCCGTGGCGCAGCGGTCAACACGCCAGCCTGCGACACGAGAGTGCCCGGATTCGATCCCCGGCCAGGTCAAGATGGAAAATGATCTTTTTCAGATTGGCCTGGGTCTTGGATGTGTATCTATATATGTATTTGTTATAAAATATAGTATCGTTGAGTTATTATCCCATAACACAAGTCTCGAACTTACTTTGGGGCTAGCTCAATCTGTGTGATTTGTCCGTATATATTTATTTATTTATTGATTCTTACCTTCTAATGTGTTCTCCAATATAGCTCTGTATTTGTTGTGGGCATGATTCAGTTTCTCAGACACGGGCGAGTTGTCCTCCAGTGGGAATTGTCCCTTGTACGGCGTCGCGGTGGTCACGAGTGATGGGTCATCCAGTTCTAAAAAAGAAATTAACACTTACACTGACAGGGCGTTAACCTAAGGGACGTGGGTTCAAATCCTACCTGTGGGGAGTTCGTTTCATTACATATTTTAAATTTTAGAAATAAAACTTTTTTTAAACTTTAATCAAATATAATGGTAGATACACAGTCTCATACAAAATGAAGCCTTAATAATGTCCCCGAGTCAAAACATCATGCATACAAACAACGACAAAAACGGTACATACTGAAAGTATAACTCCATCTTTTTTTTTCACTTTTGACGCGTAGTTTTTGCCTCATTTCAATGACCTTCGTCATCGCGAGACGTGTGAGTGCTAGCGCGGTTTATTAAAACTGTGGACAAAACAGCTCCGAAACTCGATTAGAGCGCTGTTTTGCCGGTGACACTTTTCGAGCGCGAATCGTGTATCCACCATTATATTTGATCTAAGATTTTAAACATCTTTCTTTTCCTTTTTAGTCTTTTTTTTAATTTGATACAGACAGACAGTGGAACCATATTATTAGGATCCCGTTTTTACTTTTTGGGTACGGAACCCTAAAAAAACGTTTCTTGTATGAGACGTCCTACTTATATCGATTATATTTTGTTTTTATTGATTAAATATATATACCAGGGCACTAAAAAAATTTCAAATAACAGTTTTTGTCTATGGAACACTGGCTGGTTTTGATGTCAATAAAAACTTAATTGGTTGTCTATAAGTAGGTTTACGGATTATTATTTTACGATTAACTGTGGAAAAGAGGTAGATGCATCACAAGGCGAACTCTTAGGCCGATCGTGACTCTCTATCGCTTGTTCCACGCTCTCGATTCCACGTCAAAAACATAACATTTCTAATTCGAATTTCCCCACTATATCTTTTACGAGCAAAATTAAAATTTAAAATATTCTGTCACATTTAACGGATCTGTCATCATCAGGTCCTTTTTTAGTCTCCACTACGGGAGCACGACCCTCTCTGTACTACTAGGGCCATACTTGGCCAGAGCAGCCAGAGGACTTGGCCTACACTCTCCACGCTGGCCAGACGGATTGGAGAGGTGTCTTAGATGTTTATAAGCTTTGTTTAGCTTGTATTTCCTAAGTCGCCTTCTACGACATCCACGGGAAGACTTGGAGTGGTCCTATTCTACTCTGCCGTATACCACACGGCTATTAACGGATCTGTATCGGGCATAAATTACAGTACCTGGGCGACCGAGCCTCGCTCGATATATGGTGGTGTTTCGGTGATAAACGAAATTAGCGACCATATTCTGCGTGGAAAGAAAAACGCATGAAAACTCAAAAACACTCGTTTTCCCAAACATAAGTCTAATCTAGATCGATTGTTTACCCCCGAAAACCCCCATATACCAAATTTCAGCGAAATCGTTAGAGCCGTTTCCGAGTTCATAGAAATAAATTTATATATAAACAAGAATTGCTCGTTTATAATAATAATAATAATTTCTTTACTTCCAGATAACCAAGATCCATTTTTTTGTTAGTAACACTTTGCTTAAGACCATATTAGTACTTAATACTTTGTGTGTGACAAAATTAAATCATTTTTAAAATTAAAATGTGACACCCTGCGCAGTGAACCTTTCCAATCGTGGCTAGCTACGTGGCGCAGCGGTCAACACGCCAGCCTGCGACACGGAGTGACCGGGTTCGATCCCCGGCCAGGTCAAGATGGAAAATTATCTTTTTCAGATTGGCCTGGGTCTTCGATGTGTATCTATATATGTATTTGTTATAAAATATAGTATCGTTGAGTTAGTATCCCATAACACAAGTCTCGAACTTACTTTGGGGCTAGCTCAATCTGTGTGATTTGTCCATATATATATATTTATTTATTTTATTTATTTAATCCTTTTGTATCTGACCATATATACGTTTAGAGGTATAAGATTCACTTACCCAAAGTACCAATAAGGGAGCCCATATCCAGCACAGCACCAGGCCTGAGATTCCACGTCACCTTGCCAGACTCAGGAGCAGACAGAGTCATGATCATTTTCATCACCTGTTCACAGATAATAGTACATTGTGACAAGCTTAACATAATACTTTTTGGTGAGGGCAATATTTTGAATCCAAAGCGAAACGAAGGAGTCTAGCATAGAATCTCGAGCGTAGCAAGGGATTTTAAGGAGTGTATCAGAAGAATATCACAAAACGTGTTTTTTTTTCGTTGCGCTGTTAGCCTTATTTTTCAAAGAATACTAGCATGAAAAAATATGAAGTACAGTTCAGAGATCGAAATAAATGGTTACATCAAAATATTTTCAAAAAAATATTTAAAACCTTACTAAATAAAATAGCAAAAAAACCATATCCAAAAAAAAATTCGTTGCGAATCACTTGATATTTTCAGCGACAAATACCAACTTTTATACGTCTATAAAAAGTATAACTAAATGAGCAATTTGCCTACCACTATGGTCTACTGGGTCTACTGAATATACCAACCTCAATTTCGGCGTAAGGCTGCCCCTTGTCCACATGTCCGCCATCTTCGATGAGTGTATTGACGAGTTTGCCGGCAGAGGGCGCCCGCAACTTTGACGGATCCTTTTCTTTCTCGAAGACCACGGTCTGGTTTCCGATGACGATGCGGTATTTATCCACTTCGTCTTTTAGGTACGTGGTATAGGATGCCCCGTCGATTGAGAGGAGAACGCCTAGAAATATAATATATATGGGGTCCTTCAAAAGGCGTGTTTACAGGTATCTTAAGAGACGGCAACGCATCAGCAGCTCTTCAGGTGTTGCAGATGTCCATGGGTGACGGTGACTAATTTCTATCAGGTCGCTCGTGTGCTCGTTTGCCGTCAAATATACATAAATAAAACTGGCCAAGTGCGAATCGGACTGGCGCACGAAGGGTCCCGTACCGTTATCGATAAAAAAGGCAAAAATATCATGTCTGTTGTATGGTATTAATTTTATTTTTAAAGCGAATATAGGACTAAATATTCTGTGAATATTTCAAGCATCTACCGGTTGCCGTTATCAACATCGAGCAAAAACAAGCAACGGCAAAAAATCACGTTTGTTGTATGGGAGCCCCCTTAAATATTTATTTAATTCTATTTTTTAGCATTTGTTGTTATATCGGCAAAAGAAATACATCATCTGTGAAAATTTCAGCTGTCTTACTATCACGGTTCATGAGATACAGCCTGGTGACAGACAGACGGACAGAAGAGCGATATTAATAGGGTCCCTTTGGGTACGGAACCCTAGAATAAAGGCTTGTAAAAAGGAGATTTACCGCCGTCAGTGAGTTTGTGCACCTCCATCTCCTTGAAGCTGCCGTTCATGGCGAGGAAGTAGGACGTGGGGCCGGACTTGGTGGCCTGCACCTTGTACTTGTGACCGCTGTGGATGAGCTCCACGTCCACGCAGTTGGACAGCTGGCTGGAGCCCTGGATCTGACCCCTGACGAGGAAAATAAGTTGTTACAAGTTCTTCTTCTTCAGCCCATTGTGGTCTCCCTCCGTGGTTAAGCCTGTAGACCTGGGGGTCGTTGGATCGATTCCCACGGAAAGCATACTTTGTTTAGTTGTTTCCAGTTTGGTAAGGACATTGCAGGCTTGAATATCCTGATTGTCGGATAGAAAAGATGATTCCGTGCTTCGGAAGGCACGTTAAGCCGGTGGTCCTGGCTGCCATCTGGTAGTCGTTAAAGGAACTACGTCAGAGGCTGAGAGGCGGTTCCGAAGAATTCTGACACCAGGGTGTGCATGGTCGATTGACCGTGAGACCTACTCGAAATGATGATGAGTCAATCAGCAGAAAATGGGAGAAAATTTTACCCATTAGGGATACTGTAAGCAAAAGGAAACTTACTTTTCTAAAGCGCTTTTGAATTCTTGGAAGTGCGCTGTGATGATGTTGTCAGCGATGAGGATGGAGCCGCAGATCACTCCTAGCATGATGTCCGGCTTTTCTGATTGCATCTGAAATAAAACATAATAAATAAATAAATATATACGGACAAATCACACAGATTGAGCTAGCCCCATGGTGAGTTCGAGACTTGTGTTATGGGATACTACCTCAACGATACTATATTATATAACAAGTACATATATAGATAAACATCCAAGACCCAGGCCAATCTGAAAAAGATAATTTTACATCTTGACCTGAACGGGGATCGAACCCGGGCACCCTCATGTCGCAGGCTGGCCTGTTAACCACTGCGCCACGGAGCTGTCAAATTACATTTTATTAGTTAGAAATATTTTATCGTATAAGGCTGGATAGTTAAGGTCGCCGGTCGTATCGTACCTGCATGAGGGGGGCACAGGACACAGATAACTGCCTCCGTGATCCAGTGGTTAAGGCGTTTGCCTGTAGACCTGGGGGTCATGGGTTCGATTCCCACGGAAAGCATACTTTGTTTAGTTGCTTCCAGTTTGGTTAGGACATTGCAGGCTTGAATCACCTGATTGTCTGATAATAAAGATGATTCCGTGCTTCGGAAGACACGTTAAGCCGTTGGTACCGGCTGCCATCTGGTATTCGTTAAAGGAACCACGTCAGAGGCCGAGAGGCGGTTCCAAAGAACTCTGACACCAGGGTGTGCTTGGTCGATTGACTGTGTAACCTACACGAAATGATGATGATGAGGACAGAGATGGGTGGCATAAAAGGGAGGCCTATGCTGAGCCGTGGGCTGTAGAAGGGCTGATATGATATGATGATGATGAGGCTAGATTTCACTTTTTTACTTTGTTCCGTTCACTTGGGGTTTTGTCTTCAGGAAGATCGTAAATATCTTTATACATCAAACTGTTCATGTTTATACTTCTGCAAGACCTTTTTCAGAACTGTCTTAATACTTTCAGCATTCAAAAAATATCTTCAGTGATTGGATTTGGTAGATATTATTCTTATCTTCTTATAAAATAGGTTTTATATTCCTCTCTTTCTTCCGCCAGTTCCTTCACTTAAGAAGAAACCTATATTTTTTCCTTTATTTGTTTTATAAAAGTGTGTCTCGGCCTTCCCGGTCCCCTTTTTCCTTCTAGCTTTTCTTCTATGATCTTTTTGATCAAATTGTCGTGTCTTATTAGGTGTCCTACCATCTTTCCTCTTCTATTCACAATAATTTACAATGTGTCTTTTCTCCTACCCTTTTCAAGACCTATATATATATTATGTATGTAAAACATGACTGCCTTACCCTCTCAGCAATGAGCGCATCCAACCAGCTCGTGTCTATGTTGTTCTCCTGGAAGGCAGCAGTTTCTAGCAGCGTGATCAGGTACTCTACTGTGGTTCTGAAGTCACCACGAATGGACAGCTCTTTGAGGGCTATAACCAAGTTCCTGAAATAAAACCATAGCTCTGATAAATAACTTGGTTAACAGTCACGAAAGTGTATAAAATAATAATAATAATCAAGAATACTATCAGAAATTAGATCAGAAACATCAGAAATCAGATCAGAAATGTCAGAATCAGTCATAATGAAATATCCTTATACGTTCCTTATGGTCTACTGGTATACTCTCTCTAGCTTGCTCTCTTGTCTCGTCCTCGCCTCACGAGAAACAAGGAACGAACTGAGAAATCGTGGAAATCGACAGACGCAGCCCAAATGAAATATCCCCATACGTTCATTTAGAACGTCTGGGGATGCCAGTAGTAGACCATATATAACTTATGGTCTTCTATAGTCTTCTGGTGTACTTACTCCCTAGCCTACTTCCTGGTCTCGCCCCACGAGAAGCAATGCCCAAACTGACAATCAGCAAACTTGTGGAGACCATCGGACACGGCCATACTGATATTCCCGATATAGTACATCAGTAGACCATAGTAGACCATATATCGTTATATATAACGATATATGGTCTACTATGGTCTTCTGGTGTACTTATTCTCTAGCCTCCTCCTTAGTTTCACCCCACGAGAAATGCCCAAACTGAGAATCAACAAACTCGTAGAGACCACTAGACGATGAAAGAATGAAATATCCCCATACGTTCATTTAGAACGTCTGGGGATGCCAGTAGTAGACCATATATAACTTATGGTCTTCTATAGTCTTCTGGTGTACTTACTCTCTAGCCTGCTCCCTGGTCTCGCCCCACGAGAAGCAATGCCCAAACTGAGAATCAGCGAACTCGTGGAGACCACCCGACGCGGCCACACTGAAATATCCCCACACGTTCTTCGAGGATCTGAAGTTCAGCTCTTGCACCGTACCGGAGGAGGGTTTGAAACCTAATGACAAAATTTAAATAACACATCTATTAGGAAATCAATTTTTAAGACAAAAAAAAAAAGTTGTCTGTAAAGTCGGTTTACAGACGATAATTTTACGTGATAACGGTGGAAGAGAGATAGATGCGTCACAAGCCGAACGCTTAGTCCGATTGTGCCTTTCTATCGCTTGTTCCGCGCTCTCGTTTGCTTGCACACGGAACGTGACACCTTTTCGTGCGTGCAGCCGGCTATCATCGATCACGTCAAAAAGCTACATATATTATTAGCAACCTTTAGTGTAATTACAGAATAAGCACTACTTACATACATTCTCTGCAAAGGTATTCAAATAATTATCAACTCAATGCGGTTAGCGATATGGTGTAATTTAGCTCGCGTCAGAACGCAGCAGCTTTTCGTTCAGATACCAGAGACCCATTGCAAGCCAATTTTATTCTTATTGCTCTGGATAAAAGATTCATAATTCGTTGAAGTCGGTGAAGGTCGTCCTTACTGGATGTGGCCGGTGTTAGCCTCAAAGTGGTCACCGCGGGTAGGTATTCGATACCGACACCGACAGTGAGATATTGTGTAATGGATGATGTTTCCAAATCCAACGAATTCATATCCTTCCCTAGCTTTAAAATGCTTCTGATGGGCAGCAGCGTCGGAAGCACAAGAAGCCAAAGAAACTGAGCTCGACCAAGCGTGGTGAGTATGGCAATATCCTCCCATGGAACGAAGCATCTTCGGGAGAGGCCCTTGTACAGTAGTTTTCTGAAAAGTTTAGCACCATATGGTGCTAAACTTTTCAGAAAACTCATTTCTGTTCAGCAGTCTCCTTGTATTGGCGCAGTACGGGAATTTCTCAAAGAATCAGTAGAATTTACCTTCGTCGGGATTTTCTGATGTAATCCTAGCAGCAATAACGTGTCCCCAGGGAGAAGGCCGCTGCTTAGGCTCGTCAAAGTCAATCTGAGACATGCCCCATGGGGATTCCCCGTACAGGAGACGAATGTCCTTAATGTGGTAGAGTGGGAGACCCATGGCAATCTAGAAAAACAAAATAGTTTTCATGTAGAAATATGTGATTTGTCGATGCAAAAGATTTTTGAAGTAAAGATATAATAGGGCGCATGAAACACTGTTTTGAGTGATGTTGTACCTCACTAATAATCAAACGCTATGCTGAAAACCTGCAAAAAGATCTTGGTCCTTTAAAAATATTAGTCTGTTGAGAAGAACGCGTGGAAAATCACATAATGAAGCAATGTCAAAGAAATATGACCGTCTGCTCAAAAGACCACAGTCATACTGGTGACTGGTTCTAAGTATTAACTCATTCCTGGACAGGTAACCGCTATAGCATTCTTTTTTTTTTTTTAACCTTTTCTGTCCCACTGCTGGGCAAAGGTCTTCCCCATAAGTTTCCATGTCTCTCTATTCTGTGCCACTTCCAACCACTTTCGTTCAAAATATTTGATGTCATCACACCAACGCTTTCGAGGTCTGCCCGGTTTTCTACGTCCATCTTCCGGAGTCCATTTTGTTTTTGAAGCAGCCCAGCGATCTGGGTGCATTCGGCAAACGTACGTTTACAAGTACCCTCGAAGAGATATTTAGAAAGACAACGGCTTTGTGGGAAGAGAAAGGCATACTGATAGGCGCTAAAAGGCTCACAAACCTTAGATTTGCAGACGACATAGTACTTTTTGCTTCCACGGCAGAAGAATTACAAGAAATGCTCGAAGACCTCAGCAGGGCAAGTCTTGAGATTGGACTTTCAATGAACCGGTCTAAGACGCAGGTCATGACCAATAGCACGAGACGTAAGGTTGAGGTAGATGGGCAAGAGATCCGCTATGTCGATGAGTATATTTACTTGGGCCAGCTAGTCTCCTTCAGCAACAGGCAAGAAAAATAAATAAATCGCCGTATAGACATTGCTTGGTAGAGCTACTGGTCCATGAAAGAGCTTAGAAGGGTAATCTTCCACTGTCACTGAAACGCAGACTCATCGCCATCCTAACTTACGGTGCCCAAACTTGGTCGCTCACCGAGGAGCAGAAGTCCAAGCTCAAGATTTGCCAAAGAACTATGGAGCGAAGTATTCTGGGTGTCACAAGATTGGACAGAGTGCCGAACACAGTGCTTCGTTCAATTACCGGTATTGCGGATGTGGGCCGCAAAGCAGCCAAGTTGAAGTGGCATACATAAAAATAAAACTTGTATTGTGTATCGTTCAGTGTCCGTCATAGTGTTAGCATACTGCAGTTGCGCGTTGGGAAGGTAATACGTGTCTGTCATATTAGTACACTATAAATAAATTAATAAAAATGTTTATTTTCAGACAACTATTTAGTCCATTTCTTTTGTTAGTAAACTTATATGTAGGTGTGTTAGTACTTATATTCTACAAGTGAAATTCCCCGCTGTCGGCTATTGCTTTCAGAACACTGTGAGAGCTGCCCCGTATTCGGCGCAGCATTGATGCCGCTTTTTTACGAAGGATCGCATCAAAGCCATCCACTCCCGCTTGACTATAGATCCGACACTAAAGGTTTTTAAAATATGTTCAAAAGCGCTTGGTCTTCTCAAAAGACTGTGGTCTACTGAGAAGACCCAGGAGTTTCTAAGTATTTACGCTACCTGCAGTTGAGCGGCGGGCAGGTTGACATCAGCGACCATCTCCGTACAGGGATGCTCCACTTGCAGACGAGGGTTTAGCTCCAGGAAGAAGTACGTATCTGTCGCGGGCTCGTACAGGTATTCTACTGTTCCAGCGCTCACGTAGCCCACCATCTTGGCGAGACGGACAGCAGCCTGTATAAAAAAGTTATTAAGCTAAAATCTATGCGTAGATTTTATGTACAACATCAATTGGCTTGGCATATAAATCTGTTTGTTTAGTGATTAAACACAACTATGTAACATAACTCTTTAATAAAATATTTATTAGTGCAAAACTGTTTGCGCTATGTAACATAACAAAAAAATCATAAAGGATAAACTTTTTTCAGTTAATCAATCAATAAGTAAGTAAGTAAGTAAAAATACTTTATTGCACCACAAATATACATTAGAATTTAAAGAAAAAATAAACATAAATAAAATAGCACAATAGGCGGCCTTATCGCCAAGGCAATCTCTTCCAGGCTACCTTTGGATGAAAGGAATAAATTGACGAAATTAATGGATGATGCGACTGGTTTGAGAAAAATAACTATGAACAAAAAAAATATATAAATCATCAATACATATAATAAAAGAGTAAAAAAATGTTTCTGTACATTGAATATATTTACAAAAAAAGTATATAGGGCAATGGAGACATACTAATAGAGTAAGAATTAAAAAAAAAACATCTGTCTGTTTGGTTGTCTGTTTATACACGCTAATCTCCGGAAATACTGGACGGATTCGAATGAAACTTTTTTTCATTGTATCGCTATTAAGCTTGAGAAACATATAGGGTATAATTTATTTTGAAAACTGAAACACCTGATGCAGAGCTATAACGGTCCAGCTAAACTATAAGAAATATAAAAATGACGCCTTAACAAAAGTTGTTTAGCCTGATGAGCATTTTCTGCGGAGTCATAAAATCCACGCGAACGAAGTCGCAGGCATATAAAGAACATAGTCGCGGGTAGTATGAAAATAAATGTAGGTTTCTTTTTTTTTTTCAAAGTCTTTTAGAAGTCTATTCAGCCAGTTAGGTTACCTTCTCCATCTCAATGAAGACATCAGGCTTAGCGACGCCTGCGGGAGCTTCTTCTATAATTTTCTGGTGCCGACGTTGGATGGAGCAGTCACGGCCGAACAGGGATATGGCGTTTCCTGAAAAATATTTTTATTTTTATGTTACAGAACGGCAAACGAGCAAGCGAATCACCTGATGGTAAGCAATCACCGCTGCCCATGGACAACTGCAACACCAGGGTGTGACAGGTGCGATGCCGGCCTTTCAAGAAGTTGGGTGGAGGGGAGGGGGGGGAGACGAAAGAAGCATAGAAGCGGTGGAGCTTGATATTCAAACGTCAACTTTCTGTGAGAGTGTGGTACTTCCACGGACGAGCCGGCCCATTCATACTACTAGCAAAGATTAAATTTGCCGGTAGTTACTTACATACACGAAAAAAACAACGTGTTGCAGTGCCGGCAGAAGTAAAAACTCCGCGCGGTAGAAAGAGAGGGGGATATTACTTCCTCTCCTTCGCAGCGCCGGCGCCGGCAGGTCACGTGTTCGTCTGACTAATTTTCGATCAGATGCGTGACCTGAAGCGAGTTTATCATTTTTTACCCATCCCAAAAAGAGCACAACGCTGCTAAAAAGTTTTCAATTTCCTGTCCAAATCATTTCGTGTAGGTGTCACGGTCAATCGACCATGCACACCCTGGCGTCAGAGTTCTTCAGGAACCGCCTCTCGGCCTCTGACGTGGTTCCTTCAACGACTACCAGAGTGCAGCCGGGACCAACTGCTTAAAATGCCTTCCGAAGCACGGAATCATCTTTATTATAAGACAATCAGGTGATAACAGCCTTCGTGGTCCAGTGGTTAAGGCGTTTGCTTGTTGACCCGGGGGTCGTGGGTTCGATTACCACCCGAAGCATACTTTCTTTAGTTGTTGCCAGTTTGGTTAGGACATTGCAGGCTTGAATGACCTGATTGTCTGAGAGTAGATTCCGTGCTTCGGAAGGCACGTTAAGCCGGTGGTCCCGGCTGCCATCTGGTAGTCGTTAAAGGACCCACGTCAGAGGCCGAGAGGCGGTTCCGAAGAACTCTGACACCAGGGTGTGCATGGTCGATTGACCGTGACACCTACTCGAAATGATGATGATGATGAGGTGATTCAAGCCTGCAATGTCCTAACCTCCCGTGGGAATCGAACTCACGCCCCGCTGGTCAACAGGCAAACGCCTTAACCACGGAGGTAGTTATAGGTATTTCCGTATGTAGATATTTCCGTTTGAAGGTTTTAAGAGTAAGTTTCACTTACCGTACTGATCAGCTAGAAGCTGTACCTCCAGATGGCGCGCGGAGCAAGCCAGCTTCATCACGAATATCGGGGAGCCAGGTACCTCGGCTTGTACCTGTTACATATAAAATATTAATACATACATAGCCGTGTGGTTTAGAATAAAACCACTCCTAGTCAGCGACGAAATACAAGCTAAACAAAGCTCATAAACATCAATGAGACCGCTCCGCGAGCCCAGTAGTTAAAATTTATTGACGGTTTCGTGTCTTTGAGTAGGTGAACGTCCAGTGCTGCATGAGTGACTCATGCAGACTGGATCGATACTATCGATAGTGCAAAAAGGTTGAATAGCAATATAATATGCATGTGCAATATAATATGGACTAGCTCCGTGGCGCAGCGGTCAACACGCCTGCCTGCGACACGGAGTGACCGGGTTCGATCCCCGGCCAGGTCAAGATGGAAAATGATCTTTTTCAGATTGGCCTGGGTCTTGGATGTTTATCTATATATGTATTGGTTATAAAATATAGTATCGTTGAGTTAGTATCCCATAACACAAGTCTTGAACTTACTTTGGGGCTAGCTCAATCTGTGTGATTTGTCCGTATATATTTATTTATTTAATATAATATGTGTAGTTAACGAGAATATCTTGTTATATTACTTTTTAACTTTAATCGATACTATCGAAAAATAAACAACTATCGATAGTCCAAACTTATCAAAACTATCGATAGTAAAGTTGTTAGAGGCGATAATAGTATCGATACTATCGATAGTATCGATAGCATAGCGACTATCAAGGATTAATACTATCGATACTATTGCAAATCATCAATAGTATTACCACATTTTGCACTATCGATAGTATCGATAGTCCTATCGATATCCTAACTGATTTTAGAGGTCAACTATCGATAGTGGAACAATCGATAGTTCGGCAACACTAGTTGGTACCCCGCACCCGGTGAATCAAGGATACTGTGCGCTTTCTTATAATGGCTGACAGACTGTTAACTCCAGCCTCTGCCATTATTTGTTGTCTAACGTCCCAGCTTAACTGCCAGGTACTTTAAAAATTGTAAGTTAAAACATTCAACGGATAAGGAAAGCTTGCATCCAATCAAGCGTGCTTTATAACGTATTGTGTACTACCTAATACATTATTTTGAAAAACAAACGATAGCGAGTTTTAAATTTCGCACAGCGCCATCTAGCGGCTAGTTTTAGTTACATCATATAATTAAAATATTTTTAGTAATTGTAAACTTATTAACTATACTAATATTATAAAGCTGAAGAGTTTGTTTGATTGTTTGTTTGTTTGAACGCGCAAATCTAAAGAACTACTGGTTCAAATTGGAAAATTATTTTTGTGTTGGATAGTCCATGTATTGAGAAAGGCTTTAGGCTATAAAACATCACGCTGTGACCAATAGAAGTGAAGCATCAATAAAAAATGTTTGGAAACGGGGGAAAATTATTTATCTATACTAAGAAAAAGAATAACAGAAATTGCCGCGGACGAAGTCGCGGGCAATAGCTAGTTATAATATATTAAACGTAAACTTATTATAACTAAATATATACGAATAAATCACACAGATTAAGCTAGCCACGAAGTAAGTTCGAGACTTGTGTTATGGGATACTAACTCAACGATACTATATTTTATAACAAACTACCTTTCGCCTGCGTCTATAAGAACTAAGAACGTTTGGTTAGGACATTGCAGGCTTGAATCACCTGATTGTCTGATAATAAAGATGATTCCGTGCTTCGGAAGGCAGGTTAGAAAGAAAGAAAGAAAGAAAGAAAAAATGTTTATTTGATATATCACAAACAGAACAATAACAATAATTATTTCTAGTTGTATAAACCAAATTGTATATATTTGTGTTTATATCAAAAAGGCCTCCTCTCAGCATAAAGTTGTGGTGAACACCACAACGCTGGTCTTCCGAGGACACCATTACAAAATTAAAACAAAAACTAAAATTTGATGAACACACACACATTACAACAATAATCTAGGGTGGCGCTACAGTATATATTTACACTTATCTCTTGACCATAATCTAGGCCAAAGGCAAAGATATGGTCTAGGATCGAGCGAGCTCACCCAGAAGAAGCCTATTCACTCTAATTTTAAAATGATTCAAGTTATATGCGCGCGGCAATACAGACGCAGGCAATGAATTCCAATCCTTAGCTGTGCGCATAATAAAAGAAGCGAAAGAAGGGAAAGCGCTTGGTACGAATGTTAGGAATTTTAACCAAGTAAGGATGGTACCCAGCGGTGCATATTTATTTATTAACTAGCTTTCGCCCGCGGCTCCGCCCGCGTCAATGTCGATCCCTCGGGATTGGTACTTTTTCCCGTGATAAAAGTTAGCCTATGTCCTTCTCCATACTCCAGAGAACTTGTATGCAAAATTTCATGATGATCGATTCAGTAGTTACGGCGTGAAAGCGTAACAAACAAACAAATAAGCAAACAAACTCACTTTCGCATTTATAATATTAGTAAGGATATTTATTCTTCTACTAGCTTTCGCCCGCGGCTCCGCCCGCGTCAATGTCGATCCCTCGGGATTGGTACTTTTTCCCGTGATAAAAGGTAGCCTATGTCCTTCTCCATACTCCAGAGAACTTGTATGCAAAATTTCATGATGATCGGTTCAGTAGTTACGGCGTGAAAGCGTAACAAACAAACAAACAAACTCACTTTCGCATTTATAATATTAGCAAGGATATTTATTCTTCTATGCTGATCTGGGAGAAAAGAAAAACGCAGAATGCACCAGCTGCTGTTCTTCCCGCACAAATCGTAAAAGCCTCTCAACAAATCTCGACGAAACATACAACGTGATTTTCAACTCCCTAGCTATATTGAAATTTGGGAATCAGAATCCCTTATGGAATACAGAAATGTAAGAAAAAAAGGTAAAAAACGAAAAAATTTATTTTACCTTTCATAGAAATTCGTTCATAGAAATTCGGAAACCTAATTTTCTTTTTCGTTTTTCACCTTTTTTTCTTGCAATTCTGTGTTCCATTAGTGATTCTGATTCCCAGATTTCAATAAAGCTAGGGAGTTCAAAATCACGCTGTATTAGTAGGCGATGCGGCTAGCAAACCATCTCTATTTTGATTCCGATACCTGACATCCACCGTGGCTTTGAGGTCTTAAAGACAGGTCTGTTAATCTAGTATACTAATAAAAAAACTTATTAATCATAATAACAGAAATTGTCGCGGACGAAGTCGCGGGCAACAGCTAGTAAAACTAATATATTTTAAACTTATTAATTTATAGTTTTAAGGATATTTTTAATATAAGATGTAACTAAAACTAGCCGATAGATGGCGCTGTGCGAAGTTTAGAACTCGCTATCGTTTGTTTTTCGAAATAATATGTTATCCACAATTTTAAATTGTTGCGTAGATCTCCGATGGATGAATTTTTGAAGTACCTGGCCGTAGGGCTGGGACAGTGTAAAATATTAAGTACTGAAATTGAAAAAACCGGTTAGTCGGACTCGCGCACGAATGGTTCCGTACCGTTATTTATAAGTTGAAAGTTTTTAAAAATATTTTTATTATATGATGTAACAAAAATATTTTTCAACAATTTTTCCTTTATCTGTGCTATAAGAAGTTGCTTCATGCCAAATTTCAAGATTCTGAGTTCACGGGAAGTACCCTGTAGGTTTTGATTTCCTTGCGAATGTCGAAAATTATTAAAAATATTTTATGATGTAATAATTTTTTTTAATATTTCGCAATTTTTCCTTTATCTGTGCTATAACACGTTGCTTCATACCAAATATCAAGATTCTGAGCTCACGGGAAGTACCCTGTAGGTTTTGATTACCTTGCAAATCTCGAAAAATTATTAAAAATATTTTCAACCGACTTCAAAAAAAGAAGGAGGTTCTATGTTCGACTGTATATTTCTTTTTTTTTATTATTTGATGTACCTCAAAAATTATGCTTTTTGCCATTTTTAGGGTTACCGTACCCAAAGAGTATAAACGGGACCCTATTAATTTCGCTCCACTGTCCGTCTGTCTGTCTCCCTGTCCGTCTGTCACCAGGCTGTATCATTGATGGTCTTCATATTGATGGTCTGAGTCACCCCTTTAAGGGTCCAAAACGATCAAAATATCATGTATAACGAACTTTAAAGGATAACTATCAGAGCTAAGTAGAGCTTACACACGGAACTTCAAAGAGCTATATCTTTACCATTTTTTGTTTAATCGACAAAAGGAAAAATACGTGTCCAATATTTTTTGAATATCTAACTGACGGACTAATTATATTTTTTTAGGAAACGGACTAATTATATTTGTTAAGACAGTTGTTAGTTACATAAAACAAATTCTGATTTTTTTATACATAATTGTACGGAACCCTTAGTGCGCGAGTCCGACTCGCACTTGGCTAGTTTTTTTTTAAGTCGGTTAAAACGTGTTTCAAAGTGTCTTACCTGTCTGAACATATTGTGGAAGTCATCAGGATTCTCCACCTTCCTGATGCCCTTGCCACCACCGCCCTCGGACGCCTTGATCATGACGGGGAACCCTGGCAAAACCGACAATTCATATTACAGTTATTGTGAAATAAATCTATACATATAATAAAACAGTAAAAATATTTTGTCTGTACATTTAGAATTTTTGACTGAAATGGATACAGGGACACTTAAAAAGAATAAGAGAAAGCAAATATTTTTTTTTTGAATTTTTTGTCTGTCTGTCTGTCGGTCTGTCTGTATGTATGATCACGATTATCTCCGAAAATACTGAACCGATTTACTTCAAACTTTCACCAATTGCTTTGTTTTAACTCAGCAAAACATCTAAAGTTTGTTTCATCAAAATCGGTTCATTAAAAAAAAAGTTATGGTCATTTGAATGAACTCAAAGCATTAGTTTGCCTGCAAATATACACAGTGAATTTTTTATTGTTTTGGACCCTTAAAGGGGTGACTCAGACCATCAAAATGAACAACTTTTCCTACGGGAACAATGCTGGGAACTCAAAATAAAATTCGACATTCCCATACAAACTGGCCGGGCGGCGGGACTCTTTTTTATGGAAATGACAAATTTTTTTTTGAGTTCCCAGCATTGGTCCCATAGAAAAAGTTGTTCATATTGATGACCTGAGTTTAACTTCTAAAGGGGTAAAATTTATATGGAATTTTCTCATTTTTGGACTTAGATGTATGAACGTAGGTATATAGGTTCTTGATTAAAATTAAAAAAGAAGTGTGTGGGACATAGATTTAAAAAAAAAAAATTTCGTCTCTCTGAATAGATGTCACATTTTGCCATTTTTGTATGGGAACCTAGTGTGTCAATAGCGGGGGTGTGAGGAAGAGAAAAGGGAGGCGTGGTTTCAGGAGTGCTATTTGTGAACGGGTGATTCGATAAAGACGTACAAGTTTCCATATAAAAATCTGTCATTTAGTAAAGTCGAAGGTTTGAAAATAGCACACCTGACTTTTGACGCCGTTATCATAAGAGATGTATCAATACAGCGTAATATCGATATCGAAAAATACACATAAAACCTCTTCTATGCTATTGTGAGGTGCAAACTCTTACTTGTAAAACACAATTTTTCTGGATTTTCTGCGTTTTGAACTCTCAGTAATAAATGAATTACTACTTTGCAGAATCGAGAAATAACAAAAAAAAACAAGTTTCTTATATGGGAAGGGTTCTGTGAAAAGGACAACGCCGATTCGACTATTGGAAGTGGCAATTTTATTTTTTTCGCGCGGCCACCGGCCCCGCCTTTTTTTTCTAGCAGATAATAGCGTTATTAACAAAACTTATTATGACATACATAACTGTAAACTCAGTCTGGATAGAGTTATCAGAATTAGAAATTGGTAATTATTATATTTTCATTTAAGTGCCAGCACAGTGAAATCATATATTTATATGAATTTTATTGTTATATATATATAAATGCATACATGTATATAATTACTAATCACTTCTTTAACCATTACGTGGTAGACAAACACCAGTGCTATATGATCTAAAGGGTACGTTTGGCTTTGTTTGGTGGACGTGTAGGTAGATAAGGGAATCCAATAGCGATGGGTTGTAGCCGCATCGCCTTTGACATAGTCCGAGATATTCATCTGAGACATTTGCTTGATATTTCAGATTATTTTTTTTATTATTTATTCCCGTGAATGTCTTTTACGCTTTGCTTTTGTACAGCACATGGTTTTTGCTTATGTCGTAGACCAGCATGATAGAATTAGATTTTAATTATTTTATGAGATAATAACAATAACCCTTCTGTACCCCTCTCCACCAAACTGCATACGATTCAAAATGAGACGTATTTTGAATTATTGCTAATTGTGCAAACAAAACATTGAGAGGGCCCTTCCCGGCGCGTTGAAAAGCTTGTTGTTTCATCCATTTGATTAACAAGCAAGTGAGAACGTAATAACATTGAATGAAAAACTTGTTCCAGGTAATACGTGTTTTTCAGTAAGCCTTGCAAGTTAGTGAAATAAATGTTTTTCATTTAGAATGTTCATTACATTTTCAAGGTTTATATAAAAACAGTTTCTTTACTTTTACTATTTATGAGTAGTTTGTGAACGGCCGAAGTTCAGGTAAAGTTTGTACAAAAATAAGATTTTTGGAGACATACTGAATTTATTTGTCATATTTTTTTTTTATTTCAATAGAAACCTATTAATAGTGCACAAGATAACTGTAAGTTGAAAAGATTGAAAAAGTCTGTTACAACGCCATAATCACGTACGAGGGTAGGGCTCTCTTAAGTCCTGTATGTATTGGGGTACATCTCTTATGGAGTTGCGCAGACCGCAAGAGGGGGCACCATCTACGTAAAACACTTTTGTCATATCAAAACCAAGATAATTGTCGAAAGCCTACTCCCATTATGTTCCAAGTGCAACGTATGGTCTGCCTGCTGAATAAGGTAGTTCGCCATCTGCTGAAGTGACCCCGCGGTTTACTGTTGGGTCATCATGCTGCCCAAGCGCTGAGTGGCGCCACGAAAGCTCTCACAGGTGTTCATGAAGCAGATCAACTACTAATGATGGCAACTATTGAAGTGGCAGTTGCGCTGTTAGTATATGGAAGTGAACAATGACAGCAACAACAAGGGGAACGTCAAAGCTGAAGTCACTATGCTATCGGCTGCACCAATAATTCAAGAGTGAAGCGAAACAGTGAAGACGACGGCCAAGCAAAGAACAAAAAGACCTACCTAATGTATCAAGTATCTATCAAAGCTACTTCAGACTTCCCCAATAAACAGTTACTATATACTCTTAACCTCAAGGAGGTAGCGGAGAAGAGCCTGCTGCTGTATCGTTGATGAAAAAGACTTCAAAAAAGTATAGTAGTGATTAAAATGTCCAAAATAATTTTATTTATTATTTAATTGCAACTTTTAATGAACTTAGTGAAAAATAGTGCAAAAACCTATGAATATAATATCTAATCCTTATAACTCAGTTCGGACTGAGTTTAGAGGTATATATGCCCTTATAACTTTATTTTGTTATTGATTATCGGGACTATCGTGTGATGTGTGACGCACGCCCTCATTATTGTTCTACTAAACCATATAACCTTTTCTATTCGGAACACCTAGATTACTCACCTTAATCTAGATAATCGTGCCCTACAAAATCTATGTACCTATGTCCTATTTCTCGCATTGTATATAAACTCATATTCTTGACAATAAAGGCATTCAGTGATCGAACCTCAACGACAGTGTTTCATTAGTACACCCCCTCGTGCTACATCATAAAGGTATGGTTAGTGGCCGCGCGAAAACAAAAAGACGTCAATAACCGGCATTGTCCTTTTGAAATATTATCTATTTCGGTTCAATAGATACAGTCATGTGGCAGATGGATGGACGGATGGACGTCGAAGGCTTAGTATTACCTTTCCGTTTTTACTCTTAGGGAACGGAACACTAAAAATAATAAATTTTCGGGAAAGTCGTAGAGAGTGAATTTATTATTATTTATTTCTTGGCATTAACTTTATTACTTATATTATTACACTCATCTGTATTCATGTAAATTATCGATGTTTGGCAAAAAATAACAAAGTGCATCACTATGCGTCTTTCCGCCTTTCACTGACAATGGAATTTGACGTTTTTAATGGAGGATAAATATGTTTATAATATTGTAAATAACATGAACTTGCATTACTTAAATGAGAAAAGTCCAGCGCGATAGTTTACTATAATATTCATTTTAGTATTTTAGAAGGACAGAACTTCAGAAATTGGCCTGTTTATAATTTTAAAAATTAAATTCCGCTCTGTTACATACCCCTCGACAGGCGTCAGAGGACTGAGGCCTAGTGTATAGTATACGCTACTTTTAAGGGTATCAGTAACATGACGTATCAAGCAATACGCTGCTTCTAGAGACTTCATACTTCTATGGTGTGGGTAGATGAAATTTTTCTATGGTGTGGGTGGGTGGTATAAACTTTGTATCGAAATTTTCTTATTTCTGGACTTAGCCGTATGAATTTAAGTATATAAGTTCTAGGTTACTATTATATAATATCTGTGTAGGTAAAATGGACGATATTTTCCCCTGAAGGGGTAAAATAGCGGGGTAAAGATTGTATAAGAATTTACTTATTTCTAGACTTAGAAGTATGAAAATAGGTAAATAAATTCACGATTACAATTGAAAAAGATCTGTGTAGGTCAACTGGAAAGAAATCTCCCAGAAGGTGGGTAAAGTTTGTTTGGAAATTGGAAATTTTCTCATTTCTGGACTATGAATTATGAAAATAAATAGGTATGTTCTCGATTACAATTAAAAAAATATATGTGGGTGAAATGGACAAAATTCACCCCTAAAGGGGTAAAATGGGAGGGTCAAGGTTTTATGGAAATTTTCTCATTTCTGGACTTAGAAGTATAAATAATATCTATACTTCCATAATAACACTAATATTATAAATGCGAAAGTAACTCTGTCTGTCGTTTTTTTACGCTTCAACCATTGAACTGATTTGGATGAAATTTGGTATGGAGGTGTGAGGCCCGAGGAAGGACATAGGGTATGTTTGATTCCGGGAAATTCTACTGTTCCCGAGGGATCGACACTAACGCGGGCGGAGCCGCGGGCAACAGCTAGTATATATATATATACAGACAAATCACACAGATTGAGCTAGCCCCAAAGTAAGTTCCAGATCTTTTTTAGGGTTCCGTACCCAAAGGGTAAAAACGGGACCCTATTAATTTCGCTCCGCTGTCCATCTGTCAGCAGGCTGTATCTCATGAACCGTGATAGCTAGACAGCTAAAATTTTCACAGATGATGTATTTCTGTTGCCGCTATAACAACAAATACTAAAAAATACAACAAACGTGATTTTTTTTTGCTTGTTTTTGCTCGGTTTTGATAACGGCAACAGGTAGACGCTTGAAATATTCACAGAATAATTAGTTATATATTCACTTTAAAAATAAATAATTAAAAAAATATATATTTAAGGGGGGCTCCCATACAACAGACATGTTTTTTGCAGTTTTTATAGATAACGGTCCCGTTTAGCGCGAGTCCGACTCGCACTAAGCCGGTTTTTTTATGTATATTTGACGGCAAACGAGCAGACGAGCCACCTGATGGAAAGTGGTCACCGTCGCCCATGGACATCTGCAACACCAGAGGAGGTGCTGATGCGTTGCCGACTCTAAAGATACCTGTAAACACGCCTTTTGAAGGACCCCAAGTCATAGCACACAGGGAAAACCTCGGGAGGGAGTCCATTCCACAATCCGAAGAAAAAAACCACGTGGCGCTCTGACATTTTTGGAGAAAGTGTCAAGGATGTGGGGATGGACTTTACTCCTGTGGCGAGCGGTGCGGTGGTAGAAAGGTGACGGTGGCACAAATTAAAAAAGTTCTTTAGAACAACCCCCATAGTATAGACGGTAAAATACACACAGAGAGCCAACGTCTCTCCGTAGACTGAGGGTGTCTAAATCGTTTGTGAGTGTGGGATCGTCGATAATACGAATTGCGATGGAATCGAGAGGAACGAGTTGATATTGAGGTGCACCAGACCAGATATGAGAGCAGTATTCCTTGGGGGTCCGGACTTTAGCCTTATATAACAAAAATCTATGACCCGGAGTGAAGAAAAGAAATCACTTTATCGATAAAAACTTTTTGGCAATCGCAAGTCTAATTGGTTGTGTCAACTGTCAACTTGCACACTAAACGCGACAGCTTTTTGTGCATGCAGCCGGTGTTCATCGACGTTATCACGTTCAAAAGTTCTTATTTTTGATTAAAACTTTTAAATTGGCGTTGAGCTAGATGATTAATGCGTTTTTTCCGCTATGAAATTTGCGTTTTTTCCGCTCGCCATTTTGTTCCTAAGATGGTTAATGACTATGATTTTCAGGTAAACACTTATTTTTATTTCAACTAGAATGTGGACTATGTTATTCCGTTGAGATGATAATTATGTACTTTATTACATCATTCAGATCGGTCATCCTTACCAATTTTATGGGCAGCTTGTAATCCTTGCTCCGGAGAGGTAACACACCCTTTGGCAAACAGCTCGGAGGAAATCTTGATCTTCTTGCTATTGTACTCGGCTTTCAATTCTGAAACGAACAGGAAACATTTATTTTTAAAGATTTAAAGCAATGTCGGTCCAAGAATTGAACCTTGCGGTATACCATCTACAAATTTAAGGATTATTTCGCTTAACCTAATTTGAATTATCAGTGGGCAGAGATCCCATACAAAACGTTAGTTACCATATTGATTTTTCTTTGGAAATAAATTTTGCTAGAATATCAGCAAAAAAAAATATTTTGTGCTACTAAGTCGAAAGCATTTGAGAGATCACAAAACTTTAAATCACACAAAAAATTTGACAAATACGCGCTATCGATCATTAATAACTTCTATACGGCGATAAATATATATTGCCTATATATATATATATATATATATATATATATATATATATATGCTCTATATATATACTCATGAGTATACAAGGGGTACCCATGCCGCGACATTCCCAACAGTCGCTCAAAAGATAGCCTTCTGAAGAGGTTAAAACTTGTCAGCGTTTCCGACAAAGCATTAATAAATATATAGAGACAAATCACACAGATTGAGCTAGCCCCGCAGTAAGTTGTGAACTTGTATCGTAGCACTAGGAGCTTAATAAACTACGCTCGCCAACCCACCTGCCAAGCGTGGTGAGTATGGCAATATCCTCTCATGGAACGAAGAATCCTTGGGAGAGGCCCTTGTCCAGCAGTGGACTTTTTGTAGCTGTAATGATGATGAATGATGATGGTCACTTACCACTTCCGCTCCATGGTAAGGTGGGTATATCAGCAGTCTGCGCCACGATGGACGAAGCAATCTTATCTCCAAGCGCCCACATAGCCTTCTCTGGCGGCCCGATGAACACAACACCAGCGCGATGGAGCAGTTCTGGTAATTTGGGGTTCTCTGACGCGTGACCCCAACCAGCCCATACCGCCTAGAATGAATAGTATCATAATAAGATGTATATATAGATAAGACAGATAAAAAAAATATATAGAAATATAATACAAATCATATAAACATTATAAAAACCTAAACCTAGCTCGCCGCCGTATATCTCTAAAACAAGCGTGTGTTTTTTTTTATTTTGCTTCTAAAGCGAATTTCTAGCTTATGGGTGCCCTTAAATTGTTTGCACTTAATCTAAACTAGCTTTTGCCCGCGGCTTCGCTCACGTTAAGAAGTATAGTTTCATCCCCTATTTTATCCCCTTGGGGGTAGAATTGATCAAAATTCTTTCTTAGCGGATGCCTACGTCATAACATCTACCTGCATGCCAAATTTCAGCCCGATCCGTCCAGTGGTTTGGGCTGTGCGTTGATAGATCACTATGTCAGTCAGTCACCTTTTGAGTTATATTTATTTAGATGTGCAATTTATATAATACTATTTTCCTATGAAAGTTAAAAATATTCCCAGAAATATTAGAAGTTGGGTTATATTAAAAATTTTTTTGTACCAACCTGCACTTGCGTCCGTATAGCTATGTCGACGATCAGCTCCACATTGGCATAGTTATTATTGTTGGACCCGCCCGGCACGGGCACGTAGTGGTCAGCCATTTTGATGTACTCCGCGTTGGCCTTCAGGTCTTCTGGGGTAACCTGGAAAGAAAAAACAACGGGTTGCACTCCCGGCAGAAGTGAAAACTCCGCGCGGTAGAAAGAGATGGGGATATTACTTCCTCCCCTATGCCGCGCCGGCGGTATCAGATCACGTGTCTTACGAATTTTCGATCAGGTCACGTGTCCAGACGTGAGTTCAACATTTTTTACCCATCTTTAAAAGTGCACAAGGCCGCTAAAGTTTTCACTTCTACAAGAATACATTTAATAAAAGTGGCCATGTTTTTTATTATTTTTTACTAGCTGTTTTATAATTTTTTGACTTTTTTAATATTTGATTTCATAAGAACCTTTTCCTGAGAAAAACATACACGACAAAATAAGAATTAGCCAAATCGGTCCAGCCGTTCACACGTGATGCCGTGACCAAGGGAAATAGGCATTATACATTTATATATACACATACAATGTGATGTTAAACCTCCTAGCTATATTGGAATCTCAGAATCAGAATCCCTAATAAAATATAGAACTGAAAGAAAAAAAGATAAAAACCAAAAAAAAAAAACAGTGTTTCCCATACAAAGTCGCCGATCAGCTGGACGAATTTCTATGGAAGGTCAATTTTTATTCGGTTTTTACCTTTTTTTCTTGCAATTCTGTATTCCATTAGGGATTCTGATTCCCAGATTTCAATATAGCTAGGAGGTTCAAAATCACGGTGTATATAGATTTCATAAAATAATTAATTGTTATTACTTTAAAAAAATTGGTTGACTGAATAGTCGGTTTACGGACGATAATTTTACGTGATGACGGTGGAAGAGAGATAGATGCGTCACAAGCCGAACGCTTTGGCCGATCGTGCCTCTCCGATCCGCGCTCTTGATTGCACACGGAACATGACACTTTATCGTGCGTGCAGCCGGAATTCACCGATTTATAAGACGATATCACGTCAAAAAACCCGACTTCAATAAAACTACTGAACCGATTCTGATGAAATTTAAATAGGACCAACTTTAAAGCATACCCGTTCAAACAAAAAAGAGATTTTTAATTCAGTAAATAAATTTTAAAATAAATGACGGGAGTCAACAAACTTTAAAAAAATACAACCGAATTGATTACAAACTTTTTTTTAAGTCGGTTAAAAATTCTTGGCCTGCAATGGACTTCTTAGGAAGAACTCACCATGACGACGAAGCGTACGGCCCTCTCGTTCTTGAACATCTCGTAAGACCATCTTCTGATTGATCGCATGCATTTCACTGCGCCGATACCGTTGTTTGCTATTAGCACCTGGAATATAATATAGATGGTTGTAAGTTACTGTTGAGGAGCACAACAGCCAAGTGGTCTTGAGCATAAATAGCGCTTACACATGTTAAGCAACCCTAGGTGCAGTCCCCACTGGGATGGGTGACCGCAAGTGGCATATGAATATTTCGAGCTCCTCCGTGATTCGGAAGGCAAGTAAAGCCGTTGGTCCCGGTTGTCATCATTGATGGCAGTCGTTAGGCTATGTCAGATGCTTTTAGGCAGCTTTAAATCTGACACCAGTGTTGGTCACGTACACACGAAAAACAACAAAATAATGTAGTACTTGATACCTCGGTTCATACATCTCGGTGTGGTAGAGCCACGCTACCGGTCACACTCATTTTTAGCATGAATGGGCCGGCTCGTCCGGGGAAGTACCACACTCTCACAGAAAATCGACGTTTAAGTAGACGCTTTACCGCTTCTATGCTTCGTTCGGTGAATGAGTGAGCCGGAAGCCCATCCTTCACCACTCTCCATTTCCTCCCCCCAACTCCGTGAAAGGCCGGCAACGCTCCTGTCACACCCTGGTGTTGCAGTTGTTCATGGGCAGCGGTGGTCGCTTACCAACAGGTGACCCGCTTACTCATTTGTCATCCTATATCATAAAAAAATCCTAGCTCAATAAGTAAAATGCCTGGCTTACCTTATTGATAGGCTTGGTGCCCTGGAACCTCCTCACAAACTCCTCAGGAGTTGTAACAGTTAAGTTGAAAGGCCGGCAATGCTCCTATCACACTCAGGTGTTGCAGTTGTCCATGGGCAGCAGTGATCACTTACCATCAGGTAACTCGCTTGCTTGTTTGCCATCCTATATCATAAAAAAGCAGCGTCTGGCCTACCTTATTGATGGGCTTAGTGCCCTGGAACCTCCTCACAAACTCCTCAGGAGTCGCAACAGTGAAGTCCTTCTCTTGGAAACGTTGGCTGTGGATCACGGTCCCCTGGGACATAGACGGCCTGAAAAGACACAGAAGTATTTTAAATAACAGTTCTTTGTAACTTATATAAAATATGTATATAATAGAGGCCTGGATATATCACACAAATTGAGCTAGCCCCATTGCAAAGAATATAACAATATAAAATACGCGAAAAGAAACGTCACTTAAGCATATGTGCACGTAAAATCGCGCACGTGACATTAAATAAATAAATAAATATATACGGACAAATCACACAGATTGAGCTAGCCCCAAAGTAAGTTCGAGACTTGTGTTATGGGATACTAACTCAACGATACTATATTTTATAACAAATACATATATAGATACACATCCAAGACCCAGGCCAATCTGAAAAAGATCATTTTCCATCTTGACCTGGCCGGGGATCGAACCCGGTCACTCTGTGTGGCAGGCTGGCGTGTTGACCGCTGCGCCACGGAGCTAGTCTTTGTTACATACATATAGCAAGTTAATAAAAAGCTTGTAAAATAGGCAGACTTCAAAAAACCTTTTATGGTTATATAAAATTTAAGCCATCTCCGACACAAAACCCCTGTATCTGGTACACGGCTGGACCGATATTTATAAAACTTGGTTCTAAGACCATCGCCAAAAAACCTGCTTTTAATTTAAAAAAAACTGCGTCCAAATCCTTTGACCCATTGAAGACCTCATCATCAAAGAGCCGACAACACACACACATAGCGGGCAAACTTGCGTTCATATACACGTAAAAACAAAATTTTAAGAAAATAGTACCTACTTGTAACCACACATAAAATAGAACATTTCTACAACCAAATATCACAACCAAAACTATCAAAAAGCATACACAATCATAAACTAAACAAAACACACTGAAGTCTCAATTTTTAAATAATTATTACCGTTCGACATCACTTGAAATACGCACGCGGCATATGCATACGATAATTTAGCATAACAACAAAAACAGGGCGTGCATTCATTGGTAAATTATGAAGTGTATCGCCCCCCGTTCGTCTGTCGAGGCCCCCCGTTCGTCTGTCGAGGCCCCCCGTTCGTCTGACGAGGCGGGCTGGACAGACAAACGTGGGGCGATATGTCGCCCCGCCCCGAGCCACAGAATAAGTACTTATTTGTTTTTACTTATTAGTTGATTTCAAATTCAATGTAAAATGAGTTGAATCAAATATCTTACTTCAGGGTGAGGTCTGGCAATGTTCCAGTTAAAAAAAAAATGTTATTGATGCGTGTGACCCAATCTGACCTATGTAGTTTTTGTCATAAGGAGGAAGACTTGTTACACGTCTTGTTGGAATGTGGTCAGTACACTGCCCTGCGGGACAGATTCTTGGCTGGGGTACCTATGGAGAATGGAATGCTAAACGTAGCGTTGAGCAGTCCATTGTCACATTCAGCACAATCAGTATACCTAACCAGTAATCTAAGATAAATTTTATATTAGAGGTCCCCCATGAGGCTGGCATAGTCACACCAAGTGTACTGAAACCTCAAAAATAAATAGAATAAAAAAAAATACCTCACTTGTATAAGTTGGGAAGTTATGTAAGGTGACGTAATCCTTAGTACGTATAAGGAATGGAATATGGTGGAATTTCAGTGTAGGGGTTAGAACAGGCGGTGGCTCAGTTGGAAGAGCGTAAGTCGTACATAGACTTAAGGTCGCAGGTTCAAATCCTGCCCGCTTGAAATTTTTTCACCTTATTTTGTTTATTTAATAAGTGTACCTATACTAGTAGTAGGTATTCAAAGAAATATCAACTCAATGTAGTTAGCTATACGGAGTAATTTAGCTCGCGTCATAACGTAGCCCCTTTTAGTTTAGATACCTACAGCAAATGATGATACAGCAAGCCAATTTTATACTTATGGCTCTGAACATACGATCCATAATTCGGTCGGTGAACACATATGAGAAACGCGTGTGGTTCCTACCGGATTTGTTCGGATTTCACCTTTGAAGGTGTCGTCTGCGTAGGTATGTTTTTCGATACCTACACGGGGAGTGAGACAGGCCTGCCTAGGTGTAAGCTCAGAATATGCCACGACTGTCAAAATATTACATACTAGCTGTCGCCCATGGCTCTGCCCACATCAATCAATATCCCGGGGAACAGTACTTTTTCCGGGATGAAAGGTAGCCCATTTGTTAATCCTTCGTCAAAATCGGCTCAGCCGTTTTGCCGTGATTTAAGTGACAAACATTCATACATTCATATATACAAACTTAAGCAAATCCTGAACGTCAGACACCTTCAGTTTTGTGTGTAAAAATTTGTGTAATAAGAGGCAAAGAACAAGGGTAAACAATCCAGTTTCCCTTAACAGCTAAACATACATCACGGCAGTTTCTAAGTCTATCTGTAAAAATGCCAGCTGCCCGGAATATCAGATGAAACTCATTCAATCGTGGTAATTCCCAAAGTAAAAAGAATAAACATATAATTGTTTTTAATCATAATCTTTTAGTGTGAGATAAGATAACTCATTGAATGTCAGCCGTGTGGTATCCGGCAGAGTAGAATAGGACCACCACTCCAAGTCTTCCCATGGATGTCGTAGAAGGCGACTTAGGAAATACAAGCTAAACAAAGCTCATAAACATCTCTGAGACCTCTCCAACCCGTCTGGCCAGCGTGGAGAGTGTAGGCCAAGTCCTCTGTCTGCTCTGGCCAAGTATGGCTCTAGTAGTACAGAGAGGGTTGTGCTCCTGTAGTGGAGACTATAAAGACCTGATGATGATTGAATGTCAATTGTCATCAGCATTGTACAGGACAAACGATAATTAGCTCTTTGGCCTAGTGTCAGGCTGCCACACCGGAGTTCGTGGGTTTGACCCAGGTCAGATCAAGACCCCCCCCGATTGGTTCCCATCTTGTCGCGATGGGGGGGCTCAGTAGCCGCGGATTAGCCACCCGCGGTGAAGCCAAGAGGAACCGGGCGGAAGGCGCTCCAGGTGGGTTTTCGGAAGGCACCCACCTCGGAGTTGCCTTACAGAGAGGAGAACACCTCTTTAAAAAATCTGTAGAGCGGGCCTCGTGCAGAGAAGCACATTAAAAAAAGGCTGGTTAGTGGGCGTCGAGGAGGACAACCTCGTTAAAAAACAGTGGATAGGGCCCCGAGGAGATGACCTCGTTAAAATAACAAACTGGATGAGGCCTGGCTGTGGGTGAGGGGGGTGGAATCTCTCCGCACTCACAGTCGTGGTAGGGGTCGCGGGGGAAGAGGAGTGTCGGTGAGTAGGTGCGCCGTTCTGCCTGTCCTCCGCGACCAAGCGCGGCTGTGGCGCTTGACATGGCATCGGTGGGGCCGCAGGGGAAGAGGAGTGTCGGTGATAAGGTGCGCCGCTCTCCCTGTCCTCTGCGGCCGAAAATTGGTGGGCCTCTGTTACCTATGGTTAACAGAGGCCAAACTGAGGGCTGGTTGAGCGGCGGAAACGGGATTCCGTCTCGCTCGACAGACAGCCCTCCGAATTGAGACGTCGCTGGTGTCAAGACGTCTACCCTTTAGGGCCAGACTGGCTGGCTGAGGGCCGCTCCTATCCCTCTCATTGGAGAGGGTACCGGAGCTGGATGGGGCTGCAAATTAGCGGCCGCCGCGCCGGGGCTGTGGAGCATTAGGAAGCACACGGCCCCGGCATTATGCGGATTGGGTAATGACACCGTGTGGTTTTAGTGCGGTTCGAGTCCCACATACCTGTCCGGCTTCCCGTGACCGGATAGACGAGACATGAGTCTTTCCAAACGTTAATAAAAAAAAAAAATAAAAAAAAAAAAAAAAAAAATGTCAGATCAAGACAGAAAGTTATCTTTTTCAAATTGGTCTGAACATACTTTGGGGCTAGCTCAATCTGTGTGATTTGTCTGATATATGATATATTTATTTACTTAAAAAACTTTACCTAAAAAAACTAAAAATAGTATTAATAGTCCAGTGCAATCACACAGGTTCAAAGGAAGTTAGCAATTGCAGAATTGAGATGCCAGAAATTTATTGACATAATATCTTAACCCATCAAGCGTGGGAAACGCAGACAAAATGGATTTTCTATTGTTACGTAGACCGATTGGCTCGCTTGATGGTTGAGGGGTCAAATCAAGTCATACAAAAGAAAATAGGTATAGTATTTCATCATATTCTCCTAAAGGGTAGATGAAGCAATGAGCAATAGTTTCTAAGTGTTATGTTAAGTAGATAGTGAGGAATCCAACATAGTTAAGGCTCTGCATGAGAAAAAACCGCTTTAGAACAAGAAAAATAATAGGAAAAAATACCTGCAACATCTGACGAGAAAGAACATCTCTCAATAAACAAGAAACACAAAATATCACAGCCAAAATTATCAATTAACATACACAAAGCTAGACAGAAAATTAATTTGCTACCAGTCTACTTTTATAAAGGATTATTGCCATTATAACACTTAACACTTCACTTGCAATACACACGTGTAATCACGATATCTTACTTCGTTTACTTAGCGTAATAAAAAAATTTGACTTGCATTAATTAGAAATTTATCAAGTGAAACTCAGTGAAAACTGTGGCATACTTAATCATAGACAATTCCTTATTTTATTCGAAACAACAATTTTTTTATGCATCGCTTATGTTAAATGTCATTATTAATAAGATTTGTGTCAATGAAATGCTTAGTCCAAAGTTATTTTCAAAATTTGAGCGAGATATTTGCGTACAAAATCATATTACCTGTACGGGCCTTCTGAGTACAATCCATTCATAGCTGGGTACATATTATTCGACGAAACTGTAGCTTTTTCATAAAAATTACAATACTTTATTCGTTTTGAACTTTATAGTTGTATAAAAATTGGATTTCAACAACATTTCTTCGCCGAATAAATAAAAATTGTTTTCATTATTTGACGTAAACGCCAATCAAACTCGTATGACGGATCATACGATGTAGCCATCTCGCTCCGCAGAGCCAATTTACTGCTGTGCGAAAGAGATGGACAGTTAATTGGTCAAACGTCAAATAAGGTCAGAGTTGCCCGATTTAATCCTTGTTCTGAGGATTTAATAATTATTTTTCAGGGTTCCGTACCATTATATTCACTAATATTAATTTTATTTTTCCAATACAACAGGCACTCTTTTTTTGCCGTTTTTATAGATAACGGTACGGAACTTTTCGTGCGCGAGTCCGACTCGCACATGGCCGTTTTTTTAATTATCATAGATTATTAGAGAGAGTCCGGTGGATTGGAAGATATTACTAATTATTTTTCCGATAGACAGATTGATTAGATAAATAATTAGTCATTATTTATTAATATACATAATAAAATACGAATTTATATCATTGATGGACGATTTAAGTAGGTATATGTTTTTATCAATGAAATAATGATAGCTTTCCAATCTTATTTTACAAATATTAACTACACTATCTGATTCCCGCGACTTCGTACTTTCACGTCAGTTGTTTAATATCATGGACTGATCATGCCCCTTAAATATTATTTCGTAGTTTTGTAACACTCGGTATTATTATACCGAGTGTTACAAAACTACGAAACAACTTTAGTTTGAATGCTTTAGTTTCGAGCGGATTCTTCTCTTTCAAATATACAAGTTTTGAAATTGTTGGCTTGAATTCTGGATAGGATCGTATTTCACTTTAATTAGATATGGGTATCGTCTTTGCCAGTTTAGGTGTTCAGGACCGATATTAGTTCAATACGTAAAGGACTTATCTAACTAGATAAATGTATGACATGAACGCAACCTTTAGGATGTTTGTTGATCAATCACGCGTAAACTGATGAAAAAAAAAAAACGATAAACCGGCCAAGTGTGAGTCGGACTCGCGTAGGGTTCCGTGAACTTCCGTACCGTTATCTATAAAAACGGCAAAAAATTCATGTTTGTTGTATGGTAGCCACCTTAAGTAGGTATTTATTTTATTCTATATTTTAGTATTTGTTGAGAAACCTGAAATTATCTTTTTCTTCCTCACAACACCCTGGTCGGGACAGCAGGTAAGTTTTTCCATTTGACTCTATTTTTAACCCCCGACGCAAAAAGAGGGGCGATATAATTTTGACAGCGATTTCTGTGTGTGTGTGTGAGCGCATCGTAGCTCTCAACGGATGAACGGAACGAAAGCCAGTTTCCTTACGATGATTCTTAGCTATGTTTGGTTAATATCGGTCCAGCAATGTATGTATCAGGTGTTTTCCAAAATGATGTAATGTAGTACGATTACTGGAATTCACGCGTGTATAATGGTTAAATGATAATTAATTAATAACTTCGATGATGCTGCAACCAGAATGGTCTCCAGAGAACCTAACTCCTCGAGAACTTCCAGCAGACTTATCGTGTTTGGATTCAAAATATTATTTTTAATAAGTACTTGCGGGTTATGGATCTTGCAATACAGTCACGTTGACCTGGTGCATTTTAACTTTTTAAGGGTTGTTTCTTAAACTATAAGTATTTTTGCGTAGGTGGTTTTTTTGTGCCATTTCTTTCGTCAACTTATTTCCCTATATCCTCCTTCACCCACTCCATCCATCTTTTCTTTGGCCTACCTCTACTCTAATTCCCAGCTACTTTCATATCTACCATACCAACCTACAGTATCTAAATCAAAACATTATTTATTTTATTTTTTATTTATTTATTTAGGTACACCAACAGTGATTACATAAGACATTATTAATGACAGTGAATTCCTAGTTCTAATGTAAGCACCAATTACAGGTATACACAACATTGATATTAACAAAGAAGATGCTATCAGTCCAACTATCCCATAACAAATTTCAGCACTTTATTTTTAAAAGAGTGCTAACTATCTGAAAATATCTCCAAGTCTGGACTGTTTCGGTTCAAAAGATTATATAAGTTACACATTCTGTTTATGGCATGACATCCCAGGTTAGTTTTAAACCTTCGACCACTTAATATTTTAGTTATGGGATAACGGGGCGGTCTACAAGATTTACTCTTATTAAATTAAGAAATAAAATATGGTGAAAAAATTCCAAGCGGCTAATAGGCGAAGCGCGGATACAGTAGCGGCGATAGAGTAGGGCGCGCTTGGGCAACCGCCTAGGGCGCTGGATACGGAAGGGGCGCCCCCACCAAGCAAGGAATGCACTTTAAGCTGTTAGGCCGGAAGGTCCCGGCTGTCATCATTGATGGCAGTCGTTAAGCTATGTCAGATGACTTTAGACTTTAGACACCAGTGTTGGCCACTTACACACACGAAAAACAAACAACCAAGCAAGGGCAGAGGACGCAAGCGAGTGTGATTCAATCGCATTGTATCCCCCTCTCCCCAATAAGAGGCGGCGCTCGTAGAAATCTCGCCCAGGGCGCTAGTAATGCTGACGCCGGCACTGTGCAGATACACCTACTTCTAGACGGGTATGTTGTACCCGGTTAGAACTAAGTACTCAAAATAAAACCAAAATCCATAACTGAACTAAAAACCTAGTTCTAGCTGATATTAAATAGCTTGCAACTAAGTTTAGCCACAACATATGCGACTGCACCTAGTTCTAACCGAAGATAAGTAGAAACACCTAAGTTTAACCGCATGTGCCCGGCTGCACCTAGTTGTACCCGGCTAGAACTAGGCGTAGCCACACTTCGCCTATTAGCCGTAACATATACACGTATTTACAACACGCACGTGCTCAAGACCTGCCGGTCTACTCGCTTACTTTTGATAATTACGTCACTTCAAAATACATTGTGGCTTTCGTATGTTTGCCTATTTTTATTTAAGACTAGCTTTCGTCCGCGGCTCCACCCGCGTCAATGTCGATCCCTCGGAAATAGTACTTTTCCCGGGATAAAAGGTAGCCTATGTCCTTGTCCGTACTCCAGAGAACTTGTATGCAAAATTTCATGATGATCGGTTCAGTACTTACAGCGTGAAAGCGTAACAAACAAACAAACAAACTCACTTTCGCATTTATAATATTAGTAAGGATATATAATATTTTTATGTATTTTACTTTGCATTCACAATGCTATTTTGATATACTCTCAATAAACTGTTATTATGGAATTAAACTAAGATGGTAAATAAATAAAAAATAAATAAATTAAGAATTAAAATATGGTGAAAAAATTTCACGCGCGCAGGACTTGAACCGGCGGCGGTCTAGGTCTATGTAGACCTATGCTCTGCCATCTGAGCAACCGCCCAATTCAATCTCGGCGCCGAAATTTTCCACCATATCCCATTTCGGCGCCGAAATTGAATTTTCTTGAAAGAGTTCATTGAGACGTACATCATATTTAGATATTACACTCTCTTATTTTAAAAGTTACAGGGGAGGGGACCGACACATTACCACTTTGGAAGTGTCTATTTTCAAACGTTTAACTATGAGATAAAATGGTCCAGGGAACCTCAATATAGATAGATAGATAGATAATACGGTTATTTGATTGCCACCAACACACAAATTAGTAATACAGGCGATCTTAAATCTAAGTACATAAACACAAGAACAGTCATTTGTGTGCTGCAGCAAGACAAAAAGGCCATAACTCAGCGATTATTTTGCACTTACGTACACAAACACTGATTCTCAGTTATCGCCGTCAAGTAGGTGCGGGTGCAAGGAGATTATATTATTATAACAATATATACGATATACGTGTATATCAATTATAAAGACTTATTTATAAATATCCAGCCCCGCCGCACGTATAGGTTTGATTATTTTTTTTAGTTTCATTCAGTTCCACTTTCACGTATTGGGATCCCCCGTTAATCTTTAATTTTAATATTTATGTGAAAAAAAAATAAAGCAGCTTAAAGAAATCTACAAAAGTAACTCCAGTTCTTGGCCAACATTATCAACAACAATAGAAGCTATCACAAAAACGGTCCTTGTACTTTTCTCGAATTTCGGGGAAAATATTCCTAAACCTGGCAACTCATAAAACTTAGCTGTCAACGTCATCATCATTTGACAGATTGACAATGTCATGTGATTAAGCATGGGAATATTGCTTTATAAATCCAACCATTCATTTATTACGTTAGACGATTTTTGGCTGTTTTTGATCCCGTTGCTCACCAACGTAAGTAAAAATAAGAATAAGCCCACCCCCTTCCCCCCGTTCATTATTTATAACGTAAGCATCTAAAGGAAAAATTATACACATTTTCCGTTCGTTCACAGATTCGTTCGTTGCAATGAATGGAAATTGTTTGGCGCCTAACAGACTTGCAGCACTTGGCTGTCGAAAGACATCCAAATGGCACAGCTTGCAGTTGCGAAGAAAAAAAACTAGGTTTCCCATATACACAGTCGCCCTGGACGAATTTCTATGGAAGGTCAATTTTTTTGTCGCTTTTTACCTTTTTTTCTTGCAATACTGTATTCCATTAGGGATTCTGATTGCAGGATTTCGGTATAGTTTAGTTTCGGTATTTCTTAAATGTGGCTTTTAGTACTTCAAAACCTGAGTTCTGTCTACCCCGCAAGGGAAAAAGACGTGATACTATGTATGTATGTGCATGTACATGATAATATGTATAATGTTAACACTAAAACTTGGAATATTATTATCTGAACACGAATTTTTGCTAGCGCGGTAATATCGTACGTTGACCTTTGCCATTTGCGCAAATTCTGGTTAATTTTATATTCATGTCATGTTCAAATTTCAAATGCACGTCAAATTATATAGGTACCAAACTTTTTAACCATTTTAAAAAAAGAACAGGTTATCTTCAAAAAATAAAAAACCAAACAGCATTTTTGACAGTTTACGTCCGTCACATAGATTTTTTTGCTAAGGTCACATAGCCTATGACACCCAGGGAAGAATCAAATATTACCTCATACTTCAAAATGGGTCAAGCTGTTAAGGTTACAGGAGACGACAATAGAACAAATATAAGTACATACGCGCGAAAAATATTACCCTCCTTCTTCTGGCTAGGTCAGTCAAGTAAGGTAACAAATATAAAAAAAACACTCAGCTCAAAAACAGATATATATGTATATTGGCGTAGAGTCGTACAAAAGGCGCGAGCCGGCACCTGTTTTGATTCGTTTGAAAACACGCCGAATTGTGGGAAATATAACTGTAAGTATTCCATTTTACCCCGCTCCTACTAGAGGGCGCCAGGGTACTGTTTGCACACGGGCGCCACAAGGGCTAGAGCCGCCTCTGCCTAATAAAATATAGAATTGCAAGGTAAAAGCAGAAAATCGAAAATAAAAACTAGGCTTCCCATATAAAGTTGCCGATCAGCTGGACGAATTTCTATGGAAAAGCAAATTTTGAAGTGAACCTTCCTTAGCGGAGTTGCGCATTTTTTTATATGGGTAAAAAAAATTAAAACTCGTTTCAGGACACGTGACCTGATTGAAAATTCGTAAGACGGACACGTGACGTGAGACCGCCGCAAAGACGAGTTTTCACTTCTGCCAGCATTCCCGGAGTGTAACCCGGTGTTTGTTTTTCTGTATGTATGTTACTCCATAACTCCGGAATTTTATGAAACTTGGTAGATAAACATATAGACGTACAGAACACAGGATAGGTAGGCTACTTCATTTTTAGGGTTCCGTAGTCAAATGGCAAAAAACGGAACCCATTGGAACCATTTTGAATAGATTCGTCGTATTCTGTGAACCGCATTACGTTTTTACACAAAATAAGACTAAATAGCAATAAACTTTGGGGGTTCCCCATACTTAGAATAGAAACTCAATTTTTTTTTAATTATCGTGTATCTATGGATAGGTCTTTAAAAATGATTGTGGTATATATTTTTTTGTAAACTGAATAGTTTACGCGAGACTTCCAAAGTGGTAAAATGTGTCCCCCCCCCCCTTTTTTTTTCTCAGTTATAATAAGACGCGGCCCCCATACAAGTGTACGCGAACGGAGTCGCCGGCCCAGCTAGTTACCTATAAAAAAGGCAAAAAAACGTCTGTTGTATGCGATGATGAATATTAATTTTACTTTAATTTTCAAGCGTCTACCTGTTGCCGTTAACAATATCAAACAAAAAAAACATAAATATTAATTTTATTCTGTTTTTAGTATTTGTTGTTATAGCGGCAACAGAAATACATCATCTGTGAAAATTTCAACTGTCTTACTATCACGGTCCATGAGATACAGCCTGGTGACAGACGGTCGGACAGACAGACAGCAGAGCCGTATGAATAGGGTACCGTTTTTACCGTTTAGGTACAGAACCCTAAAAACAACAGACATCATCATCATTTCGAGTAGGTGTCACCCGTGGGTGTCACGGTCAATCGACCATGCACACCCTGGTGTCAGAGTTCTTCGGAACCGCCTCTCGGCCTCTGACGTGGTTCCTTTAACGACTACCAGATGGCAACCGGGACCACCGGCTTAACGTGCCTTCCGAAGCACGGAATCATCTTTATTATCAGACAATCAGGTGATTCAAGCCTGCAATGTCCTAACCAAACTGGAAACAACTAAACAAAGTATGCTTCCGGTGGGAATCGAACCCACGACCCCCGGGTCAACAGGCAAACGCCTTAACCACTGGACCACGGAGGTTGTTAACAACAGACAATACAAGGTAAACGATTAAATTCAAGATCTGTTTCAAAATGCGAAGCAATATTGTCATTATGTAAATTAAAATTATTTGCGACGATAGCTCACTCGGAGTAATAATGCAAAATAATTGCATACTAAAGGAATTCCGTGAACACACAAACATATTATTGTCTAATTATAACATTATCTGTATAGGTCAGCTCAAAGTGATAGCATCTGATAGCATACACTATTTCATAGCATGCTTTAACGATGATCTACTAATTTTCTACGCTTTATCTTATTTGGCAAGCTATCGATATAGCGGTAGTTGATCTATACATAGTGAATTTTTTATCGTTTTGGCCCCTAAAGGGGTGACTCAGACCATCGAAATGAACATCTTTTCCTATAGGATCAAAGCTGGGGTTGTTTGAAAAGGGATGCCTTAATGTCGGTCCCATTTTTCCAGTTTGTTTAGGACATTACAGGCTTGAATCGCCGATTGTCTGATAATTAAGATGATTCCGTGCTTCGGAAGGCACGTTAAGCCTTTGGTCCTGGCTGCCATCTGGTAGTCGTTAAAGGAACTACGTCAGAGGCCGGGAGGCGGTTCCGAAGAACTCTTACACCAGGGTGTGCATGGTCGATTAACCGTGACACCTACACGAAATGATGATGGTCCCATCTAAATTTCATCATAATGGTTCCGTAGCTTGATTGAAGTCTTTATATGAAAGACTAGCTGTTGCCCGCGACTTCGTCCGCGGCAATTTCTGTTATTATGATTAATTAGTATAGATGAATAATTATTCCCCGATTTCAATACATTTTTTATTGATGCTTCGCTCCTATTGGTCGCAGCGTAATGTTTTATAGCCTAAAGCCTTCCTCAATTAATGGACTATCCAACACAAAAAGAATTTTCAATTTGAACCAGTAGTTCCTGAGATAAGCGCGTTCAAACAAACAAACTCTTCAGCTTTATAATATTAAAGTATAAAGTATAGATTATACGTATACATATTTGAACTGTGCGAACATTTCGTGTGCTTCTAATGCTAGTTACTACAAGTACAAGGTATCCTATCTTATCTTCAATAGGGCCGATTCAGAATAAATAAAAATATACGGAAAAAATCGTACCTAGTAGAGCCACGCTACCGACAAAATTCATTTTTGCTAGTAGCATGAATGGGCCGGTATTAAAATTGTAATATAAAAATATAATTATAACAAAAAAGCCAAGTAAAGTAAGCATTATAATAAAACGAGGATTAAAGATACCTGGCTTAAACTATTATCCGTCCAAAAAAAATACAATGACATTTGACCAAACGTCAAAGTAATAAGTGTCGTCTTATTTTGGTCGGATAATGGTTTAAACCAGGTACTAAAGTTAGTCCTCGTTTTATTATAAGACTTACAAATTTATTATTCAATATCTACATAAAGGACTACAAGAAGCTCTACTTAGCACCAGGATCGAAAAGCACTACTTCTGGCTAATTAATCTAAAATACCACTCATCAGCCTCGTTTGTCTCCTGTTCAGACCTGCATAACATTAAAAAACATTAAAAATAAGTTATCAGAAATATATTTACTTTGAGACAATTTACTTTGCGTGCTTCCGCCACCAGTTAGTTCATGCAAACTATTGCTGGCCAGCGCCCACCCACTACTGTTGTGCCTTCATGCCCGCCACCAATAGTTGATGCATGCAACCCTGCGCTGTTTGCATGAACTAACTGGTGGCGGAAGCACGCAAAGTAAATTGTCTAAAAGTATTTGACTTCCGCAAAGTAACACCTGAATCTATTAATTATGAATATATTTATTTATATTATTATTTTCACTTACGAAAACTCAAACATAATAATATTTAATTACATCTGTCGAATTTGCAACATACTTCTGTAGTTATAAGTCTTATAACTCAAAAATAAAATACATAACATAAACCATGTTTTTTATTTCAATTACATAATTTTTAAAATTCAATTTATGACGACTTTAATAAGGACAATGTACATACATATACTCAGTCCACATACATATTACATACCTAGTTTTTAAGATAAACTTAAATTGTAAGTTGACATCGATTTAAGAAAATGCGCTGTGCCGAGTGTGCAGTTTGTTGCCGCTTCTTCTGCACTCCACTTTGGAAGCGGCACTAAACTTAGCCATAATTAAATTACTGACGTCAACAATTCTTAATTCTTAGTTGAAAATCAAATACGACAAATGTGACACAATAAATGGGCTTTATTTTTTCTTCTCCTGAAAATATACGCGATTCGCCAAAATGTTTGTATTGGCCCTTTGTTTGCGTTTTTGGCCATTCGCGTCGGAAGGTCCAAATACTCCTCCAACATGGATTTTCTTTGAGAGTGTGGCACTTCCCCGGACGAGCCGGCCGATTAATGCAACTAGCAATAAAAAACCGGCCAAGTGCGAGTCAGACTCGCGCACGAAGGGTTCCGTACCATTACCAATAAAAACGGCAAATAATCATGTCTGTTGTATGGGAGCCCCGCTGAAATTTTATTTATGTTCTATGAATATTTTAAGCGTCTACCTGTTGCCGTTATCGATATCGACATCGAAACAGAATAAGTAATATGATATCGAGCAAAAACGAGCAAAAATCACATTTGTTGTATGGGAGCCCCCTTAAATATTTATTTTATTCTATTTTTAGTATTTGTTGTTATAGCGACAACAGAAATAATCATCTGTAAAAATTCCAACTGTCTGACTATCACGGTTCATGAGATACAGCCTGGTGACAGACGGATGGACGGACAGACGGACAGCGGAGCGATATTAATAGGGTCCCGTTTTTGCCCTTTGTGTACGGAACTCTAAAAACGACAAAAAGATCATGTCTGTTGTATGGGAGCCCCCCTTTAATATTAATTTTATTATTATTTAATTATTTTTTTTAAAGTGAATATATAACTAAATATTCTGTGAATATTTCAAGCGTCTACCGGTTGCAAAAAGAAGCAAAAAATCACTTTTGTTGTATGGGATCTCCCTTACATATTTATTTTTTGTATTTGTTGTTATAGCGGTAACAGAAATAATCATCTGTGAAAATTCCAACTGTCTAACTATCACGGTTCATGAGATGCAGCCTGGTGATAGACGGATAGACGGACAGCGGAGCGATAGAGCGATATTAATAGGGTCCCGTTTTTACCCTTAGTGTACGGAACTCTAAAAACGACAAAAAGATCATGTCTGTTGTATGGGAGCCCCCCTTTAATATTAAACTCAAACTCTCATGGGCCCATTGTATGAATTCGTCACGGCCCCCAATGGTATAGTTACGCCACTGCCATTGGGTTTGGGTACGGAATCCTAAAGATGAATGTTACCGGTAGCGTGGCTCTACCACGACGGGCAGTACGGCCAAGGTTACTTGCAAATCAAATAAGAGATGTTATTTACTAAGTACATAGCGATGACGATCTAAGCCTTGTTTGCATTGTGTCATGTATAAAATTTATCTTTAGTTCGGAAATCCATGAATAAAAAAACCATATCATTTTTATCCAAACACTACTTTTTAATTTTTTTGTGACTGCTTATTGTTTTTAAGGTTCCGTGCCTCAAAAGGAAAAAACGGAACCCTTATTTTATTTGGTTGTCCTTCTGTATGTCTATCCCTTGGAGTTGTGAAAAAATCAAACTTCCAAGCCAACGCAATCGAAAGATATAGCTGGTTATGCCGCTAAGTTTCGTGTTTTTTCGACATTAGCAAGGGAATCAAAACCTACAGGGTACTACAATTTCTAAATTCTGATTTCAGACCGCCAGACTTTTGAAATTTGGTACGAAGCAATGTCATATAACACTTATAAAGGTAAAACTGCAAAAACCATAAATTTTTAGTTACATTATATAATAAAATATTTTTAATAATTTTTCGACACTCGCAAGGGAATCAAAGTTTTTGCTGTATCTAAAAATGTATGCTTTTCGCAATTTTTCTTTATCTGTGCTATAAGACGATGCTTCGTACCAAATTTCAATATTCTAAGTTTTCGGGAAGTAGGTTTTGATTCCCTTGCGAATGTCGAAAATTTGCGGCATAAACGACCGTATTTTTTGATTGCGTTGGCTTAGAAGTTTGATTTTTTCACAGCTCCGAGAGACAGGTAGATCTGAGTATTGGATATGGCTTTCAGCTTGAAACCTCCACGCGTCCCTGAGAAAAAGGACCTTGACAGACAGACAGACAACAAAGTGATCCTTTATGGGGACCGTTTTTTTCTTTTGACGTTCGGAACCCTATTAACACGTACCTACGTACTTAACAGTGAAAAAAATGTCTCGTACATTGACCTATACGCCGTCAAAGAAAATCCAACTATTGAGAATAAATTTTAGGCACTTTAAAGTTTGATTCCAACGTCATAGAAAAGTTTATTTTAGTGTGTGCGAACTCCATAAGAGGGCGCTGTTTGCTTCCGTCTTCTAGTTTTCTTGTTGCCAATGTCGTATGTGTCTTAAGCGCCAATTAGACCATCCAGAATTCAGGATCCGGAATTCAGTCAACGGATAGTCAACGGACAGTTTAATCGCCGATCCGTTGTCAGGACAGAATGGCTTCCGACGTCCTTATCGGAAGCATAACGGAAGCGTAAAGTGAAACCATCCGGAATTCAGGATCGCCGCATGAGAGGGACGCCGCTATACGTTAGAAACGAAACGATAATATCTCCAATCGCATCGCACGTATAGCGGCGTCCCTGTCACGCATTCAGGATGGCCAACGGATGGCTCTGTCAGGACGCGCAGTCTCCGTTCAGGACACGTTCTGGACGGTGTAATCAGGAGCTCTGACGACTGAATTTCTTGTCCTTATCGGATGCTAAATTCCGGATCCTAGATTCAGGATGGTATAATAGTCGCTTAAGACTGAATAAATTACATATAATAGAAATTCTCTGTGACTTTTATCTAAAAATCCCTAACCTCAATATTGTTGTAACTGTTCTTCAGTGAAATTTATTGATTTCAGCGCTTGCTGGGCCCATAACCTATTGAGGTTATGGGGCCAGCAAGCGCCACCAAACACCATCACCAACTTACTTTAACGTCTCCGGTCCAGGAGGTCTCAACAGCCTTCCAGTAGTTTCCACCACAGCCTTGGTCTCTGGCTGAACGTCATCAGTTTCCGCTTGCAGCGTCATTTGAAACTTCTGCAGTAGACTCGTGGGCAAAACTTCAGTTGTATCGTCATTTTCGAAGTTCGGGGGGACCTCATCTCCGTCTCCAAGCACGAAGCGCTTGGAGGTCCTTCGTTTCCCCCCCATCATCTTGACGACGTCCCAAATGTAGCCCGAAATGATGGCGAGTAATCTTAAGACCGCATTCATAAAATATTTACACTTCACTTCACTTCACTCGGCCGTTTGGTTGGGAGTTTGTTTTTTTTTTTTCACTGTTTATTTTCTGTAGTTTTTACATATAAATGGACACTTTGATAAAAATAAATTATGATTTAATTTTAAGCAACGAAAGGGAGAAAATAATTATAAATAAATACAACAAATTACACAGATTGAGCTAGCCCCAAAGTAAGTTCGAGACTTGTGTTATGGGATAATAACTCAACGATACTATATTTTATAACAAATACATATATGAATAAACATCCAAGACCCAGGCCAATCTGAAAAAGATCATTTTCCATGTTGACCTGACCGAGGATCGAACCCGGGGCCCTCGTGTCGCAGGCTGGCGTGTTAACCACTGCGCCACGGAGCTCGCCAAAATATAAATTTTATGAAAGAAATAAGTTTCTGAAAGCAAAAGACCGGGTCAAGTGGAAAAGCCATGAAGAGGCCTATACCCAACAATGGGTGAACACGGGCTAAGAAAGAAGAAGAACAAAGGAAACAAGAAACATTTCATTTATACACATTGAAAATAAAATATGAAAGGCTAAAGCCGTAAAATAATTCACAAAATAAAATGTAATTGGTCACGTTTCTCGTACGACCGCGTCTGTGACAATGATGAAGTTGAAATGAAAAATAAAATATACACATAAGAAGTTTTTAGACATAGTTTTCGTTATAAGTATTTTAAAATGACCATAGAGATAAGATAATCCTGAATTATAACTTATTTACATAAGTGTTAACTATGTTATTGAATGTTATATAGAAATGTTACAACGGGTTGCACTCAAGTGTCACTTCACCACTAGAAGTAAAAACTCGGCGCATTAGAAAGAGGGGGATATTACTTCCACTCCGACGGCTCAGGTCACGTGTCCGTCTTATGAATTTTCGATCAGGTCATGTTAAACATTTTTACCCATCCCAAAAAGCGCACAACGCCGCTAAAAAACTTTTCACATGGTAAATAAAAAATCCACAATTAGGTGAATCACTTCAAAACTGTCAAAATCAGTTGACTATATTCTAACCTAAAGATCTTACAACTGACTAACGAAAACACAACTAACCTAAGCGGAAATGTATTAAAATGTGTGAAATAATATTTTTAATCTGTGATAAAAGTAAAGTAAACTGCACAGACAACTCATAGAGTATAAAGTATATACTATAATCTGTTGCTTAGTTCATTACTATACTGCGCAATTACGTAATTATGACATTTATCGGTATTAATGTTAATAGTATTTTAATTTGATAATTTTGACCTCTGTCCTGTTACTTAGACCATTCTAGAAGCTATTTTAATCAGGTCTATTAGTTTAACTTCACGTTTTATAAATTTTTTCATGTCAGAGTTTGGTGAAATGTGTGATGATACCATTAAGGTATCTATATTATAAAGCTGAAGAGTTTGTTTGTTTGATTGTTTGTTTGTTTGTTTGAACGCACTAATCTCAGGAACTACTGGTTCAAATTGGAAAATTCTTTTTGTGTTGGATAGTCCATTTATTGAGGAAGGCTTTATAACATCACGCTGCGACCAAATAGGAGCGAATCATCAATAAAAATATTTTAAAAACGGGGCAAAATTGTTCATCTGTACTGATTAATCATAATAACAGAAATTGCCGCGGACGAGGTCGCGGGCAACAGCTAGTTTATAATAACACCTGTGTACCACATTTTTAGCAAATAAACGAATTTGTATTTGTATTTAAAAATTCGATTTTATATCATCAGTTCATGTACCTACCAACTAACTACTGCTAGTAAGTAGATATGTATACAAATCTATATCAGGTATTTTTAGTCTCCACTACAGGAGCACGACCCTCTCTGTACTACTAGAGCCATACTTGGCCAGAGCAGCCAGAGGACTTGGTCTACACTCTCCACGCTGGCCAGACGGGTTGTAGAGGTCTCTCAGATGTTTATAAGCTTTGTTTAGCTTGTATTTCCTAAGTCGCCTTCTACGACATCCACGGGAAGACTTGGAGTGGTCCTATTCTACTCTGCCGGAAACCACACGGCAAATTTTGAGGTTAATTCAGTGCAATTGGAGAGATCAATAACCAACCATAGATCTAAGATATTGGCAAATCCAGCTGAATAAACCGCGTTTTTATAATGAGTGGGAATACGTCTGCCTAGCAGCATATGTTAGTAAACAACACACGTATCATTGATACGGCTGACACAGCGGAAGCTAGTCCAGTAGTTCCTGAGATTAACGCGTTAAACTTTTCAGCTTTATAATATTAGTATAGATTGTTTGGAGTTTTGTTCTTAATCTTACAGAATTTTCAAAGGTACATATTTTGGTCAATAATTACATTCATCCATACAGCATAATATTAAAATAACAATAACTTAAAAACAACTTATAAAAAGAGAAATAAAATAGCCCTGGCAGTTCATTACCCGGAGGTAGCGTGCCCAGAAGACTGGCAGCATTGCCACGTTGTATGGCCTTGCTAATCTTTTGACCAATATATAGGCCAGCCCTGGTCACGAGATACCTCAATTAACTTCTTGGCAATGGCGGTGAATAATATGTAGGCTAAAGGTCCCCACGGACCCAAGAGTTTCAACCTCAAACGGTTCGAATACACAAGGTGAAATTTTGATCGTTCTGGACCCTTAAAGGGATGATTCAGCTCGTAGATATAAACAACTTTTCCTATGGGGCCAATGCTGGGAACTCAAAATTTTTTTGACGTTCCCGTACAAATTGACAGAGCGGCTGAAATTTTTTGTATGGAACTGCCCCTTTTTTTTTCCAGCATTGGTCCCATAGGAAAAGTTGTTCATATCGATGTGTTGAATTAACGGTTAAAATTTTTATCGTTCTGGACCCTTGAAGGGGTTTAAGGGTCCAGAACGATAAAAATTTCACCGTGTATAATTGTTGGCAAGGCATTGATATTTGCGCCGTTTGAGGTTTTCCGCCTCAGCTGCCGCTGTTATTATTGATATGTAGGTACTAGGTTGTAGCAAGATTGAGGTAAAAAGCATAGCGACGCGTAAGATTAGCTCTTTTGATACTTACTTATAACTACAAGGATTTGTAGGGCTGTTGTACCGGACGCCTTTAGAAGCCCGAAAGAGCTTGTATATTATTTTATTCAATACTAGCTGTTGCCCGCGACTTCGTCCGCGGAAATTTCTGTTATAAGGTATAGCTTAATAATTTTCCCCCGTTTTTAAAACATTTTTTATTGATGCTTCGCTCCTATTGGTCACACCGTGATGTTTTATAGCCTAAAGCCTTCCTCAATGAATGAACTATCCAACATAAAAAGAATTTTTCAATTTGACCCAGTAGTTCCTGAGATTCGCGCGTTCAAACAAACAAACAAACTCTTCAGCTTTATAATATTAGTATAGATATAGACTAGCTGATGCCCGCGACTTCGTTCGTTATGACTGCGTATTATTATAATTCGTAATTTTTATATCTCTTATGGTTCAGCTGGACCATTATAGTTCTGCATCAGGTGTTTCAGTTTCCAAAATAAATTATACTCTATATGTTGCTCAAGCTTGATAGCTATACAATGAAAAAAGTTTAATTCGAATCCGTCCAGTATTTCCGGAGATTAGCGTGTATAAACAGACAAAGACAGATGTTTTTTTTTTAATTTTTACTCTATTAGTATGTCTCCATCGCCCTATACATATTTTTTTTTGTAAATATCTTCAATGTAGAGATTTTTTTTATGTTATAAGACGGCAAACGAGCAAGCAAGTCACCTGATGGTAAGCGGTCAGCGCTGCCCATGGACAACTGCAACACCAGGGTGTGGCAGGAGCGTTGCCGGCCTATCAAGGAGTTGTGGGAAGGAAATGGGGAGGGAAGGGAGAAGGATGGGCCCCCGGCTCTCTCACTCACCGAACGAAGCATAGAAGCGGTAAAGCTGCTATTCAGACGTCCATTTTCTGTGAGAGTGTGGTACTTCCCCGGACGAGCCGGCCCATTCATGCTACTAGCAATTCATTTTGCCGGTAGCGTGCCTCTACCACGACTAAAAGAGATACATTCTTTTTACTTTAAGACAATTTACTTTGCGTGCTTCCGCCATCTACTTTAGTTCATGCAAACTATTGCTGGTCATGAACTAACTGGTGGCGGAAGCACTCAAAGTAAATTGTCTCAAAGTAAATGTAGCTTTGACTTCCGCAAAGTAACACCTGAATCTATTAACATTATTTTTACTCTTTTATTTGTATTGATTTTAAACTTTGTAGTAAGACTGAAGGGCCCAAGACAAATGTCGTTATAGGGCTTACTAGAGCAAGCTACGCCACTGGTACGTAGTAACTAAAGAAATTATGTTCAAGGCGAACGTCTTAATGTCAGCAAGGACTTGTAAAGGAATGTAGTCAACCAGTTGGCCCTTCAGGTTCCGAATATGACCAGGAAGAAAACTTAAGAAAAGTTAATTTCAAATGAAATTATGGCGTAATTCGTAATTTTATTTGGCGAAAAAGTATTTGCTTATCGTATCATCATCAATAGTAGTAATCTATACTTAATATTATAAAGCTGAAGAGTTTGTTTGTTTGTTTGAACGCGCTAATCTCAGGAACTACTGGATCAAATTAAAAAATCGTTTTGTGTTGGATAGACCATTTATTGAGGAAGGCTTTAGGCTATAAAACATCACGCTGCGGCTAATAGGAGCGAAGCATCAATAAAAAATGTTTTGAAAACGGGGAAAAATTATTCATCTATACTAATTAAAGAATGGGGTGAAAGGGTGGGGGGCCAAGAATGGGGTATAGAAACCCGGGAAAACCGAGGACGCGCTGGGAAGATGACATCTCAAAGGTGGCTGGCAAGTTATGGAGAAGACACACACACGACAAGAAGAAATGGAAGGAACTGGGAGAGGCCTTTGTCCAAAAATGGGCTACGATAGGCTGACTATGATGATGATGATGATGATGATGATACTAATTAATCATAATAACAGAAATTGCCGCGGACGAAGTCGCGGGCAACAACTAGTTTACAGTATAAAATGTCGTGTCAAAAACAACGGACAGCCGCACGTTCAACTAATGACGGAATTGCCTTGACAAGTCTTGCAAACTCTTGCACTTTGCATATCATTGGCCTTTTAGTTGAGCACGTATCACGCTGACTGGTGAATCACGTGTCATACTTATGGACATAATCATCATCATCATCAGGTCGTTTTAGTTTCCAATGCTCCTGCATTGGAGACTATGCAGGAGCATTGGAGTTTCGTTTTTTACCTTTTTTTCTTACAGTTCTGTATTCCCAGATTTTAATATAGCTAGGGGGTTCAAAATCACGCTGTATATACCTACACTAACTTTGGCGCAAAGTCTCGAAATGTTTGGAAACCGCGCGCTCACTACGCGCATCCAACTATTCCCGCGGCCATTACCACGGTAAAGATATATCTTTACCGTGGTAATGGATGCGCGTAGTGAGCGCACGGTAAAGATACTTATATCTTTACCGTGCCATTACGCGCGCTTTGACTAGCGTGAGTTTCCACACTTGTTTATTTTTTGGATAATTTGGTCAACTTTTAAGGCCCTATTTTGACATGACGTCTTATAAATCGATGAACATTGGTTGCATGCACGAAAAAACCGGCCAAGTGCGAGTCGGACTCGCGCACGAAGGGTTCCGTATCGAATTTTGTAGGTATAGGTATAATATACAAATTTCAATTTGCGGTTGCCTCCATACATTTTGTTCGGTCGACTGTAACTACTTAAATTGGTCGAGTTGTATAAAAATAACTATCTATGATACTGAGACCGCCATAGTTTTAATTGGAAGTACGTACTTTGAGGTATATACCTCATTTCTTTCACTTTTTTTCAGAATTATTTTAGTAATATTTCAAAAGTTACGGTGGGGACATGAGGGCGGATAAAATAACCCCTTGATTTTTTCCTTGTCTCTATGAAAAACACTAAGTAACCTAACATTGAAAAGTTTGTTTTATCAAAAATCCGTCTCATTAAATTCATGAATTCTGACGTAAGCAACGTAAGTATTTTCCGTGTAGCCGTGAACAAGACCGGTTCTGTTACGTAAAACAGAAGATGTAAACGCCGCGAAACAGTTTGACAGGTCAATGGTCAAGTTGTATATTTAGTAGGTACCTAAGTACATCGGAATAATATGAAAAGTCAGATCCAACGTGGCAATGCTGTCAGCATTACTAAAACGGGCAAAAGCTAGTAGTTCATAAAATCTGCTGCCTAATTAGTTTTTTTGTGTATTAAGACAAGGCTTCAAATGTTTGGTACCTTCGCTCGGCAAAGGACTGATCAAGTGCGCGCAAGGGATAGCGCTTGGCGGTTTAGCCCGTGAATGATGAGATAGGAGATAGTCTCGAGTCGCTCAAAGAAAAAAAACGTAAGCGCCAAATTCGTTATTTCTATTTTATATAAAATCAGACCGGTTAATTGTATTTTCATATTTACATTTTGATGAATTACTAATTACCTATCTTTTAGTCTAAAAATCATTATTTCATTCGTCGCATTTGAGCTATAATAACAAAAACTCTGCGAACGAAGACCATTTTTCAAAAAATATTTCTATCGAGAAAATTTTATCAAAACGTGTTTTCATCTTCAATTTTTGGAGATGAAATAGTCAAAAATCATATTACTTAGATTTGAAACTCCTAATTTAAGTATTTTGCGAGATAAATAAGGTTCAGAACGACCTTATTTACAGTGGTATCGTATTTCGGTTTTGGCCGGTCATGTCCTCTGTGATCCCTTCGGACCGCATCTGCCGGTGAAGACAAGACGTCCTCAAAAAGATAACCTTCACATTTATTAAAAAACCGGCCAAGTGCGAGTCGGACTGGCACCGTTCCGTAACATCCTTATCCTTACTTCCTTATCCTTATCCTTACTAATATTATAAAGCGAAAGTGAGTTTGTTTGTATTGTAACGCTTTCACGCCGTACAATACAATAAGAATACAATACAATACAAATACCTATTCTTTATTGCACCATAAATCACACAGAACAAAGAAATAAATGAATACCAAAATTAATTAAAACAATTCATGATACAAAGGCGGAATTATTGCAAAGCAATCTCTTCCAGCCGTAACTACGGAACATCATGAAATTTTGCATACAAGTTCTCTAGAGTACTGAGAAGGACATAGGCTACCTTTAATCCCGGGAAAAAGTACTATTCCCGAGGGATCGACACTGGCGCGGGCGGAGCCGCGGGCGAAAGCTAGTTATCTATAAAAACGGCAACAAATCATGGCTGTTGTACGGACTATGGGACCCTTAAATATTATTTTTTATTTTTTTATTTTTAATGTGCATCTACAATATGTTAAGAAAACCCTGTTCGACCCTTAAAGGGGTGATTCAGCCCGTCAATATGAACAACTTTTCCTATGGGACCAATGTTGGGAACTCAAATTTTTCTTGAGGTTCTCATAGGACAAATTGACTGGGCGGATGAACACTTTACTATGGAAATGTCAAAATTTTTTTTGAGTTACCAGCGTTGCTCTTACAGGAAAAGTTGTTCATATCGACGGGCTTAATCAACCCTTCAAGGGCCCGACCCTTGAAGGGGTTTTCCTAACATATTGTCATATAACTAAATATTCTGTAAATATTTTAAGCGTCTACTTGTTGTTGTCAAAAGATCACGTTTGGGTTTGTATGGTACCTTATTATTTTTGTATTTCTTGTTATAGCGTCAACAGAAAAACATCTGTGAAAATGTCAACTGTCTTACTATCACGGTTCATGTGTGATCTAGTTGTTCTCTGTGTGTGATACAGCCTGGTGTATTAATAGGGTCCCGTTTTTAGGGTTCCGAACAAGGAACTCCCTTACAAGTAAAAAGGGGAGTCAATTTTTTTTTCGCGGCTACCCCTATGTCTGAGGTGTTGTTGAATAGGTATTTTAAAGCTTGTGAACATCATTTTTCGATTTACTTATCCGTTTTAGAAATATTTGGTTTTAAAGTCCAAATTTTTGTAAGAGTCCAGTGTACCCCCCCCCCCCCCCCCCCCCCCCCCCCCCATCTACTAAATGGTTGTACATGATCACGTGAAAAAATTCACGGTAGTAGTATATATAACGAAGTTTAAAGGAAAACTATCAGAGCTAAGTAGAATATATAAATTAAAGAGTTATAATCGACCAACTTATAAATGTACTCGGTAAAGTCAAATTTCATACAAATAGAATTAAAAATTAGACAGTTGTTAATTACGTAAAACAACTACTGAATATAAATTTAGGAACCACGTAAAGTCAAGTAAATATGAAATCATAGCAGTTTTTATAATACCTAAAATAATAGCAATGTGTTTACGTTCGACAGCGCGCGGCGCTTGGCGGAACGATAGGAGGCCGCTTGGTACCTATTGCGCTCGGGAATCAAAGTAGATAATATACCTACGAAATCTTGTTACCAGCGCTTGCCTCTACTCGTGGTGGTATTTAAATGGATAATACTTTTTCGAGATTTTTTTGAAAATGACGTGATTCTATGCAGATTTTAATATTGGATTTTTAAAAGAACATTTTTGGCATTTTTACTGAGTTTAAATAGGTTTTGTTTGCGGTAAAAGCAGTCGTTATTTAAAATATTATACTCAGATGTTTTTCAAGGCTACAATACAACAAAATGTGGAGAATTTGAATACAATAATACCTAAGTATGCTAGTTATCTAAGTACGTGCGTATACATGTTGTGAACTTTGAACAGTACAGTGTTTTTTAGGGTTCCGTACTCAAAAGGGAAAAACGGGACCCTTATAGGATATTTGTTGTCCGTCTGTCTGTCTGTCAATACCATTTATCTCAGGGACGCGTGGAGATATCAAGCTGAAATTCATATCAAATACTCAGCTACTGTCCCTTGGAGCTGTGAAAAATCAAACTTCTAAGCCAACGCAATCAAAACCTACAGGGTACTTCCCTATGTGAACTCAGAATCTTGAAATTTGGTACGACGCCACTCTATAGCACAGATAAAGGGAAAATTGCGAAAAGCATACATCATAATAATAAAAATATTTTAAACTAATTATTATAGACTAGCTTTCACCCGCGGCTCCGCCCGCGTCAATGTCAATCCCTTGGGAACAGTACTTTTTCCTGGGATAAAATGTACCCTATGTCCTTCTCCGTACCCCAGATAACGTTTATGCAAAATTTCATGACGATCGGTTCTGTAGTTACAACGTGAAAGCGTAACAAACAAACAAACAAACTCACTTTCGCATTTATAATATTAGTTAGGATTATGTTACGGAACCCTTCGTGCACGAGTCCGACTAGCCTTCGATTGTCTGATAATAAAGATGATTCCGTGCTTCGGAAGGCACGTTAAGCCGTTGGTCACGGCTGCCATCTGGTAGTCGTTAAAGGAACCACGTCAGAGGCCGAGAGGCGGTTCCGAAGAACTCTGACACCAGGGTGTGCATGGTCGATTGACCGTGACACCTACTCGAAATGATGATGATCGTAACTTCAATGTAGGTACATACTCAACAATACTCTCGATAATATTTAATTTTTTTTTTCAATATTCGAGATACTCGAAATGTTTTTTTTTAGTTTGTTACGTCAAACAAAATGAATTATCTCAGTAAGCATTATACCTATAGTATTTTACCTATTTTACACATCATCATCATCAGGTCCTTTTTAGTCTCCACTACAGGAGCACGACCCTCTCTGTACTATTAGGGCCATACTTGGCCAGAGCAGCCAGAGGACTTGGCCTACACTCTCCACGCTGGCCAGACGGGTTGGAGAGGTGTCTTAGATGTTTAGCTTGTATTTCCTAAGTCGCCTTCTACGACATCCACGGGAAGACTTGGAGTGATCCTATTCTACTCTGCCGAATACCACACGGCTATTTTACACACAAGACAGAAAATATACAGTTTTTTGCTTGGCAGCTTTATCATTATTCTAAAACCATGAGTGGCAAAATTATTTGCATGGGAGGAGGTGCATGAATGGATTTGTCACCGTAATACTTAATATCTATATACTAATATACTAATATTATAAAGCTGAAGTGTTTGTTTGTTTGATTGTTTGTTTGTTTGTTTGTTTGAACACGCTAATCTCAGGAACTACTGGTTCAAATTGGAAAATTATTTTTGTGTTGGATAGTCCATTTATGGAGGAAGGCTTTAGGCTATAAAACATCACGCTGCGACCAATAGGAGCGAAGCATCAATAAAAACTGTTGTGAAAACGGGGGAAAATTATTCATCTATACTAAAAAAAAAAACTAATTAAAAGTTGAAAGACGATGGGAGTATACATGGTTTAAAAAAGCATAATATTTTATATGTACTTACTTCTTGAAGCTATAAAATACCTACTCCTTCATAAAAGCATATTTTTGAAAATAATTTAAAAAATACGAAATTATTGTTTAACTACTCATAAATTAAGAAATAAAATATGGTGAAAAAATCTCAAGCGGGCGGGATTTGAACCTGCGAACTTAAGTCTATGTACGCCTGTTCTAACCACAGCTCAGTTGGAAGAGCGTAAGTCGTAATTAAGGTCGCAGGTTCAAATCCCGCCCACTTGAGATTTTTTCACCATATTTTATTTCTTTTTACTAACAACGAACTGCGGGACATTTTTTATTTATAATGGTTTTTTTTAGATAGTCTTTTTTAGTTTTGATTGTAGGTTAGGTTATTTTATTTTTAGTTTGATTTATTTATAGTGGAGTTTATTAAAAATCATTATTAGGTAAGTATTACAATTACAATATTTACAACAGTCAATTAGCTATAAGAAATTGAAATAAGAAATATTTATTTAGTAGGTCAGATACATTTAAAACCCGCCCTGGAACATTTCTGGTGCAAAGGTGCCCAAAATGCTGGCTGCATTGCCGCGCTGAATAGCTATGTCCATCCTTTGCACCAAAAACGTGCTAGAGCGAGAGTCACCATTATTTTCCCCTATTATGTTCCCTTATGTTTATAGTAGTATTATAATTATATATTTACTAAGAGCAAAATAGCATTGTGAATGAAAAATATAAACACTTAAAAATATCGTAAATATTACTTTGCATATTTGCTTAACGTATTATCGGGATATCACTTTATCGTGCCAATAGTGCAAGTTTATCTAATCATAAGAACATACGACTGTAAACTACGAAGTTAGGTTAATAAACAATAAACAATAACTATACAATATGTTCATGTACCTCTCCAACCCGTCTGGCCAGCGAGGAGAGTGTAGGCCAAGTCCTCTGGCTGCTCTGGCCAAGTATGGCTCTAGTAGTACAGAGAGGGTCGTGCTCCTGTAGTGGAGACTAAAAAGACCTGATGATGATGATGATGATGATGATACAATATTAAGAAAACTCGGTCTGACCCTTGAAGGGGTGATTCAGTGTGTCGATATGAACAACTTTTCAACCAATGTTGAAAACTCAATTGTTTTTTGAGGTTCCCTTACTAATTGACCGAGCGGACGAACACTTGTATCGAAATGTCGAAAATTTGTTTGAGTTCATAGCATTGAATGAATGAATGAATTATACTTTATTGCACCAAATAAAAGGGTACAACATTTAAAATTATATTACTAAGTTAGCACAGAGGCGGTCTTGGTCTCATAGAAAACGTTATTCATATCAACGGGCTGAATCAGCCTTTTAAGGATCGGACAGGTCCTTCATAACATAATGTAGATATACACAATACACTTCTATCATCGAAGAGTATTACGGTGGGTGAAGAATCGAAAAAAAAGACTACTTCAACACATTCTTCTTACTTATTCTTTTTTAAACTGTTCGCGCTTTAACCACAAAATTATGTATATAAACGGGACTTAGCACGAACGTCAACGGAAACAAATAATAAAAAGGTTCGTGCTAAGTCCCGTTTATATACATAATTACATTCTTCTTATTACGCCGCAGACAGATAAATTTGTTAAATAACGAAACATAATTTGTTTACTCACAGTGCTATTGAAGTATTTATTAGCAAATAATAGAATTTAAAAGCATTGATAAATATAGATACATAATTTGCGTTTAGGTACTTTTCTTATTCTCGAGAACCGCTGTCAAAAACGTAGTAAACAAATCGCAAATTTACCTTCAAGGTGAACTACACAGAAACTAAAATAAAAAAATAAAAAACATAAAAGGAAAACAAAAAATCCCAACCAAACTTTAAAAAAAGAACACACACCGGAACAAAGTTGTAATCACCACACAACACTACGCGAATTTACACGAATCGAAAATCGATTTTTGAATTCGGAAAATCGTAGGGATGTGCTTGAGCGGCGGAGGCTTGTCACCTACTGGATTTGCCGCCAATACTGTCATCGGAGCGCCATATAGGGTTGTCAATGACAAGTTTCATATATATTGTAGTTTATTATCACATTCGTGGTAAACTTGAAGATTTATTGACATTTAATTGCTAATGAAAATGCTGTTTAGCGTTTTATTAAATCCGCTTTGACAATGTTTCTTTAGCTAATATTTATGTGAGTGGATGTAACTGACACATATTGAAGGACCAATAAAATAAACGAAAACTTTTAGTTTTTCGCTATACGTGCATCAGTGTCATCTTATTCATTCAAAGATATTTATCATAGGGATAAAATAGAGAAAGTTGTGCGTATAATAATAATATACATATATTAAATATATACTTAATTATATAATTCATATATAAACTGAAATTCGTATATAACCTTAAGTAGAGAAATAAATATGCATAAACTAAGATATAAGTGAGTGTGTGAGAGTGGGTGCTTTAAATTTACCTCCTCAGTTTCTTGTACACAGGTTTTTTTTTGGTTGAATTCGCTATTCTATTTTCTTATTAGGGATTCTGATTCCGGGATTTTAATATAGTTCAGAGGTTCAATATCACGCGGTATAGATTATGTATTTAAAAAAAAAGTATAGAAAACTATAAGTATTTACTATCTTACAAATTTTCTTTTCGCTGCCAGCCCTACAAAACAGCTTAGCGACCTTGTGACCGAGTGACGAACAAGTTACGTTCCATGACCATACTTCATGTCCTTACGTAACGTCACAACACTATTTTCTCAAACATGCTCGGAAATGTAGCCATTATTGTAGTAAAAAGAAGACACGAAGTTTATAATTCTTGGCTCGTGCATTACTTTACCGGCCTAGGTCAGGAAAATAAGTATGAAAATTAATTCCTGGCCGCTGCTCAAAATTTTTTAAGTCATCTTGTAACTTATCATACAGCCAATTGCTACCACATTATAAAAAAATTGCATGTAAGTATACAAATATGACAATAATTTTATAAAATGTTGGCATAAAATCACACAAAAATTTGCTTAATTTTCGTTGCGAAAGAAAAACCAATAATCTATGGTATTAGTTTTTTTTGTGTAAAATATGACTGGTCTGTATGGGCTATGTTTCCTTAGCACTTATTGACAGTTGAAAATAAAAAATCCGGCCAAGTGCGAGTTGAACTCGTGCACGAAGGGTTCCGTACATTATATATAATAAGTTTGAAATTGTTGAAAATATTTTAATTATATGATGTTACTCCGAAGCGTGCTCCGTGGCGCAATTGTCAACACGCCAGTCAGCGACACGAGGGTGCCCGGGTTCGATACCTGGTCAGGTCATGATGGAAAACGATCTTTTTCAGATTGTCCTGGGTCTTGGATGTTTATCTAGTATCTATTATAAAATAAAGTATCGTTGAGTTAGTATCCTACGACACAAGCCCACAACTTACTGTGGTAACTCAATTTATGTGATATGTCCCTATATTTATTTATTTATTATTCTCCTGTGAAACTTTACTTGCTAAACTAACATAATTGCTAAACCTTACTCTTTTTTATACAATAAAACTTTGAATCATTATCACCTAAATTCATCGTTTTGGATTTAAAAAAAACAAAATTCTTGTTGAAAATCCCTTTACATACCTATCTTAAGTATAAATTTTCCATATACTGCCAACCCTATAAACCAGCTCGCCGACCCTGTGACCGAGAGCCGAGTAAGTGAAGTTCCATGACCGTACGTCATATCCTTGCGATGAAACGTCACAGCACTATTTTTTTATTAAAACATCTAATAATAATGTGACGGAGGTCTTGGCGGGAATTTTGGCGGACTGCACGGCTTGGGTTTAGGATTGTTTTGTAAATTGTTTCTAGTGGACTTTATAATGTGAAATCGGTGTAATTTGGTATTATAAATGCCCATGTTTATGAACAATGTGTGGAATAACTGAAACTATCTGTCACAGTGCGGATGTAGTGAGATTTACTTAGCGGGCTTGTGGTTATCCGTCTCTCCTCGTTGCGTCGTCTGTGATCAAGCCAGTGGATTCGTGGGAATGGTCGCCAGGAGCTCCGTGGAATCAATGAAATGAACTACACCATCGTTTCATTGATGCCAGAACTTGGAGAAAGCGCGGGAAAACTCATTTATACTTGATACTGGCTAAATACGTAACGCGTGAAAGCCATAAATAAAAGAAAAAGAAAATGTGACGCAGTTTTGGCAATGTGTGTTAGGTACCAGTGATGACTTACGGGCCCGAAACATGGTCCCTTAATATATTTCTGTGTCCCTTACTATGGGCCTCATAAGAAAGCTCAAGGTCGCTCAGAGACCTATGGAGAGGGCTATGCTCGGTGTTTCCCTGCGAGATCGAATCAGAAACGAGGAGATTCGTAGAACAACAAAGGTCGCCGACATAGCTCAGCGCATTAGCTCTATGAAGTGGCAGTGGGCGAGGCACATAGCGCGCAGAACCGATGGCTAATGGGGCAGAAGGGTTCTCGAATGGCGACCACGTACTGGCAAGCTCAGCGTCGGACACCCACCGACCAAAAGGTCGGATGACCTGACTAAGGTCGCAGGATGCAGGCCGCTTCCAACCGGTCGTAATGGAAATCCTTGGGGGAGGCCTATGTCCAGCAGTGGACTTCTTGCGGCTGATAAGATGATGATGATGATGAATTTTGGCAATATACTTAACGCTGCTTTAAGGACTTTGGCTCTGTCTACCCCGCAAGGGAAAAAGCCGTGATAATGTGTAATGCTGGTTACCCACTGTGAGATGTTACATACATACCTACATAGTATCACGTCTTCTTCCCTTGCGGGGTAGACAGAGCCTTGGTCTATAAGACCCGAAGGCCACGTTTAGCATGTTGGTGGGCATTAGGTAAAAATCGGAATCAAAATAGTGATGGGTTAGTAGCCGCATCGCCATGGAAGGCACGTTAAGCCGTTGGTCCCAGCTGCTATCTGGTAGAGTGTGTGAGAGTGGGTGCTTTAAATTTACCTCCTCAGTCTCTTGTACACAGGTTTTTTTTTTGGTTGAATTCGCTATTCTATTCTCTTATTAGGGATTCTGATTCCGGGATTTTAATATAGTTCAGAGGTTCAATATCACGCGGTATAGATTATGTATTTAAAAAAAAAGTATAGAAAACTATAAGTATTTACTATCTTACAAATTTTCTTTTCGCTGCCAGCCCTACAAAACAGCTTAGCGACCTTGTGACCGAGTGACGAACAAGTTACGTTCCATGACCATACTTCATGTCCTTACGTAACGTCACAACACTATTTTCTCAAACATGCTCGGAAATGTAGCCATTATTGTAGTAAAAAGAAGACACGAAGTTTATAATTCTTGGCTCGTGCATTACTTTACCGGCCTAGGTCAGGAAAATAAGTATGAAAATTAATTCCTGGCCGCTACTCAAAATTTTTTAAGTCATCTTGTAACTTATCATACAGCCAATTGCTACCACATTATAAAAAAATTGCATGTAAGTATACAAATATGACAATAATTTTATAAAATGTTGGCATAAAATCACACAAAAATTTGCTTAATTTTCGTTGCGAAAGAAAAACCAATAATCTATGGTATTAGTTTTTTTTGTGTAAAATATGACTGGTCTGTATGGGCTATGTTTCCTTAGCACTTATTGACAGTTGAAAATAAAAAATCCGGCCAAGTGCGAGTTGAACTCGTGCACGAAGGGTTCCGTACATTATATATAATAAGTTTGAAATTGTTGAAAATATTTTAATTATATGATGTTACTCCGAAGCGTGCTCCGTGGCGCAATTGTCAACACGCCAGTCAGCGACACGAGGGTGCCCGGGTTCGATACCTGGTCAGGTCATGATGGAAAACGATCTTTTTCAGATTGTCCTGGGTCTTGGATGTTTATCTAGTATCTATTATAAAATAAAGTATCGTTGAGTTAGTATCCTACGACACAAGCCCACAACTTACTGTGGTAACTCAATTTATGTGATATGTCCCTATATTTATTTATTTATTATTCTCCTGTGAAACTTTACTTGCTAAACTAACATAATTGCTAAACCTTACTCTTTCTTATACAATAAAAATTTGAATCATTATCACCTAAATTCATCGTTTTGGATTTAAAAAAAACAAAATTCTTGTTGAAAATCCCTTTACATACCTATCTTAAGTATAAATTTTCCATATACTGCCAACCCTATAAACCAGCTCGCCGACCCTGTGACCGAGAGCCGAGTAAGTGAAGTTCCATGACCGTACGTCATATCCTTGCGATGAAACGTCACAGCACTATTTTTTTATTAAAACATCTAATAATAATGTGACGGAGGTCTTGGCGGGAATTTTGGCGGACTGCACGGCTTGGGTTTAGGATTGTTTTGTAAATTGTTTCTAGTGGACTTTATAATGTGAAATCGGTGTAATTTGGTATTATAAATGCCCATGTTTATGAACAATGTGTGGAATAACTGAAACTATCTGTCACAGTGCGGATGTAGTGAGATTTACTTAGCGGGCTTGTGGTTATCCGTCTCTCCTCGTTGCGTCGTCTGTGATCAAGCCAGTGGATTCGTGGGAATGGTCGCCAGGAGCTCCGTGGAATCAATGAAATGAACTACACCATCGTTTCATTGATGCCAGAACTTGGAGAAAGCGCGGGAAAACTCATTTATACTTGATACTGGCTAAATACGTAACGCGTGAAAGCCATAAATAAAAGAAAAAGAAAATGTGACGCAGTTTTGGCAATGTGTGTTAGGTACCAGTGATGACTTACGGGCCCGAAACATGGTCCCTTAATATATTTCTGTGTCCCTTACTATGGGCCTCATAAGAAAGCTCAAGGTCGCTCAGAGACCTATGGAGAGGGCTATGCTCGGTGTTTCCCTGCGAGATCGAATCAGAAACGAGGAGATTCGTAGAACAACAAAGGTCGCCGACATAGCTCAGCGCATTAGCTCTATGAAGTGGCAGTGGGCGAGGCACATAGCGCGCAGAACCGATGGCTAATGGGGCAGAAGGGTTCTCGAATGGCGACCACGTACTGGCAAGCTCAGCGTCGGACACCCACCGACCAAAAGGTCGGATGACCTGACTAAGGTCGCAGGATGCAGGCCGCTTCCAACCGGTCGTAATGGAAATCCTTGGGGAAGGCCTATGTCCAGCAGTGGACTTCTTGCGGCTGATAAGATGATGATGATGATGAATTTTGGCAATATACTTAACGCTGCTTTAAGGACTTTGGCTCTGTCTACCCCGCAAGGGAAAAAGCCGTGATAATGTGTAATGCTGGTTACCCACTGTGAGATGTTACATACATACCTACATAGTATCACGTCTTCTTCCCTTGCGGGGTAGACAGAGCCTTGGTCTATAAGACCCGAAGGCCACGTTTAGCATGTTGGTGGGCATTAGGTAAAAATCGGAATCAAAATAGTGATGGGTTAGTAGCCGCATCGCCATGGAAGGCACGTTAAGCCGTTGGTCCCAGCTGCTATCTGGTAGAGTGTGTGAGAGTGGGTGCTTTAAATTTACCTCCTCAGTCTCTTGTACACAGGTTTTTTTTTTGGTTGAATTCGCTATTCTATTCTCTTATTAGGGATTCTGATTCCGGGATTTTAATATAGTTCAGAGGTTCAATATCACGCGGTATAGATTATGTATTTAAAAAAAAAGTATAGAAAACTATAAGTATTTACTATCTTACAAATTTTCTTTTCGCTGCCAGCCCTACAAAACAGCTTAGCGACCTTGTGACCGAGTGACGAACAAGTTACGTTCCATGACCATACTTCATGTCCTTACGTAACGTCACAACACTATTTTCTCAAACATGCTCGGAAATGTAGCCATTATTGTAGTAAAAAGAAGACACGAAGTTTATAATTCTTGGCTCGTGCATTACTTTACCGGCCTAGGTCAGGAAAATAAGTATGAAAATTAATTCCTGGCCGCTGCTCAAAATTTTTTAAGTCATCTTGTAACTTATCATACAGCCAATTGCTACCACATTATAAAAAAATTGCATGTAAGTATACAAATATGACAATAATTTTATAAAATGTTGGCATAAAATCACACAAAAATTTGCTTAATTTTCGTTGCGAAAGAAAAACCAATAATCTATGGTATTAGTTTTTTTTGTGTAAAATATGACTGGTCTGTATGGGCTATGTTTCCTTAGCACTTATTGACAGTTGAAAATAAAAAATCCGGCCAAGTGCGAGTTGAACTCGTGCACGAAGGGTTCCGTACATTATATATAATAAGTTTGAAATTGTTGAAAATATTTTAATTATATGATGTTACTCCGAAGCGTGCTCCGTGGCGCAATTGTCAACACGCCAGTCAGCGACACGAGGGTGCCCGGGTTCGATACCTGGTCAGGTCATGATGGAAAACGATCTTTTTCAGATTGTCCTGGGTCTTGGATGTTTATCTAGTATCTATTATAAAATAAAGTATCGTTGAGTTAGTATCCTACGACACAAGCCCACAACTTACTGTGGTAACTCAATTTATGTGATATGTCCCTATATTTATTTATTTATTATTCTCCTGTGAAACTTTACTTGCTAAACTAACATAATTGCTAAACCTTACTCTTTCTTATACAATAAAAATTTGAATCATTATCACCTAAATTCATCGTTTTGGATTTAAAAAAAACAAAATTCTTGTTGAAAATCCCTTTACATACCTATCTTAAGTATAAATTTTCCATATACTGCCAACCCTATAAACCAGCTCGCCGACCCTGTGACCGAGAGCCGAGTAAGTGAAGTTCCATGACCGTACGTCATATCCTTGCGATGAAACGTCACAGTCACAGCACTATTTTTTTATTAAAACATATAATAATAATGTGACGGAGGTCTTGGCGGGAATTTCGGCGGACTGCACGGCTTGTGTTTAGGATTGTTTTGTAAATTGTTTCTAGTGGACTTTATAATGTGAAATCGGTGTAATTTGGTATTATAAATGCCCATGTTTATGAACAATGTGTGAAATATGAGTGGAATAACTGAAACTATCTGTCACAGTGCGGATGTAGTGAGATTTACTTAGCGGGCTTGTGGTTATACGTCTCTCCTCGTTGCGTCGTCTGTGATCAATCCAGTGGATTCGTGGGAATTGTCGCCAGGAGCTACGTGGAATCAATGAAATGAACTACACCATCGTTTCATTGATGACAGAACTTGGAGAAAGCGCGGGAAAACTCATTTATACTTGATACTGGCTAAATACGTAACGCGTGAAAGCCATAAATAAAACAAAAAAAAAATAATGTGACACAGTTTTGGCAATGTGTGTTAGGTACCAGTGATGACTTACGGGTCCGAAACATGGTCCCTTAATATATTTCTGTGTCCCTTACTATGGGCCTCATAAGAAAGCTCAAGGTCGCTCAGAGACCTATGGAGAGGGCTATGCTCGGTGTTTCCCTGCGAGATCGAATCAGAAACGAGGAGATTCGTAGAACAACAAAGGTCACCGACATAGATCAGCGCATTAGCTCTTTGAAATGGCAGTGGGCGGGGCACATAGCGCGCAGAACCGATGGTAATGGGGCAGAAGGGTTCTCGAATGGCGACCACGTACTGGCAAGCGCAGCGTCGGACACCCACCGACCAAAAGGTCGAATGACCTGACTAAGGTCGCAGGATGCAGGCCGCTTCCAACCGGTCGTAATGGAAATCCTTGGGGGAGGCCTATGTCCAGCAGTGGACTTCTTGCGGCTGATAAGATGATGATGATGATGAATTTTGGCAATATACTTAACGCTGCTTTAAGGACTTTGGCTCTGTCTACCCCGCAAGGGAAAAAGCCGTGATAATGTGTAATGCTGGTTACCCACTGTGAGATGTTACATACATACCTACATAGTATCACGTCTTCTTCACTTGCGGGGTAGACAGAGCCTTGGTCTATAAGACCCGAAGGCCACGTTTAGCATGTTGGTGGACATTAGGTAAAAAACGGAATCAAAATAGTGGTGGGTTAGTAGCCGCATCGCCATGGAAGGCACGTTAAGCCGTTGGTCCCAGCTGCTATCTGGTAGTCGTTAAAGGAACCACGTCAGAGGCCGAGAGGCGGTTCCGAAGAACTCTGACACCAGGGTGTGCATGGTCGATTGACCGTGACACCTACTCGAAATAAATGAATGAATGACTGGAAGAATACATTAATGGCGCCATTGGCTAACTAAACACTGGCTCAAATAAGCTTAAAAGTTTAATGGCCAGACGTGGGCCAAAAGAGAAGAAAACCCCAAGCCGTAAAAATAAAGGAAAGATAGAGTTCTTGGCGGGAATTTCTACAGACTACACGGTTTTTGTTTTGGATTGTTTTGCAAATTGTTTCTAGTGGAGTTTATTATGTAAAGTAGGTGTAATTTTTTTTTTAAATATTAAATATATACCTACGGACAAATTACACAGATTGAGCTAGCCCCAAAGCGCGTAGTGTATATATTCTTTGCCCAAAGTAAGTTCGAGACTTGTGTTATGGGATACTAACTCAACGATACTATATTTTATAACAAATACCTACATATATAGATAAACATCCAAGACCCAGGCCAATCTGAAAAAGATCATTTTCCATCTTGACCTGGCCGGGGATCGAACCCGGGCACTCCGTGTCGCAGACTGGTGTGTTAACCACTGCGCCACGGAGCTGTCATTGTTTTGCAAATTGTTTCTAGTGGAGTTTATGATGTGAAATCGGTGTAATTTGATGTTATAGATGTCCATGTTTATGAAAAATGTGTGGAATTATTAAAATAAAGTATCATGCTGCGGCTGTAGTGAGATTGACTTAGCGGGCTGGTGTTTGCATCGTATTAAGCATATGATCAAACAAACCAGTGGATTCGTGAGGGATCCGTCTCATCAGCGAAATGAATTACACCATCATTTCGTTGATACACAAGAATAACTCGAAGATTAACTAGACACTGGCTTAAATAAGCTTCTGGATGAAGTTTGAGGGCCAAATAATAAAAATTTTTAGTTGTGGTAGAGCCAAGGCTACCGGCAAAATCGACGTTTGAGTATGCTTCGTTCGGTGAGTGAAAGAGCCGGAGGCCGATCCTTCTCCCCCTTCCCCCATGTCCCCCATTTTTCCTTACTCCCAATGGAAAGTGGTCACCGTCGCCCATGGACATCTGAAAAACCAGAGGAGGTGCTGATGCGGTGCCCTGTAAACACGCCTTTTGAAGGACCCAAGTCATAGCACACAGGGAAAACCTCGGGAGGAGCCCATTCCACAATCCTGCTGTACGAGGAAAAAACACGTCTTATAACACAGATATAGGAAAAATTGAGAAAAGCATTAATTATGAGTAACATCATACAACGTCGTCTTTGTGGACGCCTTCTGCCTCAGATATAGGACTATAAGTCAAGTAAGTCACATCATACAACAAAAATATTTTTATTAATTACAAAATCTATACTAATATTATAAAGCTCAAGAGTTTGTTTGTTTGAACGCGCTAATCTCAGGAACTACTGGTTCAATTGGAAATTTCTTTTTGAGTTGGATAGTCCATTTATTGAGGAAGGCTATAGGCTATAAAACATCACGCTGCGACCAATAGACCGCTATAAAACATCACGCTGCGACCATATAAAAATGTTTTGAAAACGAGGAAAAATTATTCATCTATACTTATCAACCATAATAACAGAAATTGCCGCGGATGAAGTCGCGGGCAACAGCTAGTTATTATATATGTATAATGTACGGAACCGTTCGTGCGCGAGTCCGACTCGCACTTGGCCCGTTTTTTGTATGTAAAAAAAGACATTTTCTAGTAAACAAAAAGTGAATCGTTAAAGTATGGTTGGGTACCTATGCGTATTAAAAAAAATAAAAAGAAAAAAAAATAATGTCCAATAAGATTTTACTTTATCCTCATACTAGTTGTTTAAGGATAAAGTCGTATCTTAACGGATTTTACCAATCTTTCGGAATTACGGAAAATTCCGGATCTGCGGTTTTTTAATACTTTTAAATTTTACGAATACCTAATTAATTCTTCGCCCAAAACCGCAACCAAAAGCTTTTGGCTGCGATTGACGTCTGCGTTCTATGTGGTCCAAACAAAAAAAAACTAACTAAACTCATTCATAACAACTATATGTGTTCACTTTATGGCTATACAAGTGTTCTAAATTTAAAAACATGTATTTATCATTTCATTTCAAGCATAGATAAAAAAAAAATTGCGTCATACTTTAAATGTTTTCAAGCAATCGAAACTAAAAAAATACAATTTACTTACTACTTGTAGAAGCATCGATATTATAATTATACAGGAAAGGACATAGATCTTCAAAAAAAATGCGTGGGAATATACAGGGTGATTTTTAATTACCTGGCAACATGACAATTTTGGAATCAGAAACCCTAATGGAATATCTGCCTATAGTCCATAATTCATAATTTATACTTCTATACTTATATTATAAAGCTGAAGAGTTTGTTTGTTTGAACGCGCTTATCTCAGGAACTACTGGTTCAAATTGGAAAATCCTTTTTGTGTTGGATAGTCAATTTATTGAGGACGGCTTTAGGCTATAAAACACCACGCTGCTACCAATAGGAGCGAAGCATCAATAAATAAATGTTTTGATAACGGGGATAATTATTCATCTAACTATCTATTAATCATAATTACAGAAATTGCCGTGGACGAAATCGCGGGCAACAGCTAGTAGAATATATATGGATGTATATTCTAAAGAGCAGTAATGCTCATGGCTAAAATAAGTAGAGCCGTTGTAATTTTAGATTTTACTTTTTTGGTTATGGTTAAATTTTTTGCTGTTTGGTATTTTTTTATTTACTAGAGGCTATGGTCACATTTTTTTTGTGTGTTCTTTATATTTATCTATCCCCCATATAAACCTTCCTCTTGAATTCATCTTTTCCTGTTTATTAAAAAAAACTTAATCAAAATCCGTTGCTTTATAGATCTAAGCATAAATACGGACAGACAGACAAGATTGGGAATATAATTACAAAATGGCAGCTACAATGTAGTCGATCAGACGAAACTCAAATTCAATCGTATTAGTCACGTAATCAAAATAAAAATTTGCTTACACGCAATAATAACAGCGTTTTACCTTACAATAAAACGCTTATTAAATACCTACCTTATTTGAAGCTTAAACATATAATGAGATAGGCCTATCTGTTTTCCGCACATCTTACTTCTCTTTCTACCCTAGTAGCTCCCTCTCGCTCGCACACTTTCCCTCTCTCCACCGGCGCTGCGTGGCCGTTCGTTCGGCTCGCTCTCGTCATTGTGTCGAATTATACCAGGCAGAGAATAAAAGTTAAGCTTCAAATAAGGTAGGTATTTAATAAGCGTTTTATTGTTAGGTAAAACGCTGTTATTAAACACCTGACCGTTATTTGAAGCTTAAACATATAATGAGACTTGTTTGTTATCGCCTGGTGGAGGAGGACGCCAATGTGAAGGTATGCACATCTCGATGCCGAAGGCGTAAAGGGTAACAATGAAGGTTACAGTAGATTAAGACAATTATGAATAAACTTGTAAGTGTGCGAGACCAAGTAAATTTAATCAATCATATAGATAACATGTACATAAAAATTATAATTAGGTACATGGAAATATATTCCAAAAAGAAAACAAAAGATAGAAAACTTCTTCAAAATTTCGATTAAATAGGAAGAAAACAATTTGACATCCCAGAGCTTACAGTGGTCTGGACGATCTCACGCCTATAGAAGCGACGGAAAGTGTCACCAGACTTCCAATTGCCTCGTGACAAGATTTCGTCAACCGAGATGTTATCGGTCCAACTTCTGGAGGCGACCGCCGAGCGGACGCTACCGGGAGCTGCTACAATACCAGCTTCTGATAGAAGAGATTTTACCCAGCCCGCAATAACAGTACGCGATGCTGGCTTATGATCACCTCTTAAATTAACAAATAAGGAATAATTATTTGAGGAATTTCGTTTTTGATTGAACAAATTGATACATTGCTTCACCCAAAAAACTGGATCGAGGTTTCTTGAATTCGCATTTTTTAGTAATTTCCAGCCCGATTGCCTGAAATCAGAACGGTCAGTTTTAGAACCAAATCTGGGCCATAGAATGATATGATCAGTATTGTCAATATAATGCTCTTGATTCACTGTTAGAAGGGTCAGATCATGGATACGCCTACCAGAACACAAAAGTAGCAGCATAGCAGTGTGCTTGGCGGTGGCAAAACAGTTATTTTCGTTAATTTCATATGAAGACAAAAAGGAAATGAGAACATTGACATCCCAAATAGTTTTCTTATGGGGCACGGGCTTTTTTAAAGCAATGGATTTCATAACATGCTTAACCAGTACATGAGAACTTAAGACTCCCTATATTTTGGCATTACAGAGCGTAGACACCACTGATTTGTGTAACAAAATAGTATTGTATGATAGTTTTTCTTTCAAATATAAATCGGCTAAAAATTTTGCTAGGAGTGAACCGGTTGGGCGATGTGGATCAGCACTTTCTTTTTTACACCATCCTAACCATCTATGCCATGCGGCTTTGTACGTATTACGTGTAGAGGGACGCCATGACGATGAGAGCAGGTCCATTTGGGAACTGTTCCAATCACTTAGGTTATGAGACCACCCCCACATTTCCATACTTCCAGCGTCATTTCCTGTACTTTGGGAGGTGGAAGGGCCGTCGAGACATCTACTAGATGACGGTTCAGATGCCTGATTGTGAAAGGTGTAGTGCTCGGGATTTGAGATCGGCTCTCCAAAAAACCCGCTCCCAGCGTGGCACTACTAACAGAAAGCGGCCCTTGGCCTGGTTGAGATGAGTTAGGACCTTGGGGATCAAATATGGAGGAGGAAATATCCACGCTAGGTGGTAATTCCAGGTCTGGGAAAAAGCGTCGTGGAATAGGACTTGGCTGTCGTTCTGGTCCAGAGACACATAATTGGCAACCACGTGCGCATTTTCCGACGCAAAGAAATCTATTACCGGAACACCGAATCTGTTGAAAATCATGTCTGTACATGCCGGCAAAAGGTGCCATTCCGGGGGAGATCGGTAACGAGACAGATGATCTGCGTGGGAGTTGAAACTGCCGGGAATGTGATGAGCGGCTAGGTGAATTTGATAGTGATCTAAAACCTCGAAAATGTCGATTGTCAAATCCAAGAGAGCTATTGATTTCGTACCGCCTTCTTTGCGAATAAAAGCTACGGCTGTTCTGTTGTCGCATTGCCATAGAACCGTGGAACGACTCAGAGATTGACCCTGGTCCTGTAATATCTTGAGTAATGCTAGAAGTTCTTTCTGGTTGCAGTGTACCAGTTGTTCTTGTTCGTTCCACGGTCCCGCGAATGAACCATGGTCTAGCATCATCATGGTCTCTAATAAATAAATAAAAATAAAAAAAAAAATAAAAAAAAAAGCTGCGCTCCCCAAGCTAAGTCTGAGGCATCGGTCGCTAGGAAATGTGTTGGAGGCGCGAAGTGAATCGGAGAAGGACAAGGGTGGTTCTGCAACCACCAAGTTAATTCTTTCAAGGCATGTACTGGAATCATGAACTGTTTGGCAACTGGCATCTTGGCGACTGAGTTCAGGAAAGAGAGGAGTGCTCGAAAGTGAAGTCTGCCCCTTGGTACAACAAAACTCGCAAAGTTTAAAAGACCCACGAGGCTTTGCAAAGCCTTCAACTCTAAAGCTCTCTATTCTAGGGCCGTCGATATCTTGGACACTAGATTTAGGCACTTTTTCTCTGGAAGAGACTTTTCGTTTAACAGAGTGTCCCACTGAACACCCAGGTAAACTAGGCATTGACAAGGCGTGAGTGTGGACTTGTCGAAATTCACCAGCCAACCGAGATACTGCAAACTCTCTACCGTGATTTGGACATGGGTCTGTAATATCACTGGGTTTTGATGCACAACTAGAAAGTCGTCTAAGTAGACGATTATTCGAATCCCTTAATTCCTTAGTGTCTGAGCTACCCAATTGGATAGGGAGGCAAAGACTTTGGGGGCCGTGCTCAAACCGAACGGGAGGCACGTCATTTCCATCAACTTTCCTTTGTAGATAAGACGTAGGAACCGTCTGTGAGATGGTGCTATAGGAAGGTGAAAATATGCCTGTGACAGGTCTATTTTGCACATCCAATCGTTTGGTTGAAGGAAGTCTGGGACCCGATATACATTTATTAATCTGAACCTGTCGGTGATTACGTAATTGTTCAAGGCTGCTAGGTTGAAGATGGGACGTTGGGACCCGTCGCTCTTTGGCACAAGAAACATTGTGGACACAAAACTTGGCGAGGCCTTGACAACATCTAATACACCCTGGTCTTGCATTTGAAAGATTATGGACGTAATTGCATCCGATGGAACAGTGCTGAACTGACTTTTGGTTAACGTCGGTACTACAAGTGGTGGTCGATGAGAGAAGGGTATGCGATACCCTTTTATTATCTTTAACAAATAACTTGGGGCACCCAGTTCCTTCCACCGATGGTAGAAACGAACCAGACGACCCGCTCTGAATATTTTGGATTGATTGTCAATACTCACGTTTTTTGTTCCGGTTATAATTCTCAGAGGGCGATGCGGCTCGCTTTCGGCTATTTTTGCCGTCTTGCTGCCTGTAGCCTTGCCGACCTCCTCTTGCCTCGAAAGGACCCTCTTAAGCCACCAGAGAATGATGGGCGATTATCGCCGTGATTAGAGCCATGACCCTGCGAGGGTCGGGCATTACAGCAACCCTGCGAGGGTTGGTTGTAAGCATGGGAAATATGCGTAGGTGCACAACATCCATGAGCAGTACCCTGCAAGGGTACGTTACGTAAAGCCTGCCCCTGCGAGGGGTGGCGTGCGGGCTTGCTTTGACCCGTTTGCGAAACGGAAGCAGAATTGCCCGGCTTTTGTAAAGGCATGAAAGCTTTTCGAACTCCACCTGCCTTTTCTAGTGCTGTGGCTAGTGAATCCGCATTGAACACGTGCTGACATGACGGAGGGATCTTACGTAACGCGGCTTTGACGAGAGGATCGCGCACGTGGTTCGTAATTCCATCCCTTCTCATTTGAATAATCTCCGCACGGTGACCGCAAGTTAATTGCAATAGATCGGAAGAAACTTTGAAAAAATCGCCTTTCAAAAATAGCTCGTTAACTTTTTCGTTTATACCCTCGTATGAGAAATCTGAATCTCGCGCCCACTGTAAAAAACTTCTGACGGAAGTTTGTAAAGCTTCGCGCTGTTTAAGGATGCAAAAAGATAAGGCAGCGAAAGCTTTGTCAGCTTGAGCAAGATGGCGTAAGGAATCATAAGCCTTAACTTCTTCATTCATCTCCAAATCCACAAAACCGGGGGTAGAATTATAAAGTTTTTGGGTTTCAGCATAACGAACCTCGCACCAATCACTACTATCTAAATGTTGCAAATCCTTTAACGTCTGAAGAAACTCTTGAGGAGTCTTTGGAATACTAGGTTCTTTCAATTTCGTCTCAATTTCAAAAGTAAAATCTGACTGAGCAACAGGTGCCGACACCTTGACAGAATTTAAAATCGGATAATAAATATTAAAATATAAAGATCGCCACTAACATTTCCGTCAACTAAATTATCGTTAGTGTGCACCGCGGAACAAGACACAAAATTATTGTTGCAAAAAATTAATTGATTTCGAAGGTCATCTACCTGCCGTGTTAATTGACGGAATTTCCGGGAATCGTGTCGTCGATGCCGGCGTTTGCCCCCCTTTTTTTGTTGCGTTGACGCGGCGTGGATTTTCGAGGACTCGAGTCCGAAGACGATAAACTCGAGCTGCTAGAAGAGCTGGATGAGTCACTATTCGGCGAACGAGACCTAGCTCGCGACTGACGACGATCACGCGATCGTTTTTTATTGTCACTATTAGCGGAAGCACTAGCACTAGCATATGGGGCTTTCAAGACCGGATTTGAAACACTTTCGTCACTTTCCATATTAACACGAGCTGAAAACCTTAGGGTAGAAAGCCACACAAATTATTAACAAAACATGCAAATTAAAGCAAAACTGAAATATATATATAGGTACTAAAAACCTACGTACTTAGGTATTGAACGGTAACACCGTTTAATTTTAAAAACAGTTTCGATTTACTTATTTCGTATTAAAAGAAGAAGGTAAGAAAAGTATTTAAATCCCTTGGTACTCAAGGGTATCGAAAGGTAACACCGATTAATTTTAAACACTTTCAATTTACTTATTAAAGAAAAAGGTAAGATAAGTATTTTAAAAACACTTACGTGGTACAGGAATCGTAATAAAAAAGTTAATTTGCAGAAGATATGCAAAATGAATTTACCGAGTCCTGAGCTCGACCGTGCGCAGCGGAAAACAGGACGCCAACGACGAGAGCGAGCCGAACGAACGGCCTCGCAGCGCCGGTGGAGAGAGGGAAAGTGTGCGAGCGAGAGGGAGCTACTAGGGTAGAAAGAGAGATAAGATGTGCGGAAAACAGATAGGCCTATCTCATTATATGTTTAAGCTTCAAATAACGGTCAGGTGTTTAATTATTAAAACTATATTGATCGCGCAAAAAAATGTTTTTTAAAATAGTGGGTAAATTTTTGTGAATATACTTATCGCGCCATCTATGTTATTAGTATGAAACTAATTGTACATGATAGCAGGCTTGTCTCACTCCCCGTGTTGGTATTAAAATTCAATATTCAAAACAATTTATTTGAATAAAACAGGGTATATAAGATCACACCCAACCATCGAATGTGGGATTGTACGAATGTGGGATTGTACGGATGTGGGATTGTACGAATGTGGGATTGTACGAATGTGGGATTGTACGAATGTGGGATTGTACGAATGCGGAAATTGTACGAATGTGTCTGAACCCGGATGTTCATAACAAAAAAAAAAGAAGAGAACACCCAATTTTACTGTCTTGTAATAGCATGCAAATGTTAGTACATAGAAATACATAATCGAAAAGTTAATTAAATTTAAATTGTCAAATTAGAATTGCTAACTCAATTAAGTTTACAATTATTCGTTCCAATGTCATATTATTAAGCGGGTGCCGCGCGACGCGGACGAAAAACGTCGCTACTGCCCGTGCTGCTGCGCAAGCCATTAGCACGGTAATGATATCATTACCGTGCCATTAGGCTGGGCAGAACCATTAGACGATTAGGAAAAAAAAATAAAAATCATCAAAATGTTTTCATATTTATATTTCTATAAATAAAATAAGGAAGAGGGCGACCTCCGAGATGTAAATATAAATATTATCATGTGAGAATTATGAATTTAATAAAATAAGCAAGATGAAAATATCGTGTTTTATTTGAGAGAGATACCACCACAGACAATATAAAACCTCTACAATACCAGTGATGTTCCTAAGTACCTATAAGTGTTGTGCCAATCGACAAAGAACGGGCTAAAATTTATAATTACAACACTCTTACCAAATTGCAGCCCTTCTTATACAATAAGAAATAATTGAGATCAATATTAGGCACAACATGTTATCTCGCATAGCATGCAAATATCAAAAATAAGTACCTACTCTTACCTAACAGTAGCTCTACCAACAGAAATTCTATAAGTGTAAACAAAGTCAAAATAATTAATTTAGTTTCAGTACACCTATCTTCCTTCTTAGATACTGAAATCTATCTCTAGGTAAAGCTTTGGTAAATAAATCAGCATATTGTTCTTTTGTACAAACATACTCTAAATCTATATGACTATCTGCATATTTCTCTTTTATAAAGTTATATTTCACATCTATATGTTTGCACCGTTTGTGATAGTCTACATTTTTAATCAAACATATTGCACTTTGATTGTCTATGTGCAAAGTCACCGAGTCTTGATGAAACGCACTTATGTCCATCAATAATTGTTTCAACCACATAGCCTCTTTTGTGGTAGCGCAGGCCGCCATAAACTCGGCCTCCGTAGTGGATAAAGCAACACTCTGCTGATGTTGTGTTGCCCAAGTTATAGCACCACTATTTTTTACAAAGACATATCCGGTTAACGAACGCCGGGTGCATATATCTTTAGCATAATCTGCATTACTATATGCTTGAACTATATTGTTATCCGACGATGTATAACATATACCATAATATTTTGTTTCTTTTAGGTATTTCATAATTTTCTTGACAACGCTCCAGTGGGTATGATCATAACTATTAAGATATCTACTCACCAGGCTGACGCCATACATAATGTCAGGTCTGCTTACAATAGCCAGATGCATCAAAGAACCAACAGCTTCTCTGTACTGAATATTCTTATCTGGCGCAGCTGGGCTCTTCTTCAAAGTAGTATGAGGGTCAACTGGAATGACGTTAGAATTAGCATTCTGCATATTAAACTTACATAAAAGTTTCTCAATATAGTTCGCTTGGTGAATAAAAATACACCCTTTGGACTTCTCAATCTGTAGTCCAACAAAATTCTTTGGTTCACATTGTTTTATTTCAAAATTCCGTCTCAATTCACACATGACAATATCTAAAGACTCTCTTGAGCTTGACAGTAGAAGCCCATCATCAACATATAACAGCAGGTATACTATGTTATTGTTCACAGTACTAAAATAAACACATTTATCGGCATGACTATTTTTGAAACCAAATTTCTTGAGCAAGCTGTCAAATTTGTGATTCCAACACCGAGGTGCTTGCTTAAGACCATAGAGTGAACGATTGAGTTTACATACCAGATTTGACGTCGCTTCCAAACCTTCCGGTGGTACCATGTAGATGTCCTCTTTTATGTCTCCATATAAGAAAGCTGTTTTCACGTCGAACTGGACCATCTCTAGGTTATGTTGAGCAACTTATGAAAGTAAAACTCTAACAGAATCGTATCTCACTGTTGGCGAAAATGTTTCAGTATAGTCTATTCCTTGTTTCTGTGAGCAGCCTTTAGCACACAATCTTGACTTAAATAGCGGGCCAGATGGCAAGTCTTTTATTCTGAAGACCCATTTAGAGCCAATTATCCGCACTCCTGGTGGTTTCTCCACTAGTTCCCAAGTCTTGTTTTGCTCATGTGACAACAACTCATCCTTGATCGATAGCTTCCATTTTTCTGAATACACATTGTCTGTAGATACTGCTTCACTATATGTCTGAGGAACGTCCTGTTGATCTGAAATATCATCTGTGCATATGTAACTATTACCTTCTTTGTTCTTTTTACTTTGTGATCTTGTTGTTACACTTGACTTACATTCTTTCAAATCTATTTCCTTCTCTGGCTCATATAAAGATCCCTCATCAGAATGAAATGACTCATCACTAGTTTCATTCTGTTCAGATGATTCTAAAGTAGATTCGTTTGACATAGATTCATTTTGTTGTATCACAGCTTCTGAGGTAGTCTCTGACAGTGGTAACTTAGCATCATTTCTTGTAACAGATGTTTCTAAGAAAACCACATCTCTGCTAATTAACACCTTCTTTATTTTTGGATCAAAAAGCCTGTAACCCTTGGTCTGTTCACTATAACCCACAAATATCATTTTGATTGCCTTTGAATCCCATTTCTTGGCTTTTTCTTTCGGTACGTGAACCATTGCTTCACAACCAAAGATTCTTAAATGATTTATTTTTGGCTTTTTACCTGTCCAAATCTCCTCTGGTGTACAAAATGCCAAAATGCCAGCACTCTAGTTGGGCAGCGGTTGGTGATGTAAGCTGCTGTTGAAACTGCTTCCGCCCAATACTGCTTCTGTAATTTTGCATTTATTAGCATACAACGAGCTCTTTCTAGCAACGTACGGTTCATGCGTTCCGACAATCCGTTTTGCTGCGGTGTGTAGCATGCACTAGTTTGATGCCTTATGCCACATTTAGTTAAGAAAGCTTTGAACTCGTTACTAAGATACTCTGTACCATTATCTGTCCGAAGAATCTTTATTGACAAATTAAGTTGATTTTCTACCATGGCCTTGAACTCTTTGAACTTGTCAAAAACATCTGACTTGTTTTTAATCAAATAAACTATAATAAAAAATACCTTTCTGGAGAAGTCATCGATGAATGTGACAAAATAATGCGCACCTCCCAATGACGGAACTTCCATGGGGCCGCAGACATCGGAGTGTATGAGTTCTAGCAGTGCTTCTGAGGGAAATGGGTTTCTTGACTGCTTTCCCTCCAGACACGATATGCATACAACTTTGTCTTTCTTTTCTATTTTCACCCCTGTACTCTCAGATAGTTTCTCCAAGTCTTCAAAGTTTAAATGTGCCATTCGTTGATGCCATAGGTAAGAATCATTTTCATTAATTGTAGATATGTATGCTGGAACACTCTGTGTATTAAGCCGGTACATATTATTTATCAATTTCGCTTCTGCCACTAGTTGATTATTTTTATTGAAAATTCGGCAACCTTCTTTGTCAAATTGTACTTGACAGCCATTATTTATAATTTGACTTACAGAAAGAAGATTTGTGGCTAACTCAGGAACATAGAGCACATTCTGTACTACAACCTTTTCAGATTTCCCATTTTTATTCATGATATTTAAATCTACTTTTCCACATGCTGTCACTGTCAGTTTCTTGTCGTCAGCTACTTTGATAGTATTAACCGGAGGTGGTATTTCGTCATAGAGCCAACCACGGTGCATTGTTAGATGCATTGATGCCCCCGAATCCACATACCAACCATTGTCATTACTAAATGATGCAGAAAATACAGCCACATATCCAGAATCCTCATTTGACTTCTGCTCTTTCTTCTTGTTCCTACAGACTTTGCTAATATGGCCATATTTATTGCAAACATAACACCTCGGACCTTTGTTAGGTTTGTTTGCTTTTTCTGAAGCTTGTTTGGCAAGCTGCGTACTTCTACTTTTGTAGACGTACAGCGCAACATTATCAGATTTTCTAACATCTTGCAAGAGCTTAGTTTTGACTGAATCAGCTGTTATTGGCAAACCTGAGCTTTCTAGAGCCATAATCATTGGTTGATACATATCTGGTAATCCGGCCAGCAGCAGGGTTCCCAACCATTCGTCGTTTACATTGAAACCAATGTTTCTTAGTTTATGAGCAGTAGTCATGATTTTATTGACATAATCCTCAATATTTTGGCAGCCATCCAGGTGGTGATCATTTCCCTCAACAGTCCGACTCGACGGGTCAGTCCTTTGTCATCGAAAGCTTTGGCTAGATTATCCCAGACCTCTTTTCCGATTTAGCTTCTTGAATGTGGACGTAGTTGATGGGATCGACTAGTAAAATTATTTTAGACTTAGCTTTAGTATCCTTTTTCTTGTCAACTACTTCATCTGACATCGGCTCAACGCAGTCCCACAGTTCTTCATGCTCGAGGTAAGTTTGCACGGCAAATTTCCAGGTTGGATAATTACTTCTTCCGGTCAGCTTTTCTATTATCGCCAATGTATTATTTGAAGACATATTTGCTGATGAAGATGCTTTCTGGACACGACACGCACGGATTTACGCTTTTGTTTTTTTATCAAATTTTAGTGGAATTATTTTATTTTTAGTTATTTCGACTCCCAACTAGTTAGAGTTGAAAAACCAGGCGCAACTGGGCCCATAACCTGATGAATTTAATAAAATAAGCAAGATGAAAATATCGTGTTTTATTTGAGAGAGATACCACCACAGACAATATAAAACCTCTACAATACCAGTGATGTTCCTAAGTACCTATAAGTGTTGTGCCAATCGACAAAGAACGGGCTAAAATTTATAATTACAACAGAGAATTATTGCTTTAGACGTAAAAATTACAAAGATTTCGAAGAAAAATGTTTTTAGATATCATAACATTTTTATATTTCATATGTATCTGTTTCAAATTCCAACAAGGGGCGATCTTATTCAAGGATCGACCTAAATTATACAAATACTTTTGATGTATTTAATTAATTCAGCGCATAGTACTAGTGATTTGAAAACACGTACATTTTCACAATTTCGAGCAGTACCGTCTTAAAGTTATTGTTGTTTAAAAATTATTTTATTGAGTAAAAACATTTGTCCAGGAGCCAGGGTATCATCAAAAACATACCTACACGCGGCGACCTCCTCGAAGCAGTAAAACCATAGATATCAGAATATTACGTGGGTAAAAGCCGTATTGTTTTAAGGGTAAAAGTACTTGCTCTGTGGGTAAAGCGCCTAAATAACTATCCTGAATTTAGGATACGATGGGAGGGACGCCGCTATACGTTAGACACGATACGAGATATCTCCTATCGTATCGCACTTATAGCGGCGTCCCTCTTATCGGATCCGATTTAGGATGGTAAAATACCCCCTTAATAAAACTGAGCAAATCCAGTGTTCATCGACTTCAACGAATTATGAATCGTTTGTTCATAGCAATAAGAATGAAATTGGCTTGCAATGGATTCTGTTGGTATATAAATGAAATGGTTAACTAAATTACACCGTATCGCTAACTACATTGAGTTGATATTTCTTTGAATGCCTTTGCAGAGTGCGACTTCTGTAGGTTAGTACTAGTTCTTATTCTATGACGATAGGAGTTGGGACCAGTCGGCCTATTTGCTAACTCAGTGCACAACGTTTTGATAGTTTCAAAATACATTGCGGCTTTTGTATGAATAATTATTTTTATTCAAGATATATAAAACGTTATGTATTTTGAAGTGACTATGAAAAAGTACACTAAGTTAGCTAGTAATAGGCCGGCATTTAGCTATCTTCTTCTTCTAACAGTGCCTCGCCAACTAGTGAAGGTTGGCAGACAGCTCCGCATATTTCTGCTTGTCTCCAGCGAGGCAAAACAGTTCGGCTGCTCGCGATACCAGTCCACTCCCTGATGTTATGCAACCAAGACTTCTTTCTCCAACCTTTTGCCCATCATTATGAGTGGCAGCAGCTCGTATATGTCGTGCTTTAGCAGATGGCTATAGGGAAACTAAACTCACCTGAGTTTGCTCCTCTTCTCCGCCAACGCTAATTGCTGAGCTGGAGTCAGGACCCTTCGCAAGTTCGGAGGTGGTGCGTTAGGGAACTGGTCACGCCCCTCATGTGCTGGTCCATCCTCAGGCTCGGGAGAGTCACCACTCTCGTCACCGACGACAAAGTCCACCGCGCCCTGAAATGAGATGATGTTTTTGGTTAGTCTTTTGAATCTTCCATGCTAGTTTGCGAGGAAATAAATATTGCGATTAATTATAAATTTGGCGAGCTCCGTGGCGCAGTGGTTAACACGCCAGCCTGCGTCACAAGAGTGCCTGGGTTCGATCCCCGGTCAGGTCATGATGGAAAACGATCTTTTTCAGATTGACCTGGATCTTGTGTTTATGTACAATATGTACGTATATGTTTATCGATATACGTATGTATTATAAAATATATTATCGTTGTGTTAGTATCCTACGTACAAGTTCACAACTTACTGTGGGACTAGCTCAATTTGTGCGATATGTCCCTATATATTTATTTATTTAAATAAAAACATAGAATGTATAGTCAGCCACCGAGATACCTGACCCCGCCGTCTACGTATATCTTGAATTTTCTCTTAAACTAAAAATAATATTGAAATGATAAAATATACATATTCAGAAAGATTTTAATTAAAACTTTCTGAATATACATTTACATGTTAATACTATTTTTACTATTTTTATAGCCGTGTGGTTTCCGGCAGAGTAGAATAAGACCACTCCAAGTCTTCCCGTGGATGTCGTAGAAGGCGACTTAGGAAATACAAGCTAAACAAAGCTTATAAACATCTGAAAGACCTCTCCAACCCGTCTGGCCAGCGTGGAGAGTGTAGGCCAAGTCCTCTGTCTGCTCTGGCAAAGTATGGCTCTAGTAGTACAGAGAGGGTCGTGCGTGCTCCTATAGTGGAGACTAAAAAGACCTAATAATGACTATTTTTAGTTTAAGAGAAAATTCCTTGGGAAAATTCAAGATATAGGTAGAGGGCGGGGTCAGGTATCTCGGTGGCTGACTGGACCAGCTTCTCTACAGAAAAAATATTTTTGCTAGTAGCATGAAATAGCTCGTCCGAGGAAATACCACACTCTCACAGAAAATTCACCGGTTCTATGCTCAATTTGGTGAGTGAGAGAATCGGAGGCCCATCCTTCTCCAAACTTCCTCCCTAAACTCCTTGAAAGGCCGGCAACGCTCTGTGACACTCTGGTGTTGCAGTTGTCCATGGGCAGCGGTGATCACTTACCATCAGGTGACTCGCTTGCTCGTTTGCCGTCCTATATCATAAAAAAAGAGAAAATAAGACAAACTCACATCATCTCCATTCTTGGCGTCTTCTGATTCTATTTTCTCGAAGTTATCGCTTTCGCTGGATGAGCAGCGGGTTTGATCGGGCTGGTCGGACATGGTGGACACTGGAAAAAAAGGATAGAATATTTAGACAACAGTATTTAGGCGCCTAGTAGCACGCTTAAAAGACGGACGATGGACACAAAGAGTCACTACATGGAAAGGTCCACAAGGTAAAAGAAGGCAAGGACACCCGAGGCAAAGATGGGAAGACGATATTGTACAAGTTGCGGGAAAAAATTGGATGCAAATAGCCCAAGATAGAGACAAGTGGCACTCTATGGAGGAGGCCTTTACCCAAAGAGGGGTTCTAAGTTAATTGTTTCTTTCTATATATATATATATATATATATATATATATATATATATATATATATATATATATATATATATCCTCTAACCGTTTTAACGTCCGATACAGAGTTAACTGCATTTAAAGTGGCGTCCTCCTGCTTTTGGCGTCCCATATACGGACGCGAAATCGATTTACATTGCCAAACCATTCTTCTTGGTCTAAGGTACCACAAAAAAATAATTTCGAAAAACATTTTTGGACGTCATTTTTTAACCAGTCTGTACGAATTTGTATTTTCATTAGTTCTCCACGATTCCGTTTGAACTGAGTTGCGCTGTTGTCGCGCGAATATACATTTGACCACAATGTAACGAAACAATGTAGCGCGTTGAGACTGCTAGGTTTGCAAATTTTGCGTATCTACATCCTGGCGCGGCTACACAATGAGCTGTCTTACAAATGTATGGTTTACATCTAATATTGATTTAACTTAACTTATTATACATTCGACTCTCTATTAGGCAGGTCGCACCATTTGACATATCTTTTTCCGTCCGTCAGTATTAAGGAATATCTTGCACAAAGTATTATATTCCATAATACTGACGGACAATACGATTATCTAAAGTATTGATGGCGTATGAGGTCGCGAAGAAATAAATTAAAAAATAGGTACATACTATAACAATATTACCGTATAAAAATGAGTGACTCGGGAAAAAGAAGACAAAAAGGTAAGATTTATTTTATTTATTATTATTAGATTGGATTTGTTTTCTATAATTGTTATCGTCTCTGTGGTAGTTTTATTGTCTAGGTTACAGACCGTATCATAACTGTCTCTGTGGTCTGAAGGCTTGGTAGTCGTGGGTTCGATTTCCACGGGAAGCATTCTTTATTTAGATGTTTCCAGTTGCTTAAGACATTTCAGGATGGTACCAACTGATTATTTGATAATAAAAATGATGTCATGATCTCATTTCATTGTAATAACCACTAACGCCAAACTTAAAATCATGATTGAAGCGCACCTCGAGTTTTAAAAGGTCGGTGGGTTAGTTGGGGTGTACCGTTAGGGGCGGTTATGATACGCAAAGAAAAAAAACTTTATATAAAAAAGTATATGAAGAAAAAATTTTTGGGACTTAAAAAAAATTCAGTTCAATTTTGTAAGGAGACACGACTTGTAAAATGTTTGTGTGTCTTGTCTACGTAGTGTAGATTAGAGGGCACTATGAAGAAATAATAATTTAGATCGCAATTTTTATCCTCCACAACAACCCCTTTTTTCTACTTCATTCGACCACCCTCCACCGAAATGTAAGCCAAAATGCATCTCTCTTTATTATGAAAAAAGCTTTGACGTTTGTATTTCGGTGGTTTGAGAGAAAAGTTTATTTGAGATTTTTACTTTGTAGCTAATGGGTAGACTATGGTTGGTGGATCTTGGTTGAAATTTTCGATCGAAATTATTGATTTTTTTTTCATACTGACGGGGGTTGCGATTCTGCTTATATTTCGTTGGAAAAAAGTGTCTTGTCCGCGCCCTCTATCTGTTAATGTAATAAAATGGGATAGGTACATAGGGTTGATTTTATCATAAAAAATTTTTTTGTGCTTTTTTCCAATGCAATGACTAGCAACCCGCCCCGGCTTCGCACGGGTATATAAACCTTCCTTAAGAATCAGTCTATCTATTAAAAAAAACCGCATCAAAATCTGTTGCGTAGTTTTAAATATCTAAGCATATATAGGGACAGACGGCGGATAGCGACTTTGTTTTATACTATTTAGTGATAAACAAATGAGAGTATTTTGCACGTGTTACAAAATTTCGTTGCTACCACGCACTACATATTCAATGGTCGGCACGGTTGGTCGGTCGGTCACTTTGATCATGTTACTATTTGTAAGCAATACGCCCCGAAAATGACCCACCGACCGCAGGTTTTGTATCACTGCTAGTTTATCCGTCTGAACTATCAGTCGACAACTGTCTTTACAGTAGTTACAATTAGTACGTACAAGAGAACCGAGGATGGTTATTGTATTCGACGTGGATAATTTTTTAACGCGATCGGATTTTGAACAACTCTTAAATAATGACGTCATTTGGCCTTGGGATACCAAACATTTTATTTTAAAAACGTTTTGCTTTAATTGTGGTGTTGTTGTTGATATCTCACTATTGCAACCACAGCATATGGTTATTAATTTAAACTTTGGCCATAATGTTCTAACTTTACTGGAACAGACATGGTTTTGGTGCAGTTATTGTACCTATGCACTTTATGATCACTACCCAGAAGACGAGTGCGCATATTGCCATCAAACAAACTAAGTAATAATGTTAGGTCTTGGATCATCAATAGATGTTTATAAAATAAAGCAATGTAATATTTGTTACTAATTATTATTATTTTTTAGATCAAGTACGAACGTATAACACGAGAAGAAAAATTGTTGCAACATCGAATAATAAAAGGAATTATGCAGAAAACCTTAACAAAACTCTACAGTGTCTAACAAAAAAGATTCAAACACAAAGAAAATCTAAGGTATGTATCTACACTGTAAGCTCTTGAAAGATTTTTAGCAGTTAGTCATTTTTTTTGCCAAAAAATACTTTTTATTGTTATTATTGTGTCAACGTTTAATTAAATCAACTTCAAAACTACTAGGTAGTAGGATACAACTATAAAAACGTGTATGATGTGTAGTGGGGCTAATATAAAATATTTTTAAATCCAAAACATTACAAATATATTTTTTTAATTTTATTAATTTATGTTGACATATTTTAGGAACATTTTGAAGATAATGGAACCGCAATATTCACAGATGTAAATGCATCTAACGTTATTCCCGGATGTCGACCTTTAGATAGTACCAGTACCACAGATATTAATCATGGAACTACCATAAACTCGTGTGATATTAATGATACAACGGATAGTCATGAAAACTTTGTAAAAACAGAAAAGATTCAAACACAAAGGAAATCTAAGGTATGTATCTACACTGCAAGCTCTTAGAAGATTTCCTAGCAGCAGTCCATTTATACAAAAAAATACTTTTTTTTGCTTTTATTGTATCAACATTTTATTTTGATCATAACTTACAATTAAATCAACTTCAAAATTACTAGGCAGAAAGTTACAACCACAAAAATGTGTATGATGTAGTGGGGCTAATGTATGACATTTTTATTGTTCAATTTCATTAATTATTTTGACATATTTTAGGAACATTTTGAAGATAATGGAACCGCAATATTCACAGATGTAAATGCATCTAACGTTATTCCCGGATGTCGACCTTTAGATAGTACCAGTACCACAGATATTAATCATGGAACTACCATAAACTCGTGTGATATTAATGATACAACGGATAGTCATGAAAACTTTGTAAAAACAGAAAAGATTCAAACACAAAGGAAATCTAAGGTATGTATCTACACTGCAAGCTCTTAGAAGATTTCCTAGCAGCAGTCCATTTATACAAAAAATACTTTTTTTTGCTTTTATTGTATCAACATTTTATTTTGATCATAACTTACAATTAAATCAACTTCAAAATTACTAGGCAGAAAGTTACAACTACAAAAATGTGTACGATGTAGTGGGGCTAATGTATGACATTTTTATTGTTCAATTTCATTAATTATTTTGACATATTTTAGGAACATTTTGAAGATAAGGGAACCGCAATATTCACAGATGTAAATGCACCTAAAGTTATTCCCAGATGTCGACCTTTAGATAGTACCAGTACCACAGATATTAATTGTGAAACTACCGAAAAGTATGATATTAATGATACAACGGTAGTGCCGGAAAGTGACGATGATGCCGACTTTGACAGGTCGAGCGATAATCTTTATGTGCCAGAAACGACTGATGATTCCGATAGTGAGTCAGATTTTGATGGCGAAACGTCCATTATCAGCAAGACGGATACAATCAACTTTAACCAAAATCTAGTAAGTACACATAACAATACTTATTTGATCTAATTTATTACAGCTCGGGCTACAGGCTCTTAGTGTAGTTTGTGATACACAATGAGCCTAGGTTTGATTCTCGATAGGAAATCGTTAATTTAGTATGTATGTATCTCACGGTATTCCGTTTTTAAAATATAAATATATACGGACATTTCACACAGATTAAGTTAGCCCTAAACTTAGTTCAAGATTTGTTCAGATTTATACCATTGCCTGCATGGCGATCGAACTCGGGAACTCTGAATAGCGTTCGGGCGTAATAGCCGCTGCGCCACAAAGTTCGTCTCGCTTTAAAAGTACTTACTCATGCTTAGGGCTGTGTACTATACATGTGTAATTCTAACATGCTTTTATAAGCTTTACTGTCTCCATTTAACGGAGTATTTGAATACATTTTTAAGTACATTAAAATGTTAGATTATGTAATTTAAAATATACAAAAACAATTAACTACATCCTGACTAATATTGTAAAAGCGAAAGTGAATTTGTTTGTTGGTTTCTTTGTTTGTCTGTGACGTCTTTACGGTTTAACTACTGCACCGATCATCATGAAATTTGGCACACGTCAATGATATACAAAGGTAGATATAAGATACTTTCATACCGGAAAATGAAACTAATATTATAAATGCGAAAGTGAGTTTGTTTGTTACGCCTTCACGCTATAACTACTGAACCGATCATCGTGAAATTTTGTGTGACGTTGTCTGGGGTATGGAAAAGGATATAAGGTACCTTTATTCCGGGAAATAGAAACGAGGGGTCGACATTAACGCGATTATAATGCGAAAGGGAGTTTGTTTGTTACGCCTTCATGGCCTAACTAATGAACCGATTATCATGAAAATTGCTGTAGATATTGAATGAGATACAGAAAAGGACGTAGTGTACGTTTTATCTCGAGAAAATAAAGGGTCGATATAAACGCGAGCGAAGGCGCGGGCAAAAGCTAGTGCACCATAAAAATAAACAATAAAAAAGATCCACTGATTAAATTGCTAAAGATGTGGTTTGTTTGTGTGGTTGAACGCTATTACTTCAGAAACTGCAGATCTGATTTGAAAAATAAAGGTTACAGGCTATATTACATGACACTGCCGACTTTACTTGCTTGCTATATAACTTTTTAATCCGAGCGACTGGTATATTCTATGTTTTTTTCTATTATCTGTTAGCATATCAGAGTGAGAGTAATTAATTGCGGATTGTAATAAATAATTATTTATTTTTGTTTTAGCGTACTATTAACATTAACGATGAAACTTCTGAAAACTCATCGGAAAACAAACAAACTGAGGATCTCTTCGATAGTAAAAAGGCAGAGGATGAAAAGAAGAGGATGCGACAAAGGGACTTTTGTTTCTATTGTGAAAACTTGGTTTTAAATTTCGCTAGACACGTTGTTAGAAACCATCCTATGGAACCCGAAGTTCAAAAAGCTTTATCAATGCCTAAAAATAGTAAGTCTCGCAAAGAAATTTTTACTCTCTTGCGTAAAAAGGGAAATTATATTACTAATACTCAAAACTCTTCATTTAAGCCAATGAAAAAAAGTAAATTCAGCATAAGTGACGATTATTTACCTTGTACTAAATGCCTATGATTTTACTCTCGAAAACAACTTTGGAAACATAAAAAACAATGTGATAATTCTAATCTCTCAATAAATGTCCAAGTTGATGCACAAAATTTTTTACTTCGCAACATCAAAGTAAATCAAAAATTAAAAGATGATGTTTTTCCACATATGAGGCCGGATAAAATATCTATGTTTGCAAAAAAAGATCCTTTAATCTGTGCTTTTGGATTGCAATATCTTAGGACCCATAGAGAAAAGCATTTTATAAATGTAACCTCCAGAAAAATGCGAGAGCTTGGTAGACTGTTAATAGAAATAAAAAAAATTAATCCTGCTATTAATAGCTTATTGTATGCCTTGAAACCGGACAATTATGGAACACTAGTTTTGGCAACTAAAAATGCAGCTAGATTTAATAGTTCAAAAGACCGATATGATTCTCCTACATACGCTATGAATATTGCAACATCGCTAAAACAGTGTTGTAATATAGCATTACTAGAGTCTTACAAACAGGAATCCGGTAATATTAGAATAGAATTGCAAACAGACCTTAAAACACTCATAAGTATAATCCAGTCTAATTGGAAATTTGACATCTCAAGTCAGGCGGCTGACAACCTAAATATGAACCGATATAATAAAACAACAATAGTCCCATTAGCATCCGATTTAAGATCTTTAAAAGATCACCTAAATAAAACTGCTACAAGCGCAGTAGTTATGCTATCAGAATCAAATAACTCATTAAATTGCAATGCATTCAATGAATTAGTAGAGTCAATATTCTGCCGATTATTATTACTAAACCGCCGACGTCCCGGGGAACTACAGAGATTAAAATTAAGTTATTACCAAAATTATGATATAAAAGACAACTCTAATAAATATGAAGAATTTGATAACGTATTATCAACCACGGAAAAAATATTAGTTAACAGTTTAAAGCGAATTGTTATTCGAGGAAAAAGAGGGAGGGGGGTTCCAGTTTTATTTAGCAAAGATATTCAAAAAGATATAGAGTACTTAATTTCTATAAGACATAAATATGTAAACACAGATAATGACTTTTTATTTTCTAAATCAGGGGGAACAATTATAACTGGTTATAAAACTTTAGATAAATACGCAAAAAGTTGTGGTGCAAAGAACCCTCAAGCCTTAACTTCAACTCGACTTCGGAAACATTTAGCAACTTTAACCCAACTTTTTAATATGTCGGAAAACGACATGGAACAATTAGCCTCATTCATGGGGCATACAATGTCTGTACACAAACAAAACTATAGATTACCGGATGATGTATTTCAAACTGCAAAAATTTCGATACTTTTATTATTAATGGAATGTGGAAACGCGGATAAGTATAAAGGGCAGACTTTAGACGAAATAAATATAGATTTAGACGAAGAATTAATTGGTGAAGATATTCAGATTGAGGAAGTTCTTGATTTCGAAATAATGGAACCCAACCCCGTAAGCAAAACTACTAATCCAATCCAAAGTACTGCGAGTACACAATCAAACCCATCTTCTTTGAATACATCTAAAAAGCAAGACGTAATAAAGAAAAAGCGTGTCTTAATTCCATGGACACCGCAACAAAAGCGTGTTGTTTTAAATTTCTTTTCTAAACACATCAAATCAAGAAAACCTCCAAAACGTGACGAATGCGAAAAGTTACGAAGTCAATATCCAGAACTTCTAAACAATAAAGATTGGCTTAAAATAAAAGTATTTATACAGAATACATATACTAAACAATAAATTAAAAATAAACTGATATTTGGACAAATACGTATTATTTTTATTCTTAAATAAATAAAATTCGCTTTAAGGGGTTGTGCACGTACACTAGCGCCAAGCACCATTTCATTAATTTACTTTCTAGATTAAATCAAAATTAAAATCTAAAACAGAATATCGCTAGTAAATTACCTGTAGTATTTTTTGGAATCACTTTTTATCAAGGACTGGTTACCGCCAAAAACTGACGTTTTTGGTGATGATCAGTAATTCTCTTAATATATCAAATGCATAATGATAAAACTTAAATCCAAAAATAATAACGAGTAATTTACTAGCAACATTACGTTTTAAATTTTAATTTAATTTCATTTAGAAAGTAATATAATTAAGTGATTCGTAGTACTAATGTACGTGCCGTAAGCGCCTTAATTTTAACCATATGTTTATATCATTAAGTTCGTATATGTGCCTGTTTGACCATGGTACGGTAATATTGTTATAGTAAAGGATCCGAGCTAAGATCAACCTTCACTGAATAGGTAACCAGATGAAAATATTATTTTATCAATAAGTTTCTGAACTTTACCTAATATAGCAACCCCAACGGAAATGGTCAAGACTATATTTAATATAATAAAAAATAAGGGTCAGTCTCTTGCTTGAATTTTCAAATTTGAAAGTCGTGCAACTATTATTTACGACTAAATTTTTGTACATTTTGTTACAGTATGAGGATGCCTCAAAAATGTTATCATATTTATGATAATATTTTTGAGGCATCCTCATACTGTAACAAAATGTACAAAAATTTGGTCATAAATAATAGTTGCACGACTTTCAAATTTGAAAATTCAAGCAAGAGACTGACCCTTATTTGTATGCCAGCTGAAGATGAGACTTGCATGTAGTTTATAAACAATTTTCTTAAAATTGAAATTAAAAATAATCTTGACAATTTCCGTTGGGGTTGGTATAGGTCAGAAACTTATTTCATAAAATGTTATGTTCATCCAGTTGCCACTTCGGTGAAGATGGACCTTAGTTCGGATATAAGCCTATTATGGTACCTATTTCATATTTTAATTGTACACATTATCTTAGTTATAGTCTTTAAGATTGTACAACAAACATTTCAAAGCATTAACACTCCTTTAACTTACTTAAGGTTATAATCCTAGTTCAAATCTCAATAATAAAACATAAATTGTGGATCAACTAATAACCTTTTTTTTCTGGAACAACAACTATACTTCATAAAGAATTAATTATATTATTAGACTGTATTTTTGAGGTTTCGTTGCTGTTCCAGAAAAAAAAAACAATGTTCGTTTTGATATTGATGAATTGAACTACAACCTTATATTATTGAATCTTTTTTTCCCATTGTACCTATTGCACCTATATGTAATATATATTTTAAGTATAAGCTGATTGTTACCTTTACTAAATAAATAATGTCATGGGGGCGATTCGCACCGCGGTTCGAATCGCTTGCGGTGCGAAACCACTAAAGACCCAACTTTAGATATTTGCGGTGACTATAATTTTCATAGACACTTCAATATGCATTGCGCTTTTCATGTGTAAAACAAAAATAATGAAGCCTAAGAAAAATGAAATGTAATAAACATTTCATCTATGAAGTGGCTATGAAATCAAAAGACACCGTAAATGTAAAAAGTTAGGAAGTAAGCCTGCTGAGCTGCATAATGGTTATTTTGTGCTAAAATAAGAACTGTGTAATTCTATGTACAGTCAACAAAATAATTAAGTATGCAGGGCCGCTACTTTAACAAAGGTTTATTCAGAAAATAATAAAGATATTGCAATGAAACTTTATACTATAATAGATTTTAATGATATCTTTTATATTGTTAAGTTTCAATGCAGTACTAATATTATTTTCTGAATAAATCGTACCTAAAAGTAGCAGCCCTGTATACTTAATTATTTTGTTGACTGTACAATGTATGATCAATGGTAGTTTTGTATTTCTTCTTTTTGTTCTTAGACCTTATTAAAATAAATAAAATCTTTAAAATGATATTATATAGTTTACTTGTATTAATGACTACCTACCTACATCATAATCTTTATTTTCAACAAAAGACTATTTAAGCGAGTATCTATATATCTATACTTATATAGCATTGAGTTTGTGTGTTTCGCGCTAATCTCAGAAATTGCTGGACCGATTCGAATAGTTATTTTAGTGTTAGATATCCTATTTATCAAAAAAGGATTAAAATAGTACTTGACGCACGGGACTTACTTATATGGTAAGCGCATAAATGGCGTAAAAAATAGCTAATGTAAAAAATATCATGAAATTTTGTATAATACACGATGTCTGGGATATGGAGAACATAAGATTTTATTTCGAAAAAAATAATGTTCCCGAGGGATCAAAATAATCGCGGGTGGAGCCGCGCGCGAAAGCCAGTTCGATATATGAGTGTTATGGGAGTTCATTAATAAAAGGCTACGTGTTTAATCAAGTTTCATGAAGGTCGGCAACAGGACGCACACAATGACTTAATAGTGTCAACCATGAGTTTATACATTTTGTTTACAACAGTAGAATGGTTTACAAGCTTTTATTTAGCTTCACCTGTCCCGTTATCTACTTGTCTGTCTGTAATGAAATCTTACAAGTTACATTTGCCCCACTTCCCATATTCGTATGTGTATAGCGTGACAGTGCAATATTATGAAGTCAGCGACCTGGGTGTCGATTCTGGAAGATATACAATAGTTCGATCAATGATAAATCAATGACAAATCAACCGCAAAAATCACAAACGGTATTCTACTATGCTTTTTTGTATAGTAAAATACCGTTTGCGGTTGATTTTTCATTGATTTGTCATTGATTTATCATTGATCGAACTATTGTGTATCTTGCAGAATCGACACCCTGATCTAATGAAGAGGAACTCCTCAATGCTGAACAACCTGGTCACCATATTTTGCAATGTGAATGTGCTCGTATTAAAAGCTTGTCACAACAATGTATTTTTACAAATATTTTTTCAAGTATAGAAACATTTTATGCGATATCAGCATTATCAGTTACTAGCAGTTCGCCCTGGCTTCGCCCGTGGTACATGATAATATACCTATCCAATGGTGAAAGAATTTTTGAAATCGGCCCAGTAGTTTTTATTACAAACAAACAAATAAACAAATCTTTCCTCTTTATAATATTAGAGGTAGTATGAGTATGATAAATTGGCCTTCGTCACTTTTGGAATATTGACATCGGAACCAACTGCAGTTCTGTATAAATCAGTACAATTTATGCTAAAGTGAATTTAGTTCCAATGTAAAAAGTCACAAAATACGTCCTCACTGGTCCTATCCTTATTTTAATCGCGCATTGTCTTCTTCTTCATCCAAGCGTGTTCCCGGTTGCATCCTCAGCGATAATGCATCAGAGCCCCGGGTTCGCTTCCTAGCCTAGAGGATAATAGACTAAGAGCCGGCCGTAGTCAACCCTACCTCATCGGGTAGCAAGATGTGACATATGTAGGGTGTTACATAATAAAAAGTTATGTTTTAAAATACATGGTTGCCTTGCCCAGACCTGGAGCATTTTGTACAGTTAGCAAACAACTTCAGACTAAGAAAAGCATCAGGTTTAGGGCAGGCAACCAAAGTTATTTCTTGAGAGGATGAATAGGACTTTTGAATGGCACAAGTTTCATTTTGCTACCCAATGAGATAATTTTTCGAATTTTTCATCTCCCTAGTATGGCTGACTCACGAAAGTGCCAGGTTTGGGCGAGGCAACCCTATTGAAACTTGTGCTATTCGAAAGTCCTATTCATCCTCTCAAAAACTAACCTTGGTTGCCTTCCCTAAACCTGGAGCTTTTTTTAATCTGGACTTTTTTGCTGACTGTACAAAATGCTCCAGGTTTGGGCAAGGGAACCATGTATTTTAAAACAAAACTTTTTATTATGCAACACCCTACATATGTCACATCTTGCTACCTAATGAGGTAGGGTTGACTACGGCCGGCTCTTAGTCTATAAGACGAGGTTAAATACTGGTTTTTACACAGAACGACTGTCGTTTGTTCTCCGCAACGCAAAGGGTAGACCAGAACTAATCCTAGAATAGGTAGGTGAATATGCTTTGTTTAGCTTATGTATTCTCTTTGTTCCCTTTTACGATATCTACGGGAAGATTGGTAGTGGTCCTATTCTACTCTGCCGGAAATCACACGGTGCATTGTATGCACGCAAATCTTCAAAAGTATTACACTGAGTAGGTAATTGGATAGTTCTGTGGAACTACCAGTAGAATGGGTGACCACAAGCAAAAACGCAGGCACAGACATGTACATACGAAGACACGCACACATACTTATAATCATAGTATTTTTATGTTTTTTACCAAGTTATTTAGTACCTATTTAATAGGTATTCAACTAAATTAAAAAAACACACAGATCTTAAAAAAATACATTAGTCAAATAATGAGCTTTAAATACGATTATTCCCCTTTCGATTTTTTATGAATATGGGGGGAGGAATAAGTGAACATGTGTTCATATAATAATAAAAAAAACCACTAGAACTTTACTCGCGACTTCACGCAGCATGAAGTGGCGGGCGCAGCTAGGTTAGTTCATAATCTTAGCAAGGATAATGATTTTAAGGAAGTAGAAAGAATATGAACATACATTTAACATTATTTATATTTTATTAATTACTATCCAAACGCCGACTTCTAACGCCAATGACCAAATAATAAACAATAGTACAATGTACCGGAGATCAACAATCTTTAAAATAATATTATTCGTGATGCTTGCATTGACCGGCTCTGGGCCACCAGCATTTGGCACTGCAACTGTACAGCCACGATGGGTTTGAACCCTCACGGGCTGCGGCAAGGGTTGTGCGCTTGGACTATTTGCGCTGCCAGCACCTGTAAAAATAATAGCAATTTTAGAGGATACGGGACACTGAAGTAAAGATCTATTAAAGAACATTTAATCACTTAATAGAGTATATTATAACTTTACGGTCTCTGCTCGTGTATCAGTTGATTGAAAAATAAACTTGTCTAACTTATGGATATAAATTATTTTAGCAATTAAACAACAAACACAAAAAGGTGAAACAAGTTTTTAATAAGTTTGGTAATTTTTAATGACATTCGTTACAAATTTAACTGCAAAACATCTTTCGTCTAATTAGCAAAGTTATTTCGTTTAATTAATAATAAAAATCTCCCATAACTGGACCGGGGTTCGAGTCCGGTTGAGACAATATAAATTAATTTTTCAGTATTAGGTGATACAGGTGGTTTCTGCTCACTTACCATGACTTGATCTGGGTGCTGCCATCATTTCCATGTATTCGACACTTGGATCGCTTGCGCTGCGTGTGACTGTAAAACAAAAATAATACCTTTTAAAAACTGCACACTTACCGTATTACTAGCTGCCCGCCCCGGCTTCGCACGGTTTTTTGAGTATAGATTATTTCTATTTTGAATTTGATAATTTATGAAATAAACAATTTATTGCACGGTAAAGATAAAATTGCGTATTTACTTGTTATGCGATATAAGAAGTTCATAGTTTTGACAATTTATTTCTAAGACAACTTGTATTTAAAAATATAGTGGACTCTAATTTGATTTATTACTTCGTCAAAGCCAAAGCAACGTCTACAAAATAATAGGATTTAAATTATAACCTTTTGTTGTGGATTTATAGGTAAAGTATAACCATATTATAGTATATGTAGATTAATTCACTCGTACTCACCTTTTTCACTGTTGTCTGAGAGTTTTAGTGAATTGGGAGGAGCCCAGCACCCCTCTTCATCAGACTCCATCATCAGTAACAAGTACACAACACAACTTGGTCTCACGAAGGTTGTAATTATAATAACAGACTATTTAGACTATCACTGACTTGGCTGACTCATGTTAAATGGTGTTCTTTCAATAATAACCGCTCGTTATAAACATACAAAATAAGGCTGACTTATGTGTAAACAATAAATTTTGCAAGGTATTATAGTAGTGCGCAACAAAGTATGAACAGATTGGGCGTCAATTGTACGTAAAAGTTGGGGAAGTTTCCGAGATATACGGCGACGCCAAATATGTGTAGATATTGGTGTGGGTTCAAATGGGTGACCGTCTGAAGAAAAATTGTATATTAGTAAATTTTGAGCATCTCGTGTTTATAAAGTTCTTACGTGATACTGTATAAAAATGTAAAGCAATATATGCAAAAATAATAATGAAAATGCTACTGGAACATATGGACGCAATACTAATGGAAATCAGGAAGACGCTAAAACAGAACTGGGATGTAAATATATATATATATATTTATATATATATATATATATATATATATATATATATATATATATATATTTATTCTTTAATTGTATGTTACTTAGAAATTATAAAAGGCTTTTTATTTTATTTATTTATTTCGTGCATGTCTAGAATCTTTAGGTAGATTGGGGCTTTGATTCGATTGCGTTGTAGTAGGTAAGTGACGACTAGCTCCGTGGCGCAGTGGTCAACACGCCAGCCTGCGACACGGAGTGACCGGGTTCAATCCCCGGCCAGGTCAAGATGGAAAATGATCTTTTTCAGATTGGCCTGGGTCTTGGATGTATATCTATATATGTATTTGTTATAAAATACAGTATCGTTGAGTTAGTATCCCATAACACAAGTCTCGAACTTACTTTGGGGCTAGCTCAATCTGTGAGATTTGTCCGTATTTATTTAGTAGTAGTCGCTCAAAGAGCTCGAGAGCTATGCTCGGTGTTTCTCTGCGAGATCGAATCAGAAACCAGGAGATTCGTAACAGAACAAAGGTCACCGACATAGCTCAGCGGATTAGCTTTTTGAAGTGGCAGTGGGTGGGGCATATAGTGCATAGAACCGATGGCCGATGGGGCAAAAAGGTTCTCGAATGGCGACCACGTACCGGTAAGCGCAGCGTCGGACACCCACCGACCAGATGGTTGGATGACCTGACTAGGAAGACGCTGGATGCAGGCCGCATCCAACCGGTCGTATTAGGGTATTTTAAATTATATCTTTAAATAATTTGATAGATAAATATTACCTGTATGAACAAATTATGAGAATTAAAAGTATACTCCATCCCGAGGTTTTCCCTGTGTGCTATGACTTGGGGTCCTTCAAAAGGCGTATCAGATATCTGGTGTTGCAGATGTCCATGGGCGACGGTGACCACTTCCCATCAGGTGGCCCGTCTGCTCGTTGCCGTCAAATACACATAAAAAAAAAGTATATATTTTAATGACAATATCCAGTTTTCTTATCTGTTCATGTCGATTGTGGTTTAACGATGATATATCTATAGTAAGTTGAGTGTTATATTTTAATTGCTTTATTTATTGTCACGCCTAAAACGAAGAATATTCATTATATTATTATTTGCCTATAATTAACGGTATTCTTTGATCGATCTGGCGTCTAAATTGATCGCTCTGGTCTCAAAATTTTCAAAAATAAATATCTCAGAATCCATGTGTTGAAAAAAGGGCCAATAAGAAAATATTAATTCCCTTACGGTTTTCGGTCTAAAGCAATATATAAGGTCAATTTAAATTAAGCGCAAATATTTTAAAGGCTGACTCCCATAAGCTAGAAAAATGCTTTAGAAGCAAAATAAAAAAAATCGGCACGCTAGTTTTTGAGATATCTGGACCTGAACATTTAAGATAAAAAATGAATAAAACACCCTGTGTACAAATAAACACTTCCTTGGCCAAAAACTTTATACTATTATGTACTAAACTGCAGAAATTGTAATTAAGATATGTATTGTTTTGCATGAAATCATCATCATCATCATCATAAGCCCAATCATATACAGTCTTGGATGTAGGCCTCCAATTTCAAACTAGACTAGCGGTCTGTATAAAATAAATGAAAAAAAAAAAAAACTACGCGCTAATACCTAGTTCATTCATTTAGTCATCCTTATTATTAGGTACTTTACTTTACTAATATTATAAATGCGAAAGTGAGTTTGTTTATTTGTTTGTTTGTTACGCTAACCGATCGTCATGAAATTTTGCATACTAGGTCACTGACCTCGACGATTAAAACAGCTGATTCATCGATTTTATTAAATTCAAAAATTACATTGTATGAAAAAAAAAAAAAACTATCGTCTCTACATCTTAAAATTTGCTATTAAAGCATTTCTTTGACCTATGGGAACCAGCCATTAAAATATTTGCGCTTAATTTAAATGGACCTTGTATAAAACTTATTTACTACTGGTAAATAAAAAGCACCAGAGGGGTCAACAGAATAACGCTTTTTTGGAGAAGTAGCCAGGTACTTATTAGTGTGTAATCCGCGAGAGCTGCTGCCGACAAACTGTTTTGTAGTTTGGCAGAAATTGTAATTAAGATATGTATTGTTTTGCATGAAATCATCATCATCATCATCATAAGCCCAATCATATACAGTCTTGGATGTAGGCCTCCAATTTCAAACTAGACTAGCGGTCTGTATGAAATAAATGAAAAAAAAAAAACTACGCGCTAATACCTAGTTCATTCATTTAGTCATCCTTATCCTTATCCTTCTTATTAGGTACTTTAGTTTACTAATATTATAAATGCGAAAGTGAGTTTGTTTATTTGTTTGTTTGTTACGCTAACCGATCGTCATGAAATTTTGCATACACGTTATCTGGGGTAAGGAGAAGGACATAGGGTACATTTCAAATTTCACTTTTCGTTGTTTCACATTTTTTGTAATCACATTTCTATCTCTGTCTAACTCAATAATCTTTCTCTCTCTATGTCATCAGTTGGTCATAAATATTGTATTTAAGTAAATTGCAACCCGAACCGTCACTAGCCACTTGAAGTATCCAGACTACGTTCTCACAGTCATTGTGAATTATTCGATGTATGTTCGATCCCCGGTCGGTTGAAGATGATCTTTTTCAGATTGGCATGGGTCTTGGATGTTTATATATATATATACTAGCTGTTGCCCGCGGCTCAGCCCGCGTTAATGTCGTTCCCTTGGGAACAGTAGAAATGATAAAAATTCCATTACAAACCCCTGCCCCTTTGCTTTTTCCCCTTAAGGGGGAATTTAATACATTTCACCTGCATAGATCTTTAGCCCTTAAGGAGGGGATTTTGCCCATTTCACCTACACAGATATTTTTTTATTGTAATGGAGAACTTCTTATTGTCATATTTCTAAGTAAATAAAAAGAAATCCATACAAACTTTACCCCACCTATTCTACCCCCTCAAGGGGAAATTTCGACCATTTTAACTACACAGATCTTTTTAATTGTAATGTAAACATATATAGGTACTTATTTTTATACTTCTATGTCCAGAAATGAGAAAATTTCCATACAATTTCCTCCTTTATCCCTTAAGGGGGAAATTTTGTACATTTCACCTACACAGATCTTTTTTAATTGTAAGTCTATAAAATGGAAAAATTCCATACAAACTTTACCCCCTATTAACCCCTTCAAGGGAGAATGTTGTTTGGTTCACCTAAACAGATCTTTTTTAATTTTAATTGAGAACTGCGTACCTACTTTCAAAGTTCTAAGTCCAGAAATGAGAAAATTTCATAAAACTTAAACCCCTTTGATTTTCTAAAAATCCTTTCTTAGTGCTCATTTACATCATAAAAAGAATCCCTGTGCCAAATTTCAAGTTTCTGCGCACAGTAGTTTCGGCTGTGCGTTGATATATAAGTCAGGTTTGCCTTTGGCCCGCAGCTCCGCCCGCATAAGTGTCGATTTCTCAGGTACAGTAGAATTATTAGTTGAACCCGGAATACATTAGTTCATGACTTTCAATGAAACACCTTAATATTGAATTTCAATTAAATAACTTCAAAAACGGAAAGTTTCATACTAACTTTGCATCCCCGTTATATCCCCTTAAGGGATGATTTTTGAGAAAAATATTTTACTCGTGTTTCATGCCCTTTAGTAAAGAATCTTCATGCTGAATTTCATTCGACTAACTTCAAAAATGGCAAAGTTTCATGCTTACTTTGCACCCCCAGTTTACCCCCTTAAGGGATGATTTTTGAGTAAAATATTTTACTCGTGTTTCATACCTTTCAGTAAAGAACCTTCATGCTGAATTTCATTCGAATAACTTCAAAAACAACAAAGTTTCATACTAACTTTGCAACCCGTTTTTCCCCCTAAGGAGATGAATTTCCAAAAATCCTTTCTTAGTGCTCCCCTACGTTATAAAAGGAACCCCTGTGCAAAATTTCAACTGCTTGCGTTGATATGTCAGTCAGTCAGTCAGCTTCTCCTTTTTTTTTTGGTATGGATTACTATGGATAGTATGGATAGGTATAATGCTGTCGTATAATGATGATGAATTGACTTTGGATTTTAATTTTCTTATGTCACTTATTATTTTATTTTATTTTTGCTATATGTTTGCAGGCAAACTCATGCCTTGATTTCATTCAAATGACGATAACTTTTTTTTTAATGAACCGATTTTGATGAAACAAACTTTAAATGTTAAACTGAGTTAAAACAAAGCAATTGGTGAAAGTTTGAAGTAAATCGGTTCAGTATTTTCGGAGATAATCGTGATCATACATACAGACAGACAGACAGACAGACAGACAGACAGACAGACAGACAAGAAATTCCAAAAATTTTTTTTTGCTTTCTCTTATTCTTTTTACGTGTCCCTCTATCCATTTCAGTCAAAAATTCGAAATGTACAGACAAAATAATTTTACTGTTTTATTATATGTATAGATATATATGTGTATTTGTTATAAAATATAGTATCGTTGAGTTCATCATCATCATAGCGCGTAGGTGACACGGTCAATCGACCATGCACACCCTGGTGTCAGAGTTCTTCGGAACTGCCTGTCGGCCTCTGACGTTGAGTTAGTATCCCATAACACAAGTCTCGAACTTACTTTGGGGCTAGCTCAATCTGTGTGATTTGTCCGTATATATATTTATTTAAAAAGAAAGAAGACAAAACACTCTTCAGCTTCATAATATTAGTATAGATAAGAATTTAAACGCTTACCAAATCCTAAGTTCCTTTTCTCAGCTCGAATATGAATGAGTGGCTTCATAATAACAGCTCTGCCGACTTCCTTTAGCAGGCTAACCTCGCATCACGGAAAACCCGGATACAATGGTGAAATTTGAACTGAATTACTTGCTTGCCTTCAATATACAACTATCGAAACGTGGCATTTTTCAAAATTATCAACTCTATTTAGGTATTTACCGAACCATACCATAATTTTGGTATTTTAAAGACTAATTTACCGAACCAAAAAAAAATATCGAAAAATTGGTTTTATTAAAGCGGAAAATTTTGGTATTTTTATCACATATACTTGTGTCTTCGACTTCATAATTAAAACTAATGTCTAATTTAGTATAGAACACATGGTATTGTAGGTAGTCGTTGCAAGACTAAGACGAGACAAAAGATGCGAATATAATAAATAGAAAATACTTTCAAAGTGCATTTTCATGTTATCGCTCACGACACACGTCCTTGCACAAGACATTGATACCTATAAACCTGACGTAAATTAACCGCTGAACCACGGAGGCAGTTACGTTTGATAAAACAACGTGTACGTTTTGATGGTCACTTCAACGTTCATTACAGTAAATATACCTTAAATAAAATAGTCAATCGTATGAAAGCCGCAATGTATTTTGAACTGCCGATTATCGTACACCGAATTTGTCAAAAGTTCGTTTTGTACTGGAGTGCTATTTTTGAAATGATGCCGATCGTAAACGAGCGATTTTTCCATACAAATATCGCTCGAAGCCGAGTGTCACACTTTCAAAAATAGTATCCCTGAACGCCTGATAAAAAATAATAGCACTGTGACAGCTTCGTATTATTGCGTATCTATTGTGTAAAGTCAGTTTACGGACGATAATTTATTATTATCATCATTATCATCAGATCTTTTTAGTCTCCACTACAGGAGCACGACCCTCTCTGTACTACCGGAGCCATACTTGGCCAGAGCAGACTGAGGATTTGGCCTACACTCTCCTCGCTGGCCAGTCGGGTTGGAGAGGTCTCATTGATGTTTATGAGCTTTGTTTAGCTTGTATTTCCTAAGTCGCCTCTTACGACCTCCATGGGAAGACTAGGAGTGGTCCTATTCTACTCGGCCGGGTACCACACGGCTATAATTACTTACGGATATTATTAATTGCACATCAAATAAATAATCGCATATCAATACAATTTATATATAAGTGATAAGGTTGGAAGAGAGATAGATGCGTCACAAGCCGAACGCTTAGGCCGATCGTGCCTCTCTATCGCTTGTTTCGCGCACTCGCTTGCACGCGGACCGTGACCCTTTTGACGTCATAAAGTCTTATAAATCATAAATCGATTAACACCGGCAGCATGCACGCAAAATGTCACGTTTCTTTCTGTTTCATATTTAAAACAGAAATAAAAAACTGTGTTCAAACCACTCATTTCGGATACGGGAATGTCAGAAATATATTCTGTGCAGCAGGGATGTTACGAATATCATATTTTCGACATTCGCGAACGCGAATGCGAATATTGATCATGCGAATGTGCGAATGCGAATGCGAATATTCCGGTAAATCAAAAGATAAGTACGTAATCACAATATTTATTATTAATTATACATATTAATAGTAATAAAGGTATAGTTAGTAGGTAGGTAAACATATGAAATTATAACAATCTTTAGTATTCAAATTTCCGCCCACTTCTAGCATGCACCGACTTGCACAGATTCGCATTCGCAAAACATTCGCATCGTTCGATACGAATGCAAATGTTGATGCGAATTTTTAAAATGATGCGAATCATTCGCTTATGCGAATGCGAATACAAATATTCATAACATCCCTACTGTGCAGCCACAGAATTAATATAAGTCTCAGTGAAAGAATGCTGAGGACAATCGCCCCAGCAGAGGGTGTGAAGGTATTTCCAGGCAACGGCATCCGATAATGAAAATTTTATTGAATTCCGTCAATGCGGCCTCCATAATCGTTTGGGAATTCATTCTTGGATTAAAACTCTTTCTTATACTCGAGGTTAAAACCTCGTTTTGCAAAGGTCATCTACGTCTACATACATTACTTACATCCACAAGAGGAAAGATTTGAATGTTGGTTTGTTTACATTTAATAGGCTCAGAAACTATAAATATATATACGGACAAATCACACAGATTGAGCTAGCCCCGAAGTAAATTCGAGACTTGTGTTATGGGATACTAACTCAACGATACTATATTTTATAACAAATACATATATAGATACACATCCAAGACGCAGGCCAATCTGAAAAAAATCATTTTCCATCTTGTCCTGGCCGGGGATCGAACCCGGGCACCCTCGTGTCGCAGGCTGGCGTGTTGACCGCTGCGCCACGGAGCTAGCCATTAGGTATACTGGACCGATTTAAAAAAATCTTGCACCATTAGAATTATCCAATAACCTGAGGAACATAGGCAATAGTATATTGTCAAAAATTAAGGTTATTATGAAAACTTCGAAAGTAATCCAAGGTGTGACAAAAAACCGGCCAAGTGCGAGTCGGACTCGCGCACGAAGGGTTTTCCGTGCCGTTATCTATTAGAACGGCAAAAATATCATGTTTGTTGTATGGGAGCCCCCCTTTAATATTAATTTTATTCTTATTTTTAAAGTGAATATCTAACTAAATATTCTGTGAATATTTCAAGTGTCTACCTTACCTATCTGTTGCCGTTATCAATATCAAGCAAAAACGAGCAAACAATCACGTTTGTTGTATGGGAGCCCCCTTAAATAATTATTTTATTCTATTATTTTTTTATAATAAATCATCTGTGAAAATTTCAACTGTCTAACTAGCACGGTTCATGAGATAAAGCCTGGTGACAGACGGACAGACAAAACAGACTGGCAGACAAACAGACGGACAGCGGAGCGATATTAATAGAATATAAAATATAAAATAAAATAAATAAATATATACGGACAAATCACACAGATTGAGCTAGCCCCAAAGTAAGTTCCAGACTTGTGTTATGGGATACTAACTCAACGATACTATATTTTATAACAAATACATATATAGATAAACATCCAAGACCCAGGTCAATCTGAAAAAGATCATTTTCCATCTTGACCTGGCCGGGGATCGAACCCGGTCACTCCGTGTCGCAGGCAGGCGTGTTGACCGCTGCGCCACTATATAGGGTATTTTACTCCCAAAAATCATGTAATAGTGTAAATGTGTAGACATACTGGGATTCAGGATAGTAAAGGCGTTTTACGCTTTACATAACGAAACAATGTCTCTTTCAATTTCATTTATTTTACTAAATTAAATCTTGAAAAAGTCTAAACCTGTATATTGATAGTTATTTACTTGGTGTTGGTACCTAGTTATATTGTTTACCGCGAGAGTTGAGTTATGAGTTGACTGTACAAGTGTACAAAGATTCAAAGATTTATTCAGAAAATAGGCCTTTTCAGGCACTTTTTCACGTCAATTCACATTTTAAATAATACTTGTTATATTATATTCAAATTATTAATTATTGTTCAAAATAACAGCCTCCGTGGTCCAGTGGTTAAGGCGTTTGCCTGTTGACCCGGGGGTCGTGGGTTCGATTCCCACCGGAAGCATACTTTGTTTAGTTGTTTCCAGTTTGGTTAGGACATTGCAGGCTTGAATCACCTGATTGTCTGATAATAAAGATGATTCCGTGCTTCGGAAGGCACGTTAAGCTGGTGGTCCCGGCTGCCATCCGGTAGTCGTTAAAGGAACCACGTCAGAGGCCGAGAGGCGGTTCCGAGCAACTCTGACACCAGGGTGTGCATGGTCGATTGACCGTGACACCTACTCGAAATGATGATGATGATTGTTCAAAAGCTACAAACTACTAGCGTTTCGGAACCGACCACTGCAGAAAAGAAGTCGCCGAAAGAAACTCTTTTCAACAGTATTGGTTGCCTACTTGCCTGAAGGGCTTTGTATGATATTTAATATTTTTATCTTTTCTTTTTTTTTCTGATGTCATGTTATATACAATTTCAATTTACATATTTTTGTGGAACACGTTATGTTAGCGATCGAGCGTGCAACAACAACAGATATGATAAAAGTCTCAAAGATAGATAAAAGTCTCAAAGAGGCCGAGCAGACCTGTTCCCCCCGGCAGCACCCGTTTACGAGTTGACGCATGGATCAGCCATCGCTGAGCTCAACCATATTAGAGGGAACTCGACGCGACGACCCGTACAGCCGCACGACTATGGCGATGGACACATTTCCGGGTGATTGCTGTTTCACCTGCATGAAACGGGGGCGCTACGCGAGCGAGCGAGATAAGATAACGATTCGGTTCCATCCTTTAGGAAATGGATAACTAAACTACATACGCAAGTGAAAACTATTGGAATCTTCTTGTTCGAAATGAAGATTATACCTATATTAAAAGGGTGCTTAAATACCGACGGAAAAAGAAGTCTTATAATTTTCAAATCATTTGATTTTTAAACAAGGAACGTACATACGTAGATTATCTATACTAATCTATACTAATATACTAATATTATAAAGCTGAGGAGTTTGTTTGTTTGTTTAAACGCGCTAATCTCAGGAACTACTGGTTCAAATTGGAAAATTCTTTTTGTGTTGGATAGTGCATTTATTGAGGAAGGCTTTTGGCTATAAAACATCACGCTGCGACCAATAGGAGCGAAGCATCAATAAAAAATGTTTTGAAAACGGGGGAAAATTATTCATCTATACTAATAAAAAAACTAATTAATCATAATAACAGAAATTGCCGCGGACGAAGTCGCGGGCAAAAGCTAGTGATAACATAAATTGATTAATGCTCGCCATTGGTATGGAGGTATGCGTCTCCAGGGCCTACTCAAGGCGGGTCTGAACATTTGGGACCAACGGATAACAGAGGGCACTGAGAAGTAAGCAAACTATAGTAACTTTTATTCACTAATTATAGTAAAAACTTATAATAGTTTTTATAAGCAATATAAGTGTTTTATTTTGCATTCACAATGCTATTTTGATTAAAATATGGTGAAAAAATTTCATGCGGGCGGGACTTGAACCAGCGACATCTGCCATCTGAGCTACCGCATGATTCAATCTCAGCGCCGAATTATTTTTTATTATTATATCTTAATTTATTAAGAGTATATCAAAATAACATTGTGAATGCAAAATGAAACACTTATAAAAATATTGCATGTCTTCCAACATATTAGTTGATTTTCAAATTCATTGTAAAATGAGTTGAATCAAATACCTCACTTGTAAAAGTCGGCGACGAAGGTGACGTAAGGATATGGTGGAGAATTTCGAGGTCGAGATTGAATTATGCGATAGCTCAGATGGCAGAGCGTAGGTCGTACATATACCTAGGTCGCCGGTTCAAGTCCCGCCCGCATGAATTTTATTCACCATATTTTATTTCTTAATTTATTAAGAACTTATAATAGGTCAGGTACTCGTATGGGCGTCGCTTAACTTTGCTACCTAGATTTGATCTTTCATATTATGCTAATTACAAAAAAATTAAGGTAAAAGAACCTTTTTAAAAACAAGCTTTTATTTAAAAAAAAAAAAAAAACTTTTACACTGAAACTTTTACTGTTAACTTATAACGTCATTTCAAATTTAACACATTTGACACAATTTATATGTTATAAAAGCTTGTCGCGAGATTTAAGTACTTGTATTTACTTGCTGCCTATTAAAATTGTAAGAAATTAAATACGAGTACTTAAATCTCGCGACAAGCTTTTATAACATATAAATTGTGTCAAATGTGTTAAATTTAAATTGAATTTAGAATATCTTCTTACTTCCTATCTAGATAACAAAGTGGACGAAGGCGAGTTAGAGAACATCCAAGCACTTTGCGCTTAAAGCTGTGCGTGCACTGGACCGGAATCGGAGCGGACGGAGCGGCCGGAGCGGCCGGAGCGGCCGGATTTTCAAAATGCCGGTGGGGTGCGTTCACTGCAATCGGATTCCGGACCGGCATTTTTACAATGTTGCCAGGGCCCTTGAGTCATAAGTTACGTTTCGTTTCCTGAAATGTTACATTTTTGCAGCAAAAGTTACAATATTGTAATTTTTTTAATTTACGTGTTTTTGGGGTCGGAGTATAACCCTCCACACAGCGCTATCCTATAAAGTGGTCACTAACATATAGCATAACGCTTTGCTTTATTTACCGGCGGTGACTTTTGTTTATAATAATAGAGATAGAGAAGATACCACCTAAACCTGTTGGTACAGGTTTAGGTGGACATAATAATGGGACAGGGCAGGTTGGTACCTGCCCTGTCCCATTATTATGTCTGTGTCATATTTAAGTCTGTCTTTACCAAAACACAAAAAAAAATATTCTAAGATCTAGATCATCACATATGTGTGATGGGAATAATATTACCAACTGTAACTGTCCAACTATAAAGGAAGTGGAATCCTTTAGGTACCTTGGTGTCATACTTGACCAGCGTCTTTCCTGGCACCCACATATTGAGCATGTCAATAAGAGGGTCAGGAAACTAATTTGGATTTTTAAGAAACTTAGGCATGTGGCATCACAAAAATTACTTAAACAAATCTACATTGCCTTGGCTCAATCAATAATTACTTACTCTATTTCTGCATGGGGAGGAGCAACAAAAACTAAATTTCTAGAGGTAGAAAGGGGCCAGCGATATCTGTTAAAGGTAATGTTCTTCAAAAAACTCAGATTTCCTACTAAAGACCTATATGAACTCAGCAAACTTTTATCAGTTAGGAAACTATTTATTCTATTGGCAACATTGAGACTACATAAAACAATACCGTTTAGTCCGAATGAGCAAATTGGAAGGAGAAGGCGCAAGGTCGCTCCTGTTCATAAAAACAATACTGCATTTGCTAAAAGACAATTTTACGTAATGTCAACACATTTATATAATAAACTAAATGAATTATTAGATATCCATAAAATCAGTAAATACAAATGTAAGACCTCAATAACTGAATGGCTATCTACATTAGACTATGATGAGATTGAAAATTTTATAGCTAATCTGTGATATTGAAGAAAAACAAAATACATACATATATATATATATATATATAAATTATAAACTAAATAAGTAACTCAATGGAGACCACTACTTATTGCTGGACTAACTAGCTTTGACAACAGTCCGCTAGTGGTCTCTGATCCCAAGATTTTATCGCAGGGTTGAGTAGTACTATTCCGTATAATCTTATTATTATCTAATAATAATAATGTCAAATCGGCCATCAGTACACAGACGCTTATACACAGACTCTCTCATACACACACACCCTCTCACCAATACACACACCCACACACACCCACACCAACACACACCATCACGCACACACCTTCACCCACACACACACCTTCACACACACCTTCACACACACACCTTCACACACACACACCTTCACACACACACACACACACACACACACACACACACACACAAACACACACACACACACACACACACACACACACACACACACACACACACACACACACATACACACGTAAGTAAATAGATATATAATCTTCTGCTCTAACTTTCATCATGTATTTACGTTAACTAGGCCTAAGTTATTATGATGTGTTCTGGAAGAGCGGATCCACCTGTCACAGGCTTTATCTAAGCTTACTAGGTGGGTCCCAGAAATATGTATTTTTATAAACTAAGGCTTGGAAATAAAGATTTTTTCATTTTTTTCATTTTTTTCATCACGATGTCTATACCTTACTGGGTAATCATTACTCTGGCTGGAGTGAGAAAGATATGGGTGCATAATATGAACTCTAAAAGACTCCTCTATAGAGAGTTTCATACATATATGCTGATTTATTAAAAGATGAAAATAGATTCTTGGGAATTGAAGAAAATTTTTTTTGAACTTCACTATAATCTTGAACCTTATATTTTATTTTACTACTTTTTCGGCATGATTAATATACATATCCGTACCAAATTACAGCTTTTTAGTACTTATAGTCTATGAGTAAAACCACGGACGGACAGACGAACGGACGGACAGACATGGCGAAATTGTAAGGGTTCACTATTTACTACGGAACTCTGAAAATTGGTTGACTCTAAAGTCAGTTTACGGCCAATAATTTTACGTGATAACGGGGAGAGATAGATGCGTGATAGATACTACTACTACTCCTGCTGCTGCTGTTGCTGGTCTGGAACGTGACATTTTTCGTGCGTGCAGCCAATGTTCATTGATTTATATCTTTGTTTTTAATGTCAGTATTTTCATCACTCTGTATTTTCGTCTTACTCATTCACGACATATGTAATTGAGGAAGACTACAATGAATGACTAGCTAATGAATTTAAAAGTTATGGATGATCTAAATCGAATTCCTACGAAATGAGGTTTCTACCATTCTCCGTTATTTATAATAATATTCCAATATAAAAAGTTCTACCATAAGGGGTAGATCTTCTTATGAACGGCAACACTGACGACTGCCGATGCCGGTGACGTCACCGGCAGAAATTCCGGTCTCCGGCACGGAAATGCCGATGCAGTGCACGCAGCGCCATACAAATCCATACAAAGCAACAAATCCGTCCGCTCCGTCCGCTTCGATTCCGGTCCAGTGCACGCACAGCTTAAGACTTTACGCCTTCATTATTTTGATGTTCATAAATCAAAATTAAAAAAAAAACAGCCTTGAAAGATGGCCTAGTGCTGTATAACGCATTGTAGATCTGCGATAAAGTAACAGTTATTAAAGCGTTATCTCAAATAACAGTTATCAATGTCAAAAGTTGAAATGTTAAGCGCGGTTAGCGCATGCTTGAAGGTTATAAAGGACGTTTGATATGCTCTTAGGAAGTGATGTAGAGGGCATGCAACACTTACATGTCACATGTTTACGCGGTATAAACATTCGTAATTAGCTTTTTATCAATAACTTGTGTGGAAATATTTTACAATGTCTGAACTTAAGACGGTACTGCACGAATTTACGTGTTTTTAAATCACTAGTACTATGCGCTGAATTAATTAAATACATCAAAAGTATTTGTTTAATTTAGATCAATTCTTGAACAAGATCGCCCCCTTGTTGAAATTTGAAATAGATACATATGAATATAAAATATATATATATATATATATACGGTATGGTATCTAAAAGCATTTTTCTTCGAAATCTTTCTAATTTTTACGTCTAAATCAATAATTCTCACATGACAATATTTATATGTACGTCTCGGAGGTCACCCCCTTTCTTATTTTTCTTTATACTTTATATTTCTTTTTTTCTAATCGCCGAATGGTTCTGCGCAGCTTAATGGCTTGCGCAATAGCGACATTTTTCGTTCGCGCGGCACCCGCTTAAGATTTCAAGGTTTCTCCATATAACCATACAAAAATGTTCATCCGCCCGGTCAATATGTATGGGAACGTCAAAAAAATGTTGAGTTCCCAAATAGGTCTCATAGGAAAAGTTGTTCATATCGACGGTCTGAATCAGCCCTTTAAGGGACCAGAATGATCAAAATTTCACCATGCAAAGTAGTCAATCAATCATTTATTCATATAACTACAGTCCATTTTTGTTTTTAAACATTTTACTTACATCTAACTATGTTAGTATTTTCTCAAATATATTCTTATTGAAATAAATAGATATTAGTTGTTTTTAGGGTTCCGTACCCAAAGGGTAAAAACAAGACCCTATTAATATCGCTCCGCTGTCCGTCTGTCTGCCCGTCTGTCACCAGGCTGTATCTCATGAACCGTGATAGTTAAACAGTTGAAATTTTGACAGATAATGTATTTCTGTTGCCGCTATAACAAAAAATACTAAAAAATAGAATAAAATAAATATTTAAAGGGGCTCCCATACAACTAACATGATTTTTGCTTGTTTTTGCTCGATATTGATAACGGCAACCGGTAAGCGCTTGAAATATTTACAGAATATTTAATTATACATTCGCTTTTAAAATAAATTATTAAATAAAAATAAAATTAATATTAAAGGGGGGCTCCCATACAACAGACATGACTTTTTTGCCGAACCCTTAGTGCGCGAGTCCGACTCGCACTTGGCCGGTTTTTTTAATATTGACGCTGTGCCGGAGAAGTCGTGACGTGTGTATATATATATACCCCCGCCCTGACATCGCTCGGTTATAAAATACCGCGTGATTTTGAACATCTGAATTTTAATTTCTGTCGTACGATGCAGGAAGTTTCTATTATATATAATAATATAATATAATAATATTTTTATTCAAGTAATTAAAACTCACAAATTTGTTAGTAAAATACTTAGACGCTATGTTAGTTAAAAAATGAATTTAAATTTAAATTAAAAGTAAAAATCGATTGTCATGTCACACCCGTGTCACCCCACTAGATATGGCACGACAACGATTTACGTACGAGCTGTCCAATCTGCTCGTAAACATGCTCAAGATGCTGTTGGTGCTCCCCCGCACCCTGCGCACCAGGGATGCGCATCTTTTACGTATTGTTATGTAAAAGCAGTCTACGCGAGCCTCAGCGAACATTCCTGATGCGCTACAATAGCGAGGCAACCTCAACAACACCCTGAATGCATTGTTGTATTGGACACGGAGGGCGTTACAAGCTTTGAGTATAGTTGGCCCACAGGTTGCACGTATAGAACGAAGTACAAAAAGCTCTGAATAGTGTAATTTTAACATCACGTGAACTATTAAAACGAACCTTTAACAAAGTTTGTACAAAGTACTCTAGGTTTGTAATTTGTTTACTAGTCTCAGTTTGATTTTTTATTCCGAATTCTCTATTGTGGGGGCTCCTCTTTTGTGGAGGTGTTGTCTTCTAAATCCGACCCTGTAGATAGCATATTTAGGGCGTTTATGCACTACACGGAATTTTACTGTCTTGCGGTCCAATTTGTAAATTCAAATTCAAATTCAAAATAATTTATTTGCACAAAACAGGGTATAGGTATTCTTTACAAAAATAAGAAGAGAACAGCCTATTTTGCTACAAGATAGCAAATTTTGATTTGACAATTTTAATTTAATTAACTTTTCGACTATGTATTTATATGTACTTAAATTTGCATGCTATTACAAGAATAGAAAGTAATAAAACAAGAGAATCTATAACAAAAAATCGTTAACCCCACATATTATATTGCTATTTAACCTTAATCGATACTATCGATAGTAAAGTTGTTAGATGCGAAAATAGTATCGATACTATCGATAGCATAGCGACTATCAAGGATTAATACTATCGATACTATTGCAAATCATCAATAGTATTACTACATTTTGACCTATCGATATCGTAACTGATTTTCGAGGTCAACTATCGATAGTGGAACAATCGATAGTTCGGCAACACGGGCACAAACGCACTTAGACTGTTTACCACAATGCTATGTACCTACAGTAAAGTTTTCAAATTCTCATAAAACATGAAGTTTACGTTTACCACGCCAGAACACAGTTCAGTATGAGCTCATTAGCATTGAATTGTGAATTAATTCACGATTGTTAATTCATTGAATTATGTAGATATGTGTAGTAAGTACTGTTAAAGAATTGGAGTTATGTCTACTCTGGGTGTGATTTTAAATAGTTAGTTGTAAAAATAAATTGGTTGTCTATAAAGTCGGTTTACGGACAATTTTACGTGATAACGGTGGAAGAGAGATAGATGCGTCACATTCGTGCCTCACTGTCTCTTGTTCCGCGCTCTCGCTTGCACACGGAACGTGACATTTTTTCGTGCGTGCAGCCGGTGTTCATCGATTTATACCTAAGGCATTATCACGTCAATAAGGCGCTCTGTGAACTGTCTATTATATTTGAATTAGGTACTGTTGAACTGAGTGGAGCTGGTCCCATATTATGGATGTAAGAATAATCAGGATAGGCCCCTAATGAACATAATACTGACGCAAATAATAATTCATACAAACATGTCGCGACGTTACACAACAAATTTCCTAAATATAATAAAAACTTAACAGATTTTTTATTCTCATCATAAGGAGTCGTTCAAATATTACGAAAGTAGAATCTATAAGTTATTTTTACCTCCTCGGTACCTTGTCAGCAAAAGTAAGAAAAGCTCTTCCGCCCTCCCCCAAGCTTACGTAATCATTAATATCATCTTCACAAAAAAAAATATTTTGCAAAATATTGCTGACGTCATCACCACGTTTTAAACCCACCTCATCAAAATGTCATCAAAACCCCAAGTTATCAAAAATAAGCCAAGTCTAGACCCCCCCTTTCGCTGATTAGTTAAGTAACATTTAAATGACCCTCTACCATGATTATCGTTATTATGTCACTAGCAGGCCTTCCGTTTTTATATGAGGATCCAAAAATATACGACAAATCTCTCCTTGTATGTTTTTATTAATTTGACAAAATGAGCACCAAGATTTTTCACGCGAGTGGATAGGTATATCACTTACAAAAGGAACAGTTTGGCTATTTTGCGGCAAATACCGATATGCGCATTGCCTTTACCCACGTGGATCAACAATATACTACGGCCGTATCTCCGGTTTCCTTCATCGTAGCGCGATACCAACATAAACAAAAACAGAAGTACATAACCAGTTTTCGACTCGTCTGTTATTTAAAAAGATTCCAATACTTACTTACTTAATTAGCATTTTATTTTTATTAGATAAAGCGCATTAATTAATTTATAAATTAAGTTTATCTAATAAATATTATTTGACCTGTATTTTAAGTCTAAAACATTCACTAATATTTAAATAAGTCTATTTTCCTAAACAATAAATCTATGAAAAGGAGTTAAAGAAAAATAACATTAAAATACTTACTAGTACAAACCTCTTCTTCGCTTTGTACTTTAAATAACTTAAAAATATAACCAATAACGATAGCTCCAACAATAAACGCAATGATTAACATTAAATCTAAAAACACATCACAACACTATCACAGCCATAGTCTAATTTAGAAAATGAAAACGGAAACAAAAATAAACCGACGTCTTCCCGCCAACGTTTGACAGCCGACTGTCATTCCCGATCGATGGAATTATTTAAACTTAAAAATAGAATACATTGAAAGCGCTGTAATCACCGCTTGCACTAATAAAATCGATGTGACATAAAATTAACCTTTACCAGTTCAGTTGCTTATCTACTTAACTCACTCGGGTTATAATTTAAGGAAATACTGACACGCTTGGCGACATGAATAATACACGGGGCGATACTGCCAAAATATTTTTATTGATCCAGCGAAAACACCGGTTGCCGATTATTCTTGGCGTACAACGTGTTGCGGAGATGAGCGGCTGGAAAGCGCTCTTTTGCTAGATATGTGTAGACGATATCAGGCATCGGGTGATCCCTTGAACTTGTGTGATAATCTCGACTTGTATTATGTCACGTGTAACTCCATAATTTGTTCACAATAGTGTGCCCTACAATAGCGGTAGTAACAGAGTCTGGGATAGATAAATTGGATGTTGATATCGTATGTTGAAATAAACTTACTCTTGGTAGTAAAGAATATCGAGCGTAGCCGTGTGGTTTCCGGCAGAGTAAAATAGGACCACTCCAAGTCCAATGGAGGTCGTAAGAGGCGACTTAGGAAATACAAGCTATTATATTATCTCTATGAGCTAAACAAAGCTCATAAACATCAATGAGACCTCTCCAACCCGTCTGGCCAGCGAGGAGAGTGTAGGCCAAAACCTTTATCTGCTCTGGCCAAGTATGGCTCCGGTAGTACAGAGAGGATCATGCTCCTGCAGTGGAGACTAGAAAGACCTGATGATAGTAAATAGGTAGGAATAAGGAAAGCAGTTATGTTGGAATTGGAAGAGATCCCTGGGGCCGCAGGTCCATCTCCTTAAAGTTGGTCGAAAATAATTTTCTCAGGAACGCGTAGAGGTATCAAGCTGAAATTCATATCAAATACTCAGGTCTACTGTCCCTTGGAGCTGTGAAAACATCAAACTTCTAAGCCAACGCAATCAAAAGATACCACTGGTGTTGCCGCAAATTTTTGTGTGTTTTCGACATTCGCAAGGGAATCAAAACCTACAGGGTACTTCCCATGAATTCAGAATCTTTTTGGTACGAAGCAACATCTTATAACATAGTTATAGGAAAAATTTAAATTATATATATAATGTAATGGCCGGTTGTTTTCACGTCAAATCACATTTGAAAGAAACTAATTTAGTATTATTTATATTATTAAAATCAAAAGCTACAGACTAACTACTAACGTTTCGGAACCGACCACTGCAGAGAAGAAACGCCAAAAGAAACTCAAACTTTCAACAGTATTGGTTCAAGTAAGTATTACTTGTGATGTGACGTCGCGCTTCACTTCCTCCCGCGATCCTGTCTCCTACCCCGCGGCCCATTTATAAACGGCCCCACGTCGAGGCGATACAAGTAAACAAACGGATAGCCGAATATATTTATTGGCAATCTATACATATAATAAAACAGTAAAAATATTTTGTCTGTACTTTTAGAATTTTTGACTGAAATGGATAGAGGGACACTTGAAAAGAATAATAGAAAGCAAAAAAAAAATTTTTCGAATTTTTTGTCTGTCTGTCTGTCTGTCTGTATCACGATTATCTCTGAAAATACTAAACCGATTTACTTCAAACTTTCACCAATTGCTTTGTTTTAACTCAGCAAAACATCTAAAGTTTGTTTCATCAAAATCGGTTCATTAAAAAAAAAGTTATCGTCATTTGAATGAACTCAAAGCATTAGTTTGCCTGCAAATATACACGGTGAATTTTTTATCGTTTTGGACCCTTAAAGGGGTGACTCAGACCATCAAAATGAACAACTTTTCCTACGGGAACGATGCTGGGAACTCAAAAAAAAATCGACATTCCCATACAAACTGGCCGGGCGGCGGGACTCTTATTTATGGAAATGACGAATTTTTTTTGAGTTCCCAGCTTTGGTCCCATAGAAAAAGTTGTTCATATTGATGACCTGAGTCACCCCTTTAAGGGTCCAAACTGTTCCTGAGGGATGGACACTAACGGCGGCGGCGTAGCCGCGGGCAAACGGCAAACCAACCGAAACTGCTGCGCCTAGAAACTTGAAATTTTGTACAGGGGTTCTTTTAATGATGTGAGTGAGTGCTAAGAAAGGATTTTTAAGAAAAATAAATTCTAATGGGGTAAAATTTATATGGAATTTTCTAATTTTTGTGTGGGTAGATAAAATTTGCAAAATTCCCCCCTTAAGGGGTAAAATGGGGGTGGGTGGGTGGTATACACTTTGTTTCGAAATTTTCTCATTTCTGGACGTACGCGTATGAATTTAAGTATATAAGTTCCAGGTTACTATTAAAAATATCTGTGTAGGTAAAATGGACGATATTTTCTCCTGAAGGGGTAAAATAGCAGGGTAAAGATTGTATAGGAATTTACTTATTTCTAGACTTAGAAGTATAAAAATAGGTAAATAAATCCACGATTACAATTGAAAAAGATCTGTGTAGGTCAACTGGAAAAAAATCCCCCAGAAGGGGGTAAAGTTTGTTTGGAAATAGGAAATTTTCTCATTTCTGGACTATAAAGTATGAAAATAAATAGGTATGTTCTCGATTACAATTAAAAAAGATATATGTGGGTGAAATGGACAAAATTCGCCCCTAAAGGGGTAAAATGGGAGGGTAAAGGTTTTATGGAAATTTTCTCATTTCTGGACTTAGAAGTATAAATAATATCCATACTTCCATACTAATACTAATATTATAAATGCGAAAGTAACTCTGTCTGTCGTTTTTTTACGCTTCAACCATTGAACTGATTTGGATGAAATTTGGTATGGAGGTGTGAGGCCCAAGGAAGGACATAGGGTATGTTTGATTCCGGGAAATTCTACTGTTCCCGAGGGATCGACACTAACGCGGGTGGAGCCGCGGCAACAGCTGGTCTATACTAAAAACAAGGAGAAGCTGACTGACTGATATATCAACGGGCCTAAACTATAAGGGTTAGGAACTTCAAATTTTGCACAGGGGTTCCTTTTTATCGTAGGGGAGCACTAAGAAAGGATTTTAGGAAATTCATCTCCTAAGGGGGTAAAACGGGTTGCAAAGTTAGTATGAAACTTTGTCGTTTTTGAAGTTATTCGAATGAAATTCAGCATGAAGGTTCTTTACTGAAAGGTATGAAACACGAGTAAAATATTTTACTCAGAAATCATCCCTTAAGGGGGTAAAATAGGGGTGCAAAGTAAGCATGAAACTTTGCCATTTTAGAAGTTAGTCGAATGAAATTCAGCATGAAGGCTCTTTACTGAAAGGCATGAAACAGGAGTAAAATATTTTTCTCAAAAAACTGTTCCTGAGAAATCGACACTTACGCGAGCGGAGCCGCAGGCCAAAGGCAAACCTGACTTATATCTTATATATCAACGCACAGCCGAAACTACTGTGCCCAGAAACTTAAAATTTGGCACAGGGATTCTTTTTATGATGTAAATGAGTACTAAGAAAGGCTTCTTAGAAAATCTTTTTTGAAGTTTTATGGAATTTTCTCATTTCTGGACTTAGAACTTTGAAAGTAGGTACACAAGTTATCTATTAAAATTAAAAAAGATCTGTTTAGGTGAACCAGACAACATTCTCCCTTGAAGGGGTAAACAGGGGGTAAAGTTCGTATAGAATTTTTCCATTTCTAGACTTAGAATATAAAAATAGGTATGTAAGTTCTCATGGCGGGGAGGGGTGGTTAAGTTTTTATGGTCATTTTCTCATTTCTGTACGTTCTTTCTGTCTGGACGGACTTCGACGTAAAACCGACGAAATTTTCGCCTGAAGGGATAAGATAGGGTAGTAAAGTTAGTATGGATTTTTTTCATTTCTAGACTTAAAAGTATGAAAATAAGTAGGTATATACGTTCTAGATTACAATTAAAAAAGATCTGTGTAGGTGAAATGTACTAAACTCCCCCCTTAAGGGATAAAGGGGGGGGGGGGGATTGTATGGAAATTTTCTAATTTCTGGACATTGAAGTATAAAAATAAGTATATATGTTTACATTACAATTAAAAAGACCTGTGTAGTTTAAATGGACGACATTTACCCTTGAAGGGGTAAAATAGGCGGGGTAAAGTTTGTATGGTTTTTTTTTTATTTACTTAGAAATGTGACAATAAGAAGTTCTTCATTACAATAAAAAAATATCTGTGTAGGTGAAATGGGCAAAATTCCCTCCTTAAGGGCTAAAGATCTATGCAGGTGAAATGTATTAAATTCCCCCTTAAGGGAAAAAGCAGAGGGGGAGGGGTTTGTATGGAATTTTTATCATTTCTACTGTTCCCAAGGGAACGACATTAACGCGGGCGGAGCCGCGGGCAACAGCTAGTAAACACTATTACATCTATACACTTAGGGTCACAGATCCCAGGGTTTTAATGGTTAGTTCGTGATCCGTGGTGCAGAGAGTAGAGGATCTACTTAGCTTCAAGGCAGCCGCAACTAGAAGAGGACTTGGCCGCCCTCGGTCGTAGTTTACAGAGGTGCTATTTCGAGGAATTGTTCGAAAACGTATGATTTTATATGAAACTTTTCATTGACACTTCTAAAAATAGTACCCAAGGCGACTTCATTATACGAGCGACTATTACCATTCAAAAATCGCACGTCTTGAAGAAGCCACGGGTTCAAATGTGGTTTCTTCTAAGGTTCAAATATACCTAACTAGTCTGGCCATAAATACTGACTGTTACATAAAAACTTTTATCCTTTTAGTTTCGCCATGTCTGTCCGTCCGTCCGTCTGTCCGTCCGCGGTTTTACTCAGAGACTATAAGTACTAGAAAGCTGTAATTTGATTATAGATGTGTATTGTATATTATTCATGCCAAAAAGGTGGTTAAATAAATCCTTGAAAAAATCGTTTCTTTAGAGTAGCTCCTATACAAGTAGAGTGGGAGTCAATTTTTTCCCGGCTAACCCAACATGTTGGTTGTTTAAACAACCAACATGTAACAAATAAGGTCTTTTTTCGATTTACACATGCGTTTCTGAAATATTTGGTTTTATAGTGCAAATAATTCACGGCTGTAGTATATATTTCGAAGTTTAAAGGAAAACTAACAGAGCTAAGGTGAGTTTATAAATTAATAGACTTAACGACCAACTTATAAATGTCTAATAAATATAAATAAATAAAAAAATACTGAATATAAATTAACGAACCACGTAAAGTTAAGAAAATATATAATCACTAGCTGCCCCGGCGAACTTCGTTTCGCCATAAGTTAAAAACTATCCTATCTCTCAAGTTGGATCGTACTGCACATGGTGTGCGAATTTTATTATAATCGGTTAAGTGGTTTAGGAGTCCATTGAGGACAAACATTGTGACACGAGATTTATATATATTAAGATAGCAGCTTTAATAATAATAATACCTAAATTAATAGCGATGTGTTTACGTTCGACGGCGCGCAGCGTTGGCATAGGATACCTTGGTGCTTGCTGAGCTCAGGATTCAAAGTTATATGTATAGCTACGAAATCTTGTTACTAGAGCTTGCCTCTACTCGCGGTGGTACCCAAATAGATTATATGTTTTTCTTATTTCCCTTATGAAGTAGGATTTTACAACTGTTTCTTTTGTTACCACCGTTTTATATGGGTTTTTTTTAGTCGTTTAACCGTGAGGCGTGAACTCAAACCTGGCATTCGCAACTACGGAAACCTACACTGCGCGTGGCACTAGACGCACAAGGCCGGTTTTTTAAAAAACGTATCGTGGGCTTTCCAGCAGGACTCTACAACTGGTAGGCACTACGCGACCCTGGTCTGAAACCACTTTCTGGACTTTATAAGAGCTGAAGACTGGCCCTCATCTAGCCCCGGCCTCAACAGTTTAGACAACAAATAATGTTAAATCTTAGAGGACATGGCTTGCTCTAAACGACACGCACGGCGACTATGAATCTTTTAAAAAATCTCAGAAGCAAGCAGTGGCGAAATTTCCCATGGAAACAGTGCGTAAATCCGTAGTTTCGTAATATATATATCTATACTTAATACTATAAAGCTGACGAGTTTGTTTGTTTGAACGCGCTAATCTCAGGAACTACTGGTTCGAATTGAAAAATTCTTTTTGTGTTGGATAGTCCATTTATTGAGGAACGCTTTAGGCTATAAAACATCACGCTACGACCAATAGGAGCGAAGCATCAATAAAAAATGTTTTAAAAACGGGGGAAAATTATTCATCTATGCGAATAAAAAACGAATATATACATAATAATAATAATATAGGCATAGATATAGGCCTGGGGTACTATTTTTGAAAGTGTGACACTCGTTTTCGAGTGATTATTGTATGGAAAAATCGCTCGTTTACGAACGGCATCATTTCAAAAATAGCACTCCTGTGAACCACAAAAGCCAAAGGTGGCCATCTTGAATATAATGTTGTTTTTAAAGTGAAAACTTCTTTAGCGGCTTTTACTGTAAGGGATGGGTAAATAATTTTAAACTCGCGTTCCTGACGCGAGTTACGCGTAGACGCGTGACCTGATCGAAAATTCGTAAGACGGACACGTGACCTGAGACCGCCGCAAAGGCGCGTAGTGTATATTTTCTTTGGCAAAGGCGAGTTTTTACTTCTGCCCGCACTCCCGGAGTGCAACCAGGAGCAAATACAAAGTATCTTTGTACTTGCTTCGTGCGCTCCGCTGTCCGTCTCTGTCTGTCTGTCCGTCTGTTACCAGGCTGTATCCTATGATAGTTATACAGCTGAAACAGTTATAAGTTATACAGTTTCACAAATGATGTATTTCTGTTGCCGCTGTAACAACAAATACTAAAAAATTGAATAAAATAAATATTTAAGGAGGCTCCCATACAACAAACATGATCTTTTTATAGATTACGGTACGGAACCCTTTGTGCGCGAGGCCGACTCGCACTTGGCCAGCTTTTTTTTATTTTTGCTCAGATTTTGTCGCAGCGCTCGTCCAATAATGACAATCTTTATTCTTTAATAACTTGGGTTACATTATGCAATATGCGTATAGACAGATTCCTATTTTTTTGGAAAAAATTAGTCCGGTCCAGTATTTTTTATGTTTGTTCCCTACCTACAAACAAACACACAAATCTTTTCTCTTCTTAATATTACTTTAGACTGAAGTAATTTTTCCATTGTTGTGCAATCGAAAAAGAACCTTAAGTGGTCGCTAACAAGGTCTATTTTTCTTTTTGTTTTAGTAAAGTGTTGCCAGATAAAAAATAAATCTGTATGTAGTAGAAGTAGAAATCATCATGTTCAGAATATACATTTGAATAAGACCTCGTCATATTGCGGAATATTACGAGGTCTTATTCGGTCAGGATGGTCAGGGGTGTTATTCTCAACTGCCTGTCCGGTAGTTGCAGGTATGGAATCGAATACGCGCGCCCGACTTCCCGACCTCCTACTTGCTTTTACTCCATTTATCCGAGTGAGTAGTGTCCTAATGCCTTCATTCCCTTTCCAGATCCAATTTCTATCCTTCCTCAGCTTAAGAATGTTTGCGATGGGCAGTAGCGTCGGAAGCACAAGAAGCCCAAGAAACTGCGCTCGCCAACCCGCCTGCCAAGCGTGGTGAGTATGGCAATATCCTCCCATGGAACGAAGAAACCTTGGAAGAGGCCCTTGTCCAGCAGTGGAATTTTTGCGGCTGTAAATGATGACGAGATCTTATATAAATGTGCTGCCAGAGATACACATGTAAGTTTAAGTAGTGGCAGAGAATTTGTAATTTTTCTTTACACCTCGTAAGACTTTCGTATCACAACGAACCAACAACGGTCCTAAGTGCCATATACCCTAATTAATGGGATTTCTTTGTGCCAACTCCACTATTTTAAAAAATTTAATGAAACTGAGTCGAAAAATCTTTTATGTAATTATTGAACCGTCTCACAAAATTTCGCGATTTTCGGTTGAGAAATGCAACATGTAGAGGAGAACAACCGGACAATTGGACATACGAACGACTTTTAGTCCAAGCTGAAACAGCGATGGAGTACCCGAGTTTGGCCCACATACATATGATAAACAATTGGTCAACTGTACATAAAATCAGTTTTCGGTGATAACGGTGGAAGTTACTATATTTGGAACTACTTCACTGAAGTTAGTACAGATTCGGCAAAGTGTAAACTGTGTACGAAGACGTATTTAAGAAAGGGCGATGCGACAACGTCGTTAAAAGTCGTTTAATTAAAGTCTGTCCATGCCACTGAATATGAAAAATTATTACAATTAAAAGCTGTTTTTCTTTGTACTCAAATAAAAAAATATCTATTGCCACATTTGCCACAATTTTTGACCCTAGAACCGACTCCGACTACGACTCCTGCGGTTTCGACTACGATAAATCAAATTTGACTCTCAAATTTGAAACTTCGACTTCGGTCCCGATAAAATCCGACCTCCGTTACATCTATAGTTGTCATATAACTCAATGTGGTATGGCATGGCCAAGTTTGGTCAGTTTTGTTTTTACCTCCATTCCATTAATTCATATATAAAAGAAACATACCGCTCTACCTTGCTACCTGCCTTGTACGCAGTAGATTTTTTAGAAAGTATTATGGTAACACTACTGACGCTTTGACAACCAAGTTGACACGAACACGACGGACGAGGACGAATGACCAATACCAATCACATACCAATTTAAAAAAAGTTGATTGAGAGTACGTGCGTGTGTGTTGATCGTATTTATTTTCAAGCTATTCCAATCGCTGTAATTTTACAGTAATTAAAGTTTTAAGTGTATTGTTAATGGATTATCGTTTATAGCAAGAGAAATATTGCAGGCGATATGATTATAGAAAATCCAGACGCTTTCAAATCTTGGTTGACGTCCATATTGGAACCCCTGTGAGTACTTGCGCAGCCATTTTCTTTGCTATTTTATTTACATTGCAAACACGAAATCCTCATATTTTCTATAATTTTATGAGTATTTTTTAATTCATTTTATATTTTTTTTGCATTATTTTCCTATTTTAGTGGCATTTGAGTAAACGGTGTCACGTTTCATATCTATTTCTTTCGTTTACTGATGTTGATTGAAAGTACACATGGTGTTACAAATTAACTTTTTGATAATTTCTTTCGTAAATATCTGCTTTCATATATTTAAAACGATGGTTTACTCATAAAACATTGCTAAATGTTCTTTTAGTAGAACATTCTGGCATGGTTAGCTAACTTGAAACCAAAATAGACTACATTGGTGCTATTTCTGAATTAATCTGTCATGGTTGATGATAATTTAATTTGGTAGGTATCGTGTTATCAAGACTAGCAGGTACAAATCTCCTATCACGTTGCTGTATATTATAGTTTACCAAATAAAAGTGTTATGTACAAATTGTACCCATCTTCTCATTTTTATTCAGTTCTCAAACAGTCAACATTTTGCCTTTGCATTCTAAATGAAATCAAATTGTTAAATATATGTCATCATCATCATCATCATCATCATATCACATGTATAATGTAATATATGTAATAATGTAATATATATTTACTTCAGCCCATACACAGAATTATCTAGTTGGGCTTTGAAGTAGTACAATGTATTTTAATCTAGTAGCCACTACACTAGTAAACATATAACGAACATCAGACACTCGCTATTACCCTTTTGGTTGCCTATTCTCTGAGATACAGCCCCATATCAAGGTCAGGGATGGTTACCCAGATGGGATGGCTTCGATTTGTTCTAAGGTCATTTTAGTCTCCACTGCAGAAGCATGACCCTCTCTGTACTACCGGAGTCATACTTGGCCAGAGCAGAGAGGATTTGGCCTACACTCTCCTCGCTGGCCAGATGGGGTGGAGAGGTCCCATTGATGTTTATGAGCTTTGTTTAGCTTGTATTTCCTAAGTCGCCTCTTACGACCTCCATGGGAAGACTTGGAGTGGTCCTATTCTACTCTGCCAGATATGTACTGAGTTTCATTTTATATTTAAAGATGGACAGTCTACAGTTTAAAAAAGGACTAAAGTGCTTGGGTTACCAGCCATGTATTGTATAAATAAATAAATATATACGGACAAATCACACAGATTGAGCTAGCCCCAAAGTAAGTTCGAGACTTGTGTTATGGGATACTAACTCAACGATACTATATTTTATTACAAATACATATACTATAGATAAACATTCAAGACCCAGGTCAATCTGAAAAAAGATCATTTTCGATCTTGACCTGAATGGGGATTGAACCCGTGCACCCTCGTGTCGCAATGTTAACCACTGCGCCACGGAGCTGGCATATTAAAAGAACGATAGAAGAAAAAAATCCAGTTTAACTTGACATAATTAATAAATGCCAAAGAAGTCATTACTGACATTGACAATGATGAATTCAACACTTTCACATGTTACACATAGTTACATTATTATAATGCAAACTAAGCTGTTATATAAATTTATTTATTTCTTCCATGCTGGTCTAGAAGTGAAGAAAAAACGTAGAATGTTGTTTCTCTTCCCGCGCAGACCGTAGAAACTGGTCAAGAGAATGGGCTAAAATCTTAAGAATCATGACTATTTTGACCACCAATATGCTAAAATAAAAAAACCTTTCGGGCTTATAACCTTAGGCTCTGTCTAACTCGTAAGGGATAAAGACGTGATAATATGTATGTATGTATTTATTTATTGACTCACAGATGTAATTGTTGCTTCATATAAATACACTTGTCATTATCCTAAATATGCGTGTACGCCATGATAATGTGTGAGCAACAACAGTTTTATAATTGTAAAAATATAATTATATTAGAAACTCAACTATAAGAGTTGTGCTTCTAATATATGTATTCTACATAAGTACATAGTATCACATCTTTTTCCCGTACGGGATAGACAGAGCTTAGGTCTATAAGACTATGGCCACATTTAGCATGTTGGAGGATGTGTAGATGGAAAACTGAATCATAATAGTGATGGGTTGCTAGCCGCATTGCCATGATTCCTCAGATTTTGTCCATTCCCTCGATCGGCTTTACGATTTACGGGAAGTGAAGCAGCTGGCACATTCTATGTTTTTCCTTTTCTCCCAAACCAGTATGGAAGAGTACGTAATATAGTATTAAAATTAGTATTCTTAATATAGAATACCTGTGAGGTATATCTCGCCCATAATAAATATCACCTTAGTGGAGGTAAATCCAGATTAAAAATGGTTATACTAAGTATGAAACATGTGGTGCTTCTGTCTATAAATACTCTAACTAATATTATACAACGTGGATGTGTTTGTTACTCATCATCATGCTATGCAAATATCATAGCATAGGATAGTAAAAAATATATAGGGACAAATCACAGATTGATATAGCCCATAAATAAATATATATGGACAACAATACTATATTTTATAACAAATACATATAAAGATAAACATCCAAGACCCAGGCCAATCTGAAAAAATTATTTTCCATCTTGACCTGGCCGGGGATCGAACTCGGGCACTCCGTGCTGCAGGCTGGCATGTTAACCACTGCGCCACGGAGCTGTCAACTCAAGACATATGACTAAAGTTCACAACTTACTCCTTGAAATAGTTATTCTAAGTATGATACATGTGGTGCCTCTGTCTATAAATACTCTAATATTATACAATGGGGAGGTGTATGTTACTCATCATCATGCTATGCCAATATGATAGCATAAGATAGTAACAAAATATAGTATAGGCAAACCGGTCATTCTGGAAATCCTTGAGGGAGGCCTATGTCCAGTAGTGGACTTATTACGGCTGAAATGATGAATGCCAGTGGTCGTGAACAATTATAATAAGTTAAGCAACCCTGAGCGCGGTCCCTCTTGGATGGGTGACCGCAAGTGGCATTAAATATCTGGAGCTCCTCCGTGCTTCGGAAGGCACGTTAAACCGTTGGTCCTGGTTGTCATCATTGATGGCAATTGTTAAACTATGTCAGATGTCTTTAGGCAGTTTGAAAATTCTGACACCAGTGTTGGCCACTTGCACACACAAAAATCAAACAAAAGCCTGAAAAAAGCATTGTTTCCCTAGGGATATCGACATTAACGCGAGCGAAGCTGCGGGCTTATATTTAAATTATTTAAGATTGTCACTACTTAACTAACAAAACTCTTATCAAAGTTAGCAGTTGGAAGCCCTGATTATGTAATGTTATTGCAAACGCTTTTATAATATTTTCGACACAATCTTATCAATTTGATACCAATATAAACATTGTGATATGAGTATTACCTATTACGTATTCTGTGGTATTAGTACAGTCAGGGACAGAAATACCTGGCCAGGCCTACCTATATCTTGATTTCTTTTAAACTATTATAATAACTAGTTTTCGCCCGCGGCTCCGCCCGCGTCAATGTCGATCCCTCGGGAACAGTACTTTTTCCCGGGATAAAATGTACCCTATGTCCTCCGTACCCAAGATAACGTGCATACAAAATTTCATGATGATCGATTCAGTAGTTACAGCGTGAAAGCGTAACAAACAAACAAACTCACTTTCGCATTTATAATATTAGTTAGGATTACGATAACATGACATGACATTTGACGAGCTCCGTGGCGCAGTTGTTAACACGCCAGCCTGCGACACGAGGGCCCCGGGTTCGATCCCCGGCCAGGTCAAGATGGAAAATGATCTTTTTCAGATTGGCCTGGGTCTTGGATGTGTATCTATACCTATATGTATTTGTTATAAAATATAGTATCGTTGAGTTAGTATCCCATAACACAAGTCTCGAACTTACTTTGGGGCTAGCTCAATCTGTGTGATTTGTCCGTATATATTTATTTATTATTTATAATAACATGTAAATGTATAAACAGAAAGATTTTATTGAAGTCATTCTTAATCTACACTTTCATAGAGGGTAAAGGGCCTGTCGGCCTATCTGCTAACTCAGTGACCAACGTTTTGATAGTCACTTCAAAATACATTGCGGGTTTCCTATGATTGACTATTTTTATTAAAGATATATAAAACGTAATGTACATGGAACTAGGCTTTGAAAGGCAACGCTCCTGTCACACCCTGGTGTTGCAGTTATCCATGGGCAGCGGTGATCGCTTACCATCAGGTGACTCGCTTGCTCGTTTGCCGACCTATATCATAGAAACATATATTAAATATATTTTTTTTTGTTCTCAGATGCGATGCCGACCCAGCGGCCCTCGCCAAATATGTCTACGCGCTGGTGAAGAAGGACAAACCTCTAGATGAACTTCGAGATGGCATGGTAGACCAACTCGATGTCTTCCTTCAGCAGGGTGAGTCTTCTTTAGTCATCATCATCATTTTTCTGTCGTGGTAGAGCCACGCTACCGGCAAAATGAATTGCTAGTAGCATGAATGGGCCGGCTCGTCCGGGGAAGTATCACACTCTCACAGAAAATCGACGTTTGAGTAGAAGCTTTACCGCTTCTATGCTTCGTTCGATGAGTGAGAGAGCTGGAGGCCGATTCTTCCCCCCCCCCAAACTCCTTGAAAGGCCGGCAACGCACCTGTCACACCCTGGTGTTGCAGTTGTCTATGGGCAGCGGTGATCGCTTACCATCAGGTGACTCGCTTTCTCGTTTGCCGTCCTATAACATAAAAAGAAAATGACATCCGTAAGATGTCCACTGCAAGACAAAGGCATCCTAAAGATAATATAAGTTAGGGTTGTTATTGACAGACTAGCTTTCGCCCGCGGCTACGCCCGCGTCAATGTCGATCCCTCGGGAATAGTAGTTTTTCCCGGGATAAAAGATAGCCTGTCGCACTCCAGAGAAATTGTATGCAAAATTTCATGATGATCGGTTCAGTAGTTACGGCGTGAAAGCGTAACAAACAAACAAATAAACAAACGAACGAACAAACAAACAAACTCACTTTCGCATTTATAATATTAGTTAGGATGCACCACATGTTTCATACTTAAACTATTTCAATATCGATTTATCTCCTAGGTTCCTCCTTTAGCTATCCCGCGACTTCTAATTCACGACTGAATTAGGAGTCGTGGCCTTAAAATCTGTGTGAACATCATTTCGTGTAGGTGTCACGGTCAATCGACCATGCACACCCTGGTGACACAGTTCTTCGGAACCGCCTCTCGGCCTCTGACGTGGTTCCTTTAACGACTACCAGATGGCAGCCGGGACGCGTTTTGCCAAACTGTATACTGACCCAGACACCCATAGTCTGTACCGAACTACATCGTGCTCATTAAAATCACAAACAAATTGGAGCAAAGTACATACGAGCTCAGAGCAGTCTCAGATGGTACGCACTTTGCTCGCTTGTATGTAAAGCAAACTGTGACATGCGAATATCTTTAACTAACTATACAACGTGTTCCGTATTTTTCTCGTATATTTTTTATGCTGTTGCGATTTTTAGGTATCCTATCCGTGAAACTGAACAACTTTCCCAAAAAAACATAGCTATTGAAGTAATTTAAGTTTTAATTAAAGAAAAGCCGTTGTAAGTATGACTAAAAATTAATTTGAACTGTAACAATTATAGAGGGTGTTAAAAAACTATAAGTGCTTCCAATTTAATATTTATTAATTTTTCTTAAGAAAGATGCACTGACACAATAAATTGTACCTATTTGTTATAATTTCGGTGTAGATAATAATAAAATGAATTAACTGAATTAAGTCGATATGATAAGTGATTGATGACAAAGTAAATTAATGAATCAAGAACAGAAAATGGGAAATTTTCATTAAACGCCAAAAACTCAAATAGCAAGAGATGGCGTCACACCACGCCTATTGTGCTTTATTTCCCTATCGAAAATTGACAATAGCACAAATACAAAAACGGATAAGAAAAAGGGAATAAAAAGAATTAATAAGTAATTTAAACCGACTGTAATGTTAATAACCGGAAAGTGCGGACTAAAAATATAATTTTAAAGTTAAAATATCAGTAAATAAGTATGCCAACTGTTTATCTACCAGCATACTCGTACCGCAAACTAGATTTATTCAAATTATTAAAGCTTACACCGACCTATAAAAAAACAGTGTTAAATTCGGTTTATTTTTTAAAAGTAACTCTATTTAAACACTTTATTTAATAAACACGTGCGTAGTTGCTAATAAAGTTACGACCACTGGCGAAAAAAAGGAGTCGAGGTCGAAAGCGGCGCAAATTTTAGGAGACGAAGCAGGGAAATAAAACATGTCTGCATTTGCATGCATTTTGTTCTAAATTATCATGCCATTACATACTACACCAGACGCTGGAAAGTATGCACGTCTGGACTCGTATGTATTTTGCTCAAGTATTTTAAAGCAAAATGTATTTTGATTCAGACACTCGCTGAATAAGTATACAGTTTGCTCTTCAACTACAAAGGCAAACTGCGATCGAACTCAGAGCAACCCCGGTCTGGGTCAGTATACAGTTTGGCAATACGCAGCCGGGACAAACGGCTTAACGTGCCTTCCGAAGCACAGAATCATTTTTATTATCAGACAATCAGGTGATTCAAGCCTGCAATGTCTTAACCAAACTGGAAACAACAAAATATGCTTCCCGTAGGAATTGAACCCACGACCCCCGGGTCTATAGGCAAACGCCTTAACCACTGGACCACGGAGGCAGTTGTATCTGTGTCATTTGACTCTATATATTTATTTATTGTCAACAGAAACCAAACCGTTTGTGGACATGCTGTTCAAATCGCTGGAGAGCAATGAGTATCTCAAGGCATGCGAGAAACCCCCCTCCCCGGTCGCAGCCGAGCCGGAACCCGAGAAGGCGGACACCGAAAACCTTCGTAAGTTAATCCTAACTAATTATAAACTAGCTTTCGCCAGTGGCTCCGCCCGCGTCAATGTCGATCCCTCGGGAATAGTACATTTTCCCGGGGTAAAAGGTAGCCTATGTCCTTCTCCGCACTCCAGAGAACTTGTATGCAAAATTTCATGATGATCGGTTCAGTAATTACGGCGTGAAAGCGTTACAAACAAACAAACAAATAAACAAACAAACTCACTTTCGCATTTATAATATTAGTAAGGACTAGCTTTCGCGCGCGGCTCCGTCCGCGTCAATGTCGATCCCTCGGGAATAGTACTTTTTCCCGGGATAAAAGGTAGCCTATGTCCTTCTCCGTACTCCAGAGAACTTGTACAGCGTGAAAGCGTAACAAATAATAAACACACTTTCGCATTTATAATATTAGTAAGGATAAGGGTAAGAAAGTAAGTTTGTTTGTTACGGTTTCACGTTGTAACTACTGAACCAATCATCATGAAATTTCGCATACAAGTTCTCTGGAGTATGGAGAAGGACATAGGCTACCTTTTATCCCATGAAAAAGTACTGTCCCGAGGGATCGACATTGACGCGGGCGGAGCCGCGAGCGAAAGCTAGTAAAAAATAAAAATTGGGACGTGCAAGATTTTGAAAAATATTTTTATTGACTGACAAACGAAACCGTGTATAAAATACAGGCAATAGGCATGTTTTCTATCATCATCATTACGTGTAGGTGTCACGGTCAATCGACCATGCACACCCTGGTGTCAGAGTTGATCAGGACCGCCTCTCGACCTAAACCACTGGACCGCGGAGGTATTTAGCTATCAGATGAAGTACAGGTAGTTGATTTATAACTTGTTACAGCGCCAACTAACGGTGCGGCAGAGGAGCCCCGGCCTCCGGTGGGGGGCGCGCCCCGGCCGCGCTCGCCAGTGGCGGGCGGCGCCCCGCGACACCGCGTGGTGGTTTCCCGCGGGGGCGAACTGGCCCGGGCCAGCCGAGCACCTCCTCTTGAACACACTCTAGTTAAGGTAACGTATTTTATTCAAGTACTTAATAAATAAAAAATAAAATATAGTAAAAATTTCATGCGGGCGGGACTTGAACCGGCGACCTAGGTCTATGTACGACCTATGCTCTGCCTTCTGAGCTACCGCACAATTCAATTGCGGCGCTGAAATTCTCCACCATATCCCATATCCCCTTATACGTATTAAGGCTTACGTCACCTATACAACTAGTTACAAGTGAGGTATTTGATTCAACTAATTTTACAAATTTGAAAATAAATATATACGGACAAATCACACAGATTGAGCTAGCCCCAAAGTAAGTTCAAGACTTGTGTTATGGGATACTAACTCAACGATACTGTATTTTATAACAAATACATAAATGGATACACATCCAAGACCCAGGCCAATCTGAAAAAGATCATTTTTCATCTTGACCTGGCCGGGGATCGAACCCGGGCACTCCGTGTCGCAGGCTGGCGTGTTGACCGCAGCGCCACGGAGATAGCCGGAGATAGAAAATCAACTAATATGTAGGGAGTCAAATTCATTGTAAAATGAGTTGAACCAAATACCTCACTTGTAAAAGTCGGGTAGTTGTTTAGGTGACGTAAATAGCATTGTTCTTCTTCTTCTTTTCGAGTCGTAATGTCTCAATTATAGTAATTTAGCCCAATATGTGGCCACGGCCACTGCCCTGTCATTTGCCTTCTCCAGATCCTTTTGTGTGCATTGGGTGGGGCATTTAGGGCACGTCAAAAGGTGGCTCATAGATTGAATATCGCCGCAATCACATGTGTTGTTGCCGGAAAAACCCCACCTAACCCGGTTTTCTCGGCACCTCCCAACACCAGCCCGGAGTCGGTTCAGCGACTTCCAAACTGCCTGCTAATAGCATTGTGAATGCAAAATAAAACACTTATAAAAAGAAGTGAAAATTTCTTCAGCGGCGTTGTGCATTTTTGGGATTTATTATTATTTTATTATTTCGAGTAGGTGTCACGGTCAATCGACCATGCACACCCTGGTGTCAGAGTTGTTCGGAACCGCCTCTCGGCCTCTGACGTGGTTCCTTTAACGACTACCAGATGGCAGCCGGGAAGATAAAGATGATTCCGTGCCTTCCGAAGCACGGAATCATCTTTATTATCAGACAATCAGGTGATTCAAGCCTGCAATGTCCTAACCAAACTGGAAACAACTAAACAAAGTATGCTTCCGGTGGGAATCGAACCCACGACCCCCGGGGCAACAGGCAAACGCCTTAACCATTGGACCACGGAGGCTGTTAACATTTTGGGATGGGTAAATTAAACTCGCGTCAATACACGTGAATCGAAAATTCTTAAGACTGATACGTGGCATGAGACCGCCGGCGCGGCGTAGGAGACGAAGAAATATCCCCTTCTCTTTCTACCGAAGGAGTTTACACTTCTGCCGGCACTCCCGGTGTACGGTGCAACCGTACAAAATATATAGTCAGCACTTTACGCTACACACGGCGTTTATTCCCTTACCTGTTTAGTACACGTTTTGGCTAGCAGTAATAATGTACCTATATAATAAAAATTGTAATCATAAAATGAAAAAAAAAATGATAAATGAAATTAGATGATAAATGATAAAGATAGATGATAAAATAAAAAAGCCCTTCAGGCGAGTAGGCGACCAATACTGTTGAAAAGAGTTTCTTTTGGCGTTTCTTCTCTGCAGTGGTCGGTTCCGAAACGCTAGTAGTCTGTAGCTTTTGCACATTAAGTAATAATATAAATATGACTAAATTAGATCCTTTAAAATGTGATTTGACGTGAAAAAGTGCCTGCAAAGGCCTATTTTCTGAATAAACGTTTTGAATTTTGAATTTTGAAAAGCAGCTAACCACGCGTGCTCCCGGTAGCAATCATTTCCCGGTACATTTATCATTGTGACAGTAAATAAATATATTTACTTGAGTCTCGTGTTTAATCTATCAATATCAATATCATAGTGTGTTAGGGGTGAGCATTAGCCCGTACACCCGGAGTGCAACCCCTTTGTTTTTTAGGGTTCCATACATACATACATATTATCACGCCTGTTTCCCATGGGGGTAGGCAGAGACTATGGATCTCCACTTGCTACGATCCTGACATATATCTCTAGCTTCTTCTACACTCATTATTCTCCTCATACATGCTCTACGGTTTCGGGTACTCCGAACAGCTCCTTTTTTAAGAACGTCTGCAATCTGATCGCAGTACGTTCGACGAGGTCGACCCTGAACATTATTCCCATTCACACTGGCTTTATATATTTTCTTTGTTGTTCTTCTTTCATTCATCCTTTCAATGTGGCCAAACCATCTTAACATTCCTTTCTCAATCTTGGTCACAACATCATCTTTCAATCCACATCGCTCCCTTAGAGTTCCATACTTTAATAAGAAAAAACGGAACCCTTATAGGATCACTTGGTTGTCCGTCTGTATGTCTGTCAAGACCCTTTTTCTCAGGAGCGCGTAGAGGTATCAAGCTGAAATTCATATCAAATACTCAGGTCTACTGTCTCCCTTGGAGTTCTATATGAGTATGAGAATTTGATTTAGCTATATCTAGTTCTTGAAACGGCCAGATTCGATGTACTATTGTATAGTACCAATAATGGTACAACTGGCACCAATTCATCTTCATCATCATCATCATCATCTCAGCCCGTCTTCCGCCCACTGCTGAGCATAGGCCTCTCTTCGTTTCCGCCATCTGTCTCGGTCCTGTGCTGATCTCATTCAGGAGCGACTATCTTACTTAACGGTATTATACCATCCTGAATCGTATCCTGAATCAGCCAACCTATTTGCTAACTCAGTGACCAACGATTTGATAGTCACATCTAAATACATTGCGGGTTTCCTATGATTGACTATTTTTATTAAAGATATACGAAACGTAATGTACTTTGAAATGACTATCAAAACGTTGTACACTGAGTTAGCAAATAGGCCGGCAGATCCGATGAGAGGGACGCCGCTATACGTGCGATACGATTGGAGATATCTCGCATCGTGTCTAACGTATAGCGGCGTCCCTCCCATTGGATCCGATATTCAGGGTGGTTTAATAGGCGCTTGATAGCATTGAAATAAATACACAATTTTTAGGGTTCCGTACGCAAAGGGTAAAAACGGTACCCTATTTTTCTCCGGTGTCCGTCTGTCACCAGGCTGTATCTCATGAACCGTGATAGTTAGACAGTTGAAATTGTCACAGATAATGTATTTATGTTGCCTCTATAACAACAAATGCTAAAAAATAGAATAAAATAAATATTTAAGGGGGCTGCCATACAACAAACGTGACTTTTTTCCTTGTTTTTGCTTGATATTGATAACGGCAACAGGTAGATGCTTGAAATATTCACAGAATATTTAGTTATATATTCACTTTAAAAATAAATAATTCAATTAAAATAAAAATATTATTAAAGTGGTCTCCCATACAACAGACATGATTTTTTGCCGTTTTTATAGATAACGGTACGGAACCCTTCGTACGCGAGTCCTACTCGCACTTGGCCGATTTTTTCGGTATTTTTAATCTAAGTAGGTTAACATAATTTTGTGAATTTACCAATTTGACTAGCTCCGTGGCGCAGCGGTCAACACGCCTGCCTGCGACACGGAGTGACCGGGTTCAAGATGGACTTCTTCCCCGGCCAGGTCAAGATGGAAAATGATCTTTTTCAGATTGGCCTGGGTCTTGGATGTGTATCTATATATGTATTTGTTATAAAATATAGTATCGTTGAGTTAGTATCCCATAACACAAGTCTCGAACTTACTTTGGGGCTAGTTCAATCTGTGTGATTTGTCCGTATATATTTATTTATTTATTTAATTAATTTGTTTTGTCCAGGTTTTGCCACTAACGGAACTTCTAGAAGAACCAGTAGACCAACCTCCTAGAAGAAGAGATCGAAGGGGCGATTCTGTGAGTTACAGATATTATTTTCTCCAGCTACAAGTTTTTGTAGCAAAAATTTCATATTTTGACCAGCTTTTATTATACACGAATCCACACTGTAAAGTGCTTTCCAATACAAATCAAATGAGCCGAAACATGATTGGTGTACCTTGTTTAGTTTAAGAGTTCCTATGGCCACCTTCCGACTCCATCATCAGACCAGCGCAACTATTCCATAATCTTGTATTGTTATCTGATTTACACATGCATGCAAATTTTTTGCTGGATCGGTAACCAGGAAGTGGGTCAAATTTAACTCGCAAGATTTGATTGCAGACAAACATCGGGACAGGTGAAACTAAATAAAAGCATTTTACAGTATGTATATTAATCATGCCGAAAAAACAGTAAAATAAAATCTTTTTTTAAAAATCTTAAAAAAAAAAAAAAAAGAAATAATAATTTATTTCAGACAGCTAAGATCCATATAGTCATTTATAAAAACTAAACTAATAAAATAAAATAATATCAAATAAAATTTAGTACAATATTATCGAATAAAATAAAATAAAATTAAAATTAAATTTTTAGGGTTGACATGAGTAGGTCAGAAATATGTACTGCCCTAAGGATTCGTTCCGGACACATTCCACTGAACAGCTTCTCATTTTTGATGGGCATCGCCGAAACTCCTAATTGTTATGAGTGTGGAAAGGTTGAAGATGTGTATCACGTTCTGTTGGAGTGTGTCAGAAATGAATACGAAAGACAAAATTTTATATTTAAGGAAAATGTAAACCGCATAGATGTGGGAGTGTTTAACAGCATACTTGCTTCTCCTTCTTCGGAGAAAGCAAGGTCACTTTTCAAAATTGTGCATGTCGCTATTAACCGTAGATGGAACTAAGTTTTGTCGCATCTATGAGGGTGGCATAGTCTATATAGACAAAACCCTCTTAAAAATAAATAAAGATTTAAAAAAAAAAACTTAAAAAGTTTTTTTAGTATAGCTCCCATACAAGTAAAAAGGGAGTCAATTTTTTTTTCGCAGCTACCCCAATGTGTGGGGTGTTGTTGAATAGGTGTTTTAAAAATATTGTAGGCTTGTGAACATCATTTTTCGATTTACTTATACTTTTCGGAAATATTTGGTTTTATAGTCCAAATTAGTAAAAGTAAATATGAAATCATAGCAGTTTTAATAATACCTAAAATAATAGCAATGTGTTTACGTTCGACAGCGCGCGGCGCTTGGCGGAACGATAGGAGGCCGATTGGTACCTATTGCGCTGGGGAATCAAAGTAGGTAATATACCTACGAAATATTGTTACCAGCGCTTGCCTCTACTCGTGGTGGTACTCAAATGGATAATAATTTTTCTAATTTCCCTTGTGAAGTAGGACTTTATAAATCTTTCTTCAGTTACCACCGTAAGAAAAACGAGCCCACATAAGACGTACCATTGTACGGAACCCTTCGTGCGCGAGTCCGACTCGCACTTGGCCGGTTTTTTAATTCTAAGGGGCATGCATTCCATAAACGAACGGTGAAGGAGTTGGAAAAAGGAGCTCGCTCATACGCCCATAATCATCATCATCATTTCGAGTAGGTGTCACGGTCAATCGACCATGCACACCCTGGTGTCAGGGTTCTTCGGAACCGCCTTTCGGCCTCTGACGTGGTTCCTTTAACGACTACCAGATGGCAGCCGGGACCACCGGCTTAACGTGCCTGCCGAAGCACGGAATCATCTTTATTATCAGACAATTAGGTGATTCAAGCCTGCAATGTCCTAACCAAACTGGAAACAACTAAACAAAGTATGCTTCCGGTGGGAATCGAACCCTCGACCCCCGGGTCAACAGGCAAACGCCTTAACCACTGGACCACGGAGGCTGTTACGCCCATAATGAATTATGGTTTCCCCCCACAGCTGCGCGACAAAGAGGACCGGCGCCGGCGTCGCTCTCGCTCCTGGGAACGTCGCGCGCGACAACGAAGACATCCGCGCGAACATGACGACCGGCGGTACGACAACAGGTAAGGCCTTGCGTGCCTACGACATAAATTGATGCCACCGTCACCAAAATTCAAATTCAAAATTCAAAATCGTTTATTTAACATAGGTCATTTGGACACTTATTAATTGTCATATATTTTCAACTGAGAATTGTTGACCTCAGTAATTTACTTAAGTTTAATGCCGCTTCCAAAGCGGAGTGCAAAAGAAGCGGCAACAAACTGCACAGCGCATTTTCTCCAATCGACGTCAACTTACAATTTTAATTTATCTTAAAAACTAGGTATGTGGACTGAGTATACATTGTCCTTATTATAGTCATTGTAAATTGAATTTTTAAAAAATGATGTTTAAGGAAATAATATATGAATATAAAAAAATATGTCAAAATATTTCCTTTCTACCACCGCACCGCTCGCCACATGAGTAAAGTCCATCCCCACATCCTTGACACTTGGGTCTCCAAAAATGTCAGAGCGTCACGTGGTTTTTTTCCTCGTACAGCAGGATTGTGGAATGGACTCCCTCCCGAGGTTTTCCCTGTGTGCCATGACTAGGGGTCCTTCAAAAGGCGTGTTTACAGGTATCTTAAGAGTCGGCAACGCATCAGCATCTCCTCTGGTGTTGCAGATGTCCATGGGCGACGGTGACCACTTCCCATCAGGCTCGTCTGCTCGTTTGCCGTCAAATATACATTAAAAAAATCAAAGAGTACGAAGTTACAACTGTTTGATTTTTGAATAGATCATCATCATTTCGTGTAGGTGTCACGGTCTATCGATCATGCACACGCTGGTGTCAGAGTTCTTCGGAACCGCCTTTCGGCTGCTGACGTGGTTCCTTTAACGACTACCAGATGGCAGCCGGGACCGGCTTAATGTGCCTTCCGAAGCACGGAATCATCTTTATTATCAGACAATCAGGTGATTCAAGCCTGCAATGTCCTAACTAAACTGGAAGAAACTAAACAAAGTATGCTTCCCATGGGAATCGAACCCACGACCCCCGGGTCTACAGGCAAACGCCTTAACCACTGGATCACGGAGGCAGTTTTGAATAGATGGGATAAAATCACTTACCATCAGTAAGTTTACTAAAGCATATCATCATCATCAGGTCTTTTTAGTCTCCACTGTAGAAGCATGACCATAGAATATCTTCTATTTCATCAAAGTAAATATATTACGAACAAATTATATTTTTGATCAAACATCCCTGATGCACTGCATCTGCGAGACAGCCCCAACATCATCAAGGATGTTAATTTCAACTGGAATGGAAGCTAAGGAAATCCTTTGGAATTAATACGATGCGGAGCGACTGTCGTTAGTGTATTTGTTGATGCGTGTAAAAAAAAAAAAATAATAAATAAATATGTACGGCCAAATCACACAGATTGAGCTAGTGTTATGGGATACTAACTCAACGATACTATATTTTATAACAAATACATATATATAGATACACATCCAAGACCCAGGCCAATCTGAAAAAAGATCATTTTCTATCTGACCTGGCCGGGGATCGAACCCGGTCACTTCGTGTCGCAGGCTGGCGTGTTGACCGCTGCGCCACGGAGCTAGTCGATGTAGAAGAAGGCGTTGATGTAGAAGATAATTTGAAATGTATTGTTTGTTCCCTCAGCCGCCGGCCGGCGTCCCGTTCGCCGTCTCCGCGCGGACGGTACCGCAACAGAAGCCCGCCCGCCGCACTGGACAGACCCGCTAGCCGGTCTAGGTGAGCGTCTCTTATTTATTCATTTATTAAGTTTCCGTACCCAATGTGTAAAAACAGGACTCTATTAACATGGCTCTAATGTCCGTCTGTCTGTCTGTCTATCCGTCCGTATTTTTTTTGACTAAATGTTGGATTAGGCATTTATCTCCCATCTCACCTGATGGTAAGTGACGATGAAGACGAGGATGTTACATGCCTATCCAAGACGTCTGTCACCAGGTTGTATCTAAGTCATGAACGGTTATAGTTAGACCGTTGAAATTTTCACAAATGGTGTATTTCAGTTGCCGCTATAACAACAAAAACTACAAATGGAATAAAATAATTATTTTAAGGGGACCGTTAGGTTAGAATTTGTAACATAGGTATATTATAACAATCGAATGTCGGATTTTTTTATAGAGGGAAGCCAAGGACGAGGTGGAGAGAAAAGCTGTTTGCTTTCAATGAGGGGACGTTCAATAATGATGTTGCAGTTATCAATAACGAGCAAAAACAAGCAAAATTATCACGTTTGTTGTATGGGAGCCTCCTTTAATATTTATTTTATTCCATTTTTTACGTATTTCTTGTTATAGTGGCAACAGAAATACATGTGAAATACTGTGAAAATTTCAACTGTCTAACTATCACGGTTTATCAGATACAGCCTGGTGACAGACAGACAGACGGACAGCGGAGTGATATTAATATGGTCCCGTTTTTACCCTTTGGGTACGGAACCCTAAAAATGGGGATTAAGATAGGTTATCTTGCCGTCCAGACGCCAACTGAAATATTTTTTTCAGATCGCGGTCACCAGTGCCAGTGCGAGACAGGGACCACGAGCGCGACAGAGATAGACTGAGGATAACAAGAGAAATAGAGAGAGACAGAATGTCACGCGACAGGGACCATAGAGAACGCGTCACCAACTCCAGAGACCGGTGAGTACATCTTTTGACTCGAAAATTCCAACCAGAAGTCTGATTTTTGAACCAATGGCTTTCAATCACCTTGATTCGCCATTCATTTGCGAATATTATTCGATTGGTCAGATTTTTCCCTTGACATAGCCTTGAAGGGGTGATTGATTCATTAAAATAAAAAACTTTTCTTATGGAAACTTCTTTTTCCACGTTTTTATACACTTTGCCCGTATGGACAGGTCATAAAAATGTTCGATTTGTCAACATTTGTCCCAGAAGAAAAGTTGGTCAAACTATCGTGCTGAGTCGCCCCTTTCAGGGAATGTCGAGGATAAATTTACACCTGGTATGAATGCTTCATAAGTATGTGTCTTGCCATCTGAATAAACCTATTAACCCTTAAAAAATTTATTCAAAAGTAAAATGTAGTCAAAAGGGTTAAAAAATGTATTCAGTTTACGTAGAGACAGTTGTAAAAAGTTCAGAATGGTAGTAATGATAAAAAGATATGGCGTTTAAATAAAATCACTTTAATACGGTATTATCATTAAGATACGCATATTTCATTATTTTTACACCTAACGTTTCGAAAACTTTACAGTTTTCATGGTCGCAGGTGGACAAAGTTGAAATTTGAAAAAATGTGTAACAATCGCGAAAACATCAGAAACCATTACCAGAAACCAAGATATGGCGTATTATGGCATGTAAATCAAATTAATTTATCGGTAGAAGCTACATTATTATATTTATAAGTTTGAAGTTTATTTTGTTTGGGATATACAAGTGTAAAGTAAACGCGGTCCGATCCTTGAAGGGTTGATTCACCCCGTCGCTATGAACAACTTTTCCTATTCGACCAATGCTGAGAAACAGCGATTTTTTTAAAATTCCCGGTCAATAATTATGTATAAATTGACCGAGAAAAATTTTTCGGACGGCCGAACATTTTTGTTTGAAAATATTTTTTCAAGTTCACAACTTTTATTAAAGTTGTTCATATCGACGGGCTGAATCACCCCTTCAAGGATCGGTTTCTTTACTTATTGCATAAAGTTGATTTATTGCATATGTAGCCTTTCGAACGATTCACAAATCTACTTCCTGGGTCTTAACCTATTACTATCGAGCAACGTTTTTCTACTCTTACTAGCTTTCGCCCGCGGCTCCGCCCGCGTCAATGTCGATCCCTCGGGAATAGTACTTTTTCCCGGGATAAAAGGTAGCCTATGTCCTACTCCATACTCCAGAGAACTTGCATGCAAAATTTCATGATGATCGGTTCAGTAGTTACGGTGTGAAAGCGTAACAAAGAAACAAACTCACTTTCGTTTTTCAGGTTTTTCATTTTAAATATGAGTAATATCTTCATTGCAGGTCCCGCGACCGATCACGATCGCTGTCACCAATGCTAGACAACAGACTCGACCACGAAGCGGCGTTCAAGAGACGTTGCAGAGATTTCGATGGTAAATACCCTCAGTTTTCTCATCATCATCATCATCATTACAGCCACAAAAAAACCACTGCTGGACAAGAGCCTCTCCCAAGGATTTTTCGTGGATATTGCCATACTCTCAACGCTTGGCAGGCGGGTTGGCGAGCGCAGTTTATTTGACTTCTTGTGCTTCCAGTGCTGCTGCCCATCAGAAGCATTCTTAGCTGGGGAAGGATAGGGATTTATTGGATGTGGGACGAGAATGAAGGTATTGGGATATGGGTAATGGGGGAAAGCAAGTAGCAGCTCGGGAGGCCGGGCGCACATACTTGAATGAATGAATGAATGAATTATTTATTTGAGAAATATACACAGTACAAAGTAAAATTTAAGAAAGGAATGTATATAATATTAAATAAAACTTAGGTGTAAATTTTACCAGCACTGTGTTTGTTCCCAAATAGGTCCCAACTCAGCATTTGCTGGCGATAAAGCCAGCGCTGATCTTCCGTTGGAACCCATGTTGACGTCACGGGTGTGCGCATATTACAAAAAAAAATGATAAACAAAAATAACACAATATCAGACAACATAACACATCATCATCATTTCGAGTAGGTGTCACGATCAATCGACCATGCACACCCTGGTGTCAGAGTTCTTCGGAACCGCCTCTCGGCCTCTGACGTGGTTCCTTTAACGACAACCAGATGGCAGCCGGGACCACCGGCTTAACGTGCGAGTTGCTCAAATTAAGGGGCTGAGTCGTCCCTTCGAGGGAATTTCAAGGATAAAAGACGACATTAGTATCGACGATCAACTTAGTGCCGAGGCGTTGAGAATCCCTGGCAATGCGGGGAAGCCCATTCTCAGCGGGCCAAGGCAGTCTCGAAACTAGCAAATCTTGGTATATAACACATAGGTACACAACATTATTTTTAACATCCATACAAATATAATCATCATCTAAAGCATCATCATCATCATCAGGTCTTTATAGTCTCCACTACAGGAGCACGACCCTCTCTGTACTACTAGAGCCATACTTGGCCAGAGTAGCCAGAGGACTTGGCCTACACACTAAAGCATACACACAACACAACACAAGACAGGCAGGATCAAGACGTCATTTTTTTGCGTAAAAAAAAAAACGCGGTACAATAAAAAAAAAAAAAAAAAAAAAAAAAGACTAGTCAAAAATGCCACCCCGAACTGTACCTGGCTCAAAGGTACCCATTACGCTAGCGGAATTCCCTCTTTGGATAGCAATGGATATCCTTTGTGTCAGGTACCATCCGGAGCGGTGGTCATAACCTCGGTCTTTTAACCGTCGTCCGCTTTTTTGTCTATGGGCACAATTTACTCAGCTCGGCTGCTGTCTGCTTGTGCTCACAAATACTTATGCTCATTATAAAAAATAAAATAAAATAAATATATACGGACGAATCACACAGATTGAACTAGCCCCAAAGTAAGTTCGAGACTTGTGTTATGGGATACTAACTCAACGATACTATATTTTATAACAAATACATATATAGATACACATCCAAGACCCAGACCAATCTGAAAAAGATCATTTTCCATCTTGACCTGGCCGGGGATCGAACCCGGTCACTCCGTGTCGCAGGCTGGCGTGGTGACCGCTGCGCCACGGAGCTAGTCGCATTGACATTAAAGAATAAAAAAGTTGACTTGATGCCATAGCTAATGTATTGTATGATCTCCATGGTTGAAATAAATGATTTATCATTATAACTGCAACTACCGGACAGGTACTTGAGGACCCCTGACCTTAGTTACCTTATAAATATATTACTCAATTATATATATTTATAAACATATATAATTGAGTAATATATATAATTAATAATACTTATAAATATTAACAGCCTCCGTGGTCCAGTGGTTATGGCGTTTGCCTGTTGACCCGGGGGTCGTGGGTTCGATTCCCACCGGAAGCATACTTTGTTTAGTTGTTTCCAGTTTGGTTAGAACATTGCAGGCTTGAATCACCTGATTGTCTGATAATAAAGATGATTCCGTGCTTCGGAAGGCACGTTAAGCCGGTGGTCCCGGCTGCCATCTGGTAGTCGTTAAAGGAACCACGGTATCTTAAGAGTCGGCAACGCATCAGCAGCTCCTCTGGTGTTGCAGATGTCCATGGGCGACGGTGACCACTTTCCATCAGGTGGCTCGTCTGCTCGTTTGCCGTCGGATATACATAAAAAAAAAAAAAGGCCGAGAGTCGATTGACCGTGACACCTACTCGAAATGATGATCTCCCTTCCAACGCTACCACGTAGAATTATTGTCCGTAAACCGACTTTACAAACATTATTATGACTAGCTCCGTGGCGCAGTGGTCAACACGCCAGCCTGCGACACGGAGTGACCGGGTTCGATCCCCGGCCAGGTCAAGATGGAAAATGCTCTTTTTTAGATTGGCCTGGGTCTTGGATGTGTATCTATATATGTATTCGTTATAAAATATAGTATCGTTGAGTTATCCCATAACACAAGTCTCGAACTTACTTTGGGGCTAGCTCAATCTGTGTGATTTGTCCATATATATTTATTTATTTATTATTATTTTTGTTTGCAGAGAAGGGGTACTGCATGCGAGGTGACTTGTGTCAATGGGACCACGGAACTGACCCCGTAGTGCTAGAAGATGCTGCCTTGACCAGAGTGTTGACTGTGCCGCCTGCTGTGCCAGGTAAGAAAACTAACCACCACGATCACTAAATGTATTGGAATTAAGTCCTAAATTTGAATTTGTTAATTTAGAACCATCCCCGTTCTAAATTAAAACCGACTGTAAAAAAGGAAAAAAAGAAAAAGGTTATCTATTTGGTTGTACTTTAAGTTTTTTTAACGTCATTTATGAATCGATTTTAAAATTCTTTGTTGTTTGGAAGGGTCTCATTTTACGTAAGTCCTGTTTAAATTTTGTCACAATCGGTTCCGTTGTTTCATTGAAGACGATTTTTAATATAAAAGATTGTGTTTTTCATCTTTAGGGGTTAATACGCTAAACGTGGTCTTCGGTTCTCAAAGTCTACTAGCTCCGTGGTGCAGCGGTCAACACGCCAGCCTGCGACACGGAGTGACCGGGTTCGATCCCCGACCAGGTCAAGATGGAAAATGATCTTTTTCAGATTGGCCTGGGTCTTGGATGTGTATCTATATATGTATTTGTTATAAAATATAGTATCGTTGAGTTAGTATCCCATAACACAAGTCTCTAACTTACTTTGGGGCTAGCTCAATCTGTGTGATTTGACCGTATATATATATTTTTTTTTTATATAAAGCCTTAGGATCTGTCACCCTGTAAAGGATAGTCTTGATGATATGTATGGTTGTTGGTTGGTGCCGAGTTGATTATCATCCAGAACACTTTAAGGCCTCTTGGTCAATATTGAAGTTAAAATAATAAATAAATACATATATACGGACAAATCACACAGATTGAGCTAGCCCCAAAGTAAGTTCGAGACTTGTGTTATGGGATACTAACTCAACGATACTATATTTTATAACAAATACATATATAGATAAACATCCAAGACCCAGGCCAACCTAAAAAAGATCATTTTCCATCGACCTGGCCGGGGATCGAACCCGGTCACTCCGTGTCGCAGGCTGGCGTATTGACCGCTGCGCCACGGAGCTAGTTAATTAGGTCCATTAATTACCTGAGGCGACTTTGGTAAATCAACAAAGGTCCAGGGGCATGGATTGATTGTGTGATAAAACCTAAAAAGTAAAAACAACGCAGACGAGTGGAAACAACTAGTGTATAACATGCAATGACTTGTCTGTAGAGTACAACCCGCTGACGCCGGACATCTGGGGCGCGGCGTTCCCCTTCGCGACGCCGCTGCCGCCGCATGCGCCGCACGCTCCCAGGGAGCTCATCCCCATCCCCAGGTACGCTCCATTACCAGGTACGCACCATCGCCAGGTACGCTCCATCGCCAGGTACGCTCCATCGCCAGGTACGCTCCATCGCCAGGTACGCTCCATCGCCAGGTACGCTCCATCGCCAGGTACGCTCCATCGCCAGGTACGCTCCATCGCCAGGTACGCTCCATCGCCAGGTACGCTCCATCCCCAGGTACGCTCCATCCCCAGGAACGCTCCATCGCCAGGTACGCTCCATCGCCAGGTACGCTCCATCCCCAGGTACGCTCCATCCCCAGGAACGCTCCATCGCCAGGTACGCTCCATCGCCAGGTACGCTCCATCCCCAGGTACGCTCCATCCCCAGGTACGCTCCATCCCCAGGTATGCTCCATCCCCAGGTACGCTCCATCGCGAGGTATGCTCCATCGCCAGGTACGCTCCATCCCCAGGTACGCTCCATCGCGAGGTATGCTCCATCCCCAGGTACGCTCCATCCCCAGGTACGTTCCATCCCCAGGTACGCTCCATCCCCAGGTACGCTCCATCCCCAGGTACGCTCCATCGCGAGGTATGCTCCATCTCCAGGTACGCTTCATCGCGAGGTACGCTCCATATCCAGGTACGCTCCATCCCCAGGCCTGCCGGAACTCCCGGGGGGCAACCCGTTGTTACGCCTTACGGCGGTCCACTATTAGGATTTGTCAGGATCCATAGTATCTGCCTATCTCCATAGAAAACAGGCGTGATAATATGTATGGTGTACCAAAATGAATCGGGACGATTATAATAATGTGTTTTCTGTCCCTGCCAGCAGGGTGCGGCATGAGGCGCCCCCGCACGTGGGAGTACCGCATGTGCCGAGACACCCCCCGCCCAAGAAGAACTTTGACTACAACAGGCTGGGTAAGTTACATTTTCTTTTTTAGCTTATCCCTTCGTCCGCGTAAAGTCCCACTATCATGACTATTATTTAAGCCGTAATAAGTTTACTATTTCAAAACTAAAAAAAAAAAAATTCAGAAAATAGGCCTTTGCAGGCACTTTTTCACGTCAAATCACATTTTAAAGGATCTATGTTTGGGGTGCAAGGTTGCAGTGGAAGGGAAATGCCGAATTGTTAGTTAAAAAATGTTTTTATTTAAAGTTCCACAAATGTGAGTAAATAGTAGTTAAAAAGTTCTCAAGTAGTTTTCACAAGTCAGAATGTTAATTATGTAAATGTTCGGTTGTTAAAGAAATGTTAAAATGTTATGTTGATTGTTAGAATGCACCCGGACCGGCCGACGTTTAGTTGTGCACTGTCTATCAATTACAAAGGCTCGCGGTGTGCGAATTAGGTAAAATAACAAAAGTGTTTGGTTGCATTATTGCACCAAACATACTCCGGGGCGGCAAAAGATAAAGATAAATTAAGATAAAATATTAAACTAGTATTAGTATATCGGATGATAAAATAATAAACTAGTTAAATAAAAAATTAAAAGAAATATAAATATAAAAGTTTAAAATTTAAGAGCTTAGAGTCCCTAAGTTTTTCTCATAATAGGAGAACACGCTTTATTTTGTTTGTTTACACTATGTACTTGCACTACACTTTGATCATTAAGATGTCTGTCACGATTCGCACTATTATGAGCACACACTTCACTGACGCTCTGTAACTCGATGTCCGGGGTGATGACAGCCCGCCGGGCGCCTGAGCTGCGCGCCCACCGCCACAGGAAAACGCAAGTGCCGACTATGCCAACAGCTACCAGGATGTAGGTCACCGCATAGTGATGAATATCGTGTGTTGACAGAGTTTCCCCCGAAAGCAGTTCGTTGTTTTTTAGTTGATTAATTTGATTTCGAATTCCTTCTAGTACAACATCGATATCTTGTTGTTGTTCAGAGTTACTCTCGTCGTTTGCGGAAGGAAGAGTAACGTTGATAATATGGTTTAGTTGGTCAATATGTGGGATGTAGATATTTGAACTGGCGTTCATACTGTTGTCAAATTGAATGTTAGAGTGAAGCGTAAAATCTTGACCCTTGAGAACACATCTTGAGGATAGTCATATTTATATTATTACTTAATGTACAAAAGCTACAGACCACTAGCGTTTCGGAACCGACCACTGCAGAGAAGAAACGCCAAAAGAAACTCTTTTCAACAGTATTGGTCGCCTACTCGCCTCAAGGGCTTTTTTATTTTATCATTTATCATATAATTTCTTCATTTATCATTTTTTTTTTCATTTTATGATTACAATTTTTATTATATAGGTACATTATTATTTTTTGTAACATATTATGTTAGCGATCGAGTGTGCAATGATAATATTTTATGTTATACACAGTAGTCTCAAAGAGGCCGAGCAGACCTGTCCCCACTAGCAGCACCCGTTCACTAGTTGATTTGTTCTTCTTCTCTAGAAAAAAATAAATGTTCCCAGGTTTTAATGGCCCGCCATATGCCAGGCGGTGTGGCGGTACAAACGCGGATGGTCTAAACGCGTTGGCTACTTTGGATATTTTCGTTTTTAAAGAATATTCAAGGGTTATTCGAAAAAAAAATGATGGCTGCCTTATTTGTAATGCAATTATAATATTTCAAGGTTAATTTTAATGTATTTGGTGAATAATGCTGTATACCGAGTAAATTAGACGTGATTTGGAGGCAACTTTGCAATTTTTTTCTATCGAGAAAATTTAACGTAATCGTGTTTTTGAGTCAGATAGTTACCAGAGTTAGTCCTGAACTTTGCTGCATTTTTTATTTCAACTTGAGTCATTCATTCATTCATTTCGAGTAGGTGTCACGGTCAATCGACCATGCACACCCTGGTGTCAGAGTTCTTCGGAACCGCCTCTCGGCCTCTGACGTGGTTCCTTTAACGACTACCAGATGGCAGCCGGGAAGATAAAGATGATTCCGTGCCTTCCGAAGCACGGAATCATCTTTATTATCAGACAATCAGGTGATTCAAGCCTGCAATGTCCTAACCAAACTGGAAACAACTAAACAAAGTATGCATCCGGTGGGAATCGAAACCACGACCCCCGGGTCAACAGGCAAAACGCCTTAACCACTGGACCACGGAAGCTGTAGAGTATTTCATTATTATTGATATTACAGACAATCATGCAAAGCAGTGTGAGGTAGTACGGGCTCTTAAACAAAATCAGTGTTATTATAAAACAAGGACTAAAGTTAGTACCAGGTTTAAGCCGGGGTCCAAGTCAAGTACTAAGGAAAATCTTATTACATAGGGCGCACTGTAAGTTTCCGGAACTGGCCACTTACATAAACAATATTTAAAAATGTATTGCAACATTTGAAAAAAGAACTCTTTGGCTGTAGAATGCAGTTTGTTTCATTTGACTGTCTTTTGTTTTTACCTTGTGGCGCCATTTAAAAAATTGTGTGTCTGCATCAACATGGATTTAACTCGGGAAAATTTTCGTAGTATGATTTTCTACGATTTTAAGTGTAATTTGACAGCTCAACAGAGCATCGCTCGGCTTGAAACAGCTTTTGGCAATGAAGCACCATGCAAGACAACTGTTTATAGCTGGTTTGCAGAATTCAAGCGTGGTCGTATCAATCTCAGTGACGAATCTCGCGATGGTCGGCCGTCCACCGCTGTGACCAACAAAAACATCGATGCTGTGCGCCGTATGATTGAAACAGACAGGCATGTGACCTACCATGAAATTCGCGCATCCTTAGAAATAGGCATGAGTCAAATACAATTAATCCTACACAAACATTTGGGTGTGAGAAAGCTGTGCTCGCGGTGGATCCCACACAACTTGACCGAGGCTCAAAAAACGGACTGCGTCACTTGGTGCAGTGCCATGCTTACCAGATTCAACGAAGGTGCGTCAAATTTGGTGTGGGACATAGTAACAGTTGACGAAACATGGATTTATTGCTACGATCCCAAAACAAAGCAGCAATCGAGCGTATGGGTCTTTCAAGATGAGCCGAAACCAACCAAAGTGGCGCGCGTGAAAAGTGCATCTAAGCAGATGATTGCTTCTTTTTTTAATAAAACTGGACACGTGGCTACTGTTGCTTTAGAGAATCGTCGTACAGTGAATAGTGACTGGTACACGACCATTTGTTTGCCGGAAGTTATTGACGAACTCCGTAAAAATAACCGTAAACGCCGTATCATCCTGCACCACGACAATGCTAGTTCTCACACGGCCAGACAGACAAATGACTTTTTGAAGGCGAAAAATGTAGAAATCATGAGTCATCCTGCATACAGTCCCGACCTGGCACCTTGTGACTTTTTTCTGTTCCCAAAAATTAAGAACCAATTACGCGGTCAACGATTTTCATCACCAGAAGAGGCTGTCGAGGAGTATGAAAAACACGTTTCAGAGGTCACCACAGAGTGGCACAAAAGTTTTCAAAACTGGTTTCATCGAATGAAAAAGTGCATAGACGCCAAGGGAGATTATTTTGAAAAACAATAAATTAATTTTGTAACTTTAATAGTATTTTTTCATATTCATTCCGGAAACTTATAGTGCGCCCCACGTATAAAACGAGGTTTATCGTTTAAGCCATAGATGATCCTAGATCCTAGGTCTAAAGATAAACCTACAATTCCTTAGTTTAACTCTAGTACTAACTTATTTTGTTACCAACAAATAGTTCTCTTTTTACCAAAAAAAATGCTTTGATGCTAAAATCTATGTCAAATACTATTACCCTATTCGCAATGAGCAAAAACCTGGAAAATGCGAAGAAATGAATAAAACCAAAACATATAATTATGAAAAAATATTTTAATTATTTGCATTTTAACATTTCAAAACATTTAATTAGATTATTTTCAACTCTTATGTCGTCATTTATATTTCACAACCGCCACAATCCAATGACTTTTAGGAACCTGAATTTCATATTAGGAAAAAATTGTTTGTACAAATATAAACAAATTTTTACACCATATTCACTTTTACTTTATTCACGTAAATTTTATCTCACAGCAACTTTAAAACAATTACTTTCGAGACACTGCACCGTTAATTCATTAAATAAAAATATTTTTTACAATCATATTTGTAAACAAACTTTGAGGTTACTTTGGAACAGATTCAAATTGTTGCGCGCGCACACGCGTTCCGTTTCAGGTTTGTAAAATTATTAAATCGTTTTGTATAAAGTATGATTTTTTTATCTGACCACTGAATATATCGTTTAAGACATAAATAAACATGTTTCTCCATTTCAATTTTATTATTTTTAGTTTTATACTAGTTTCAAATAATACATTTTATTATTTATTTTAATATTAGTGTAGATCGGAACGTAGTAGTAGCATACTGAACGAATGATTAAATGAATCCTGCTTCCGTTAGATCATCCAGAGATCGTCTCAGGTCTAAGTTAGTCCTGACTTAGTTCACTTTTTGTAATGAAACAAGTTTAATTTGCTAAACCTAGGTTGATCCATCGCTAGTCCGGACTAAGGTAGATCAGGTTTAAACTGGGTTTAGCCGTTTTTTTATAATAACACTGAATATGTTTCCAGGTGCAGCGAGACCACCTCTCCCGCCAAGCGCCGCGAACTGTTCCTTAGAAGTGAAGAAGGTTCCACGCGGAATGAACGACATTACACATTTGAACAATCACTTCTGCAAGTTCGGCAAGATTGTTAACATTCAGGTAAATATGACAAGCTTTAATACCTTTTGCTTTTTTTTTTTGATATTTGTTTTACGGCATTTGGCTTTCTATGCCTTTTATAGCCCTTCATATTTTTCTACATGTTATCAACTATATGGTGGTGTTATTCATTTCGTTGATTTAATGGAGCCCCTGGCGACAATTCCCACGAATCCACTGGTTTGATTATAAACGCAGTAGCAGTAAGGCGAGCGACCACCAGCCCGCTATGTAAATCTCACTACAGCCGCACCATGACACTTTATCTTAGTTATTTCACAAATTGTTCATAAACATGGGCATTTATAACACCAAATTACACCGATTTCACATTATAAAGTCCACTAGAAGCTATTTGCAAAACAATCCAAAACAAAAACCGTGCAGTCCGCCAAGAACTCCCAACCTTTTGCTGTGCGGGTCAGATTTTTATTTTTATGACAGCACCAAATGAGCAAGCGTGTCATCTGATGATAAGTGTGCTCTTATTAAATTAAGTCGCACATAGACTTAAGTTCGCAGGTTCAAATCCCGCCCGCTTGAGATTTTTTCACCCTATTTTATTTCTTAATTTAATAAGAGTATATCAAAATGGCATTGTGAATGCAAAAAACTCTTAAAAAATTATGATACGTGATCACCGCTGCCCATGGACAACTGTAACACCAGGGTGTGACAGGAGCGTTTTCGGCCTTTCAAGGACTTGGGGGAGGATGGGCCTCCGGCTCTCTCACTCGCCAAACGAAGCATAGAAGCGGTAAAGCTTCTACTCAAACGTCGATTTTCAGTGAGAGTGTGGTACTTCCGCGGACGAGCCGGCCCATTCATGCTACTAAAAAAAATAAATTTTGCCGGTAGGGCTTTACCACAACTAAAGTCTACAAGTAGCTCCTCATCGAAATCGTCAATATTTCAGGTATGCTACGAAGGCGACCCTGAAGCGGCCCTCATCACGTTCTCCAACCCCACGGAAGCCAACATCGCTTACAAGAGCACGGAGGCCGTTCTAAACAACAGGTTCATCAAAGTCTTCTGGCACAACCCGGAGGTAAGATGAACTTCTTTTTAAAATTTTAGTCTGAGCTCCATTCTATCTATATCCTTACTAATATTATAAATGCGAAAGTGAGTTTGTTTGTTTGTTTATTTGTTTGTTTGTTTGTTACGCCTTCACGCCGTATCTACTGAACCGATCATCATGAAATTTTGCATACAAGTACTCTGGAGTACGGAGAAGGACATAGGCTACCTTTTATCCCGGGAAAAAGGACTATTCCCGAGGGATCGACATTGATGCGGGCGGAGCCGCGGGCGAAAACTAGTACTACTATATAAATATAAATAAATAAATATATACGGACAAATCAAACAGATTGAGCTAGCCCAAAAGTAAGTTCGAGACTTGTGTTATGGGATACTAACTCAAAGATACTATATTTTATAACAAATACATATATAGATATACATCCAAGACCCAGGCCAATCTGAAAACGATCATTTTCCATCTTGACCTGATCGGGGATCGAACCCGGGGTCCTCGTGTCGCAGGCTGGCGTGTTGACCACTGCGCCACGGAGCTAGCCGGATGTTTGTCTATATAAGTCATTAAATTAGAAAAAATAAAGAAGCGTACCTCTCATACAACTAACGATTCAATATCAGTGCCATTTACGCAAACAAACTTAACAAATACATATAATATTTGTTATAAAATATAGTATCGTTGAGTTAGTATCCCATAACACAAGTCTCGAACTTACTTTGGGGCTAGCTCAATCTGTGTGATTTGTCCGTATATATTTATTTATTTATCCAAAACCGAGGTCAATCTGAAAAAGATTGTTTACCATCATGACCTGTCCAGGGATCGAACCCGGGAACCCTCGTTAATATAATTGCTAACACTCACAATATTTATTTGTCCACAGAACAAACAGGACATGTCGAATCAAAATAAGCCACAGAACGACAGGAACGGACAACACCCTATGTCGTTCAACAAGGTGCTCATAAACAGGACCGAACAGAACAACAAAGTGGGAGAGAAACCGCAGGATAAGGTAAATAAGATTCTATATTTCTATACTAATCTAACCGCAGGATAAGGTAAATAAGATTCTATATTTCTATACTAATCTATACTAATATTATAAAGCTGAAGAGTTTGTTTGTATGTTTGTTTGTTTGAACGCGCTAATCTCAGGAACTACTGGTTCAAATTGGAAAATTCTTTTTATGTTGGATAGTCCATTTATTGAGGAAGGCTTAAGGCTATCATCACTCTGTGACCAATAGGAGCGAAGCATCAATAAAAAATGTTTTGAAAACGGGGGAAAATTATTCATTAATCTGAAAACGTAACATACAGAATGGAAACTTGCAAAGGAAATATGGCTCCGCTGTCCGTCTGTCGCCAGGCTGTATCTTATAAACCGTGTTAGCTAGAGTTGAAATTTTCACAGATTATGTATTTCTCTAGCCGCTAGAATAACAAATACTAAAAAACAGAATTAATAAATATTTAAGGGGGCTCCCATACAACGAACGTGATTTTTTTGCCATTTTTGTACATAATGGTACGGAACCCTTCGGCGAGTCCTACTCGCACTTGGCCGGTTTTTTTATCACATATTTTATATTTAAATAATATACCAATCTTTGTAATCCTTACTAATATTATAAATGCGAAAGTGAGTTTGTTTGTTTGTTACGCTTTCACGCCGTAACTACTGAACCGATCATCATGAAATTTTGCATACAAGTTCTCTGGAGTACGGAGAAGGACATAGGCTACCTTTTATCACCGGAAAAAGTACCAATCCCGAGGGATCGACATTGACGCGGGCGGAGCCGCGGGCGAAAGCTAGTGCTATATAAAAACAATATAGTTTTCTTATTTTGCAATTTTGTCCATAGCAGCAGCAACAAACCAAAGAAACTGCCAACGGCCAGGAACCGAAGAAAGAAGCCCCCAAGCCAATGGAGAAGTTCAAGATGATCACAGAGATGTACAAGAGGGCAAGAGCCTTGTTAGACACACAATTACAACAACAGAAACTGCTCATAGACAAACTGGAAGCAGGTAAATAAATAATCATCATCATCAGGTCATTTTAGTCTCCACTGCAGGAGCATGACCCTCTCTGTACTACCGGAGCCATACTTGGCCAGAGCAGACTGAGGATTTGGCCTACACTCTCCTCGCTGGCCAGACGGGTTGGAGAGGTCTCATTGATGTTTATGAGCTTTGTTTAGCTTGTATTTCCTAAGTCGCCTCCTATATGTAGGAAGTTTATGTGCATACACGTATCACGATTTTTCTCTTAAATGCCATGATGTGCAGCGGTTATGAGTGTGAAACATCACGGCATCACTTACTCATCATCATCATCATCATTTCGTGTAGGTGTCACGGTCAATCGACCATGCACACCCTGGTGTCAGAGTTGTTCGGAACCACCTCTCGGCCTCTGACTTGGTTCTTTTAACGACTACCAGATGGCAGCCGGGACCAACGGCTTTACGTGCCTTCTGAAGTACGGAATCATCTTTATTATCAGACAATCAGGTGATACAAGCCTGCAATGTCCTAACCAAACTGGAAGCAACTAAACAAAGTATGCTTCCCGTGGGAATCGAACCCACAGCCCCCGGGTCTACAGGCAAACGCCTTAACCACTGGACCATGGAGGCAGTTAAATAAACTACTATAAGTAAGTGGCAATTTTGGAGCAAAAACTTGAACCGGAGACTTCGGTACTCGAACTAATTTCGACCGAGAACCGATCTAACTTAATAATATTCTGTTATATATATATATATATATGATCTTATTATTTTGTCCTCAGGCAATGTAACACCTCAGCAGAAGTCGGCCTTGCTTGAAGCGATCAACTCTTCGCAGGAAGGCATTGAGAAGCTCAACAAGGAGGTGAAAGCGTACAGCAAGACGCTCTCACAGCTGCAGGTATATATCGTTTTATTTAGAACTAGCTTTCGCCCGCGGCTCCGCCCGCGTCTATGTCGATCCCTCGGGAACAGTAAATAAAATGTAGGTACCCTATGTCCTTCTCTGTACCCCAGATAACGTGTATGCAAAATTTCATGATGATTGGTTCAGTAGTTACAACGTGAAAGCGTAAAGTTAAATCCAAGTTTGTGGGGTTACAAGTTACAACCCTTGTCACACGGCCGCCATCTTGGAAAAAGAAATTCAAATGGTTTATATGGTTTTTACGGTTTATTTGAAAAACTAGAAAAAAAAATTTTTTGGTTATAAAATTATTTACAAATTTGTGCAGTAACTTTCGTCGAAGAAATAAATAAAAAAGTTACTAGCAAAATCCATAAAATTTTGAGAATTTCTATTTGTCCATATAACTAACTTTTATTGATGGTTTTGATAAAAAAAATTCTTTTTTTTTTTTGTCTACCTCACGGGCTCATTATAATGTTATTATTTTGACCCAGGACACTAGATTATTGAAATTTGACGTATTATGATAATGACGAAGTAATATGATGGCAGGGCGAGTCGATGGAGCGCAATATGTCGCGCTTGCAACTGAACCAGGTACGGCGTGCGTATGCGCATGTGTGCATTGCATTGTGACGTTTATGACAATATACATAAGGGGTGAAAGGGGGGAGGGTGGTCGTTTCCCAATCAACATGGTGACATTCATTTAATCACTTGGTATCTAACATTTTTGAAAGATATGAATTTATAGCATTTTTTGAATTTATATAATACTATAATAGATAACAAAAATATATATTTCATATATAAATAATTTTTTTTGTTACCTACATTAAAATACCATACACAAACACAATATACGGCCATACGCCTTGCCCGTCCGCTGGTTATAGGCTATGTGACGTCACATCAATTTTAAAATGGCGTCCTTGAGTACAAAATGTCGTAAAAACAATTTTGGAATATATAATTTGTAAGGGAACGCTAAAAAACAATTTTGGGACCAAAGGCCAAAAAATTTTTTTTAGCTTTCCCTTACTAATTGACTTTTCTTTGAAACTGTCCATTTTCTTTGAGTTCCCAGCTTTGATCCCATATAAAAAGTTGTTCATATCTCCCAAATGTTATATTATACATATATTCTAAATCACACCTTCAAGGATCGGACAGGATTTTCTTTACATATGGTTTAATACGCAAGCAAAAAGTGGAAATTTATGAAAAAATAATTCCAGTAGAAATTTCCAATTTTTTTTTCTTTCTTTCATATTTATGGTGTTATTTTTTGTCTATATTGACGAACTAAGTTGCCTCTTCAAGGTTATGACCCAGTAATAATAAGACTCGGTAATTTCTTATTATATTCTTACCATATAGTTGTCTGTTGTTGTTTTTTTGAGCATGTATAATGTAGTTGTTTTCTAGTCTAATTTTTTGTTTATTTTCTTTTCTTTTTTTACTTTCGAGTGCATTTTATTTGCGTTTTTGTGTTGCTTTGTTGTTTTAGTCTCTTAACTTTCCAATAAACTTTATCTCACGTTGTCAGCTATGTTGTCTTCTATACTGAAATAGGGCAGATGTTGCGCTGTGTCGTTTTGAACCAGTCACTAAACTCACAGATCACTCATTCATTTCGTGTAGGTGTCACGGTCAATAGACCATGCACACCCTGGTATCAGAGTTCTTCGGAACCACCTCTCGTTTTTCGGAACGTGGTTCCTTTAACGACTACCGGATGGCAGCCGGGACCAACGACTTAACGTGCCTTCCGACGCGCGGAATCATCTTTATTATCAGACAATCAGGTGACTCAAGCCTGCAATGTCCTGCAATGTAAATGTAACTCACTGATAACGCCTTATCGCATACAAACGGAGTTATCATCATCATCAGGTCTTTTTAGTCTCCACTGCAGGAGCATGACCCTCTCTGTACTACTGGAGCCATATTTGGCCAGAGCAGACAGGATTTGGTCTACTCTCCTCCCTGGCCAGACGGGTTGGAGAGGTCTCATTGATATTTATGAGCTTTGTTTAGCTTGTACTAGCTGTTGCTAGTAATTTCTGTTATTATGATTAATTAGTTTTTTTCATAGTATAGATGAATTTTCCCCGTTTTCAAAACATTTTTTTATTGATGTTTCGCTCCTATTGGTCGCAGCGTGATGTTTTATAGCCTAAAGCCTTTCTCAATAAATGGGCTATCCAACACAAAAATAATTTTCCAATTTGAACCAGTAGTTCCTGAGATTAGCGCGTTCAAACAAACAAACTCTTCAGCTTTATAATATTAGTATAGATAGTATAGATATCCTAAGTCGCCTCTTACGACCTCCATGGGAAGACTAGGAGTGGTCCTATTCTACTCTGCCGGGAACCACATGGCTAAAGCGGAGTTATATTTATTCCCAATGGGATTGGTATTCATTGCCTGCGTCTGTATTTCCGAGCGCATATAACCTGAATCTCTTTAAAGTTAGAGTGAATAGGCTTCGTTAGGGTGAGCTCGCTCCATCTTAGACCATATCTTTGCCTGTGTTCTAGATTATGGTCAAGAGTAAACTCATTTAATATATAAACATAGAAAATCGACGTCTGAGTAGAAGCTTTACCGCTTCTATGCTTCATTTGGTGAGTGAGAGAATCGGAGGCCCATCCTTCCCCTCATTTCCTCCCCAAACTCCTTAAAAGACCGGCAACGCTCCTGTCACACCCTGGTGTTGCAGTTGTCCATGGGCAGCGGTGATCACTTACCATCAGGTGACCCGCTCGCTCGTTTGCCCTCCTATAACATAAAAAAAAAATAAGAATCTTGTTTTCTTTCTTTAAGCTCGCCGTCTTGCTATCGTAGCCTTTGGACTTGCCACTGTTGACCCTGTCCACCCCGTAAGGGCTAAGACGTGATACTGTATCTCCATCTCTTTCACACGTCACATTGGTAGCACGCATGCGCACACGCACGTTTTCACGTATATGTGTAACATCATCATGTTCATAATGTAATTATTGTATATTAATTTCACATCACAGATCTCATAAATACATGATTTTATATAGTATAAAGGTAAATATTTAACGTAGTTGTAGTTATTATAATACTAGCTGTTTTCCCGCGAATTCGTCCGCGTAATACATAGCCTATGTTCATCGCAGATAGTGCAGCTTCCCAACTGTGAAAGATTTTTTTAAAACCGTCTAATAGTTTCGTAACCTATTCACGTCAAACAAACAATCAAATCTCTCCTCTTTATAATATTAGTGTAGATGTAGATTATAGACAGTTAGTGTTGTGCCGTTCTCGAAACTTTTGCGAACGGTGAGAACGTGTCGGAAATTTTTCCCGAGAATTTCTTCTTCTTTCTCTCAATTGCGGGAATTATTGAGAAATTCTCAAGAATTAATGGAAATTTCCCGCAAATTTCCGTAAGAAGGAATTCAAGAGAACTGAGTATTTCTCCTCGGCACATCACTATAGACAGTATATAAATACTATTATAACAAACTGTGTCATGTATGGTTAGTCGGTAGCGCCGACTAATTTAGTACACGTTTAATTATACGGAAAGTTTAGTAATAGCCTCCTTGGTCCAGTGGTTAAGGCGTTTGCCTGTTGACCCGGGGGTCGTGGGTTCGATTCCCACCGGAAGCATACTTTGTTTAGTTGTTTCCAGTTTGGTTAGGACATTGCAGGCATGAAGCACCTGATTGTCTGATAATAAAGATGATTCCGTGCTTCGGAAGGCACGTTAAGCCGGTGGTCCCGGCTGCCATCTGGTAGTCGTTAAAGGAACCACGTCAGAGGCCGAGAGGCGGTTCCGAAGAACTCACGCAGCGTGATGTTTTATAGCCTAAAGCCTTCCTCAATAAATGGACTATCCAACACAAAAATATATTTCCAATTTGAATCAGTAGTTCCTGAGATTAGTGCGTTGAAACAAACAAACTCTTCTGCTTTATAATATTATATTAGTATAGAAGTATAGATATTTTTCGTAAATACTGGTTCTATTTTCACATAACATGGTAGACACATAGTTGTGAATAAACCTATGGCGCCATCTGTACCATTTTTTAAACAAATCATACCGTAAAGGAGTTGGGACTACGTGTATTTGGTTATGGTATTTGTGTTTTCTGGGTATGGAAAACGTTTGAATACATGCAACTAACGACTAACGACCAAGAAGATATAAGCTAAATACCTAGGTAACCAAATCGTCATCAAGTCCTTTTTAGTCTCCACTACAGGAGCACGACCCTCTCTGTACTACTAGGGCCATACTTGGCCAGAGCAGCCAGAGGACTTGGCCTACTCTCTCCACGCTGGCCAGACGGGTTGGAGAGGTCTCTTAGATGTTAAGCTTTGTCTAGCTTGTATTTCCTAAGTCGCCTTCTACGACATCCACGGGAAGACTTTTAGTGGTCCTATTCTACTCTGCCGGATACCACACGGCTAACCAAATAACTGTCCTCATTGTGATAACGAGCAAAAACTATCAGATAACCTATAAATGATAAGATTAAATGTAAGCTTTTATATAATAATTCGCTTTTTCAATTAATTTGATTTGCAGTCCAGTATATATATCTCTCGGATAGGCATGTAACATCCTCGTCTTCATCGTCACTTACCATCAGGTGAGATGGGAGACAAATTACTACTTCAATATTTAATAAAATAAAAAACAAAAATCGTTACCAATTCGTAAAAATATTAATGACCAAAAGATGAAAACAAACTGATACCGTCTTATTATAAAACGAGCACTATCTTTAGTACCTAGTTTAAATCATTACCCGACCAAAATAAGTCGACACTTATTACTTTGACATTGTCAGCTGTCATTTTAAATTATATTGGTCGGATAATGGTTTAAACCAGGTACTAGAGTTAGTTCTCGTTTTATGATAAGACGGATAGTATAGATCGATTGTAGTGTATAGACTATTCTAGAACTTAGTGAGAGACCTGGTCGACCATCCTCCCCCCTCCCCCCCGTCATTGTCCCCCTGCCAACTCCATGAAATGCCGGCAAAGCTCCTGTCACACCCTGGTGTTGCAGTTGTCCATAGGTAGCGTTGATCACTTACCATCAGGTGACACCCTATAATATAATTAAAACGCCGCTTGAGCTTTGTACATAGCATATCAACGTATGTACGTTTGTTCGCAGGCCAAGAAACCCAAGACGCGAGTGGAAGCCGAGAAGGAGATACTGGACGCGGAGCTAGACTTGTTCACTAAGCAACAGGTTTGTTGACACTACTAATTCTACTTAGTTTTCGTTGAATATCACTGAGTTGTTAAAACGGCTTAGTCTCGACTAGAGATAGGCAGCGGGAAAAACTCCGGGAAGGTTAAAATGGGAAGGAAGGAAAAAAACAAATAAGTGCCCATTTATTCCCGTACTTTCTAAAAATTCCCGGGAAGATATAGATTAGGTTTAAATTTCCTACTCCTCCTCCTATTATTAATAAAATATCGAATGGATATATAAAAAAAACGATGTAATTAAACAATATGTTTATGGCTAACTCCGTGGCGCAGTGGTTAACACGCCAGCCTGCGACACGGAGTGCCCGGGTTCGATCCCCGGCCAGGTCAAGATGGAAAATGATCTTTTTCAGATCGGCCTGGGTCTTGGATGTTTCTCTATATATGAATTTGTTATAAAATATAGTATCGTTGAGTTAGTATCCCATAACACAAGTCTCGAACTTACTTTGGGGCTAGCTCAATCTGTGTGATTTGTCCGTATATATTTATTTATTTATTTAACTCTTTTTTGCTATAAATTCTACTCACTTTTGGTTGAATATTACTGAGTTATTAAAACGGTTTAGTCTCGACACTATTTTTATAATTATAGCACGATGCAGTCATCAATTTATTTCATATTATTATTCTACTAAACAACAGGTTAACTCTTTTTTTTTATTAATTTAAATAAAATCACTTTAATACGGTATTATCGCGTATATTACATTATTTTTACACCTAACGTTTCGAAAACTTTACAGTTTTCATGGTCGCAGGTAGACTAAGTTGACATTTGTCTTTGTGTTATAAGAACTATACAAAACTACCGCCTACAATATTGATTGATTAATAATAATAATAATAAAATAACTTTATTTTATCTTCACATTGCGAAAGCTCTTAGTAACTAGTGATTTATATTATAAGACTAACCTATGACAAGAACTTGCAAGCCTTGTGAAGAGACTAGTTCCTGAAATAGGTCTCCTAAGAGACCTGTACTACAGGTAACTAGGCCCCTCCCTTGGAGTACTTGTTACAGTCATTGGCGCTTAAAAAACTAATGTCGTAAACCATATTGATTACGTTCCGGATCTACGCAGTATTGGCTCACGGTGTCTTTCTTTTTGCTATAAATTCTAATCACTTTTGGTTGAATATCATTAAGTTGTTAAAAAGAGTTCGAAGTTTATTTAACAATATTTATACAGGAGGGCCAAGATGTGACGGAACTGCTGAAGAAAGTCGCCGAGCTGAGAAGGCAGATGGCCATCAATTTCCCGTCGGTGCCTCCCAGCAGAAAGCCTTACTCCAGGTTAGTTCAGTTGTATTTACGTCATCATCATCATCATTACAGCCGCTAATAGTACACTGCTGAACAGGTTCGTGGTAGAGCCACGCTACCAGCAAAAAAATAACAGCCTCCGTGGTCCAGTGGTTAAGGCGTTTGCCTGTTGACCCGGAGGTCGTGGGTTCGATTCCCACCGGAAGCATACTTTGAGTTGTTTCCAGTTTGGTTAGGACCTTGCAGGCTTGAATCACCTGATTGTCTGACAATTAAGATGATTCCGTGCTTCGGAAGGCACGTATCTGGCAGTCGTTAAAGGAACCACGTCAGAGGCCGAGAGGCGGTTTCGAAGAACTCTGACACCAGGGTGTTAATGGTCGATTGACCGTGACACCTACTCGAAATGATGATGATGACCAGCAAAATGAATTGCTAGTAGCATGAATGGGCCGGCCCGTCTGGGGAAGTACCACACTCACAGAAAATCGACATCAGAGTAGAAGCTTTACCGCTTCGATAAGTGGAGCCGGAGGCGCATCCTTCCCCCACCCCTGCTCATTTCCTTCCCCAAACTCCTTGAAAGGCTGGCAACGCACCTGTCACACCCTGGTGTTGCAGTTGTCCATGGGCAGCGGTGATCACTTACCATCAGGTGACCCGCTCGCTCGTTTGCCGCCCTATAACAGTAAAAAGGAGTCCTTGGGACTCCTTGCTCCATGGGAGGATATCGCCATACTCACCACGCTTGGCAGGCGGGTTGGAGAGTGCAGTTTTTGTGGCGTCTTGTGTTTCCAATGCTCCTGAAATGAAAACAAATAAACTGATACCGTCTTATTATAAAACGAGCACTATCTTTAGTACCTAGTTTAAATCATTACCCGACAAAAATAAGTCGACACTTATTACTTTGACATTGTCAGCTGTCATTTTAATTTATATTGGTCGGATAATGGTTTAAACCAGGTACTAGAGTTAGTTCTCGTTTATGATAAGACGGATAGTATAGATCGATTGTAGTGTATAGACTATTCTAGAACTTAGTCTGAGACCTGCCGGCCTATTCGCTAACTCAGTGTACAACGATTTGATAGTCACTTCAAAATGCATTGCGTTTTATATACTTTAAATAAAAATAATCAATCATACGAAAGCCGCAATGTATTTTAAAGTGACTATCAAAACGTTGTACACTGAGTTAGCAAATAGGCCGGCTGGTCGACCATCCTCCTCCCCCCCCCCCCCCCATCATTGTCCCCCTGCCAACTCCATGAAAGGCCGGCAAAGCTCCTGTCACACCCTGGTGTTGTAGTTGTCCATGGACAGCGGTGATCACTTACCATCAGGTGACCCGCTTGCTCGTTTGCCGCCCTATAACATAATAAAAAGGAGGCTCTCCCAAGGACTCCTTGCTCCATGGGAGGATATCGCCATACTCACCACGCTTGGCAGGCGGGTTAGCGAGCGCAGTTTTTGTGGCGTCTTGTGTTTCCAATGCTCCTGCCCATCGCAAACATTTTTAAGCTGGGGAAGGATAGGAGTTTGTTGGATTTGGGAAGGGAATGAAGGTTGGGATACTACTCGCTGGATCATCATCATTTCGAGTAGGTGTCACGGTCAATCGACCATGCACACCCTGGTGTCAGAGTTCTTCGGAACCGCCTCTCGGCCTCTGACGTGGTTCCTTTAACGACTACCAGATGGCAGCCGGGACCACCGGCTTAACGTGCCTTCCGAAGCACGGAATCATCTATATTATCAGACAATCAGGTGATTCAAGCTTGCAATGACCTAACCAGACTGGAAACAACTAAACAAAGTATGCTTCCGGTGGGAATCGAACCCACGACCCCCGGGTCATCAGGCAAACGCCTTAACCACTGGGCCACGGAGGCTGACCACTCACTGGATGAATGGGGGAAAAGCGAGTAGCAGCTCGGGAGGCTGGGCGCCGGATCCGATGCCATACCTGCTACCACCGGACAGACAGTTGAGGATGACACCCGTTACCAAGTGTTTACGTAAGATGCCTTTTGGCAAGCTTTTATATATACACCACACGGCTGACTGTATCCTTATCCTTATCCTTACTAATATTATAAATGCGAAAGTGAGTTTGTTTGTTTGTTTGTTTGTTTGTCACGCTTTCTATTCCCGAGGGATCGACATTGACGCGGGCGGAGCCGCGGGCGAAAGCTAGTAACTAATATGTCCCAAATTACATGGTTGGAATCGTTAATGAATTTGCGGAATATTATGGAAATAAGAAAAAAAATAAAAATTAGCCGTGTGGTATTGTAGAATAATCCAAGTGTTCCCGTGGATGTCGGAGAAGGCGACTTAGGAAATACAAGCTAAACAAAGCTTATAAACATCTAAGAGACCTCTCCAACCTGTCTGGCCAGCGTGGAGAGTGTAGGCCAAGTCCTCTGGCTGCTCTGGCCAAGTATGGCCCTAGTAGTTCAGAGAGGGTCGTGCTCCTGTAGTGGAGACTATAAAGGACCTGATGATGATGATGATGAAGCTTTTATATAGTTTCACCTGTCCCGATGTTTGTCTGTAATCAAATCTTGCAAGTTAAATTTGATCCACTTCCCGGTTACCGATTGAGCTGAAATTTTGCATGCATGTGTAAATCGGATGACGATACAATATTATGGAATCGTTGCGCTGGTCTGATGATGGAGTCGGAAGGCCATAGGAACTCTTAAACTAAACAAGGTACACCAATCGTGTTTGGGCTCATTTGATTTGTCTTGGAAAGCACTTTACAGTGTGGATTTATTTTTAATAAAAGCTTGTCACCAAAGAAATATTTTTACAAAAAAAACTTGTATCAGTTTATAACATTGATAGAAAAAAATGGGAGAGACCTATGTCCAGCAGTGGACTAGTATAGGTTGATGATGATGATGATAGAAAAAAAACGTTTAAATAACCACTTTGATGTATACATTTCTTCGATCATTCCATTACATTATATACTATCACGTTTTTTTCCTTACGGGGTAGACAAGGCCCAGGTCTTTAAGACCTAAAAGCCACATTTAGCATGTTGGTGGGCGTTAGATAGAAAACGGAATCAAAATAGTGATGGGTTGCTAGCCGCATCGCCTACTAACATGACTCGTCAAATTTTCGCACATACCCTGGAGCGGCTTTTACGATCTGCGCGGGAATAGACGCAGCAGCTACATTCTACGTTTTTTTCTTTATTCGCAGACCAGCCTGCTTATTTGCTAACTTACATAGTGTTCAATGTTGATATTCACTTTTTTTTTACTAATTATTGAACTAGGCATTTGTCTCCCATCTTACCTGTAAGTGACGATGAAGACGAGGATGTTACATGCCTATTCAAGAGATGCCCATTTATTCTACCCATTCATTCACTTGAAAATATAATCAATCATACAAAAGTTTCAATCATCATCATTTCGAGTAGGTGTCACGGTCAATCGACCATGTACACCCTGGTGTCAGAGTTCTTCGGAACCGCCTCTCGGCCTCTGACGTGGTTCCTTAACGACATAAAGCTTCAATGTATTTTGAAGTGACTATCAAAACGTTGTACACTTAGTTAGCAAATGGCCCGGCAGGACGGAAGATATCTTTGAACAAAATAAAGATATGACAATTTTTTTTTCATCATTATCATCAGGTCCTTTTTAATCTCCACTACAGGAGCACGACCCTCTCTGTACTACTAGGGCCAGAGCAGCCAGAGGACTTGGCCTACACTCTCCACGCTGGCCAGACGGGTTGGAGAGGTCTCTTAGATGTTTATAAGCTTTGTTTAGCTTGTAAGTCTTCCCATGGATGTCGTTAGAGGCGACTTAGGAAATACAAGCTTAACAAAGCTAATAAACATCAATGAGACCTCTCCAACCCGTCTGGCCAGCGAGGAGAGTGTAGGCCAAATCCTCTGTCTGCTCTGGCCAAGTATGGCTCCGGTAGTACAGAGAGGGTCATGCTCCTGCAGTGGAGACTAAAAAGACCTGATGAAGTTGTAAAGTTATTATTAGATTTGAATGTATTCATATTATTTTCAATACCAAATGCCTTCTCTTTCAAGCTATCGTATTGTGAAGAGAAAACTTAGGTAAGAGTTTTCGATACATAGTTATCTTCCATATATAAAAACCGACTTCAAAATTAAAATGGGACCAATTTGAAATCATATCATTTGAGAAAAAGAATTCTCAAAATCGGTTCATGAATGACGGAGTTAGGAGGTTACAAACATAAAAAAGTACAACCAAATTGATAACCTCCTTTATTTTGAAGTCGGTTAATAATTTAATAAACGCGATATTAATTGATTAATTTAAATGTGTAACAATAGTGAAAACAAGTATAAAGAATCTTTACTTACTTGCTTACTAAATGCTGTGGGTACTCAAAAATTTTTTTTGATGTTCTCATACAGAATTACCAGGCGGCCGAACATTTTTGTTTGAAAATGTAATTTTTTTAGTTCCCATCTTTGATCCCATAGCAAAAGTTTGTATCGATGGGCTGAATCACCCCTTCCAGGTTCGGACAGGGTTTTGTTTACATATCGTATATGTCGTAGGCCGGTATATGCCGTCATATTTTGATTTGGCTGCCTAATTACCGCCATATCGCTCAAAGCATAACGTTTGACGATTTGGCCGTCCATACTAGGCCAAATCGATTCTCTACAGAATGGATTATGTACTGGTGGACGAAAAATGTTGATCACCCTTTTCGTCCACCAACTCACTATTATCACATTTATTACCAATATTTTCAGTTTCTTGTGACGCCGCTTTTTTTCTGCACGTTGACTGCCACATGAAATGAAAGAGCGCAACAGCGCCAAAGCGTCGTAAAGTGGAACTACATCACGATGCGCCCAGGCATATCATGATACTGCCAACTATATCTCGATGCGGCCAACTAACTGAATGAGAATATCGACAAATAGGCTGGTTTCATCCAAATTTACATTGGGCACATCATGAAATTATTAGCCAAATCAAAATATGGCGGCGCATAGCGATCTGGCCAGGCTTAACGCGATCGGCCCAATTAAACGATCTGTCTACGACATATAGATAAACATTAAACATCCAGGTCAATCTGAAATCATTTTTCATCTTGACCTGACCGGGGATCGAACCCGGGACCTTCTTGACAGCCTGGCATAACCACTAGGCCACACACTAGGTCATCGAGTTAACAATGTACATTTTGCTCCAGCAGAGGCCGTTTCAACACAAGTTCGTACATCCGACCGCCCGCCCCGAAGCAGTTCACTCACAGTATGAACCAGTCGGTAGACCGCCGGCCTCGGGCTTTGCTGGTCTCTGGGTTCGAAGCTGATGAGCTGGACGCGTTGGTCACACACTTCTCGGTAAGTTTTCTACTACCACTGGAGGTTTTTGTAATCATTATCTTCTGCTTTATTCAGTTGTGGTAGAGCGACGCTACCGGCATAATTCATTTTCGCTAGAATAGAGGCTTAAAAGTTGACCAAATTATCAAAAAAAAAAGAGAGGTGTGGACACTCGCGCTAATCAAAGCGCTCGTATCTACCTGAAGTTGACGTATCGGCCGCAAGGTTAACGCGGTTTCCAAACGTTCCGAGAATTAGATTACGTTTTTTCTTTATAATTAAAAAGTATTTTGTTGGTTTTATATCGTTTGACGTTACGTATGATCATTATTTATCGTGTCCATTAATATGATACGTGATTTACCAATCAGGCTGTGTAAAAAAATGCATCTCAATAATTATCGTATTTGTTCCAGCAATTCGGCACGATAACCCACAAGGATGTCAACCTGGCCGTGCCAGAGTTAATGGTGATGTACGCGACGCGGGCCAACGCGGAACACGCAGTACAGGCTGGCAAACATTACAACGATAGGACGCTGTCGGTGAGTACATTAGGTTATGGGCTCAAGGCTCGGTGCATCAGGTTATGGTCCCAGATAAATTGCAAATGCTTGTTGTTCTTATTGTATAAATACTAAAAGGATATTATCATGTACGCGACGCGAGCTAACGCGGAACACGCAGTACAGGCTGGCAAACATTACAACAATAGGAAGCTGTCGGTGAGTACGTTAGGTTATGGGCTCTATTTGCGGAGCTCGGTGCATCAGGTTATGGTCCCAGCTGAATCGCCAAAGCAAGTTGCTGTGACTTGCTTTGGGCTCAATATCCTTCCATGCTGGTTTGGGAGCAAAGAAAAAATTTAGAATGTACCTAATAAAATATGGTGTAAAAATTCCACACGGGCGGGGCTTGAACCAGCGGTCTGTGTCTTTTAAAGTTTGTAATATCCTGTCGTGACATTTGTAAGTCTATGTAACATTCATAAACGAAAGGACGGCGCGACGCGTAATCTTTCTTTGCGATGTCTGTAGAGTTGTTAACATTCAATCAGGTACCTAATTATATTTTAGTATGAAAGTAAAATCTAACAAATTATTAAAAGTCATTGTTTTTAATTTTTAACTGCGCTGTGTGGTATCCGGCAGAGTAGAATAGGACCACTCCAAGTCTTCTCGTGGACGTCGTTGAAGGCGACTTAGGAAATACAAGCTAAACAAAGCTTATAAACATCTAAGAGACCTCTCCAACCCGTCTGGCCAGCGTGGAGAGTGTAGGCCAAGTCCTCTGGCTGCTCTGACCAAGTATGGCTGTAGTAGTACAGATAGGGTCGTGCTCCTGTAGTGGAGACTAAAAAAGACCTGATGATGATGATGATTGTTTTACTCGTCTTGTCTACAGATAACGTGGGTAGTGAACCCAAAACTGCCTACGAACCTGCCCTCGAACACCGAGCGTCCTCAGAACAACACCAACGGTGAAACAACGCCGCAGGAATCTAAGGAGGTTGAGGTAAGACCTTTGAGATTGTTGACGTGATCATCATCATCATTTCGAGTAGGTGTCGCGGTCAATCGACCATGCACACCCATGCTTCGAAACCACCTCTCGGCGTCTGACGTGGTTCCTTTAACGACTACTAGATGGCAGCTGGGTCCACCGGCTTAGAGTGCCTTCCGAAGCACGGAATCATCTTTATTATCAGACAATCAAGTCATTGATACCTGCAATGTCCTAATCAAGCTGTAAGCAACTAAACAAAGTATGCTTGCCATGGGAATCGAACCCACGATCCCCGGGTCTACAGGCAATCGCCTTAACCACTGGACCACGGAGGCAGTTGACGTGATAACGACTTATAAATCGACTAGTTTTCGCCCGCGGCTCCGCCCGCGTCAATGTCTATCCCTCGGGAATAGTAGTTTTTCCCGGGATAAAAGGTAGACTTATGTCCTTCTCCGTACTCCAGAGAACTTGTATGCAAAATTTCATTATGATCGGTTGAGTAGTTACGGCGTGAAAGCGTAACAAACAAACAAACAAACAAACTCACTTTCGCATTTATAATATTAGTAAGGATTGCATTGGTCCCATAGAAAAAGTTATTCATAAGTATGGCTCCGGTAGTACAGAGAGGGTCATGCTCCTGCAGTGGAGACTAAAAAGACCTGATGATGATGATGACGATGATGATGAATGATGGGTTGAGTCACTCCTTCAAGGGTACAAAACGATCAAAATTTCGTGTAAAGCATTTATTTTGAATTTTTCCTTTAGTATATTTATTGTTGCAGTTTTTCTTATCACAAAACTACTCTTTTCAATCAATATCTTGTTGAAATATATTCACTGACTCGTCTTCGGATTGTATCCTAATCCTATTCTAACTAATATTATAAATGCGAAAGTGAGTTTGTTTGTTTGTTTGTTACGCCTTCACGCCCTATCTACTGAACTGATAGTCATGAAATTTTGCATACGCGTTCGGGGTTCGGAGAATGACATATATATATTTATATATTATATTATCACGTCTTTGTCCCTTACGGGGTAGACAGAGCCTAAGATCATAAGACCAAAAGGCCACATTTAGCGTATTCGTGGGCGTGAAGGTGGAAAATAGAATCAAAATAGTGATGGGTTGCTAGACGCATCGCCTAATGGGAGAATGACATAGTGTACATTTTATCTCGGGAATAATACTGTTTGACGCGGGTAGTTAAGCTAGTACAAAATATTCTCAAAAATTTCTCTCATTATCGCTTCTGTAGCGCGTCAGGGATGTTCGCAGAAGCACGCGTAGATTGCTTTTACGCTACAATGCGGAAGAGATGCGTGTCCCTCGTGCGTCGGGTGCGGGACAGTGGCAACAGCATCCTGACTATGATCGCTAGTAGGCGAGATTGCGGTTATGTCAACCATTGCCGTGACACTTCAGCGGGACTGGTACGGCAGTGGGACGCTTAATGTTGTCACTAGGTTAAGAATTTTTTACTAACACTTTAAGCATAAGTTATACTAACAATTTTGTGAGACTTGTTTCTTGAATAAATAATATTTCATTTATTCATTCATTCATTATCTAGCAGCAACCCCGGTCGGTGTCAGAAGACGTGCTGCTGCGCTTCGACGAGGAAGAAGACGAAGACGCCGAGGACCGCTCGTGGCGACGTTGACGACCAGCCGGCCGGTAGGCGACACGAGCACGCACGACGACGCACGACGACGCACGAGGACGCACGGCGGCGCACGTTGTGATGTTACTTTTCCTTAGAGACTTTGTTGGTTCTAGGCATAGATCTATCGCGTTGTCAGTCGATGGAGGGTTAAAAAAACTGGTTTACGGGTTAACCTTACTAAATTATTGTTGGATTGTCTCAGTTAAAACTAAACGCTTCTCCCTTTTAGAGTTTTTATTCGATCGATTGTCACAGTGCTGCCACAATGTATTAAGAGCCCGCCATATGCCAGGCGGCGTGGCGATACAAACGCGGATGGTGTAAACGCGTTGGCTACTTTGGATATTTTCGTTTTTTAGGAATATTCAAGGGTTATTCGAAAAAGAAAAACATATGATGCCTGCCTTATCTGTAATGCAATAATAATCAAAAGTTTCAAGGTTAATTTTAATGTATTTGGTGAATAATGCTGTATACCGAGTAAATTAGACGTGATTTGGAGGCAACTTTGCAATTTTTTTCTATCGAGGAAATTTAACGCAATCGTGTTTTTGAGTCAGATAGTTACCAGAGTTACTCCTGAACTTTGCTGCATTTTTATTTCAACTTGAGTATTTAATTATTATTGATATTACAGTCAATCATGCAAAGCAGTGAGGTAGTACGGGCCCCTAAGTATTTAATGATACCCTTATCGAGTAAGACTTTGATGTCTGACTTTTAGTTAAACGCAGCAGCGACGAGAGGATAATACTTCATTGTAAAGTCTTGCTTATCGTAAGGCGATGGTACTGTGAATTCGATATCAAGAAACTCAGGTTTGTTAAGTATGGCAGCATTTGCGTCAGTTATAGGATAACACGTCCGCCCTGTCGTACTTTCGATGCACATCGTTGATCGACAAGTCTAGTAGTTTTATATGTTATGATGTTTAATGAGTATTAATGCATTTGAGAAGCGTTTAGTTTTAAATAAGACAATCTATACTATAGTAATCTTATTTTAATGTCAAATAAGGTATTTGTCAGAGTGTTCTGTTGATAATTTCAATGAAAAAGTGCTTTGTTACGATATAGTTTGTCCGCAAAGAAATCTCATGGTTCTAAATGTGACTTACATGCTCTGAACTTTCAGTGAAACAGCTATAGTAAGTGCCAGTTCGCAAGTCAATAGCGGTCATTGACATATAATCTGATTGGCTTATTCATTTGCGCACTTTTTTTTATCGCTACCTTGTTTGCACTTTCGTTTTCTATCTTTACGCCCAACGACACGACAAATGTGGCCTTTGGGTATTATGAGCTTAGGCTCTGTCTACCCCGTAAAGGATAAAGACGTGATAATATGTATATATGCGTAATTCGATATAATTCAACTGTGAGAGCGAGAGAGTGATAGTAAATGTACGTGAATGAATGAGATATAGATATGTCAATGTGCGCCGTTTATTGAACTGGCTGAACTACAAGTACATAAAATTTAATGGGATGTGATTAAAAAGTTCAAATATTAATTGAAAAAATATCATGTCTGGTAGATATTTATATATTAAGTAAATTTACATTCTTCATTGGTTTAAATTGAAGATTTAAATTCTTATTATACTAGTTGCCAGTTGGCGTGTCAATAAAGGATATTGACCTTATCTAAGTGTCAGTTGCGTTCATATTGTGCTAATCAGTGAGCAGATTTCGTGGTTTCACGTGTTCTCAACTTCTAAAGTTTACGATTTCTACAATGGTACATAGGTTTGTTGACAACTATTCACCATATAATGAAAAGATAAAAGCAATATTCACGAAATATATCTTTTTTAACACCTTAGACGCCACGTCCTTCTGGTATTAGTCAAATTGAAAAAAAAAACAAGCTTACGCTAGCGCCATCTAGTGACTCGTGAACAAGACTGCCACTATGCACTGCAGCGCCCTTACCGCCGCCCATAGTGGCAGTTAGTGGAACTAACAAGTCGTTATCTTATATCTGCTTATAGCAGGCCTTAACTTGGGTGAACAAACGAAGATGCTTAGTAAAGGTCAATATTCGGCTGGTCAATTGACTGTCCAACTGGACACTTTTATAATAATGACGAAAAATTATTGAACTTGTTTACCTGATATAAAGGTTCGCCTTGCCATGCATCGGCTCCTAGTCTTATACGTACGATTATAGGTAAGTCAAAACGGTCATAAAAACACCGACGGTCCTTTCAAGGGGTGACTCAACCCAGAATAAACAATTCTTCCTATGATCAATGGGAACTAAAATATATTTTTGAAATTTTTTTACAAATTGTTCGGCTGGTTTAACATTTGTATGAAAATGACGAATATTTTCAAGGTCCCAGTACCTGGAAATTTTTCATTACATATTTTCAATTTTTAATTGATTTCATATTGTTTTCAGTATTAATTTAAGTCATTAATTAATTGAATATTTATTAGTTGAAAAGTAGATGCAATAAATTCTGGTTCAGTTTACCCGTAGAATCTAATAGTACGGGGTGGGGGGGGGGGAGCCTAGAATGCTAAATGTATATTAATTCTCGAGCGTTATGGGGACCGATTGGACTTTAAAGATAATGTGATAGAAAGAAAAAAGGGTTATAAGATTTTTTCATTTTACCGGTGGGGAGAGGAGCTTAGTGGGTTTCAAAACAAAAATAATTGTCACATGAAAATTCTCGAGAGTGTCCAATTAATCATCATCTCAGCAACAAGAAGTCCACTTCTGGACATAGGCCTCCCCCAAGGATTTCCAATGCGACCGGTCGGCTGCCACATTATAAGTTGGCTTTTTAAGATACCAAAAATTGTGTCATAATTGCTATGACACCTGACAATTTGATCATGACGTCAGGAGTGTAACAAAAACGCAGAAAAAAAAATACCAGTATATCCCCGTGCGTGGCTTTTTCTTAATATTTTATTTTTATTTTTTTATGGTTTTCACTCGTAACGTATTTAGCCAGTATCAAGTATAAATGAGTTTTCCCGCGCTTTTTCTAAGTCCTGTTAATCAATGAAATGATGGTGTAGTTCATTTTGTTGATTCTACGGAGCTTCTGACGACAATTCCCGCGAATCCACTGGCTTGATCACAGACGACGCAACGAGGCGGACAACGACCAGCCCAAAAGTAAATCTCACTACAGCCGCACTGTGACAGTTTTTCAGTTACTAGTACTCTACTGCGTTTATAACACCGAATTACACCAATTTCACATCATAAATCTCACTAGAAACAATTTACAAAACAATCCAAAACACAAGCTGTGCAGTCCGCCGAAATTCCCGCCAAGAACTCCTCTTACTTGGACGACTTATTACTTGGAAAGAAATAATTCAAGAAAAACTGAACCACATAAATCCATATGTTGCCAAAAAACACAACCCCCTATATAAAAGTCAAATATGGGGTGGAGGTAGTCATACAGTGTCCGAGGTATCCCTCATATCTTAATCTGAAACTCTCGAGTAAACCCCAAAATCCCCCCTTGGGCTCCCCAACTAGCTCGTTTATCGAAAACCTATAATCGTATGTATTATAAAAAAAGTTCCTAGACCATAGATTCTTATGACATTTCTTAATATTCTAAGTATTATACACGCAATATTTATAATATATTTATTATTGAAGAACTATTTGTATAAGCTTTTGAAGTATTCGTTTCAATTTACGTAGATTTAGACTATATGCACACTTGTTATAATAAGTTATCTTCAATGGGGCTGATTCAGAATCGGAAGCACGTCTGGGTTATTTTGTACTTACCCCATGCCTTACTCACCCACACGGTGTATTCCGAAGAAGGACTGCATGAGCTTCAGAACATCGCCCAGTGCGTAGTGCCTGTAGTCAGGATAAGCTGATCCTAAGAGGTCCAAACGCTTAGCAGCCAACGAGTCACAAAGACACAAAATTACATAGGTTACAAGTACCACGTTTAGCGCCGTTTTCTATTAAGTAGAATAGCGCCTATCGCCCACTCAAATTAAAACATTAATGAAATAACGACATTATTGCTATTACATTCGATTTAAAATCCTATAACAACAGGACTTATGGTCGCTCATAATACTCGTAATAACCTACCGCCGACTCAAATCGAATTAAAACATCAGTGGAATAACGAACTTATTGCTACTAAATAAGATTTAAAATCCTAAAACAACAGGTACATAAGATTTAGAATCCTATAACAACAGGACTCAAGGTCGCTAATAATACTCGTAGCAATCTACCGCTGACTCAAACCGAATTAAAACAGCAGTGAAATAACGAACTTATTGCTACCACATAAGATTCAAATTCCTCAAACAACAGGACTCGTGCTATCTCGCTAATAATACTCGTACGGCGCGGCGCTGCAGCGAACTCCAGACATGGCGCACGGGCGGATTTTTATTTGAAATTAATAGATTTATGTTCTGTGTCGTTTTCAACAGTCACTAAGATGACTAGCTCCGTGGCGCAGCGGTCAACACGCCTGCCTGCGACACGGAGTGACCGGGTTCGATCCCCGGCCAGGTCAAGATGGAAAATGATCTTTTTCAGATTGGCCTGGGTCTTGGATGTATATCTATATATGTATTTGTTATTAAATATAGTATCGTTGAGTTAGTATCCCATAACACAAGTCTCGAACTTACTTTGGGGCTAGCTCAATCTGTGTGATTTGTCCGTATATATTTATTATTATATTTATAAATTCACAGAAAACGCCTTGTCACATACAAAAAAAAAGGTTTTACTCCGGGAGTGAAAACTCGCCTTTGCGGCGGTCTCAGGTCACGTCCGTCTTACGAATTTTCGATCAGGTCACGTGTCCTGACGCGAGTTTAATATTTTCACCCATGCCAGAAGTTCGCACTTCAAAAAATGGAAAGGTTACACATAGTAGAGACCTAACTCTTAGGGCCCGTGTCATAATTTTTTTGGTCATCATCATTTCGAGTAGGTGTCACGGTCAATCGACCATGCACACCCTGGTGTCAGAGTTCTTCGGAACCGCGTCTCGGCCTCTGACGCGGTTCCTTTAACGACTACCAGATGGCAGCCGGGAACACCGGCTGAACGTGCCTTCCGAAGCACGGAATCACCTTTATTATCAGACAGGTGATTCAAGCCTGCAATGTCCTAACCAAACTGGAAATAACTAAACAAAGTGTGCTTCCGGTGGGAATCGAACCCACGACCCCCGGGTCAACAGGCAAACGCCTTAACCACTGGACCACGGAGGCTGATATTTTTCTGGTACTAGCAAGTGTGCGTATAGTCATAGAAATCCTTAGTGAGCTGGTAGTGTTTCGTTCGTTATGTGTTTTAGGGTAGATATACAACTATATATATCTGATAACACCAATGTCACCGGGAATATGACTGGTTGCATAATATAAAGATTCTTATACAGCGTGGTTTACGAAAAAACGGTTAATTTTGTATGAAAATTACATTTGGAACCATTTTAGGTTCTCTACTGTTTTAACTCGTAATCAAACCATGGGAGCATAGCTCCCACGTTAAATTGAACCTTCTGTCCTTCACATAAGGTTCAAAACCAATGAAATATTTACACCGATGATTAAGGCTTAATAATATCACTACATCAAATCTTCCGGAAAATCCTCGGAACGACTAAAAACACCGACGGAAGCTGGAGAGTCCGTAAGAATTCGGAGATAGAGATGCTGGTGAAAGAGCCAAATATAATTGGAGTGTATAAATCCAGGCGCCTACGCTGGCTTGGTCATCTCGAAAGGATGGAGGAGGATCGGAGCGTCAAATCAGCGTATTTGGGGAAGGTTTCGGGTAAACGCCCGGTTGGCCGCCCTCGATATCGCTGGAGTGATACAGTACAAGCTGATCTGCGCGATATGAAGGCCGTTAACTGGCGGGACATCGCGCAGAACAGAAAACTCTGGCGCTCTCTCGTATCAGAGGCCAAGATCCACTTCGGGTCGCTGAGCCAGCGGAGTAAGTAAGTAATATCACTACACATTAGCATATCTCTCCTCCTTCCATGCTGGTCTGGGAGGAAAAAAAAACGATGAATGTACCAGCTGCTTCTCTTCCCGCGCAGATCATAAAAGCCGATCGAGGGAAAGGGCGAAATTTTGAGGAATCATATCAATAGGCGATGCGGCTATCAACCCATCACTATTTTGATTGCTCTATCCACCTATATGCCCATCAAAATGCTAAGCGTGGCCTTTGAGTCTTATGGACCTGGGCTCTGTCTATCCCGTAAGGGAAAAAGACGTGACACTATGTATGTATGTACATTAGCATAGCCTGTGACAGGCCGATGTCACTCCCAGTGTATCGAACGTACCGGCGACCACGCCGGAGCGGTAACACCACAGAAATATATTGAGATAGAACGGCGGTACATGCGTGTCTCAATCTTGCACGATCGTGCAAGATTCTTAAGCGTTCATTCAGTTAGCGCGCAAGTCCCGACTTGAACAAATGGTTTATTCTGCTGTTTTTAACTATAAAAACTTTTATCGTTCGTTTTGTATTTAATCTGTGCATCTCACATTACTATTTTGCTAGTAATGACGTCAGATTGGGGGCGCGGCTTATGCAAAAACTGGCACGCGCGTTTCCTTAGCAAAATCCTGGCATCGCCGTTCTATCTTAATATATCTCTGTGGGTAACACCGGGCAAATTCAGTAGTCACTTGTGTTCACCGACTTAATCAATTATGAATCGTTTATCCAGAGCTATAAGAATGAAATTGGCTTGCAATGGATTTCTGATATCTTAACGAAAAGGTGCGTTCTGACGCGAGCTAAATTACACCGTATCGCTTACTCTATTGAGTTGATATTTCTTTGAATACCTTTGAAAGGTAAGACATGTACGTAAGTACTAGTAGTTATTCTGTAACTAGTTTAATTTATATATACATTTGTAAAAATGTCGTTGCCACACTATATATATATATTATGCAATCATTCTTGTTTCTTGGTGCTCTTAGTAACCTCATATAAAGAGCAATAATAGTATAATTTTCTATGGTCTATACTAAGTGTTGTTTTCATAGTTGCAAAATCCACAGAAGTTGTTCATCTGACGGCACTGAACAACTTTTCTTTTCGAACATACAGTGTGTAATATAACCAACGACGTTCCCGTGAAGGGGTGACTCAGTCCGTCAAAATTAACAAATTTTTCTATAGGAGCAATGATGGGAACCATAAAAAATTGTCATTTTCATACAAGTGTTCGGCCAGCCGGGCAATTAGTATAAAAATGTAAAAAAAATGACTTCCCAGCATTGGTCCCATAGGAAAAGTTGTTCATTTTGACGAACTGAGTCACGCCTTCACGGAAACGTAGCTTTTTTACATTTACCTCTCGGTGTCTGTATGCGATTGAGCTGGCGAGCTCCGTGGCGCAGTGGTTAAGACGAGGACTCAAATGTTTGGTACCTTCGCTCGGCAAAGGACTGATCAAGTGCGCGCAAGGGATAGCGCTTGGCGGTTTAGCCCGTGAATGATGAGATAGGAGATAGTCTCGAGTCGCTCAAGGAAAAAAACGTAAGCGCCAAATTCGTTATTTCTATTTTATATAAAATCAGACCGGTTAATTGTATTTTCATATTTAAATTTTGATGAATTACTAATAACATATCTTTTAGTCTATAAAATCATTATTTCATTCATCGCATTTGAGCTACAATAACAAAAACTCTGCGAACGAAGACCATTTTTAAAAAAATATTTCTATCGAGAAAATTTTATCAAAACGTGTTTCCATCTTCAATTTTTGGAGATGAAATAGTCAAAAATCATATTACTTAGATTTGAAACTCCTAACTTAAGTATTTTGCGAGATAAATAAGGTTCAGAACGACCTTATTTACAGTGGTATCGCCTTAACACGCCAGCCTGCGACACGAGGGCCCCGGGTGCGATCCCCGGTCAGGTCAAGATGAAAATGATCTTTTTCAGATTGGCCTGGGTCTTGGATGTTTATCTATACATGGTGCAATTTTTATCGTTTTAGACCCTTAAAGGGGTGACTCAGACCATCAAAATGAACAACTTTTTCTATGGGAACAATGTTGGGAAATAAAAAAAATCTACATTCCCATACAAACTGGCCGGGTGGCGGAATTCTCTTGTATGGAAATGACGAATGTTATTTGAGTTCCCAGCATTGGTCCCATAGAAAAAGTTGTTCACATTGATAGTCCGAGTCACCCCTTTAGGGGGCCTAAACGATCAAAATGTATTTGTTTAAATATAGTATCGTTGAGTTAGTATCCCATAACACAAGTCTCGAACTTACTTTGGGGCTAGCTCAATATGTGTGATTTTCCCGTATATATTTATTTATTTATACTCTTTGGATTTCTTAAAATTCCCCTCGATTCCGCGTCAATATAAATTAAACCTAACGCTCTGTCTACCCCGTGAGGAGTATATAGGACGAAAGGGTTCAGTGACGTCAATGGATACAAACTGTGAATTATGCGACTATTGAAAACAATTTATTGTAGTTTAAGAATTTAGGAGTACGGCTGGTAGGTAGAGCAATATTTATGATACCATATAAAAAAATATACAGGATTACTTTAATCTTTTGACCGCGAATGTCGGATAAATCTGCCATACATTTTCTATGAAAATGTTCGCGGTCAAAGGGTTAAAATCAACAATAACCTCACACTAGATAGCTTATATTATAAATAAAAACTTTTGTTCTGCAACTTCTGATAATTTGTTAGATTTACACTTCGATCAAATATAATGGTAGATACACGATTCGCGCTCGAAAGCACCGGTAAAACAGCGCACTAATCGAGTTTCGGAGCTGTTTTGTCCACAGTTTCAATAAACCGCGCTAGCACTCACACGTCTCGCGATGACGAAGGTACAGTGAAAAGATGCAAAAACTACGCGTCAAAAGTGAAAAAGAACGTTCACTTTTGACACGTAGTTTTTGCATCTTTTTTTTCAAGAAAGATGGAGTGTCATACTTTCAGTATGTACCGTTTTTGTTGTTGTTTGTAAGTATGCATGATGTTTAAGCTCGGGGATTATTTAAGCTTTATTTTGTATGAGACTGTGTATCTACCACTAGCTTTTGCCCGGGACTTCGTCCGCGGCAATTTCTGTTATTATGATAAATTAGTATATAGATTAATAATTTTCCCCCGTTTTCAAAACATTTTTTATTGATGCTTTGCTCCTATTGGTCGCAGCGTGATGTTTTATAGCTTAAAGCATTCCTCAATAAATGGACTATCCAACACAAAGAATCTTCCAATTTGAACCAGTAGTTCCTGAGATTAGCGCGTTCAAACAAACAAACAAACTCTTCAGCTTTAAAATATTACTATAGATTATATTTGATCGAAGGATTTACAGAAATAAATATTAATTTAATTTTCCGGTTGAATGTTATCAACTCTACGCGCATCGCAAAGAAAGATTACGAGCGAGCTTCGCGTCGTCCTTTCGTTTATGAATGTAACATAGACTTACAAATGTCACGACAGGACAATATAAAAAGTTAAAAAATATTTTTTATTTAATTTATGAAGTTATATCAGAATTCGTAGAGCAATCGTTGTTTATGGTGTTAGCTATCTCGTCTTGCGAGGTAATTAGTGTTTTACGATTAACCCTGTACAGGGTGATTTTAAACAGCCTGGAATTATTTTAATGACGAAATCATCATTCCTAATACAATATACATCCATAAGAAAAAGGTAATTTATGAAAAAATTGTCTTGCCATATAATTTTACCAGCTGATAGGTGAATTTGTATAGGAGGCCCAATTTGTTTTTATTACCTGTTGTTTCCTACGGGTGTAATATTCTATGAAATACTCTGATTCCGATATTAAAATAATCCCAGGGAATTAAAAAATCACCCTGTATATTCTACAACGAATACAGATTAACAAAAAAATATTATAACATCAATTCGTATGGTTCGTATACGTATGGTTTTCGAACACGAGTAATAATTCTACTATATCAATATTTTTAAAATGTATTCCGTAATCAAACAGCGCGGTGTTAAAAATGGTCCTTCAGCGCCGTGTATTTCATGGAACCTACAGAAAAAATATATCACATAAAATACAGTCTAACGTATGCGTATGGTTTTCGAACACGAGTAATGATTTAGTAACTACTAAATCAATATTTTTAAAATGTATTCCGTAATCAAACAGCGCGGTGTTAAAAATGGTCCTTCAGCGCCATGTATTTCATGGAACCTACAGAAAAAATATATCACATAAAATACAGTCTAACGTATGCGTATGGTTTTCGTACACGAGTAATGATTTAGTAATTCTACTATATCAATATTTTTAAAATGTATTCCGTAATCAAACCGCGCGGTATTAAAAATGGTCCTTCAGCGCCGTGTAAGTCATGGAACGTACAGAAAAAATATATCACATAAAATACAGTCTAAAGTATGCGTATGGTTTTCGTACACGAGTAATGATTTAGTAATTCTACTATATCAATATTTGTAATATGTATTCCGTAAGGGAAATGCAAAAAGCGCGGTGTTAATAAATGGTCCTTCAGTGCCATGTATATCATGGAACCAACAGGAAAAATATATCACATAAAAATATATCACAAATCGTTGGCGTTGTTATCTGCTTAAATCGTCGGTTGTGTAAAAGTCGTGTCGTGCCGTCGTCGCGTCCGAGTCGTGGCGTAGTCGCGTCGTTTGTAAATGTGTAAATATAGGTGAATACTAAACTGATCGAAATTTTTTCGATTTCAATGCCAGAGTATTTTGTTGGTAGGATAATTAATGACGTTTGTATCAAGAAGTAAGATGTTTGAGTGAAATGAGAGATAAAATGAGCTTTTTAATAAAAAAAAAAAAACATGCCTGTGCTGTCAAAAACGATATATGTCTGTTACACTCTGGGTCAGGCAATAATTTTACCGATAAATAATACATCCCAATTTGTGCAGGCATAAGTTATATATAATATTATAGATAGACCGGAAGCGCTGGCTCAGTGGGCGTGAGCATTATTAGCGCTTACGCATGTTAAGCAATATCGGCCGCTGTCTCCACTAGGATGGGTGACCGCAAGTGGCATAAAAATACCTTGAGCTCCTCCGTGCTTCAGAAGGCTCTTTATCCGTGGATTCCGGTCATCATTGATGGCATACCTTAAGCTATGTCAAATGCCTTTAGGCAGCTTTAAAAATCTGTCAGCAGTGATATATGAAAATCAGAGACAAAGTTAAAATAAAATAATAAATAACATGAAGATTCAAGTTTATTTTTGTCAATGAAAATTGTACTTTACTATGCAAGCCTTTTTATTCATTACACACATATAAAGCTCATTTTAATGTTATTCTTGTTTACGGAGTCTTGAACGAAATGGGTTGATATTGTACAATTTTATAAGAACACGAAGACTCAAGATTGCTTATCATAAATAGAATTTAAAGTTTATTTTTGTCAATGAAAATTGTACTTTATAATGCAAGCCTTAAAGCTCATACTTGAATGTTATTCTTGTTTTCGGAGACTTGAACGAAATGGGTTGATATTGTACAATTTTATAATAACACGAAGACTCAACATTGCGTATCATAAATACATTTTAAAGTTTATTTTTGTCACTGAAAATTGTACTTTACTGTGCAAGCCTTAAAGCTCATACTTGAATGTTATTCTTGTTTTCGGAGACTTGAACGAAATGGGTTGATATTGTACAATTTTATAATAACACGAAGACTCAAGATTGCGTATCATAAATACATTTTAAAGTTTATTTTTGTCACTGAAAATTGTACTTGACTGTCCAAGCCTTAAAGCTCATACTTGAATGTTATTCTTGTTTTCGGAGACTTGAACGAAATGGGTTGATATAGTACAATTTTATACTCTGCGCAAGATATCGTTAGAATTTCGATCTGTTGTCTAAAGCCATATTGGATTTGTGTTCGCGGTGAGTTTCTTGTTATTATTATTATTATTTCTTGTACTAGTATTATAAAAAATACTATTAATTAAAGCAAGAATATTGGTGTTGCAGATTAATTATAATTAAATGCAAAATGTATTTTTAACTAGCTTTTATAGCCGCGTTAATGTCGATCCCTCAGGTACATAAGAATTTCCCGGAATGTAAGGTACCCTCCTTCCCCGGGCCTCAAACAAACTCCATACCAAATTTCATCGTAATCGTTTCAATGGTTTAAGCCTAAAAAGTTAGACAGACAGAGTTACTTTCGCATTTATAATCATCATCATCTCAGCCGCAAGAAGTCCACTATTGGACATAGGCCTCCCCCAAGGATTTCCAATATGACCGGTTGGAAGCGGCGTGCATCAAGCGTCTTCCTGCGACCTTGGTTAGGTTGTCCGACCACCTTGTCGGTGGGTGTCCGTGGCATTTATAATATAAGTATGGATGTAAGTTTCTTTGAACAGTTATTAATTGTCAAATTTGACTTCTCAACAATTGTTGACGTCAGTAATTTTCGTATGGCTGTTTAATGCCGCTTCCAAAGCGGAGTGCAGAAGGAGCGGCAACAAAAATATTCAGAAGGAAATTTCTCCCATATTTTTAATCTTTCTCCACTCTCCAGGTGGAAGTACCATACTCATCTACGATTGAGTAGAAGCTATGCTATGCTTTGTTCGGTGAATGAGAGTCGGATGCCCATTCTTTCGTCAGTTTCTCCCCCCCATGTCCTTCGTTGAAAGGCCGACAACGCTCCTGTAACACCTTGGTGTTGCAGTTGTCCATGGGCAGCGCTGACCGCTTACCATCAGGTGACTTGCTTGCTCGTTTGCCGTCTTATGCCATAAAAAAATATTAGTCCTGCTACTAGCATGGTTTTTTTTTTTTTTATAAATTTATAATGGTATAATTTATGCATTGATTTTGAACTCTATTTCGAGAAATATAAAGTTTACTTTAGTGTATCCTCCTTAAGATCTATTCCCGGCTGATTAAAAGACATGTTTGCCATTTGGGATGAGAAAAATGAATCTTAATCAGGCTCCAAGCTTCCTTGGGCCACATGAAAGTGCCTTAATCGTCTCCGCACTGGGGTAGGTCGATGCCGACATAACTTGGCTAAATGGGGCTTTATCCAACAGGTGTAGTGCAGTGTCAATATGGTCACGACGACCAGACCATGTTGCACCTCCTTCCGTGCCCTTTGTGCCCCACCAGCTGCATCAAGGATCTATACTCTGCATCCGAAAGTGGTGTCAGAGTTGCCACATAGTAGAGGGACAAAATTTAAACCCTTGAACCCTCGACTCGAAAAAAAGAAGAATGTGGAAGTAACTTATATATAACATATTTAGGATGTTTCATAATACTTATACAAATTTACATAAGAAAATTCACCTCGGCTCACAAATATCAAGATGGCGTCGTTATTGTTGTTTTTAGCGTGTACATAAGCTAAGTAGCTTCCGTTTTAGTCAAAGTCTTAGCCTAGATGTTAGATTTAGGACGTGCGTGGGTATAGTCCTGTCGGTGAATAATTAGAATTATAGTGGACGCCAGATTGCGTGTTAAAGGGTTCATTGACCTATTATAGTCGGTCAGTTACGGCGTTAAATATAAACAATGATCTATTTACCGGTATGTCATTAGTGTATGGTTTTATAGCCGCCTCATTCGTCTAGTTTGGGGAGGTAGTAAAAGTGAACGTTATTGAAGCAATAACTAGCTGTGTGTCAAATGTGTTTCGGTCTCTTCTACCGAGTGAGATAGCAATATGATTGAAGAAGTGACAAGAAATATATGAAATACTACTTATTCATCGATGCAGGCTTTAGAAGATCGGCTTCTACCGTAGTCTACGTATGAATAATCGGTTTTTGTTTTTAATATTTTAATTTATAATAAACACTAATGGCTATTTTTCGGCTTTACGATATATTGAGAGATTTTAGCGTACGTACAAATATAAGATCAGTAAGAAACATTATATACATTATGAAATCTACAATTTTCTTAAGTGTTTGAATGTGTTATGGCCGACTGTGTCCTTATTATCTCTGTAAGAGTAAATAGGACAGATATTGTTTGAATTGGTTTAAAACCAAAATCTATGGGCGAATGTTATTCTTTTCTAACCTAGGTCATAATTTTAACATACTTGCACACTTTTTATCTTATTAAACAACCGATTTTGCAGTCTATACTAGATGCCAGTTGGTATGTGAGAAGGTACATTGGCTTTCTCCGTTCATCTCTTTCATACATTTTAATGCCATCTTAAACTTAGTTTTAATCTGGGGTCGACAGTACAAATGTATGCAAGTGACAGAATGTAGATGTGTCAATGACCCCTTTTCATATGCTGATTGGATAGTAGTATACTTATCTTTATAATTAAACTAATTGGTTAATGGGTACGATTTCAAAATAGGCTAATAAAATACGAATGTAATTGAATAGACTGCTACATACTAAATATTTGAGAGTTAATAACTATATATTTAGTACGTAAAGTATACAATAGTTGCGTTAAATAATATTACCTAAATCAGACGTCTCAGTCTTCTGGAGATTTTGATCGATACAGTTCGCAGATACGTTTCGTAGAATCGTAAAATTTTCGGTGAAACGAACAGGTTTTCTGATACGCATATCACCATCCAGCCTTCAAAGTCTGGTCCTATTCTTTGATCCAAGTATAAAAAGCTAGATACAATCCGTACGAACGAAATAAAGGTAAAATCGCATCCTATCTAAAAGAAAAACGCTGACTAGAAGTTTGGGCGTATATATTCCGTTTAAATTTGAATTTTGAATTCCGTAAGCTGTTACCTTTCGGAATTCGAAAATCATGCAGGTACACAATTTGAATTCCGAATGCGGACGGTCGTCAGCTTTTGAAATTCGACTTTATGGCATGAAAGTAAGGTTGGTTTTGCATTGATGTAGGTTTATGACACAACAATATCTATATATATTTATAATTGTGGACAGTACGAAGAGTAATTTTTGAATGAGTCTATGTATCTAGTTTTCTATACTTATCAAAGGTCTCATTAGTAAAAAAACAACGGGTTGCACTCCGCGCGGTAGAAAGAGAGGGGGATATTACTTCCTCTCCTACGCCGCGCCGGTGGTCTCAGCTCACGTGTCCGTCTTACGAATTTTCGATCAGGTCACGTGTCTTGACGCGAGTTCAACATTTTTTACCCATCCCAAAAAGTGCACAACGTTGCTAAAGGTTTTTTTACTTCAAAAAACTGTTCAATTGTTTTCCAATACCAGCTTATTTGGCAAGAAATCTTAGTGCTATCGATACGTGTTATCATAAAACCATATTTGATCAGTCAAAAATTATTGTGTACGGGTACACAATAATAGGCGTCCATAGGCTACGGTAACCGCTTTCTATCAGGTGGGCCGTACGCCTGTTTGCCTACTAAGTGGTAAAAAAAATATTTACTACGCAACGTATGAATCCTAAAATACTTTTTTTTACAAAATATGGGATTAATTTGAAATTAATATTGAGGTATTTTTCTTGGATCTTTTTCAACAGTTCCATCGGCGAATAGTTCTATGGAATTAGTGAGATTGTTTTTTCTCTGTACATCCATTTTATTATTGTTGAAAAAAATTGTCACTAGTTCCATGGAACTATTTGCCGATGGAACCAGTGAGAACTTTTTTTTCAGTAGTTCTATTGACTTGATAATATCAATGGAACTATTGAGAAAAAAAATTGTTCTATGGAACTATTAGCCGATGGAACCAGTGAGAAACCGTTTCTTGCGAGCTGTTTCTCAGTAATTTCTAACGTCAAGCAACTGTTTCTATGTTGTTTCTGTTAGAATAAATGAGAGTAGGTCGCGACGCCATATTTTGTAATTGAAGTGTCTCTAAACCATTTTATTATCACATTCAATAAATATCCTTTTAAACTTTCTTTTCTTTAAATCTGATATATGACATATATTTTTTTTAGTTTTCAAGAGTTACCTTATTCATAAAAAAATAACAGACGCTTATTAGCTATTTTGATAAAAATATGTTTTGTCTCGTTCTATCAATATCCAAAATTGTGGAGAGGAATAAGGACAAAACCTATTTTTACTAAAATAGGTTTAATGTGCAGTTTTTTTTTATGAATAAGGGGGTATTTTTTTTTTTACACTTATCATTAGTTTTAAAAACTAAGCTTTGATTGGTGCCCTATGGTGGGTGGATGTACCTATGGTATAGTCAAATACTAGTGTTTAATTTTTAATTATCTTTATATAATAACAGTTGTATGTCTGTTTGTATTTGTATATAGCTTCAGAATAAACATTTATTTGGAATTATGTGATCTCAATGATTTTGAAAAAAAAAGTAAAAAAATATTTTTTTTTGTATTTTTTTTTCAAAATTGTTGAGACGTTTCAGTCCTCTGTTTTATTATTATTAAGATATTTGTACATTATTATTAATTAGTCATAATTTTAGTATAATGTGTTACTGACTTAGATGTAAATCTTGTAAAAAAGATGAATAAATAAAAAGAATACACGCGTCGCAGAAAAAAAAGATCAACAAGATGGCGCGAAAAGATATTTTTTAAAGTCAGTGCATATTTTTGGGCGGTTGCGTAGCACTATTTTGTAACACAAGAAAAAAGCGACTTGTGGCTTTGAGTTTTGTTTTGTTTTGTAAAAAAAGAATGCTGTTAAAAAAAATTGCAACCGCCAAAATAAAAATGGTTCTGTGTTTCTTGACTATGGTCGATTGTTAAAAACAATAAGATTTACAAATAATGGTTAGTCTCGACCTCTTATGGCAAAGGAGTGAGAGGCGTACACTATTTTTTGTAATGTTGGAATAAAAGAAGAGAAGAGAAGAAAAAAACGAATATCTCAGCAATTAATAACAATGCGCAAATAACAATAACAAAGGCCTGTTCCTACAATTTAATTAAAATTTCTGTTTATTTCGTATAAATACTGTATAAATTTAATAAAAATCTTCTTATTATCGATAGTAACTAAGAAATAAATATAATCGAAGTGATATTTAGTGAATTTAATTGTGGAAAATCTGCCGAACGACATTGGATTATACAACTGTCATCCAAACAAAGGATTCGAATTTGTATTCGAAAACTGCTGATCATCATCACATAAACCTGGGAGTATACTGTTTTTATTCCTTTATTACAAGCTAGGAATCAACAAACAACAAATACACACATAGAAAACAACAGTTTCATAAACTGTCTTTCTTGATTTGGTTACATTTCATCTTTTTTTCATCAATTTACATATTTAGTGCTACACACGCAGTGCAAAACCAACAGTCATAGCCACGGGATTTTATTATTAGGCAGAGCGTAGTAATTATCCTAATACAGTGTGTACATTCATTCAGTTTAGTTACTTTGTCTTGTACCAATTGGAAAGTGAAAACTACCTCCCTTGTAAAATTAGTGTACTGAAAATAAAATAAGGTAACATTTATATATTATTATTACTTAGGGAGAGACCTATGACCAGCAGTGGATGATGATATATAATATGTTACTAAATTGCACACAAGTACATATATGGTAACCATTAGTTTATAAATAGTTTATACATTATTGATATCTGGTTGTTACTCTGGACTTGACATATCCAACAGTTGTCAAACAGCTTAATTTTTTTGGGTACGGATACTTATCTGTCTTCTTTTGTACATTGTTTTAATTATTTTCTTTTGTTAGTACTTATAATTACCAATTACATTACCCCAATATCTGAAATACATCTAATATCCATATATTAACATTGTGTAATAATTTTCCAGTTGCTGTTACCCCTGTTTCACAATGATGACTCGCAGAGCCACAGCAAAAGATCTAGAAATGAAGCTGAGGCAGGCGCTGAAAGAGCTCAAAGTGTCTCGCGAGGAAATCACACAACTATTGAGTGAACGGGAGGAAACAGAAGAGGAAATTGAAAAAATGAATGATAAAAACAAACAATTAAAAATTGAATGTAATATGCAGCATGTACAAATAACTGAATTACTGCATGATAACATAAGTTTAAAAGAGAAATTAGAACAGACTGTTCAGTGCAGTATGGTACACGAACAGGCCCTCAGTCGCATTAACGAGTTGGAACATAGCTTACACAAGGCAAATAGATCTGCACTCGAACTAGAACAACTTAAAGAGGATGAAATGTGTAATAATACACTGGCTTTATATAGTGAACTCGTAGAATGTGGCTCGGGTCTGCCCGTGGAAATACCTGCAAGTACCCCGCAGTCAACTTTCTTTATCTTAAATAGCCATAATAAAATAAAAAAATATGTAAAAATTAATAAAATCATTAAACGTACTAAGAAATTGCTCATTAAGCAAAAATGTAATAAAAGTCTTATCCAATTAAGAAAAGAGAAATTGTGTTTAGTTAATCAACTAAAACAAAGTGAGGAAAATCTTTATTTAGCAAGCCGTATATATGACACTGAGGTGTATGAATTGCAGACTCAAATTCACTCACTCCAAGAATCTTTAGATAGACTTACAACAAAATATAAGCTATCTATAAAAAACAATACAGAACAGTTTTTAGCAGCTGAGGCATTAATCGATTTGGCCAGCTGCAGGAGTGAACAATGTGATTCTGCATCTCAGACACCGTGTGACATTTACAGTACTGAAATCACCACTTCACCTTTAATTGACTGTAATCTTGACATAAAAGAGTGCACAAGTGGTAATTGTAGCTTGCAAACAAAGATAAGCACTATTGACAATTGTTTTAATAAGAAATTTTCATGTAAAAAATTGTTAATTTATTCGGATGAAGTGGGTCTAGGTCAGCAGTATTATGTATAATACTCTTAACTGTGGCTGTACAGTATATAACTCATGTTCACCAGGGGCTTCGTTCATTAATTTAATTAATAAAATAAATTGTGATTCCTTAGATGAAGATACCACAATTCTAATACTTTGTGGTGATAGTTTTTCTGTAAGAAAAAAAGACATTAAATTATGTATTGACAGGCTTCTTGAGCTGAATAATAAGACTAAGTGTAAGTACATGATATGTACTTTTCCATACTTGGAGACACCTGACTATACTAGAAATAAGCATATATTTGACCTCAATGTACATTTGTACAATTTGACGTACCGTCATAATGACGTAATTTTTTTATTAGATATTAATAAGTTTATTTTTAAACTTAAGTTGACAGGAGATACTTTGTACCTCCCATACCAGTCTAAACGACAAATTGCTACATTAGTAGCTTATAATTTACAAGACTCTGCCTCAGTACTTTGTACAAAGCAGAATATTGACATAATAAATAATGTTAATGTTGACATTACTAGTGTTAGTTGCTTAGCAAATTTAAACTAAACTATAAGACAACGGCCAGAGTCACGATTCAGCATTTTTCATCAAAATATGCAAGGCCTGGCCGGCAAACTATTAGAATTAGAACTCTTTTTAGATACCCAGTGTATTGATGTACTCTGCTTAACAGAGCACTGGTTTCAAGAAAAACATAATGTACAATTAAATTTCAACAATTATAGTATGACAAGCGTGTTCGCCCGGAAGGACACCATCCGTGGAGGCAGTGTCATTTTAATTAGAAATGGCTTAAAATGTAAAGAGCGAAAGGATGTAGTTGACCTTACGGTGGAACAGCAAGTAGAGTTGTCCTGTATTGAACTTGAGAGGTTTATAATAGTATGTGTTTACAGTCCTCCTTCTTCATGCTATAATTTACTAGAATCAATTATGGAGGATGTACTAAATAAAGTTAGCCAAAATAAACTCTCAATTGTAAAACATGTATATGTTTGCGGTCAACGAGTGTCGACAATTAGTTTTCGAGTTTTGTGCTTGAGATCGAGTAAGTCATGCTCACTAAAATGTTCAAACTGGTGGCGGCGTTGTGTGTCGGGTCGTCGAGTTCCCTCTAATATGGTTGAGCTCAGCGATGGCTGATCCATGCGTCAACTCGTGAACGGGTGCTGCCAGGGGGGACAGGTCTGCTCGGCCTCTTTGAGACTTTTATCATATCTGTTGTTGTTGCACGCTCGATCGCTAACATAACGTGTTCCACAAAAATATGTAAATTAAAATTGTATATAACATGACATCAAAAAAAAAGAAAAGAAAAATATTAAATATCATACAAAGCCCTTCAGGCAAGTAGGCGACCAATACTGTTGAAGAGTTTCTTTCGGCGTCTTCTTCTCTGCAGTGGTCGGTTCCGAAACGCTAGTAGTTTGTAGCTTTTAAACAAGAATTAATAATTTGAATATAATATAATAAGTATTATTTAATTTTAAAGGTGAATTGACGTGAAAAAGTGCCTGAAAAGGCCTATTTTCTGAATAAATCTTTGAATCTTTGAAAGGCTTGCGCCTGCGACACGTGGGTGCCCGGGTTCAATCCCCGGTCAGGTCAAGATGGAAAATGATCTTTTTCAGATGGGTCTTGGATGTTTATCTATATATGTATTTGTTATAAAACATAGTATCGTTGAGTTAGTATCCCATAACACAAGTCTCGAACTTACTTTGGGGCTAGCTTAATCTATGTGATTTCATGTATATATATTTATTATCCCCCTGAAGAATCGTTGGATTTCCAGAAAGAATTCTCTAGAACTCCAAGGCTAAGTGTGAGTCGTATTAGTACATACACTAAGGGATCCGTACAAAACCTTAGAAAGGGGGGAATAACGGGTTTTTTTTTTGATGAAATTAGCAAGCCAGGACAAAGCTCCCTGAATGCTCCGATCTATTTTGACTACAGATGGGCAAAGTACCGGGTTTAAACCCGGTGCTTTGGTAAAAACCCAATAAACACCCTTAAACACCCATAAACACCCAAAAAATCGGGTGTTTACTTAATTTGTGAAAAGCTTAAGTAATATAAAAAAATGTTTTAAAAATTACTTAATAATTTAAGCGTAACGTGAAATTCTATAAAAAAATATTTTACTTAGTAATTTTTATAGAGATTTACTGCTCTGAAACATTTTAGTCTATGGGTTTGAAGTGAGACTACCATGATTGCATACATGCCATCTAAGAACAAGGGAATCCCCGATCATAATGTATTGCATGACTATAGTGTAAGTGTAGTCACGGGGATTCCCCCATTCATCGAAGCTAAAGACTGGACGTAATCAAAACTGTCAGTCGCGGGTATTAAATGGAAATTATAGACGTGTGTGTGTACTTTGAGTGTAGCATTAACGTGTAAGGAGTAAAATAATAAAAGTAAATTGATTTAACTGTCTGTTTTTATAAGGGTAAGTGGATTTTCACTGTTAATTTTTTTTTTAGAAATTAACACGATTTTATTTGTCTTGTCTTGATAGTTGATACAGGAAATATTATTTTATTGGCTAACTTCATGTTATTTTAGTTCATGATAAAAATAATTACTCTCTTTTTAAATGAGAATATTTAGGGATTTATAAAAAAACACACATTTTCGATATCTGTACGATATTTTTACTTTTGAGGTCAGGGTTTACTGATTGAAATCAAAATCAACCAAACTGTTTTAAATAACGATTTATCACTATCACTTAGTATATAACAAAGTCGCCCGCTGTCTGTCCCTATGTATGCTTAGATCTTTAAAACTACGCAACGGATTTTGATGCGGTTTTTTTTTAAAGAGTGTTTGATAGGAAAGTTTATATGTACATTGCACCCGTGCAAAGCTGGTGTCCGGGTTGCTAGTATTGTATCATCCTTTAAACGAGCAATTCTTGTATATTTATTTATATGTATGTATATAAATTTATTTCTATGATCTCGGAAACGGCTCTAAGGATTTCGCTGAAATTTGGAATAACCCTCATATTCCAAATTTCAGCGAAATCGTTAGAGCCGTTTCCGAGATCATAGAAATAAGTTTATATACATACATTCGGGGAACAATCGAACTAGATTAGTCGATGTTTGGAAAAACGCGTGTTTTCGAGTTTTCATGCGTTTTTCTTTCCACGCAGAATGTGGTCGCTACTTTCGTTCTGCCGACCACTGTCCATCTGGTCCAGCGGGTTAAGACGCGGATGGCTAGAAACGAGTGTTACGGGTTCGAATCCCGCTCGGTGCATTACTTTTTTTTATTTGTACGTTTATGAATAATTTGTTTATTGTTTTAGACATGTTAAAAAAATGTAGCTTATATTTGAGATAACAATATCTATTTCATATAAATATAGATTATCACCATATTATAAAAAAATAGTAATAACCGAGCGAAGCTCGGTCGTCCAAGTACTTAGTTTTTAAACAGCAACGATTTAAATAGAATTAGATTTTTTATTATAAACAGAAAAAAGAAAATAACAAAACATTATTTTTCGTTACCTGTTGATTTCGTTTCTTAAATGTATATTGTTTTTTAGGTTCGATGGGGCGACCTAAAGATTTACGCATATGGGAGCACTACCGTACCTTACAACACAAGTCTGTTTCTTGCAAGTTTTGTAATAAGGTCTATAAATTTAGTAATTCTTCCAAAATGCTTCAACATCTTATTACTTGTCCAAAAACTCCAGAAACATTAAAGGACTCTATGAAAACTATAAAAGATAGCTTGTCCAAAACTAAAAAGCCCGAACTGCCAGAGATAAATTATTCTCTGCCAAGTATCTCTTCGTCTGGTAACAGTACAATGAATACTGAATTTCAAAACACAAATGATCAAGATGAAATCAAAACAGAATTAGCGAGAGCTATATTTGTAACAGGGACGCCATTATCAATGGTGCAACATCCTTTATGGATACAATTTTTTGAAAAGTTGCAACCAAAGTTTAAAATACCCTCCCGTAAAGCTTTAGCGACAAAATACTTAGATAAAATATATAGAGAGATGCGTAATGAGTTAGTTGAGGAACTAAACGCTTGTAATTACTTACACCTTCAATGTGACGGCTGGTCTAATGTAAGAAATGAAGGAATAATAAACTTTCTCATATCAAAACCTCAACCTGCTTACTTAAAAAGTTTGAATACAGAAAGTAATCCTCATACTAGCGAATACCTTAGTCAAGAAATTGAAAAAGTAATGAAAGAGTATGGATTAAATAAGTTTCTTGTACTTATTGGTGACAACGCTAGAAATATACAAAAGGCATTTCAATTAATAAAACTTAAATATCCACATGTTGTTCCTCTTGGTTGCTGTGCACATGTCCTTAACTTGTTATGCCAAGATTTCGTGAAGATACAAGAAATATCTTTTTTTATACTACAATCTATAAGTATTATTAAATCCGTTAAAAAGAGCCAACGACTGACTTCTCTATTGAGAGAATTAAGTCAGGGTCAAGATTCTACACAAACACTAAAATTGCCTTGTCTAACTAGATGGGGAAGTCACGTTACTTCATTAAAAAGTTTAAAAGCAAATAAGACAGCTTTGCAAATATTGGCAGTTAGAGAAGATGTGGTAATTGCAAGAGATATTAAAGATTTAATTCTAAATGATGATTTCTGGACGAAGACAGGGGAATATTTAAGTATTTTGGAACCAGTCACTGAAAGCATATTTTTCTTAGAGAGCGACCAGAATCGTATACATCGCACATACATTACATTTAAAGATATAGAAGCTAAGATACGTTTTACGTTAACTGATATTTCAACATTGAACGAAGAAAGCAAACAGCAAATTCTTGCATCAGTCTCTTCAAGATCCAATATGGCAATTCAACCAATACATTTGGCAGCATATATGCTAGATCCTAGGACTCTGGGATTAGAACTTACACAAGAGGAAGAACTTCAGGCTATGGAGTTTATATACAATTTAAGCCAACACTTAAGTTTGTTTAATGTAATGGCAGATTTGGCGTGTTACAAAGCTAAGGAAAAGTTTTGGGCCAGACAATTTATATGGAGCTTATTGGATAGTATTGAGCCCATAGTATGGTGGAAAGGTATTTGTGGTTCCACTGAGTTAAGCAAAGTAGCAATTCGTATTCTATCAGCTCCGTGTACTTCTGCAGCCACCGAGCGTTCCTTTAGTATCCAAGGCTACATACATAATAACAAAAGAAATCGACTTACAACTGAAAGATCTGAAAAAATTTCATTTATTTGTTATAACTGGAATCTTAATCTTAAACATAAACTTGAACATGAGGACATTCAGTTTAATGAAGAAAATGAAGAAGAAAATGTCATAGAAGCTTTCATCGATCAAGTAAATGACCATAATAATTCAGAAGAGATGGAACCTTTTCAATTCATCGTCTGTGACAACTCTGAATCCGATAGTGATTGACTGCATTTTTATTTTATTTACACTTTTTTTTTTAATAAATTCAACCTGAACCTCAAACATTTTTATTTTGTAGGTCACAATAACATTTCTATGTTGTTTGTGGATCCGATTTCGAATCACACAGTGAGATCGAGAGAGTTACAGAGACAACGAAATGTATATGTCATGTTTGAAATGAATTTTAAATGACATTAATTTTGACATGCTTTTATTTTTCAAAACCAACAGGTATAACCACGTGAGTACGGAGGGCCGCACACAGCTCAAACTACCCATTTCTGGTCATATTACCTCGTTCTATCGCAAAAAATACTATTTGATGAGAGAGAAAGGATAAAACGCAAATATTAGAAGTTGCCGGTTTCGGGAAGTTAGCCAATTGGACCTGAAGGGTTGGAACTCTAGCTCGCTGTACCAGCTTACACTTAGTCAGGTCGAAAAGTAGCATAATTAAAGTCAAAAATCGTAAACACCCAAAAAATTGGGTGCTTATTGGGTTTAAACCCAAAACACCCAAAACACCCGGTTTTTACCCAACTGGGTTTAAACCCGGGTGGGTCGATTGCCCATCACTAATTTTGACGGAAACTGAACTGGAATTGGCATTCTTGGGATGTAAGTTTGGATGGATCAGGAGCATTAGAGGTGAGGCTTGAAGTATCCAGATATTTGTTAATTTCATCATTTATTTTTGGAATAAAAAGCAAGCCGACGGAGTAGAAATTGGGACCAATAAGCATAAAAAGTTGGTAACGTGGGTGAAAAGTTGGGTTAGGTGGGGATAAAAAGGAAGTTCAAACGAGACTAAATAGTGGGGTCTAGCAGGAATAGAAGTGGGATTACTTTGTTAACACTAATATTTTTTTTTTATTTATTTATTCATCTCTTACATCTATCATTACAGGTGTGAGACCTCGACCGTCCCGGCGCTCCTAGTCGAGTTCCCACAAGGAAGTAGAGAACAACAGCAGATTAAATTTATTTGTCACTTCTATGAATATATTATATTATAAGTGAGGTATAACAAATCGGAGACCGCAGGAGAAGTGCACAGTCCGAAAGATGATCGTAGAATGGATCATGACCGAGAGAAATGATCTGAAAATGGAATGAAATGAAATTTGAAATAAAATGAGGAATGAAAGTGGACAACTGAGAAAGAAATGAAGATGCAGCAACGTTACACAGGTAATATCCTAATACGATAGAGAAGTCACATTACTTATAACATATAACTAAATATGCCACCCTTGAGAATTCGTTCAAAGTAAAAAAAAAAACTTTTACCCGGAAGGCGGCATCAGGCCACGCCCCATATGTCCCGATCTTTCTTGACTCAGACCTGTGTCACTCCCCGTGTCGATATCGAAAACATACCTACGCGCAGTGACACCTTATAAGGTGAAAGCCGAACGAATCATGAAGGAACGACGGACGTTTGGTCATATGTCGTTTCTTTAGAACGAAAGTGGCTTAATTCAAAAACTCAACTTTTTGGGAAATCGCAAAATAAGATTTCAGTTTTAGTCATTTTTGCATTAGTTTAAATATATCTTCCAAACTAATTAAGATAATTGCTCTCTGATTGCTGATATGTTTTAAATAACTATTAGGCTTGATATTCATTGACATTTTTTTTAATTATTTAAATAAATAATATATTGAAATAACGATTTTCAAAAACTTGTCACTATTAGGTCACTTTTTGACCGAACTTCTTTATTATCGTTTGACTTAATATGTATTAAGTCAGTTTCGTTTTAATAACTTAAAATTGGTGAATGGCCTCTTAAGTATTATGTCATTTTCGTATTAAAGTTAGAGTAAGTCGGGTTTACTAATAAGTCACTTAGATCAAAACTGTTTTGTAATAAAAACTTGGGTTTTATTACAAAACAGTTTTGATCAAAGTGTTCAAGTTATTTATTGTATTCAGAGAATAACATAAATTATCGTTTTTTAAATTATGTATATTTACTAAATTTTACTAAATTAATTATGTATATGTATATTTAATTGTAATTATGTAAACACATAATTATGTATACAACGTGAATTTGAAACCCCTAGCTATATTGAGATCTGGGAATCAGAAGCCCTAATGGAATATAGAATTGTAAGAAAAAAAGGTAAAAAACGAAAAAAATTATTTACTTAACCTTTTATAGATATTCGTCCAGCTGATCGCCGACTTTGTATGGGAAACCTAATTTTCTTTTTCGTTTTTTACCTTTTTTTCTTGCAATTCTGTGTTCCATTAGTGATTCTGATTCCCAGATTTCAATATAGCTAGGGGGTTCAAAATCACGTTGTATAAACGGGACTTAACACGAACCTTTTTATTACTTTTCGACGTTTCAATGAAGTTACATCCATCGCGGTCGCAACGAGACTGGACTAATGCGGTGTCATCGTGTGGTGGTGGACGCAGTTTCACTGATAATTTCACTACCCACTTAAAGTATAATGTTCATGCATTAGCCCCGGTACACACTACACTAACAGTGTCCGACTTTTTGTATGACTCCGGACGACGCGGTTTAATAAAAAGGTTCGACCTAAGTCCCGTTTAAATACATCATTAATAACATACATTGTTCCAAATAAATTACTATCAGTTACTAGTATGGTTGCATGGAGACAAATAAAGATAAAATAAGCTATACTTACCATATGCATTAACTGGAATTAGCGCGAACATACCGCTTTTCTTCAGTAGTGTGTGCTGGTAGTTGGATAAAAAGTAATATGCCGGTGGATGAAGATACCACCGCGCCGACGGAGTATTGACACCGCTGTATCAGTCATCCAGTGACCACGGCCGGTGCAATCTGGTCGAAACGTCTAGAGAAAAACGGTATGTTCGCGCTAATTCCCGCTAATGCATTTAGTAAATATGCAGCGCGAAAGTTTAAGAGTATTTATACGCTATACTTATTCATAAATTACACACAGTATACATCAGGTCCCATCGAGCCCATGTCATTAGAGGGTGCAAACCGATACGCTCAGATTAGAATTACTAGTATGGTTTCTAAGGATTCAGAGATAGGTGTAAAAAGGCTATATTGAAATAAACACAAGTAACATATTATTTAATTACTTTGATTTAACTAAAGATTAAGAACATTCATTAAATAAGTAAAGGTTTAACATTTGGACTCTTACATCTACTTATCCGTAACGATTAGATAGTAAAAAATAAATGTATGTACTTATAAACAAGAACAAATTTAAATAAACAATCTCTTTGGCGCGTTATTAGTATTTTTTGAATTAACAACAATTATTTACTTTAGAAAGTAGGTATAATTGTAGGTTTAATTAAATAAAGTAAGTAAAAATATTATGTGTGTAAAAGGTGAACTTACACAAGGAGGTAATCTTATCAATCACACTATGAAATATATAAATTTTTAACAAAATCTATATTATACTCTCCATATAACATTATACACGGAGGGGCTCCCTGTGTATAATGTTATATGGAGAGTATGAACAAAGAGAGTATAGGGGGATGCTGATGTCGTTATAAATTAGCACATGATGCTTGATAAGACTTGTATTTGTCAGCCAAAATGTCACTTTGGCACAAATACTATTTTTGTATACGTAACATTGTCTTAGGCCACGCTTGGTTGCAACATTTAAATCTTAATATCTCATCAACGCTTTGTAAGAATTGAGAAAGCAATGGTTTTATTGCCCGTGTAAAAGATGCCCTAGCTCCTGGATGAGGTCTCATCACACTATCAAATACATACATTTTGAACAAAAATCTCTAGGTACTATAAAAAGCGTCTGTTTGGGCATATGCTTCCTGACCCCGTAACAGAAATTGGTCTAACCTGCACAGGACAGTGCTGCCGTTCGTGCTGATAAGGATTTTTACACTATCAAGTACCTACTACAAACTAAATTGTTTTGACAAAATTTGCATTTTTTAAACTGTCTAGCTCCTAAACGCTTCCTATCCGGATTTAAGAAACTGGTTATTTATGTTCAACAATAAAGTGCGCATCTTTGTATTATAGTCTCTAAACACTATCTTATCCATCAGAAATTGGCGTTGGGACGACGGTCTAATGAATATTTTACTTACAGCCTCAATCAGATTCAAATGGTTAGTTTCTTGATTTTCACGATCTTGCTGTTTCAATAAACGACGCATTCGGGGAAATATTTTCACTATTAAATTGTGCTTCCTGAAAAAGCAAAAAATAAAAGCTCATATCACCCAAAGCAGCAAACTAAATCTTAAAAATATACGTTACTAAATTTTATGCTATACCTATTATTAGCAAAAGTTTCAATGCGCCGTTCAATTCTTGCTTTTATGCTTATATGCTATGCTATCTATATTTTAATGATAAATTGGTCAAAACAGAGTATTTTCACAACTTAAAAGTATAAAACGAAATATGCTTACCTGCTGCTCATTCTCGTCTTCGTCCACACTCTTTCTTTTTGTAGTATTTTCCAAAGTCATGAGCGTTCTCCTTTTCCTCTTTCACGAATTAAAAAAACAATGACCTAAAATAAAAAACCTTATGGTAGCATTGGAATTAAATCGACTGAAAACTCAAAAGGACGGTATTATCAATAACCGTTTTAATATAAAAGAGACTTAATCCATAATAGGACAAAGAACATGACGAAAAGTTTTATAAAAAAGTGACTTATTTGTTGTTAAGTCATGACGTGTAAAACAGATTTTAGTAATAAAGTGGCGTAAGCACGAAGTGGCGTAAGTCGTAAATATAATGACAATATTCGGAAGAGTATCGACTTAAAGCCTTTTAGGTCACTTTAATAACAAAAATTAAAATGTAATTCTTACCGTTTTTAGGAATGAAAACGCCTCAAGCACTAATTGGTCACTTTATTTGCATTCCGTCAACGTGTTGCGCTTGCCTCTGCGGGAATAACCCTAAAAGGGGCATTGACGTTCCGACCCGGGACCTCTTCGCGTCCAGTAATAAAGAGACGAAAATTGTGCGTTCGTACTCTTCTAACACAGTTGGGCCATTTTCCGATTAACTAAGCGATAGAATACGATGTGTAGAGTCGTTCGGAAACATTAACTCAAATTTAAGATTTTTTGAGTTAAGTCGGTTTCATTCTAAAGACGCGATGTGTTCACCACGGAGCATATACAAAGAGGAGACGGCATTAGCTACTGTGCACTGTGATTCCAACTAGGTTCTGACGTCATCACGTTAATTCGAGAGTAGGCGTGGCCTATTAGTCTGCTGTTGTAGCTGTTTTACCAGCGGTCGTGAAAACAGTATTTTGTAAACTCTCTTTTAATAGAATATGTTATATACAAGGCGACTTGTAAAAGGTATATTAAGCCGTGACAAGGCCATACCCCGAGGGTTATGAAAATCATATGGCGGTGGAAAGAAACGAATATCTTGTTAAGATATTTTCCATACAAAAGTAGAAAAACATATTTTTTTTGTTTTGGTCACACCCCTAATTATGCATAATATTAGAAAGAAAAGAAAGACTCATTGATAAATTTCGTTACTCGCGGCAAAGCCCTTGTATGTCATATGTTCCTAGTACTTTTGTAGACACATTCTTATAATAGCAATTTATTTCTAAACACAAACACAGCTGAGAGCATTTCGAACTCTTGCTATGTTCTGGCAGCCTAGTACAATTCAGACACCTACCTATTTGTTGACACTGCGCCGGCCGGCGCGCCGCTCTTTCAAAGAAGCCGCCTTCCCTTTGCGGCAAATCGCTTTGCGGAACTTAGCAACAACATTGTTTCACAAATTTGACACTTATGTCCTTCTGTCGAAGGTTGAAAATCTGTTGCGTTCAAAAAAAAACTTTGATTTCGAGTTTTGAACTAGATTAAATGAAAATTTAAGAATCATACACGACACGTATCACCACTTAGATTTAGGTACACAATTCAGTTAATTTCCGGCTCAAAGTGTCCTCCACCGCGATCTCTGCACAATTGCGTCCTCTTTTGGATTGAGCTTACGACGTTCAAAAGCATATCCGACGGGACAGATTGAAACGCCGCAAGTATCAGCCCACGCATTTCTTCCGGGCTCTCACATTCCACGGCATACACTTTTGTTTTTATGTAACCCCACAAGAAGAAATCGAGTGGGGTTAAATCAGGTGATCGTGGCGTGAACTTGCCACGCGGGAAGCCTTCGGGTTCTCGTGCGCCCAGACGTGCTCATTGTGGCAGTTAAAGAGGCCCCTTCTTGTGAAAGACGCCTCGTCTTTCCACAGAATGTTCATGGCCACCGTCGGGTCCCTCGTGACTTCGTGATCGTACCACGTGCAGAACTGAACACGAGAGGCAAAATCCCGAGTCAGGAGCTCCTGGGTCTTCCGGTAGTGGTAAGGGTGTTGCCCATCAGTGTTCAGTGTTTTCCACACTTTCCACTGTGACACTCCTAATACTGCTCCACAGCGACGTGTGCTGGTGTCCGCCGAAAAATGGTCCAGGATTTGGTCTTCCAAGTCACTTCGCCCGCGCGGTGGGCCCTCGCCAGAGCTCGGTTGTAGCCTGCCGGTGGTGTGCAGCCGGTTCACGAGGTTCCTGAAGCACGCGTAGGAAAGAAGCTGACCCTACAGCTTCCTTCCTTTCGTTGGGCCTACCCAAAACGTAGCGCTCCTCATAGAAACGACGAGCAGTCGCCAGGTTGCCGTCGCATGACCCCACACACATAACCATATCATAATACTCCGAATTTGAGTAGTTCATGTTCGAAAAAGTCGATAGTGATGATGACACGATCGCGTGAGATAATCACTCTTTTCGCTAAGAATGTTACCGATCGACTGACTTCCTTCCTTCCGATACAAGCGCAAGCGGCGACATCAAAGTGACCTCTTTCATCTATCCTGTATGCCTAGTACTTAATTATGGTTCCGCAATGCAATAAGGAGAAACCTTTTTTAAAGTATTTTTTCTTCATCTCGTGTAGGTAAGTTAGGTAAGGTCTTACGACCCCACATACCCTGGTGTCAGAGTTTCTAAACCGCCACAAGTGCATTTGACGTGGATTAAGTAATTTATTTAATTAGACAAAAGACTTCCAGTCTAACTGACCGTCGTGTTTACCGAAGTTTATGGACAGCAGCTGCGATATCAAAAATCTTTTGAGATGTGAAAAATCTTACAACTTCTGTACGCAATTTTTTGTATCTGAGGTATCTGGTGTAATTTATGAATCGGTATTATGAAAAAAAAATTGTTTTTATGTGAAGAGCGAAAAACTAAAAATAATAATTCGTGATGACTGTTTTTTCTGGTCAGTGGGATTCCAACATTGCCCTTGGCGGTACGTGGTCGTTATGAGAGAACTTTATTACCCCAATGGCTGTTAGTCTTGCGCGTTAGGCCTCGCCCACTGCCACTTCAAGGATCTTAATTAATTCAATTCATGTACGAATAAAGTTTTACAAAGCTAAGTTAATAGTTAGTTCATCGTTCCAGTAACAGTTAAAGAAAACTTATTTATCTGATAGCAAAAAACGGAATTTAAAAAATTTAATACGGAACCAAGCCTAAAATATCAAAAAATAAAGCGAATAATGAGAGAGCGAGACAGAAAATTACGTGCATGAAGATGAATAATATTCGCAGAAGAGATAATGCATGGCATCTAGGTAAATTGTTTCTACTTTGGAAATGACATGAATGTTTTTTTGTCTTTTGAAATTTAATTGTTTATTGTTAATTCAAGCATTAATTTATGTCAAGATTTTACATACCTACTTACATACCTCTTTCTATATGCTCCGTGTTGTTCACCGACTTCAACGAATTATGAATCGTATGCTCAGACATAAATATAAAATTGGCTTGCTGTAGGTATCTAAACTAAAAGGTGTTGCGTTCTGACGCGAGCTAAATTACACCGTATCCGCTAACTACATTCTTATCTAGTCATCATCATCATCATTTCGTGTAGGTGTCACGGTCAATCGACCATGCACACCCTGGTGTCAGAGTTCTTCGGAACCGCCTCTCGGCCTCTGACGTGTTCCTTTAACGACTACCAGATGATAGCCCGGACCAACGGTATCGAGTCGGAAATAGCTGTTTTCAAATATATTTTGACCAATATTTGGCCATGCTGACCGCCTTGGCGTTGGCATCGTTAAGATTGATGAAGTTGGCTTCATTTGTACAAGAAGTGGGACAGTTGGGACACGACAAAAGGTGGGCATAGACTGAGTTGCACCACAGTCACATAGACTTGTGAGGGCTCGACCGTCCCGACGCTCTAGCCGAGTTCCCACATATAAGGATGTTAGGGAGAGCACAAGACGACACACAGAACACAGAGAATAACTTTATTATAACTTTGCTTTACAACTTGAATAAATTAATAACAGAGACTTATGCTCCAAGATATGGTAGTAGACTCAAAGATGTTAGTAGACTGAAAGATGTTAACAGACTGAAAGGTGGTAGCAGACTGAAAGATGGTAGAAGACTGAAAGATCGTAGCAGACTGAAAGATGGTAGCGGACTGAAAGATCGTAGCAGACTGACTAATGAGTGATGAGAGAGAGAGAGAAAGTAATATAAAAAGGAATGGAATAAAATTTGTAATTAAATGAAGAATGAAAAATGGACAGGATGAGAGAAATGAGGTTGGATGAGATGCAGCATGCAGGTGGCATGCTGCAACGTTACAGACTATTGCTGGAAAAACCCCACTTTACGTAGTAGGTTCGATTCCCACCGGAAGCATACTTTGTTTAGTTGTTTCCAGTTTGTTTAGGACATTGCAGGCTTGAATCACCTGATTGTCTGATAATAAAAATGATTCCGTGCTTCGGAAGGCTCGTTAAGCCGGTAGTCCCGGCTGCCATCTGGTAGTCGTTAAAGGAACCACGTCAGAGGCTGAGAGGCGGATCGGAAGAACTCTGCCAGGGTGTGCATGGTCTATTGACCGTGACAGCTACTCGAAATGATGATGACTTAACACTTTTATTACTTACTACACCTAATACTACAAAAATATGTTATTTGAACTAATGAGTAACCAAACTACGTACGCAAGTGAAAAATATTGGAGTTTTCATGTTCATAATGGTATTTATTTACCTCCAAAGTTGTATTAAAAATGGTGCTAAAATACTGATGTTTAGAGCTTAAACTATTGATTTTTTACACACGCACACGTCAATGTGTGAGATAACAATCAGGGTCGCCACCGCAGAATTAATTCAAGAACTAGTATAGAGACGTCGTGTGATGACGAGCGACTAGCAACAGTAGCAGTCATCATCATTTCGAGTAGGTGTCACGGTCACACCCTGGTGTCAGAGTTTTTCGGATCCGCCTCTCGGCCTCTGACGTGGTTCCTTTAACGACTACCAGATGGCAGCCAGGACCACCGGCTTAACGTGCCTTCCGAAACACGGAATCATCTTTATTATCAGACAATCAGGCGATTCAAGCCTGCAATGTCCCAACCAAACTGGAAACAACTAAACAAAGTATGCTTCCGGTGGGAATCGAACCCACGACCCCCGGGTCAACAGGCAAACGCCTTAACTGGACCACGGAGGTTGTTAAGTACAGTAGCAGTAACCCTGTTTTTCAAAGCTATCAAACACCCGCGAACTGGGGGAGGTGCGGGGCCGCCATATTGCGGGGGACGCTACGATTTTCCGTTCTGTACGTACTTATATAAATTACTAGCTTTCGCCCACAGCTCCGCCCGCGTCAATGTCGATCCCTCTGGAACAGTACTTTTTCCCACAATAAAATGTATCCTGTCCTTCTCCGTACCCCAGATAACGTGTATGCAAAATTTCATGATGATCGGTTCAGTAGATACAACGTGAAAGCGTAACAAACAAATAAACAAACTCACTTTCGCATTTATAATATTAGTTAGGAAGGATGTTGCTACTCATAAAACTTCGGTTATAGTCACTTCAGTTTTTTAATGTAGAATGTGTGCCATTGTTGAAATATACAATGTGTATAGAAAACTCTATCCGATCCTTAATTAAAGGAGTGGTTTAGCCCGTCGATATGAACAACTTTTCCTATAGGATTAAAAGCTGACTCGAAAAAAAATTTACATTTACAAACAAAAATGATCGGCCACCCGGTAATTTTGTATGAGAACATCAAAAATATTTTTCAGTTAGCCGTGTGGTATCCGGCAGAGTAGAATAGGACCACTCCAAGTCTTCCCGTGGATGTCGTAGAAGGCGACTTAGGAAATACAAGCTAAACAAAGCTTGTAAACATCTAAGACACCTCTCCAACCCGTCTGGCCAGCGTGGAGAGTGTAGGCCAAGTCCTCTGGCTGCTCTGGCCAAGTATGGCCCTAGTAGTACGGAGAGGGTCGTGCTCCTGTAGTGGAGACTAAAAAGGACCTGATGATGATGATGATGATTTTTGAGTTCCCAGCATTGGTCCCATAGGAAAAGTTGTTCATATCGACAGGATGAATCACCCCTTCAAGGTTCGGACAGGGTTTTCTTTACACATTGTATATAGTATATACAAATACGAATGTATATGTACTTCATTCCTTGAGAAGGGTAAACATGGAGTAGGCGGCCTTGATGATCTGAAAAAAAAAACAAACGATCCTATGAGTTTGTGTAATATATCCCTATATATTTATTTCCGCCCGCGTCTATGTCGGTCCCTCGGGAACAATACTTTTTCCCGGAATAAAAGGCAGCCTATGTCCTTCTCCGTACTCCAGAGAACTTGTATGCTAAATTTCATGATGATCGGTTCAGTAGTTAGGGCGTGAAAGCTAACAAACAAACAAACTCACTTTCGCATTTATAATATTAGTAAGGATACTAGCTTTCGCCCGCGGCTCCGCCCGCGTCAGTGTCGATCCCTCGGGAATAGTACTTTTTCCCGGGATAAAAGGTAGCCTATGTCCTTCTCCGTAATCTAGAGTACTTGTATACAAAATTTCATGAAGATTGGTTCAGTAGTTACGCCGTGAAAGCGTAACAAACAAACAAACAAATAAACAAACTCACTTTCGCATTTATAATAAGTATTAGTTAGGATAGTAAGGACGGATGAACAAATTGGGGAGTACTTGGCGGGAATTTCGGCGGACGGCACGGTTTTTGTTTTTGATTGTTTTGCAAATAGCTTCTAGTGGACTTTATAATGTGAAATTTGACAGCCTCCGTGGTCCAGTGGTTAAGGCGTTTGCCTGTTGACCCGGGGGTCGTGGGTTCGATTCCCACCGGAAGCATACTTTGTTTAGTTGTTTCCAGTTTGGTTAGGACATTGCAGGCTAGAATCATCTGATTGTCTGATAAAAAAGATGATTCCGTGCTTCGGAAGGCACGTTAAGCCAGTGGTCCCGGCTGCCATCTGGTAGTCGTTAAAGGAACCACGTCAGAGGCCGAGAGGCGGTTCCTAATAGCTCTAACACCAGCGTGTGTATGGTTAATTGACCGTGTCACCTACACGAAATAATGATAATGATAGTACTCACAGAAATAAATAACTGCATATCGAACACAAAGAACCTAATTGCCGTCATAGCAAATGGTTTTTGAAACCGCGCGATCATGAAAGGGAGGATCTTTCTAAACTCTTCATCTTGTATATTGTCCCACCCGCAGCAGTACAATTTTGTCGGAGTTTGTTCCGCCTGAAAGAAAATACATGACACGATATATGTTTATTGTTAACTGCGCCGCTCTGTTTCGATATATTTCTTTATTTTTCCTACTCAAAGGTAAATACAATTTAATACCAATTTAAATTATAGACTGCCATCCTCATACAAAAGTATTGGCCCAACTTAAGGCCTGTTAAAAGCAGCAGGCCGGTTGCCGGCAGGCTGTGGTGGTTAGTTCCACTAACTGCCACTATGGGCGGCGGAGAGGGCGCTGCAGTGCAATAGTTACAGACTTTTCCGCCCGTCACTAGATGGCGTTAGCCTAAACTTGTTAAAATCAAGTTAAACTGAAAGATATTGTTTTAATAGAAACCAAAAAATATATTTTTCATTTAATAAGATATTCTCGTGAATGCTGATTATATTTTCTCATAATATGGTGGATTTATAGTTGTGAATAAACCCATGGCGCCATCTATGTGATGAGCCTAGCAAAAATCGTACGCAATAGGCGTTGGGACGACATGTCTTTACTAATCTATATCTATACTAATATTATAAAGCTGAAGAGTTTGTTTGTTTGAACGCGCTAATCTCAGGAACTACTGGTTCAAATTGGAAAATTCTTTTTGTGTTGGATAGTCCATTTATTGAGGAAGGCTTTAGGCTATAAAACATCACGCTGCGACCAATAGGAGCGAAGCATCATTAAAAAATGTTTTGAAAATGGGGGAAAATTATTCATGTATACTAAGAAAAAACCTTATTAATCATAATAACAAATTGCCGCGGACGAAGTCGCGGGTGTTGTGCAGTTATAATAGAATTGCAGCGTAGTTGGAAGAAAATGATATTTGATTTAATTTGAGTGATCTTACTGTTGCCTTCAGGTCGGCAGCCCTTGAGCATATCACGTACAAGTAGATGACGGTTGCCATCATGAAAGTAGCATACCTCTCATCCATGCCGAAGCCCTGTAACATTAAATATATACACATTTTGCTGTGATATAGGACGGCAAACGAGCAAGCGAGTCACCTGATGGTAACGCTGCCCATGGACAACTGCAACACCTGGGTGTGACAGCAGCGTTGTCGGCCTTTCAAGACTTAGGGGGAATACATTTAGCATGTTGGAGGGCGTGTAGATGGAAAACTTACGTAAACTCAGAATCTTGAAATTCGGTACGAAGCAACGTCTTATAGCACAGATAAAGGAAAAATGCGAAAAGCATTAATTTTGAGTTACATCATATAATAAAGATATTTTTAATAATGTCAAATTTATCAATGTACGGAACCTTAGTGCGCGAGTCCTAATCTCACTTGGCAGGTTTTTCTTTTCTCACAGACCAGCATGGAACACAGAGAGAGATATATATTTTATTTCTTTGTTGAATGACACTATTTTGATTCTGTTTTCCACCTTCACGCCCGCCATAATGCTAAACGTGGCTTAGGTCTCCTAAACTTAAGCTCTGTTTACCCGTAAGGAAAAAGACGTGATGTATGTATGAAATAAGATATGATGAAAAAAAACCATGGTCAGACACAATCACGGTCATGTACGACCTACGCTCTGCCAGTTGAGCTACCGCGCTTCAATCGTGTACGTCGGAAAATCGGGTACAACGTAAATATGCGTGCTCGTTCGGTTCTGAGTCTCCTACATTCTTGCCTGTGTTGGCCACTCATCATCATCATCATCATTTCTTGTAGGTGTCACGGTCAATCGTCCACACACACCCTGGTGTCAGAGTTCCTCGGAACCGCCTCTCGGCCTCTGACGTGGTTTCTATAACGACTACCAGATGGCAGCTGGGACCAACGGCTTAACGTGCCTTCAGAAGCACGGAATCATCTTTATTATCAGACAGTCAGGTGATTCAAGCCTGCAATGTCCTAACCAAACTGGAAACAACCTAACAAAGTACCTATGCTTCCCGTGGGAATCGAACCCGCGACCCCCGGGTCTACAGGCAAACGCCTTAACCACTGGACCACCTTACACATGCGAGAAACAAACATACAAACTTACCACCATGATATAGAATAGGCAGCAGCAAATTTGTACCATAATAGCTACGATTATCACTCCAAGCCACACGGAGAAGACATCTTGGACTAGCTCCACGAACCTGCAAAAGATAGATATATTTTTAAGTATTTTACGATCACTTAGTATCTATTATTCCTTTTTTATAATATCTTTCTCTCTCTCTCTCCTCATATTTCCCACTTTACTTTTTTAGGGTTCCGTACCCCAAGGGTAAAAACGGGACTATTAATATCGCTCCGCTGTCTGTCTGAGAGTTAGCCGTGTGGTATCCGGCAGAGTAGAATAGGACCACTCCAAGTCTTCCCGTGGATGACGTAGAAGGCGACTTAAGAAATACAAGCTAAACAAAGCTTATAAACATCTAAGACACCTCTCCAACCCGTCTGGCCAGCGTGGAGAGTGTAGGCCAAGTCCTCTGGCTGCTCTGGCCAAGTATGGCCCTAGTAGTACAGAGAGGGTCGTGCTCCTGTACTGGAGACTAAAAAGGACCTGATGATGATGATGTCTGTCTGTCTGTCTGTCCGTCTGTCACCAGACTGTATCTCATGAACCGTGATAATTTATATATTCACTTTAAAAATAAATAAAAATAAAATTAATATTAAAGGGCTTATAAACATCTATAAGACACCTCTCCAACCCGTCTGGCCAGCGTGGAGAGTGTGCATCAGACATGATATTTTTGCCATTCTTATAGATAATGAAACGGAACCCTACGTGCGCGAGTCCGACTCGCACTTGGCCGGTTTTTTTTGCTTGTTTTTGTTTGATATTGATAACGGCAACAGGTAGATTCTTGAAAAATTTTGAGAATATTAAGTAATATATTAACTTTAAAAATAAATAATAAGGTAAAAATTTAATTCATATTTAAGGGGGTTACCATACAACAGACAGGATTATTTTGCCGTTTTTATAGATAATGGTACGGAACCTTCGATCAAATATAATGGTATTTACACGATTTGCGCTCGAAAAGTGGCACCGGCAAAACAGAGCACTAATCGAGTTTCGGAGCTGTTTTGTCCACAGTTTCAATAAACCGCGCTAGCACTCACACGTCTCGCGATGACGAAGGTGCAGTGAAAAGATGCAAAAACTATGCATCAAAAGTTTAAAAGAAGAGATGCGAGTTATACTTTCAGTATGTACCACCGGAAGCATACTTTGTTTAGTGGTTTCCAGTTTGGTTAGGACATTGCAGGCTTGAATCACCTGATTGTCTGATAATAAAGATGATTCCGTGCTTCGAAAGGCACGTTAAGCCGGTGGTCCCGGCTGCCATCTGGTTATCGTTAAAGGAACCACGTCATAGGCCGAGAGGTGGTTCCGAAGAACTCTGACACCAGGGTGTGCATGGTCGATTGACCGTAACACCTACTCTAAATGATGATGATGAGTATGTACCTACCGTTTTTGTCGTTGTTTGTAAGTATGCACTCGGGGACATTATTAAGGCTTAATTTTGTATGAGACTGTGTATCTACCACTATACAATACCCTTAATTGCACAAAAAACATAACAAGTTGTACATGTATATTTATCTAGTACTAACAGATTGTGTAAAAGGTGGCCTTATCGCAATGCAATTTATTCCAGGCAACCTTTGCAGAAAAAAATACATAATGTTGGGAAAAAATAGTACATTACTGCAGAGGCCGGGAAGTAAGGGATTGCCGGACGAGTAGAGTTTTCAAGGCCGAGCGTCAGCGAGGCCTTGAAAACTCAAGTGTTTTACGGCACTTGGTGTTCTACGCCTTTTAGACCTTCATATTTTTCAAAGTTTTATCAAAAAAATTAAGGTATAATTCATTTCGATGATTCAACGCAGCTCCTGGCGTCATTTTTCACGAATCCTCTGGTTTGATCATAGACGACGCAGTAACGCGAGCGACCATCAGCCCGCTATGTAAATCTCTAAATCCGCACTACAGCTGCACCATCACACATTGTTCATAAACATAGCCATTTATAACACCAAATTACACCGATTTTACATTATAACGTCCACTAGAAGCAATCTGCAAAACAATCCAAAACAACAACCTTGCAGTCCGCCGAAAATAAATAATAGTACATTCCCGCTTTATTTTATTTTTTAATTGCAATTGTCATTTAGTGCTAAGGAAACATAGCCCATACAGCCCAGTCATATTTTACCCAAAAAATCTTATATCGTAAAAATCTACTTTCCCGCGTTTTTTATTTTTATTATTGGCATATTTTTGTTTGATTTTATACCAACATTTTAATAAAATTATTTTCATATTCATATACTTATATGCTCGATGAGTGCATTTTTTTATAATGTGGTAGCCATGGCTGTATGACAAGTTACATAGTGCAAGTTACATAGATTAATTAAAAAGTTTTGAGCAGCGGCCAGGAATGAATTTTCATACTTACTTTCCTGGCCTAGGCCGGTAAAGTAAGGGACGAGCCAAGAATTACAAACTTCGTGGCTTCATTTTACTACAACAATGCCTACATTTCCGAGCATGTTTGAGAAAAATAATTTTATTTGATTGAAGAACGGAACCCTTTACATTTGGAACGAGAATCACGTACTAAGTGCCCCCTTTCAAATACTTTCAATATGTAACGTGATTTACCAGACGGCCTGTATAGTTTATCTAATAATGATGAGCCTCATGGTCAAGTGGGCGTGACAAGCGCTTACGCAAGTTGAGCAACCCCGGGCGGAGTCCCCACTAGGATGGTGACCGCAAGTGACATAATAATATTTCGAGCTCCTCCGTGCTTCGGAAGGTATGTTAAGCCGTTGGTCCCAGCTGTTATCATTGATGGCAGTCGTTAAGTTGTCAGATGCCTTTAGGCAGCTTGAAATATCTTACACCAGTGTTGGCCATAACACACGAAAAGCGAGCAAGTATATTCTATTCTATTCTAATACTCATTATTGTGGATTTAATAGAAGAACTTTGAAGAAGAATCATAAATAACAAATTCTGATTTTTATTGCAAGTCACAAGTAATTACATAGAGATGTTACATAATAGTTTTAGGATACAAGTGAGGCCAAACAGTTAAGGCACATAGTTGCACCACTTTACATAAATATTAAATACAACGGTGTAGCCGAACATTATTAAAATGGAAAATAAATAAACATTAAATAAATAACGTTACGAAATTGCCTATAAATAAATAAATTTAAACTTATACACATTTAAATTGTATTATTGAGCCTGCTGCTTAGAGAAATGGAAGTAATTTTTAGATAAACTTATCATTAAAAAAATCTGATAATTTGTAGTAACATTTTTTGATCAGGAATAATTTTAGATGTTTATTGAATAGAGAGGGGTTTTTATAGTTTTGAAGTTATTGAGGATATGGTTGTAAATTTTTATAGCCTATGCATATGTTGAATTTTATGCATATGGTGAGCAACTCACTGTATAGTCCGATTCTGCTCGCGAACGACTGCTGCCAGCATCTCCCGTCTCTGTCTCGCGTCTTGGACTGTCATGGCTTCTTCCAAAGCCATGCTGAATAATTCGAACTTCAGACAAGCATGTCCTATAGATACCAGCATCAACGGATCATATCCAGAGAAGTGGAGGAAGTATAATACGCAACAATAAATATTGTATCCGAACATTATCTGAAGAATAACCAAAAGATTTATCATTATCATCATGCAGCGACGCAGTGCCGGCGTCAGCATTACTGGCGCCCTGGGCGAGAGTTTTACGAGCGCCCCCTCTTGTTGCTCCGCGCCGTTAGTCCTTGTTTGATGGCGCCACCATGATCCAGCGCCCTGGGCGATCGCCCAACTGCGCCCCATGGATCTAAGAATCCATGCTGCGCCCTACCCTAACGCCACTACTGCAGCGACGAAAACTAAAAAGTCCTCTCCCAAGGATTCCATGTTCCATGGGAGGATATTACCATACTCACCACGCTTGGCAGGCGGGTTGGCAAGCGCATTTTGATTGGCTTCTTGTACTCCCTACGCTGCTGCCCATCAAAAGCATTTTAATTAGGGGAAGGATAGGAATTTGATGGATTTGGGTAAGGAATGAAATGCATTGGAATACTACTCACGTACCTCAAAAAATGGTGACGAAAACCTTTCCTCGGGCTCAGCGAAGGGTTTCCTCAAATCCGTTATCATGTATTGGTTTTCTCCCTCTATCATGTTGGTATAGGCATTCAGGACTGCGGCCTGAAACAGTGATTTATGTAGATTAATCGATACTAATATTATAAATGCGAAATTGAGTTTGTTTGTTACGCTTTCACGCCCTATCTACTCAACCGATCATCATGAAATTTTGCACACACTTTGGTAATGATACGGAGAAGGACGTAAGATACCTTTCATTCTGATAAAAGTACTGCTCCCCAAGGGATTGACATAAACGCGAGCGGGGCCGTGGGCGGAAGCTAGTAAATATTTTTGTCTACGCCGCGGCTACCCAATGACGGAGCAAGCGATACCAGCTGCCACCAATCGTCGCTTGGACTCCACCCGTGTCCCGCAATTGCTAGATATACCTGCAAGGCCCCGCTTGCGTCCCCCGCCCCGACCCGTCTTCGGCTCCGAATAGCCAGAGGAATCCCATTATCCAACCCCATCGCACTCGCCACCGGAATAGGGTGCGTAGAGTAGGATTAGCTCCGATTACTGGTGACCCGGCGGTCCCGCGTGACTTGCGCCCAGGATAGGCTCTTCTGGCAACGTAGCTTTTGGCCCATAAGGCAAAAGATGAGAGTTGCTGCTCTCCAAAGGCTTTTGTCATAGTTTCTCAGATTGGCCTGTCAGGCTTGCATGCACGTATACGCGGCCCATCAGGCAATATGAGAATTTGTTATCTCTTCAAGCCTTGCCCACACAGGCAACGCCCAAAGCCGAGGTCCGTCCCTCCTGGGCCCTACAATTGTAAAAACTGCACCTTTTTTATTATAAAGAGGAAACCAAAGAGGCAACTTGTCTATGTTTCCTTGAAAGGCCGGCAACGCTTTTGTAACACCAAGGGTGTTGCAGTTGTCCATGGGCGGCGGTGATCACTTACCATCAGGTGACCAGCTTGCTCGTTTGCCGTACTATGTCATTAAAAAAAAAATCTTAATTGTCATAAGTTTATGGTCCGTTATAGATGAGATCTGTTGCTGTCGCCTTGATATGTATGTCCTTTCCTTTCATTATCCGTAAAAATACTAAACTAAATGTGTTCGGTTACTTGTTTACTATTGATATCTGCATATTCTATCAATATAAAAGAAGTCCCCTAGCGCCCGAACCGCTTTAAGGCTTGAAAAACAAATAAGTTTTAGAGGTGAATGTATTTTTAACTCCAAGCTAAATTCATGTCTGGAAATCAAAATTATGACCAATAAAATAGTGAATTAAACTGCGGAATAAAATCAAAATCCACGCGGACGAACTCGGGGGCAACTAGTAATCTACATATTAAATACTTATGTCGTTTCAATGTCTTGCTAGCATTACCTGAATCGTAAATATCGTGACACATATGAAGACCCAGATTGTCCAAAATCTTTCATAGAATATGTTGGTCTTTATATTTTTGTAGACTGCCTTTCGGATGCGTTGTGTAGCCTGGTTCTGTAGCGCGAAATCTCGTTCTATTTCATGGATGATCGCTTCCGCTTCTCGACGTTTAAAATATAACATTATTGCCTAAAACCAGGGAAAAATAATTAGTCTGCGACACCACACAGTGCCGATAGTTTAATTAATATTGTTCACAGAATATGTGAGTCATTATAGTTTTTATAGGCTGCCATTTGGTTTTTGTTTCCCCTTTGTCGTGTCGAGTACTGAATATATAGTATGCCTTTTACGTTAAATTAATTCTGACTAATAATATGCCACAACCATCGCATTGGAGGTACCAGCCATAAAGTTCAACATTGTACAAGATGTGGGACATGATGGTTCAAGTAGGTGTGACATTGTCTGCGAATCGTAGCCACACGGGCACTTGGTATCATTAGCGAAACCCCATCTAACCATATGCTATTGCAGTGACCAACCTGGGTCCTCAGCCTATTGATAGACCTCCAAACCAGCCAAGACGAATCATGGCCAGGAGGCAGTTCCTGAGATAATATAATTAGAAGATTATGTAATTAGAAGGAAGGTTTTTGTTTTGAAATTATGTATTTACAGCATATAAATTAACAACCGACATTCCCTCGAAAGGGCTCGGCTCCTCAAAATGAACAACTTTTCCTATGTGACCAATGGGAACTTTAACATCTCCAATTTCATACATACCGGGCTGACCAAACACTTTGTATGGAAATGTAGATTTTTTTTTAAATTCCCAGCATTGGTTCCATATGAAAAGTTGCTCATTTAGACTGTCTGAGCCCCCTTCAAGGGAATGTCGGTTGTTAATTTGCTGTTGCTGTTTATACACTATTTCGAAAGAAAAACCAAATGGCAGCCTATAGAAACTATAATGACCAACATAGTGTAAAAGCGTGTGTTAAGATTGTAAAAGGCGACATCTGTTCGTGACATGGCTCACTAATTCCTAATCCATATAAAGCACATATATAGAACCGCTACCATCATCCTCGGTAGTTTCGTCACGTACGAACAGATGGCGCTTCCTATTACTATTAAATCAATGTTCCCACCAAAGGAGGTGTCTTTTTCCAACTTCGGCACTAAGGAATATACGAATTAGTGATGTAACGAATATTCGCATTCGCATTCGCATTCGCGGATATTCGCATATTTTTGCATATTCGCATTCGCATTCGCATTCGCGAATTTACTGCGAATGTTTTTGCGAATATTTTTTTTCTTAATTTTTTTTTTATTGTTGGTTGATATAATAAAACAAAATCTATACATTAACTATGTTTTAATTCAAGAAAATTATTTAACCTCTTCATAACATAATCAGTCTTCTCTTTATCATTTGGTTGGTAACATTTATTTATTAACTTTGAGAAATTAACCTTAAATCTAAAATTATAATGTCTACAAACATTGTACACAAACAAAAACAATTCTTCTATGAATTTTACCTTTTCTACTTCTTAACAAAACTAAAAATAACAATCAACAAACATTATTTGTCAACAAAAAATAAACTATAATTATGAGAATCATAAGTAAACGCTTTAAGCTATCAAGGCCACCAAGCGATAGTGAATTGGCGCCAAATTTAAACAAAATCTGAATATTCGCATTCGCATTCGCATTCGCGAATGTCGGTAGCAAATATTCGCATTCGCATTCGCATTCGCGAATGTCCAAAATATGACATTCGTTACATCACTAATACGAATACGCACTACCACTGGATCTCAATCGTCCCAAATCTCGCCAGCGTGCATGATGAATCGCCTTCAATAAATAATAAATAAATAAATATATAAATATATACGGACACATAACACAGATTGAGCTAGCCCCAAGGTAAGTTCGAGACTTGTGTTATGGGATACTAACTCAACGATACTATATTTTATAACAAATACATATATAGATACACATCCAAGACCCAGGCCAATCTGAAAAAGATCATTTTCCATCTTGACCTGGCCGGGGATCGAACCCGGGCACTCCGTGTTGCAGGCTGGCGTGTTAACCACTGCGCCACGGAGCTGTCTTCGCGTTCAAGACGCACTCTCGGCCATTCCTGCATCAACTCTTTACATACCTTTAAGAAACCTGCTGCAAATGGTCCTGAAACAGTACTGATTCTGATGAGATTGGCGAGGTCGCCTTCCATGAAAAAGCCGTACATGTCAAAAGTTGTCATCAATATGTACGGCATCGCTGACACAGTGACGATAGCTATAAAATAACATACAGTTAGCCGCATCATATCTTACACTAGCTGTTGCCCGCGACTTCGTCCGCGGCATTTCGTTATATGATTATTTAGTCTTTTTCTTAAACTTTCCCCCGTTTTCAAAACATTTTTTATTGATGCTCCGCTCCTATTGATCGCAGCGTGATGTTTTATAGCCTAAAGCCTTCCTCAATAAATGGACTATCCAACACAAAAAGAATTTTCCAATTTGGACCAGTAGTTCCTAAGATTAGCGCGTTCAAACAAACAAACAAACAATCAAACAAACAAACAAACTCTTCAGCTTTATTAGTATAGATTTTTAATTCTTTATAACCTCAATTGAACAAAGCTGTTGTATCGCTATACTGTTGAAAAAAGTTTCTTTTGGCGTTTCTTCTCTGCAGTGGTCGGTTCCGAAACGCTAGTAGTCTGTAGCTTTTGCACATTAATTAATAATAGAAATATGACTAATTTAGATCCTTTAAAATTTGATTTGACGTGAACAAGTGACTGCAAAGGCCTATTTTCTGAATAAACGTTTTGATTTTGATTTTTTGATCGCTTTATACTAAGTAGTGAGCGGAGTAATATTTATGCCTAACTAGCTTTCGCCCGCGGCTCTGCCCGCGTCAATGTCGATTCCTCGGGAATAGCACTTTTTTCCGAGATAAAAAGTAGCCTATGTCCTTCTCCGTAGGTGCTTTAGAGAACTTGTATGCAAATTCATGATGATCGGTTCAGTAGTTATGGCGTGAAAGCGTAACAAACAAACTCACTTTCGCATTTATAATATTAGTAAGGATAGCTTTCGCCCGCGGCTCCGCCCGCGTCAATATCGACCCCTCGGGAATAGTACTTTTTCCCGGGATAAAAAGTAGCCTATGTCCTTCTCCGTACTCCAGAGAACTTGTATGCAATTTAATGATGATCTGTTCAGTAGTTACGGCGTGAAAGCGTAACAAACAAACTCACTTTCGCAAGGATAGCTTTCGCCCGCGGCTCCGCCCGCGTTAACGTCGATCCCTCGAGAATAGTACTTTTTCCCGGGATAAAAGGTAGCCTATGTCCTTCTCCGTACTCCAGAGAACTATGCAAAATTTCATGACGATCGGTTCAGAAATACGGTGTGAAAGCGTAACAAACAAATTCACTTTCGCATTTATAATAGCGAACAGGTAATTTCCCATACAAACGTAATACCAAAATAATTTTCAATTCAAGAATATTTCAACATAGGTATATATGCTGTTATTCGGATTAAGACAGTATTTATATAGGGTCCCATTAATTTTTTTATTTCAAAATATTCACCTACTTCAAAATATATGCGATTACATTTCGTACATTTTTAGGGCAATAACGACGTATTTTCCGCCTATTTGTTTTGTATTACAAATTCAATCAATCATAATATAATTATAATAGAACCACAGGTTATATATTGTCTAATTGTACAATGCCATATAGAAAATGAAAATATAATAAAGTTATATTCATCATTTTTGGTATTCGCACATACAACATAATTTCTCAAAAATTTTGAAAAGACATATTGCTGGACGCTCGCACGGGGGATTGACGCGGCGGCGGCTTGGGGTTGGGGGGAACGGTACGCATTGTTCTGAGTGTCCAACGAACTTTGACACTCGCCACGAATTTTATTTCGATCTGGCGCGTCGCCGGCTTCTTAAGTAAGGATAAGGTTAAGGAAGATATTTATAAAGCAAATCGAATTAAAATAGTCTTACGTATGGCTATCAGTCTCCAAGTATCAGTTTTAGGGTTGGGATACATCATTGAAATACCCAAAATCGTTGTTATCCACTTATAAGTTGAGTTGAACGAGGTGAATGGTGGTACATCGTCTTCTAAAATGTATAAGTTTATCACAAAAATACCGGCCAATTGCGAGTCGGACTCGCACACGAAAGGTTCCGTACATATCTATAAAAACGCCAAAAATGACATGTCTGTTGTATTTGCCCCCCTTAAACATTAATTTTATTTCTAACTTAATATTCTGTTAATATTTCAAGCGTCTACCTGTTGCCGTTATCAATATCGAACAAAAACGAGCTAAATCATCACCTTTGTTGTATGGGAGCCCCATTAAATATTTATTTTATTCTGTTTTTCAGTATTTATTTTTGCACACGGTAAGTACGTGACACTTTTTCATGCGTGCAGCTCGCGTTCATCAATTTATGAGAAGTCAACGTCTACAAGTGACGTCACAAAACGCGAAATTTATTTATTGAATATCTCAATTTATCCTTCATTATCATGGCCGCTGTCCGTCTGTCTGTTTGTCTGTCTGTCTGTCCGTCCGTCACCAGGCAGTATTTCATGAACCGTGATAGCTAGAGAGTTGAAATTTTCACACATTGTGTATTTTTGTTGCCGCTATAACAACAAATACTAAAAAACACAGAATAAAATAAATATTTCAGGGGACCCATGCAACAAACGTAATTTTTTTTGCTCGTTATTGATATATACAATAGGTAGACGCTTGAAATATTCACAGAATATTAAGTTACATATTCATTTTAAAAATAAACAATTAAATAAAATTAATATTAAAGGGATATAACCATACAACAGACATGATTCTTTTGCCGTGTTTATAGATAACGGTACGGAACCCTTCGTGCGCGAGTCCGACTCGCACTTACCCGTTTTTTTCAAATCTGTACGGTGTATATAGGTACTAATGGTTTTGAATTTAGCCAGTCCAAGGAAAAGTTTGCTTAGCGAATTCGGATGCCTAAAAAATCTTACTTCTATCTTCTTATAAAGGAGCCCATTGCCCAAGTGAGCGTGGGCATAATTAGCGCTTACGCATTTTAAGTATCCCAGGCCCAGTTCCCAATAGGATGGGTGACCGCGAGTGGCAAAAATATCTCGAACTCCTCCGTGCTTCAAAAGACACGTCAAGCCGTTTGTCCCGGCTACCATCATTGATGGCAGTCGTAAGCTCAGTCAGATGTCTTAATATTTATAAAGGTATTTACCTTATAAGTTATATGGTATTTATCTTATAAACTTTATGTATGTTAGTTTATAAGGTATTTATAATATGGGCCTCTGATATTGTACATAATTGTACAATTGTAATATCGTAGTTAATAGATTCAGGTGTTAATTTGCGGAAGTCAAAGCAACATTTTCTTTGAGATAATTTACTTTGCGTGCTTCCGCCGCCACTTTCAACACAAATGTCTCAAAGTAAATGAACAATACTATTGCCTGAAATAAATGAATTATTATTATTAAGGCAGCTTGAAAATCTGACAGTGTTGGCCATTTACACGAAATAACAAAAAATCATACCTTTCTCATTTTCGCGCGATTTTTTGAAGTTTACAAAAAACATAATTGTTATTTAATAACTTGATAACTGACAGTAAGTAGACCATTGGGCGTATAAAAATGTATTAAATGGTTCTCATAAGGTTTCTTAATACATAAAAGATCATTATGTATTAATTAAGTATAATTATAATAATAATTAATTAGTGTATGATATACAGTGTGTTTGATATACAATGGGGGCTATCGTTTTTTAGGGCTCCGTACCCACGGGGTAGGGTACGTACACAGAATTAAATGTAAAAAAAAAAACGATTGGTCCCATAAAAAAAATAATGATACACTATTCGCGCTCGAAAAGTGGCATCGGCAAAACAGCGCTTTAATCGAGTTTCGGAGCTGTTTTGCCTACAGTTTCAATAAACCGCGCTAGCACTGACACGTCTCGCGATGACGAAAGTACAGTGAAAAGATGCAAAACCTACGCATGAAAAGTGAAAAAAAAGATGTAGTTATACTTTCAGTATGTACCGTTTTTGTCGTTGTTTGTAAGTATGCATGATGTTTTGACTCGGGGACATTATTAAGGCTTCATTTTTTATGAGACTGTGTATCTCATTATATTTGGTCGAAGCAGACAACCATTTTTTTATTTAACTGATAGACCACTAATATTGTTTTTAGGAAACTGGCCATTTGGCTTTTTTTAAAGGGTTGTTTAGAACACAGCCTGTTGTTTGCTTATTATAAGGGATCGGCGTATGATTGACAGAGCATGCGGCACTATGTGATTAACCTTTGCCTCCTCGATAAACTATTACTGAAAAATTAATTATGAAAATTGCTTTCGATATGGAAGGCTATATTTAAATTGATATAATGCAATTATTGTCAAGGATTTTTTTATTAGTCTTTTGTTGTTTGTACCTACTCTATAGTCTATAATACCTACTACATTTTTTTAAGTGTTAGGTATATTTTGCATTCACAATGCTTTTTTGAAGTACGTCGTACATAGACTTACATCAATTCTCAATTCATTCATTCATAAACAACATAACATTGTATTCGAATTATATATATAAAGATAAAATTTAAAAATTAACTACTAATACTATTATAACCATTGTCCATTACATATTGTCTAGCTCCGTGGTGCAGCGGTCAACACGCCAGCCTGCAACACGGAGTGACCGGGTTCGATCCCCGGCCAGGTCAAGATGGAAAATGATCTTTTTCCGATTGGCCTGGGTCTTGGATGTGTATCTATATATGTATTTGTTATAAAATATAGTATCGTTGAGTTAGTATCCCTTATCACAAGTCTGGAACTTACTTTGGGGCTAGCTCAATCTGTGTGATTTGTCCGTTTATTTTTATTTTATTTTTATTATCCTCTTTTTAACATACATACTTCTTATTAATTTTACCATCACCAACACCAATTCATCAATTGTGATTAAATTAAAACTCGTCAATGAATAACAACATTTCTCCAATAGTAATTTCCTCAATTCTCTCTTAAATATAGAAAGTTTTCGAACTTTTGTTAAACATCATCATTATTTTGGCTCCGTTTTTCACCTTTACGGGCGTAAAGGTGAAAATCGCATCGCCTATTAACACGATTCCTCAGATTTTACCCAATCCCTCGATCGGCTTTTACGATCTGCGCGGGAAGAGAAGCAGTTGGTACATTCAACGTTTTTTCTTTTCTCCCAGACCAGCATGGAAGAGTTTAAAACTATATGTATAAAACTATTAAAACGTACGCGAAAAAATGGATCCTAATTTCTTAATTTTAATCAACTTTTATTCATCCGATATGAATGAAGTAGAATTCTACACTACTACATCGTGGGTAGCTTCGATCAACAATACCAACGTTGTATTTATATAATACAAAAGTTGGTATTGTTGAAGGTGGGTAGTGTTGAAGAAGAACGCATGCTTGCGTATACACAATTTCTTCTCTTTCTTTCTCTTACTCTTAAGTACGGGAATTATTGTGATATTCTCAAGAGTTATTGGAAATTTCCCGCAAAAGCCTCCGTGGTCCAGTGGTTAAGGCGTTTGCCTGTTGACCCGGGGGTCGTGGGTTCGATTCCCACCGGAAGCATACTTTGTTTAGTTGTTTCCAGTTTGGTAAGGACATTGCAGGCTTGAATCACCTGATTGTCTGATAATAAAGATGATTCCGTGCTTCGGAAGGCACGTTCAGCCGGTGGTCCCGGCTGCCATCTGGTAGTCGTTAAAGGAACCACGTCAGAGGCCGAGAGGCGGTTCCGAAGAACTCTGACACCAGGGTGTGTATGGTCAATTGACCGTGACACCTACACGGAATGATGATGATCACAAATTTTAACAAAATCATAACACACTGGTATCCCAGCGTAGCCGTGTGGTTTCCGACAGAGTAGAATAGGACCACTCCAAGTCTTTCCATGGAGGTCGTAAGAGGTGACTAAGATGATAAGTGATCACCGCAGCCCATGGAGAACTCTTTTATCCTTATCCTTACTAATATTATAAATGCGAAAGTGAGTTTGTTTGTTTGTTTGTTACGCTTTCACGCCCTAACTACTGAACCGATCATCATGAAATTTTGCATACAATTTCTCAGGAGTACGAAGAAAGACATAGGCTACCTTTTATCCCGGGAAAAAGTACTGTTCCCGAGGGATCGACATTGACGCGGGCGGAGCCGCGGGCGAAAGCTATTAAAAAATAAAACAAATCGTTTGGTATTGAGCATTTATTACAGTACAAAATTATTTTTTTCAAAATAATTCATAAGAACATTATCTTATCTAGTAACAATAGGATGAAAATACACATTAAAAATATCATATTCATAATACCTAGTCAGTTATAGTATAGATATACTTACTATGCTATATTGCATTGCTTATTTCTTACAATTACAAAAATAGTAATAACTGTTATAATCAATAAATTAACGTTAACTTTGGTATCTAACTCCAGAAATTATTAATTATTATTATATATATAATAAAATTATATTGTTGTCTCTAAGGTAATACAAGCGAGTCATACATAAAATAGAATATATCAAAGGCATTTGATTAAGTTATCACACTAAAAAAATGTTACGAGACAAATAATTGTTCAAAAATTATTATAAGAACATTATACTGGCTAAGGAGCTTATTTACTTTTCAAACTTATTAGAAGAAATAAATAAGAAGAAAGATATTCTAACGCGTTTCTCAAATAAGTGCCCCAAGGTATTATAATAGGACCACTTTTGTTTATTATTTATTATACTTTTATATTCACATATTGCGGACGCAATCATGGCAATGGATTATTCTGAAAATGAATTCAGTCTGTGGGATGTATTATTTAATACGTTGACCTCATCGTTCCAATTTAAGGCGAGACCAGCTCAACTAGCGCCACCCATCATTTTGTTCTCTTACTCCTAAACCCGATCAAATAAAGCTTGTAGTCTTTTTAGTATTACTTTTCATTATTTTAGTCTTGACCATAATCAAGCCCAGATGAAAAGATATGGTCTAAGATCGAGTAAGCTCATCAAGAAAAAGCATTATTCACTCTAAGTTTAAACAGATTCAGGTTATATGCGCCCGGAAATACAGACGCTGGCCACGCATTCCAATCCCTAGCTGTGCGCATAATAAAAGATGAGGAAAAGCGCTTGGTACTAAATCTAGGAATTTCAACCAGGTAAGGATAGTATTTAGCGGTGCGCCTGAATGTCTGATAGAAGAAACTACGTAAAGAAACAGCAGCATCTCCAAATACTACGCATATTCTCTTTCTGCACTGAGGCTACGGTATAAAGGGTATACTGGTCCTGTTACTAGGTCTTCTTGCTCAGGAACCACACCACGAAGGTACGTATCTGCGTTGGTCTCAGCGTTACTAAGTACTCATCAGAGTCCTGTTCGGAGTACGACGATTCGGGTCTCGGTTCCGCCTCATTGCTGGACATCGCTCTGAGGGTAAAGAATAATAATTTAGGTATTTTATTATTTGTGGTAGAGCCACGCTACCGGCAGATATCATTTTGCCAGTAGCATGAATGGGCCGGTTCGTCCGAGGAAGTAAAATGGACGTTTAAGTAGAAGCTTTACCGCTTCTATGAGTAAGAGGCGTGTGGTTTCCAGCAGAGTAGAATAGGACCACTCCTAGTCTTCCCATGGAGGTCGTAAGAGGTGACTTAGGAAACACAAGCTAAACAAAGCTCATAAACATCAATGAGTCCTCTCCAACCCGACTGGCCTGCGAGGAGAGTGTAGGCCAAATCCTCAATCTGCTCTGGCCAAGTATGGCTCCGGTAGTACAGAGAGGGTCATGCTCCTGTAGTGGAGACTAAAAAGACCTGATGTAGATGATGATGAGTAAGAGCGCCGGAGGCTCATCCATCCAACTCCCCACCCCCGAGGCCTCCAGATTTCTAATTTTTGGAAAATTGAAAATAATTTGGCCGGGGGCCACTATACCTTTGTTGCCCCGAGGCCCCCAGACCATTGTTTAAGAGGGAGAGCATTAGGGTTTTTTCAGGAACACTCACCGTTTCCTCCTCTCCCCCCGCCCGTCATCGTCATCCATCTGTTCTCGCTCGACACTGCCAGACGGAATATCATAATCATGGGAGTCGTATGACTCTTGCCTGCGTTTCAGTCTTGTTTTTGTTGGTCTTGAGGAGCCTGTAAATAAAAATTGGGCAGTATTTTTATCAGTTTTTTTTGCACAATACTATTTTGATATACTATATTGATGTATTTGATTTTGATATATCACAATACATTGTTAGACACCTGTTAGTTTTTCAACTTTTTAACTGTTATATTAAATGCATGTTTGAATAAATTTAATTGTAAATGCTATAATGTAATAGTATAATGGAAGGACCTAGTGTCTATGATACAGGCACGGCCTAGTTTAGACACTAGTGTGATGGACTCATCCAAATAACAGTGAGGTAAAATTATTACTGATCATCCTCCGTGGTCCAGTGGTTAAGGCGTTTGCCTTTTGACCCGGGGGTCGTGGGTTCGATTCCCACGGAAAGCATACTTTTTTAGTTGTTTCCAGTTTGGTTAGGACATTGCAGGCTTGAATCACCTGATTGTCTGATAATAAAGATGATTCCGTGCTTCGGAAGGCAGGTTAAGCCGGTGGTCCCGGCTGCCATCTGGTAGTCGTTAAAGGAACCACGTGAGAGGCCGAGAGGCGGTTCCTAAGAACTCTGACACCAGGGTGTGCATGATCGATTGACCGTGTCACCTACTCGCAATGATGATGATGAATGTTAATATTATTATTATACCTATAACTCAAATGGCAGAGCATAGGTCGTATATTGTTGGCCACTTACACACACGAAAACAAACAAACAAATAATGAAAACAAATAATTTTACCTCTTCGCCGTCTAGTTTCAACCTCTCTCCCTTCATTCCTATCTTCCATACTAAAGTCCCTCGGTCTTCTTTCAGTGAAGGATGGAACATCATCTGTATCGACTCTGATCTTCTTTCTAGACCTGCAAGTTTACAATCAGCCTGATCAAGGCTGTCATCCTCAACTGCCTGTCCAGTGGTTGCAGATATGGCATCGGGTACACGCGCCCGGCCTCCCGAGCTGTTATTTGCTTTTCTCCCGTTCATCCGAGTGAGTGGTATCCCGATACCTTAATTCCCTTTCTAAATCCAACAAAATCATATCTTTCCCTAGCTTTATAATGCTTCCGATAGGCAGCAGCGTCGGAAGCACAAGAAGCCAAAGAAACTGCGCTCGCCAACCCGCCTGCCACGCGAGGTGAGTTGGCAATATCCTTCTATGGAACGATGTATTTTTGGGAGAGGCTTTTATCCAGTAGTGGAATTTTAATGGCTGTAATGATGATGATGATAGATGTTTGGGCTTGAAATCGAAAACGAACGATAAGAGCGGACTGTAAGTTTATAGGATTTATTTTTAATTTTATAAAAAGAAAGTAGGTAGTTCGAGATAATGCTATCTTTGTACAATGAAAAGTGTAGATTTACAACTAATGTAGGGCACTAACCTTGGCTTGTGCTGTGATGATCTTCAGCTCAGACAGACACAGGGTACTCGAAGACCTCTGTACTGGCGCCAGACTTACCAGAGAAGAAGTACCTACTGTCTGACACTGCAAACCTTAGATGCGCCCTCCTTATCGGCAAATCCACACTTTATAGGTTTTTGCACAGCACGAAAGTTAATTACACTATATTTAATCCAAATATTAACTGAATGTTTGTATAATACGAAAAATAGCGTTGCCGCTTATGGCGCTAAACGCTCCAACGAGAAACTTTTACAAGCAACTGAGTCAATGACAAGAGCATGTCTGATGGAAACGGAAGTCAGTGTTGCTATTACGAAAACGAGAAATTATACCAAGACTGAACATTCCGCCCGCCAAAATACAATGTATTTTATCTACGGTAATAAACATACATGAATACATAAACGATAGGGATGAATAAACATACATATATACACTTATAACGAAAGGAACGGCTAGTTGTGGTCGATAGGTAGCGGACATAACTTTACAACTGGTCTACGATATTCACCAGAAGCAGTTTTAACAGTTACAACTCTACAGATGCCATCAGATCCCGGGTGCAGAGCCATTACGCGCGCCAGGCTCCAGTGCAGTGGACTAGTTTGTTCATCCTTTATTAAAACTAATGTCCCAACAGCAATATTTGCGTGTGACTTAGTCCACTTCGTTCTCTGTTGCAACGTATGAATATATTCCTGCTTCCACCTACTCCAAAAGTTTTGATGAATTTGTTGAATTAATTTCCATCTTTGTAGAACGGTAATTTTCTGGTCAATAAAATTCTCTTCTGGAGGAAACGATAGAGGTTCCAGAGTCAAGAAATGACCGGGAGTTAAGGCCGACAAATCATTAGCATCGGAACTAAGTGGAGAGAGGGGACGGGAATTTAACATGGCCTCTACTTGAGTAAGCACGGTAAGAAACTCCTCGTACGTCAACCTCTGGGTACCAATAACGCGAGCGAGGTGCGTCTTAAAGGATTTTATTCCGGCTTCAGCGATCCCGCTGAAATGCGGTGATCCCGGGGGATTGAAAGAAAACCTTAGCTGTTCAGAGTTAGCTGCCTTTTGCATTAAAGTTGCAAGATAATTACTGGCCCCGACAAAGTTGCGACCTTGATCGGACACGATATGAGAGCAACGACCACGGCGTGCGATAAAACGTCTGAGCGCTGCCAGAAATGCCTCAGTTGTTAACTCTGAAGCAAGCTCTACATGTACGGCCTTCGTACATGTACAAACGAAAACACAAATGTAAGATTTGTAGGTCTTCACTCCGCGACCACGACCCAACGCGATGTCGTAAGGCCCACCGTAATCTACGGCTACACTTGAAAACGGTTTAATTTGGTTTACGCGATACGCCGGCAAGTGACTCATTAATGGTGCAGGAGCAGGTTTTGGATTGACCCGAAAACACCTTAAACATCCCGAGATAACAGATCGAATAGCGCGTCTCGGCGAGAGAATCCAAAAACTTTGCACAAGAATATTTTGTAGAGTCTGTGCACCAGGATGCATTAGTTTACGATGATATTCTTCGATGATGAGTGTAGTAAGGCGGTGAGTTCGCGGCAACAACAGAGGATGCTTAACTTCAAATTGAGCTTCAGCATGAGCCAGACGACCGCCCACCCTCACAAGACCCGCATCATCGAGAAAGAGCGATAACTTGCGTAAACTTTTAGGAAGTTCATTAGGGGACCCTTTATTCAAAACGGCAATCTCCTGCGAAAAGGTTGTTTGATGGACATGTTTTATCAAAAACATGAATGCTTTATTTATTTCGACAGTTTGTAAATGGCCAGAAGCTCTACTCTGGCCCAACGATAATTTAGAATTTTCGATAAAACGAAACATATACGACAAAACGTGTTTGAGTGTAGATAGAGACGAAAATTTATTAATCAAACTCTCTACTACATTTTCATCGACAGAAACGACAAGGCTGCAAATCTTTTGTTCCTCTTGCAAATCAACTTGGTCAACCGATAACGAGGAAATAGGCCAAGTATCCATGGGTTTCGATAGCCATGACGGACCCTTCCACCAGCTGTCATTTGCGACAATGTCAGAGGGGAACAAACCACGGGATCCACAATCAGCAGGATTTGACGATGTGCCTACATGCCGCCAGGAGTCTGGAGCGATTATTTCTTGAACATGACTAACCCTATTAGCCACGAAAGTCTTCCACCTTGACGGGCATGTCTTAATCCACGAAAGAGCAACGCTTGAATCCGACCAAGCGAATACTTCTTGGACAGTGTAAAAGGGTTGTAAGGCATCCATGACAGATTTCGTCAAATCTGACAGTAGAACCATGGCTTGGAGTTCCAAACGCGGAATCGATAATTTGCGAAGAGGCGCTATTTTAGATTTAGCACAACAAATATAGACAGAACAATTTCCATCTGATGTAATAATACGACAATATACTACGGCACAGTAACCGCGTTCTGAGGCGTCACAAAAGCCGTGTAATTGAAAACTAACGAAAGAAGAGAGCATACGACGAGGAATCGAAAGTGACGAAAGCGACGGTAGTTGCGACATAAAGCGTAACCACTCTTGTGAAATATTTTGAGGGACGTCATCATCCCAATTGACACCGCTTGCCCACAGCACTTGCATAATATACTTGGCGTAGAAAGTCACAGGGGCGAGAAAACCCAGAGGGTCATAAATCCTAGCGATTTCCGATAATACTGTACGCTTTGTACATCTGCGAGTGTCGTTACCACATACTTTAAACATAAAAGAATCAGACTGGGGTGTCCATCGGAGGCCTAGAATTTTTAGTGACAGGTCAGAAGCGTCTTCGAAACATTTGAAATCATCAGAATATAACTCAGTAGGAGGCAAGTCCCTGAGGAACGCCTGTTCATTGGAAGTCCATTTTCTTAAATAAAATCCCGCTGACGACAACATTTGGGTCAATTCTGATCTAATCAACAAGGACTTTTCAAGAGAGTCAGCTCCAGTGACTATATCATCAGTGTAAATATCTCGAGCAAGGACTTCAGCTCCAAGAGGGTATTCAACAGCTGAATCTTTTGCTAACTGAATCATCGTACGAAGGGCTTGAAATGGGGCTGACGATACTCCATACGTCACAGTACACAACTTGTAATCTTGCAAGGGACTTGCAGGAGACGGTCGCCAAACAATCCGCTGATATTCGGTGTCATCGTCAGTGCTTAATATTTGACGATACATTTGTCTAACATCGCCAGTGAACACAACAGCGTGCCAACGAAAACGAATAAGCAAATCGAAAATGCTCTTTTGAAGCTTAGGCCCAGGCAGGAGCCTCTCATTTAAAGACACACCTCGAGCATCCCTGGCACTGGCATCAAATACGACGCGAAGAGGAGTGGTGACGGAATCAGGACGCAAAATACCGTGGTGCGGTATATAATAAAAATTACCAACATTCGACAGGGGAGGCTCTGCCTTAATCATATGACCAGACGATTCATAATCTTCCATGAAAGAGCAATAAGCCCTGGCCAACACTGGATTGCAACTAAGCTTGCGTTCCAAAGATTGGAATCGCCTGAGTGCTATCTCACGAGAACCATAAAACACTGGCTTAGACACAGGATCGACAAAAGGCAGAGGCACCATATACCTACCATCACGATTGCGAGAGTGAGTTTCGACAAAATAGTTTTCGCAACGTTGATCCTCCTTTGATAAGTATATTTGTTGAGAACCAACATTTTCTAACTCCCAAAATTTTTTTATGGAGTTATCTAACGATAAATTTGAGAGCGGGGTGTCCCCACCACTCAACGACACGAGAAAGCAACGAAAATTATCATTATGAGAAGAAATGCCATAGCCTCCCATAATGATCCAACCGAAAATAGTGTTGAGAGCGATTGGTTGGCCTGGCTTACCCCGCTTAAGCCCGGGTAACAAACACGATGCGAAAACATCTACATTAAGCAGCATGTCTATTGACCCCGATACTGCAAATTCAGGATCGGCCAAAGGTAAATTGTTAATATGAGACCAGCCCGAAAAATCGACAGAATTAATTGGCTGGTCATCACAAATTGATGGCAAAACCAACGCCTCAAAATTAGATTTAAAATTACAGTTAAAGTTTAATGGTTTGATTTCACAGTCTAAGCTACCTAGTGGTTTAGCAGTAGAGTGACCTATGCCACTGACTGACTGCTGACTACAATTTATTTTTAATCCTAAGCGCTTAGCACATGGCTCTGAAATGAAATTGCAAGCACTCGCACAATCCAGCAAAGCCCTAACCTTATGAAACTTTCCTAAGTTGTCCCTTAATAACAACTGAACTGTTGCAAACAATAATGCGCTGTCATTAGACAGAGTCGTCAACACAGCACTACTATTCGAGGTTGCATTCACAGGGACGGCAGGTTCACTGGTTGCCTTTTCAAAATGTAATAATGTATTGTGAGAGTATTTGCACACACCACAGCGAGTGGGTTCTCGACATTTTTTCACTCTATGGTTGCCTGAAAAGCAAAGAATGCACAAATTTTTTTCTTTAACAAATTTAAATCGAGTATTGGCATCCAATTTTTTAAATTCCTCACATCCTGCTAGTGAATGCTCACGAGAACAGTATATGCATTTTACAGAATTAACTACTAGAGCGGGTTTTGACTTAAATTTACTTGTATCATTATCCTTGGAAGAAGGCTTACTGTTAATTACCTCTAATGCACTAAAATGTTTTTCAATAAATTCCTGTAATGATTCAAATTTTGGAATTTTGTTAGAATTATGCTCTAATTGAAAATCTTCCCGAGTGCGTTTATCTAATTTAGACCAAAGTAAATAAAATAACATGAAATTCTTATCAGGTAATTTATATTTTTCTAAAACTAATAAATTTTCAGAAAATGTTCGATACACCCGCTCCAATTCCGCAGCAGATTTGGTCTTTATAGGATCACAATGTACTATTTTATCATAATATGTCATTGCAATCTGGCATTCCCTATCATAATATTTAGTCAATGTGTTGTATGCTAACATGTAACTTTCATCAGTAAGCGGAAACATTTTTATTAAATTGTAAGCGGTGCCTTGGACATTGGATAATAGATAATGCAGCTTCTCGACATTACTTAAGCTTCTTTTATGGATTAACGAGTCATATAATTCTTTGAACGAAACCCAAGAATCCAGACGTCCATTAAACGGTTTAATCGAGATTTTTGGCAGTTTTGCTAGCGTCTCTGAGCACGACGGGATACTCGGTTTCACTTCTTTATTATTAGTTAATTCCATTAAACGCCTTTTTACATCTTTCATCCTTTTTTCAAAAACTTCACTTACTTCTAGTGCGTGGCTCCTTTCTGACGCATGTGGCAAGGAACACAACACTCTCACCTGGGCATCACGAAATTCTACCGATAAATCTCGCAAATCTTGCTCCGTATACCCGAGGAGATCTGACGACTCGAGAAATTCCAAACGCATCATCGCATAATCTCTTGCAATGAGATTTGCATCTGCAGTAGCATGTTTACTGTGTTCCTCGTCCGACATTTTAGCGTAACTAAACAAATACCAGATAATACTTAAATATGTATGAAATAAATCACGCGAAACGACAAAAAAACAACGAAAATAAATAATATCTGGTTGTTTGTTCCGGGAGATTTGACGTAACTGTCACCGCAAGCTAACCTTACTTTAATGTCACTATGGCAGAACGTCACTGCTACCAACCGACCAAAACCAACACGTAATCGTTCCTCCGGTTCATTCACCAACCATAGACTATGAATGAATAATTGAATGCCGATTATTACCGAAAAAAAATATATACTTTAACGAAAAATACGACAATTATAAACTACGAAAATTAGGCACTTTTCAGTTAATATCCGGCTCGAAGGACCAATGTTTGGGCTTGAAATCGAAAACGAACGATAAGAGCGGACTGTAAGTTTATAGGATTTATTTTTAATTTTATAAAAAGAAAGTAGGTAGTTCGAGATAATGCTATCTTTGTACAATGAAAAGTGTAGATTTACAACTAATGTAGGGCACTAACCTTGGCTTGTGCTGTGATGATCTTCAGCTCAGACAGACACAGGGTACTCGAAGACCTCTGTACTGGCGCCAGACTTACCAGAGAAGAAGTACCTACTGTCTGACACTGCAAACCTTAGATGCGCCCTCCTTATCGGCAAATCCACACTTTATAGGTTTTTGCACAGCACGAAAGTTAATTACACTATATTTAATCCAAATATTAACTGAATGTTTGTATAATACGAAAAATAGCGTTGCCGCTTATGGCGCTAAACGCTCCAACGAGAAACTTTTACAAGCAACTGAGTCAATGACAAGAGCATGTCTGATGGAAACGGAAGTCAGTGTTGCTATTACGAAAACGAGAAATTATACCAAGACTGAACAATAGAGTTTACAATAATCTGTTTACTCATTTAGGCAAAATCTCAAGAAGTTTTTACTTAATGATCAAACTAGTACAAATAAATATAGGTATAAATGTTATTATGTTTAATTTTGTATACGTCATAATTATTAAATATTGTTCACGTGACGCAGTGTCACATCTCCCGTCCAACTGGCTTCCCTGAAAATCAGCGTCATGGCATACCTACCATGACAACACAGCTAAGGTTATTATAATTTGTTAAATTGTTTTATATTTTGATTTTGTAATTGTGTATACACCGAATAAACATTTTTCATTTCATTTCAAATTCCACTTAGGAATCGTGGAGGAACCAAGTCGTCCACACCACTGACTGAATCAGAAATGCGGAAATCCGAACAAAAAGTCCAAGGATCTAAGAATAATCAGGATAGGCCCCTAAGGAACGTAATAGTGACGCAAATAATAATTCATACAAAAGTGTCGCGACGCAAGCTCACACACACATCGACAGTAAATAAGCATGAAATTTACCTCCGTTCGAAATTCAAATTCACAAATGTTAAGTTAGTTCATACTTATGCTGCACAGCACACACTTCTATTTACTTCTATTTGTGGGGACTTATAAATGGCTTGCAATTGCCTATTATTACTATTTATTCATAGCTGTAAGTCTTCCTAAAATGTAATAAATAAATAAACACATGTAATCATAGATTTAAAAAAAATGCATGTATTGTAAAAAGGTGGCGTCTTTTGACTCCCACCCATATTTCCGGCCCATATTTTTCCTAGGTTCAAGAAAAATCATTGATATAGTTCATCTTTCCTCGTTCACTCGTTCCTTTGACATTGTTTTTGTGGAAACCTGACACTAAGTTGTGGTAGAGCCACGCTACCGGCAAATTTTATTTTTGCTAGTAGTATAAATGCGTCAGCGTATTCGGGGAAGTACCACACTCTCACAGAAAATCGCCGTTTGAGTATTTTATTTATTTATTTATTTATCATCACAAAATCCACAGCTCTTATGAATATTAGAATAAAAACCTTATAAATTACACTTACAGCCAATAACGGATTCACATTTTTTAGTTTAATACACATAACACGAAAAAGTACATTCTTGGTATATTTTATCACATTATTAATTCTTTACAAGAGCAAAGACTGCCTCGTGTGAAAATATTGCTGTGTGCCGGCAGTTAGTCTAATTTACAAAAGCAAATCAAAACAAATCAGGGAGGTACAGTCAAGTAGTATAAATGGAGTCATAGCTTAGAGATCAAATTACTTTGCAGTACGCATCGTCCCTCTTTGCGTGAGTGTTTGTGTCCATAATGCACACAGTGATCATTATCACATTACCCACACAACTCTGCTACGTGCTTGCTTGACACAGACAGTATAGCACTAACTATAGGTGTATTGTAAAGAAAACCGGAATAGTAATAAATAACGAGTCATTACGACAGGCGAGATGGAACCGGTTCTTAATTTCGCTACACGCCATAGCAAGTTATTGGTCTAATCAGTAGATGGTTGGACTGCTAATATAATGACCGTGGTTCGTATCGCATTTAGTATATCATTTTTTAATAATTTAATTTTTAACTTATAGTATTTTTTTAATAACTTTATTTTATATACTGCATGCGATAGGTATTAATCCATTTGATAAAAAATAAAAATGCACAAAGACCATGGTAACGGTTTATTAGACGGATCATTTAAGTAATAAAATAAAATATCAGTGTGACAAATATTATAACGGTCAATATGTTTACACTACGGACTACTGTCCGTATCCGTATGAGCGTAGGTAAAATTTATGTATAATGTATAAATAAATATAGGTAGAATAGTAATTATACCTAAGTTTTATTTACACATTTAAAAAGCTAGAATTAAAAATTATATAGGTAGAATAAATATTGATATATAGGTTAAATTAAGAATTAATAATAGAATTAAAAAAGAAACTATTATACTCGTATAGGTTAGAACAGTAATTCTTATTATTTTTTTTAATTAAATAATCTACTTCCTTATTATTTATTTATTTTATTAAAAATAATTTTTACATTACACATAAATTTTACCTACGCTCATAGTAAATATTGAGGTTAAAGCTTAATTATTCGTTTTCATTACGAAAAGAGGATTGAAACTTAACCTCAATCTTTTACAGTTTACAAACAACTTTTACGGAAATTAACATAACCAACACATCCCATTGTAATACAAAATGAACAAGTTAGTATAAAACTATATTTTTAAGGATATCGCTAAAAATAATACTTTCATATAAAAAACGGATACACTTCAGTTCACCTGTTTAAGAGATACTGTGATACAAATAGATAGACACATAGCGGTGGTCAAACTTAAACTCCTCTCTTTTTGTCGGGGCTTTAAAACAATTGAGTATTAGGAAATGTTTAAGTATACTTCAAGTAAAACATGATTTGTCTAAACACAAATGGGGTATTTCACTCAATATTTTGTATAGCCACCATTATTGTCAATATAGTCAAGTATACGACGATGCATGGATCCCTCTATATTGGCACATATTTCAGTCCCAACAAAACTGTTCCAAAAACATCATACGGCGCTGATGGTCAGAGATAATCGACGGTCTTCCACTCCGCTGCCAACTGGCAAGAGTACCCTCGTCAGCAAACCGCTGCACCCAAGTCACCCAACGTTTCACGGTCCTCCACTAAAATAAAATAAGAAGGCTAGTTACGTTGCGTTGTGATTGAAACTATATTAACCTAATATTTTTTATTTTATTTCAAAAACTAACACTAATGATGCAAATCATCATTAATATGGCAATACAATGTGTTAAAAACTTAAAACTTTAATTTGAAATAATTTAATAACCAATACTTTTAAGTAAATAACGACTGTTTTAAAGCAGTAAAAATACTTACACTTAATCCAGTTTCATTTGAAATTTCTGATATATTGCGGCCACGTCTATACAGAGAAACAATATTCGCCTTTGTCACAATATTTATGTTCGCCTGCATTTTCAAAACTGTAGGTAATAAACACCCCAAATAGAATCACTTAAACACACGTCAGTTTGTCTTCACCACGATTCAACTATAACGAGTACGAACTCGGTTAAATGACAAACATCTGTCTTTTTTCATTCACCGTCAAATATTCACTTTTCTAGTCCTTGTTCTGAGACTTTTTATTTCTGCACCATATGAGATACGATACGGAAACATCGTATTAGACAGTTTACGAATAACATGAATAACGATGTTAAAAAACCAACAAAACGTTAGTTAAACATCACTGTGTGGTGAGATTCGAACCTGCTACCCACAGGCAAGATCGCTATTCTGCGACTGCAGCCATTAACCATTAGGCTAGCTCGTATCTGCAGAAAGTGTTGAATTTAAGAATAACATTTAACGTATCTACGTCAATACATCGGCGCACACACAGAGACTAGCAACAACTCATAATCACAAGGTCTTAAGTGCGACTAGTTTGTTAAGCAATTAGTGTGAGAAATTCTGACTGCACTTTTGAAGCTGACCGCACATGTCTAACACATAAAAAATTCAACCCACTACCTACATCACATTTTCAATAATGTCTGTTAATTTTATTTTAATTGAATATTGTTTTGTATGAAAGAGATCGATATCGGAGAAATTTTTATTATATGATCGATGCAATCTGGTGACTATTGCGTTCATAGCGTAATTGGTTTTTGCAAGACGAGTATGAAACAGGGAAGTTTGTCGAGTTCGAGTGGAGGGGGCGAGAAATCTAATTATCCAATTTGTAAGTTCAGTACTGTCTATTTTACCAGTACATACGTTGTACAAGAAAAGCATGTCCAGTAAAACACGACGGTTCTCAAGGGACAGTATGTTATGATGTTTGCAGGATGTTTTGTAATCTGGGATCATCTGTCGCGTTAAATAATTCAGACGTTTTATAAATTTAATTTGAACATATTCAATGGCCTCAGAGCTTGTTACATATGGTGGATTCCAGATATTACTACAATATTCGAGTGTGCTACGGACATACGTGTAGTACAGTATTTTTAAACACCTAATGTCTTTGAAAGGTTGGCTGACGCGAGTAATGAAACCTAAGTTTCGGTAGGTTTTCAAAGCAGTAGCAGAAATATGCTCTGCGAAAGTTAGTTTTGAATCTAGGAGTACTCCCAAATCTTTTATTATATCCGTTTGATTAATTTTGATACCATTGATGTCATAATTGAATAATAATTTCTTTGTTTTACGTGTAAAACTAATATACTGGCATTTATTGACATTGACAATGATATTATTAAGTGCGTAATATTCAGCAAGTCGATCAAGATCTTCTTGTAAATGTTGAGCATCAGTCAAGTTCTTTACGCGATGATATATTTTGGTATCGTCAGCATACATTAAAAATTTTGCATATTTGATTTGACTGCCAATATCGTATAAATAAAGTACGTAAAACAAGGGCCCCAATATAGATTCCTGAGTAGAAGCTTTACCGCTTCTATGCTTCGTTCCGTGAGTGAAAGAGACGGAGGATCATCCTACCCTCATTTCCTGCCCCCTACTCTTTGAAAGGCCGGCAACGCTCCTGTTACACCCTGGTGTTGCAGTTGTCCATGGGCAGCGGTGATCGCTTGCCATCAGGTGACTCGCTTACTCGTTTGCCGTCCTATAACATAAAAAAAACAGGTACCTTCTCCTCTTAGGTCTTCGCGTAGTCAACTCGATGGAATCATAGTCATCCTGCTTCCTATTCCTCCCCCCTTCTTTCCTAAGCTTTGGCGTCGTCTCTTCTTCAGAGTTACGTAAGTAAGGTTTGAAGGAACGAGATCTCGGCTTGACTTTGTAATACATTTCGTATATGGATTTGGTCACTCCATCATCCAAATCTTCAGTGTCTAATATTGCTGGAATAAGACAGAGAGTACTTAAATTAATTGAACAGGTCTCTTGTCAAAGTCTGGTTGCATCGTCGGCTGCAACTGAAATTCTTAAGGGTCCGTACTACCTCGCACTGCTTTGCATGATTGACTGTTATATCAATAATAATTAAATACTCAAGTTGAAATAAAAATACAGCAAAGTTCAGGACTAACTCTGGTAACTATATGACTCAAAAACACGATTGCGTTAAATTTTCTCAATAGAAAAAAATTGCAAAGTTGCCTCCAAATCACGTCTAATTTACTCGGTAGGTATATAGTATTATTCACCAAATACATTAAAATTAATCTTGAAACTTTTGATTATTATTGCATTACAGATAAGGCAGCCTTCATATGTTTTTCTTTTTCGAATAACCCTTGAATATTCCTAAAAAACGAAAATATCCAAAGTAGCCAACGCGTTTAGACCATCCGCGTTTGTATCGCCACGCCGCCTGGCCTATGGCGGGCTCTTAATTGAGAGCAATACCACAGATAATGCCAATAAATAAATAAATACAATTTAATAATGCCTATCAAGGCCTTTTATCATATATTCGATACGATTTTTTCTTTGTTATTTTTTTTATTAGCTTGTATTTCCTAAGTCGCCTCTTACGACATCCATGGGAAGACTAGGAGTGGTCCTATTCTACTGTGCCGGAAACCACACGGCTTAAAAAAAGCTCATAAACATCAATAAAACCTCTCCAACCCGAGGCCAGTGAGGAGAGTGTAGGCCAAATCCTTTGTCTGCTCTGGCCAAGTATGACTCCGGTAGTACAGAGAGGGTCATGCTCCTGCAGTGGAGACTAAAAAGACCTGACCTTTTTAATAAAATTTGATTATGACAATGGGTAATATATTTTTTAATAATATAAGTTATATATCTTCTATTCATACGGATGTTAACTGTTGTACGTGCCCCTACGTGTCGTACGTGCACGCTCGATCGCTAACATAACGTGTTCCACAAAAATATGTAAATTAAAATTGTATTGTTATAGGTATACAATTTTAATTTACATATTTTGTGACATCAGAAAAAAAAAGAAAAAAAGAACAATATTAAATATCATACAAAGCCCTTCAGGCAAGTAGGCGACCAATACTGTTGAAAAGAGTTTCTTTCGGCGTCTTCCTTTCTGCAGTGGTCGGTTCCGAAACGCTAGTAGTTTGTAGCTTTTGAACAATAATTAATAATTTTAATATAATATAATAAGTATTATTTAAAATGTGAATTGATGTGAAAAAGTGCCTGAAAAGGCTTTTTTTCTGAATAAATCTTTGAATCTTTTGAATCTTGAACCTGTGAGGCTCAGTGGTGGTAGCTGAAAATCAATGCTTTGCTCTACGAGCAAATGTTGCACAAAGCTCAAAGGATCTGTTGTCATCATTGTGGCACATAACCTGGATGTGAATTGTGTTCGCGCCTATCTATCGTTCACGTACGATGAGGGATCCTCCGGAGACACCCGAAAGCTGCCGAAGCCCGCGCGGCCCGCGGACCTTTACCTGCCCTCTAACCGCCGGCATGTGCACATTTATTTCTACATATGTACTAAAGCTGTAGTCATTGTTATACCATATCTCCTTAAAATTGCTATTAAACAACCAGCAGTTCAAGTATTACAGTCCATTTGATTTATCACCACACGAAGGATCCCCAACATTTGTTTCACCATTATAATGTTATATTTTGTTGCTTTTTTTTTGTTTTTTGTGTATGTAAGTGGCCAATAATGGTGTCAGATTTTTCAAGCTGCCTAAAGGCATCTGACAAAGTTTAACGACTGCTATCAACGATGACAGCCGGGACCAACGGCTTAACGGTTATGTTTTGTGTAAATGTATTTTTTTACTATGTATTGAAGTATTGGCTAGCTCCGTGGCGCAGCGGTCAATACGCCAGCCTGCGACATGAGAGTGCCCGGTTTGGATCCCTGGCCAGGTTAAGATGGAAAATGATCTATTCCAGATTGACCTGGGTCTTGGATGTGTATCTATATATGTATTTGTTATAAAATATACCTAGTATCGTTGAGTTAGTATCCCATAACACAAGTCTCGAACTTACTTTGGGGCTAGCTCAATCTGAGTGATTTGTCCGTATATATTTATTAATTATCATAGTTCGCGACGTACCGCCAAACGGCTAACATCTGGTTTGATTTGCTGTGTGTAGAATTATTTATTTTACTATGTTTTTTCGCGAATTCCTAATTTTAATAGTAAAAATACTGAAGTTTAAATAGTTGGTGGCACTATTGCGCAATAACTTTTCTATTTCGTTTTATATTAACTAAACTGGAAGCTAAAACATCTTTAAAAATTTCCGTTTTCGTTGTCTGCCCTGACCTACGACAACCCGCGCTGTCGCCGCTGCAGTGATTCATCGACATCGAGCCGGCTACTGAGGAGCTATAGGTACCTAGCGTCTCCGTGCGACGTTTTGTGTGGAGTGTGGAGCCGCTTGATATTGCAACCGAATATTGAAGCTGTTGAAATGGATTGTTCTGCGTGCCGTGCGGTTATTGAAGGATGTGATGCCTACCTTAGGTGTGTAAATGATCATTGCCTTAAGTGCTACCACTCTCAATGCCTTAATGCCTTAATGTGGTTAACTTGGATATCGACCAGCAAACAAATTGGATCTGTCCAGAATGCCTGTGCTCAGCCAAAAAGGGTGGTCAAAATGACAGTACACCGGTGAGTGCCGCTAAGAGAAGTATTGAACCAAATATCACGTTAAGAAGAAAACTTCCCCCAGTTGACCTTAATGTAAGTGAAATTTACTCTATTTCTGATGTCATGCTGGAGGTTCGCCAACTTCGTGTGGATGTTTCTGTCTTGACTTGTCGCCTACAAGAGGCTGTTGATGCAGTAAAGTTTTGCCATATAAAGATGGAGGAACGCGAAAAACGGTTATTACTTGTGGACTCGTCTATGCATTTACCTCGTTCTGTTTCTCCTATGAATCCAGCGGGACTCCTCGATAAAGCTGGTTCAGTGGGTGCTGAATCTTGTGCTGTGCCAATGTCAATTGTGACTAAAACCAGTAATGATGAAGTTAAGATTACTGGACCGCGTACCGCCAAAGTGTCCAATAAATCGTCAAAGAAAAAGCGCAACTTTGATACCCAGCGTGCTAGCACTAGTCACGGAAAAGTGCACGCTCGAGCTCAGGAAACGGTGAGTGAACAATTCACAAAGTCAGTTGCTGCCACTATTATTTCTGCCCCTATTTTGGAGGATGAAGGTGTCGAAAACTTGACTGACAAAAATGTGGAGGGCCAGGGGCAGCATCACTGGAATGTTGTAAGTCGAAGAACACGGCGTTCACTCACAGGTACCGCGGATCCAAGTGTGACTACATTGAAGGCTGTAGAAAGTAGAAAGTACCTTCACTTGTGGAACATGGCATCAGCCATTGATGATGTTCGTAATTACATTAATCAGATCTGTCCTAAGGGAGCCTGTACTGTACAGGAGCTTACCGCGAAGGGCGATTATAAGTCATACAAGATTGGAGTACTGGAGGCTTACTACGATGATTGTTTCTCTCCGAAACTTTGGCCTGTAAATGCTAAGTTTAAACCTTGGGTTAACTTTCGTGCCACTCGGGAGCAGAGGCCCGGTGTCCAAGCCCAGAGGCAGTCTTCCTAGCACCTGTACGGGCTCGGGATCCCTTTCTTCTCAAGTCTCAATCCAAATGATTTACCAAAATGTTCGTGGCCTTAAAACAAAGTTGCGGTTTTGGCGAGAAAATCTATATCTCCTGGAACATGACTTCGTGACAGTCACAGAGACAAACCTTGATTCTACGGTGTACGACGCAGAACTTCAGTCTGGCGGTTGGAGTGTCATGCGACGTGATCGCCTTGAGTGCGGCGGTGGGGTCTTGGTTGCAGCTCGGCCAGGAATTACCTTGTATCGAAGAGTTGAACTTGAGACTAAAAGTGGAGAGGACCTATGGGTTTCATTGAAAGTGTGTGATGTCAATTTGTTTTTATGTGTATTCTATATTCCTCCTAGTTCTAAAGATGATGTATATATGTCATTTTTTTGTAATGTTGAAAGTAAGATCAATGATCTGAAAGGTCTTATTGTTATTACTGGTGACCTTAATCTGAACAGTTCCTCAGACAACATTAAGAATTACTATTGTTATTTCCTAAGTGTTTGTTGTATGAAAGATATGAATGATGTATTTAATTCGCATGGAGGGAAATTAGATGTCGTATTGGTGCCGGAATTCTTTGAAACTTCAGCCTCTGTTAAATTATCGGATGAGGGATTGGTGGCTCTCCAGGATGCATATCATCCCCCCCTATCGTTAACAGTTTCTATTAAAAAGAATGTCACTATCTATAAACTACCGCCTAGCAATATAGGAGCTAGCCGTGATTGGAACTTCCCTAAAGGTAACTATGATATGCTCTATACCTGTATCTCTGAAGTATCGTGGCTGTCTGTTTATCAAGCTCAAACCACTGACGAAGCTGTAGATAATTTCTATAAAATAATTTACAGTATTTTCGACCTGTGTATACCTAGAAAAGTTAGATCATCGGCAGGAGATAGGCGGTATCCAGTTTGGTTTACCGCTGATATTATTAAGGATCTTAAACTGAAATCTTTCCTTCATCGAAAGTGGAAAACTACCAACAACCGTGCTGATTATAAGGCGTTTAGTGATCTCCGATCGAGCATAAAATCGCGTATCACCGTAGCGTATGACGTATATAGACATGGTGTCGAATATAGTTTAAATTGCAATCCCAAATTATTTTGGCAGCACATGTCTAATTTGAAGTCGAAAGGGGGTTTTGAACCGTGTGTTAGCTATGGTGGAATTGACCATGTAGGTCAGGGGGCCGCGAATGCCTTTGCACAATTTTTCTCCAATGTTTTCCTACCTGATGCACCTTTGTTGGACGCAAATTTAGCTCAAACACACGAAGGCACTTCATCGGCTGCGTACATAAACGTAACCAGTGTGTCCCATGATGACATCCTGAATGGTTTAAAACACCTTAAACCTGTTGGAATCGGTCCTGACAGCGTCCCGGCATTTGTGTTAAAAGCATGCAAAGATTTTTTAATTGAACCTATTTCTTTCTTGTTCAATATGTGTTTAAATACGAGTACTTATCCGTCTCTCTGGAAATTGAGTCGTGTTACCCCGATCCCAAAAACTAGTAATGTTCTTGCAGTTGAATTCCACCGCCCCATAGCTAACTTATCAGCACTCCCAAAGCTTAAGGAAACCATTCTTCATAGCAAAATTAGCCAGCAAGTTAAACCATACCTTCATGACGCTCAGCACGGTTTTAGGAGCAATCGCTCAGTCGATACCAATTTGCTGACTCTTGTCGACATTATCTCGTCTTGTATGGATAGGGGTACGCAGGTGGATGTCATTTATTTCGATTTCGAAAAAGCCTTCGATCGTGTTGATAACGACATTCTTTTGGAGAAACTGTCTTTACTTGGCTTTTCTCCGAAGCTGGTGAAATTTTTTGCTGACTATTTACGAAACCGTAAACAGTTTGTTCGCCATGGTTGCTTTGAATCCGAATCATATAATACTCGTTCTGGAGTCAGCCAGGGTTCGGTGCTTGGCCCTCTTTTGTTCCTGCTTATGATTAATGATCTTCCACAAGTCCTAAGGCATGCTAAATGTCTCCTCTTTGCTGATGATCTGAAGATTATTTTGGACATCAATGATGCTTCGGATCATCATCGGCTACAGACTGATATCGATGCGGTTTTTAGTTGGAGTATAAGGAATAAGCTGCTGTTCAATAATGTCAAATGTTGTGTCATGTCTTTTACCCGAGCGAGAAATCCTTCTTATTCTCAGTATACTTTAGGCTCTAATGAAATAACTCGTGTTTTTTCAGTTAAAGACTTGGGAGTTATTTTTGATCCGAAACTGAACTTCCATGATCACGTACAAAAGTTAGCATCAAGTTGCTTTAAACAGCTTGGCTTTGTGGTACGCAACTGCAGGGACTTTACTAATGTACATGTAATAAAATTATTATACTCAGCTCTTGTACGAAGCAAACTAGAAACTAGTTCCAAAATTTGGAGCCCTTATGAAGCTTCATATATTCTCATTGTCGAGAAGGTACAGAAAGCATTTTTGAGATTCTTTTACAAGAAATTTTATTGTTATTATCCATTTCTGTATCCAACCCAATTTCTGTTGGGCAGTTTGGGTTATAATTCGTTGCAGGTACGTCGCAATTGGCAGTTACTTATGTATGTCAGTCGGTGTCTCCGAGGTGAATCGGATTGTCCGGAGCTTGTATCGCGCCTTTTTAGACTATTTGTACCAAACAATTACTTGCGTGCTCGCCGACACAGACTGCTTGCAATTCCCCCCTCAAACACAATTGCTCATGCGAAGTCCCCCCTTTTGCGAGGTCTTTCTGAACTCAACGAATTCCTGGCATCAATAAAAGGAAGGGAATGTGATGTTTTTGCTGACAGGTTTGTACGTTTGACGAATGAATACTTAATATTTTGTGAAAAGGATGGATGAATCCGTAGTCCTAAGTTAAGTTGTGCAGTGCTTTGGTATTACTGTAATGCTGTGCAATCTCTTTTTATTAATAAATAAATAAATAAATAAATTATTATTGTACCTTTGTGTGTTTTTTCAGTAATAATACAACTACTATCTAAGCCAATTTGTTTCATATCTGTGTACAGAACTTACCCGCTTGCCTACTCGTCTTCAAGCTACCCCGCTCAATATTCCTCCTAAAATTCTTCGATGGCAAATAGTCTTCTTCCGATGACACGATATCTGGATGTTTACTAAAATGCTTCCTTATTTTCTCCTGTCTAGTTTCAATCTCAAAAGCTTTGAATCTTTTGGCTGCCATATTTTCTTCAGTTGTAGTTGGTTCTTTTATTTCTTTTATAATTGTTGTATTATCTCTTAAAGGTTGAAGAGCTTCCACAGAAAGTTTACTATTATTATCCGCTGTAGATATAGTATCATTTGAGTCGGTAAAATTGGCTTGTCGTTTCTTTCGGTCTAAGACTTGGTGTAAATGTTTCTTTTTGTGTCCTTCTTTATGTTTTCTTCGAGGTCTAATATTATATTCTGATTCTTCGTCAGATGTTGGATCTGGAATTAATTATTTAACAAAATTATCAGAGATAGTTAATATATAACATATTGCTTCAATCTCAACGGATACAGCAGTATCGACCAGGGTTGCATACATCAACTATTGGAGGCAGGTATGAAGGGAATAACAGTAGTGGGTGGCGCTGGCCAGCAATAGTTGGCATGAACTAACTGGTGGTGGAAACATGCAAAGTAAATGTAAATTATCAGAAATATTTGAAAGGCATTCTTAGTTCTGTCATATATATATGAACTATGTGTCCTGTAAGCGATGAAGACGTGATTAGTATGAATGTAAATTTTGAACGTTCTAGCCTCGAAGTCTTGGGTTTGATTCCCTTTATAACGATGACTTAATAAATAAAGGTGTGTTAGCTTGTAATAAACTAAAAGTAAATAACTAAAAAAAAAGTTTTTATGTACATCATTTTATGTTACGAGTTATTTTTAGCGAGCCCTTTAATTTGATATCCATAATGTCGGAGTGCATAGAAATAGTCCGCCATCTAGGGTGTTCCGCCATGTTGCATTTAGAATGACGTCACATAGTTAGCCATGCATTAACAAACATAGTTACATACATACATTGCAAGTTAAATAAAAGGTTGTAAAAAGATCTATGGTGCGAGATAGTACGCAATACTTACTAGTTTCTTGGATTTTCATTGATTTGTCTTCACCATAATCAATGTCTTCTGGAAGTATGCCATCATCGCCTCCACTATACACGTATCTGAAAAAGATTTAATCATCACGGGATGCTAGACATATGTGACACCGCAAAGTTATAGCGTTACAGCCTGTAAGAGCGTCATCACGGGTTTCGACTAGATTTGGCCAAGATGCGCCAATAGACAAAATTTAAAAGATCGTCTCATATAAAACTGAACCCTCCTTCTACTTTAACGAACAAGTTGGTAAAAATACCGAACATCTAGTGTGGAGGCACTAAGGGCTCTGATCTTCTATCTTACATTCCTATTCTTCAATGAGGTAACTTCGACAGCTCCGTGGCGCAGTGGTTAACACGCCAGCCTGCGACACGAGGGTGGGCACGATCCCCGGTCAGGTCAAGATGGAAAATGATCTTTTTCAGATTGGCCTGGGTCTTGGATGTTTATCTATATATGTATTTGTTATATAATATAGTATCGTTGAGTTAGTTTCCCATAACACAAGTCTCGAACTTACTTTGGGGCTAGCTTAATCTGTGTGATTTGTCCGTATATATTTATTTATTTATAACTTAGACGGTTTAGCGCCGTTGTCCCGCTCAACGAATATGGGACGAAAAGAGATGGTCGCGGGCCGCGTCCAGTGCGAGCCCTGTGCTGGGCTCGAATTAATAAATAAGTTACCGAGTTGTGATACCCCTTTTTTTTTTCTTCCCCGCTATCCCCAGGGAACGAGCTATCGCTTGCTCCCCCATCTAGAATTTATAGAGAAGACCAATTCTATGTGTAGGGTGTTATTCTCAACTGGTTGGCCGATGGCCTCCTGAGCTGCTGCTTGCTTTTCTTGTCTTCTTGTTCCATTCGTCCGAGTGAATAGTATCCCAATACCTTCATTCCCTTCCCTGATCCAACAAATTTCTATTCTTCTCTTAAAAATGCTGCCGATGGGCAGCAGCCTTAGAAGTACAAGTAGCCAAAAGAACTGCGCTCATCAACCCGCCTGCCAAGCGTGGTGAGCATAAATATTGCCGTGGAATGAACAATCCTTGGGAGAGTCTTTATCCAGACATCTTACGGCTGATATGATGAATGAAGGATGATGATGACGATGTGTTTTACGTATCTATTTAGTATGTGAATGTAAATGCGTGTTTACAGGTATCTTAAGAGTCGGCAACGCGTCAGCACCTCCTCTGGTGTTGCAGATGTCCATGGGTGACGGTGACCACTTTCCATCAGGTGGCTCGTCTGCTCGTTTGCCGTTAAATATAAAAAAATGGCATTGTAATAATTGAGAGTTTAGTCTTAGATAAGCCAATTTTGACACAAAAATTGAAAACAGGTAGATAAGAAGAAGAATTAGAGCGAAATCAGCAAGGTCATCATTCCTTATTAATAAAGCTAACTCAATTGGTTATTATCGAAATTCATCGGGAGCATCGTCACAGCATCAATTACTTTTTTCTATTTTCTCCACTGTACATATTGAGATAATATAAACCTGTTGCCTAAATTCCTAAAAGACAGATATATCTAGTTTGGGAATTACTATATACAACACATATATAACACCTGTAATGTTACTCCCATTGTACAAATTTCTCAGCTTTGGAATACACATCATTGGTGTCGTCAAGCCTTCCACTACGCTAGATTAATTCCTAGTTCGATGGTGGGTTGCGAACCCATGGTTAGTTGCTTGAATATATCTTTTTGCTATTAAGGGCCCGCCATAGGCCAGGCAGCGTGGCGGTACAAACGCGAATGGTCTAAACGCGTTGGCTACTGTAGATATTTTCGTTTTTTTTTTTTAATATTCAGGGGTTATTCGAAAAAGAAAAATACATGATGGCTGCCTTATCTGTAATGCAATTATAATCAAAAGTTTCAAGGTTAATTTTCATGTATTTGGTGAATAATGCTGTATACCGAGTAAATTAGACGTTATTTGGAGGCAACTTTGCAATTATTTTCTATCGATAAAATTTAACGCAATCGTGTTTTTGAGTCAGATAGTTAGTCCTGAACTTTGCTGCATTTTTATTTCAACTTGAGTATTTCATTATTATTGATATAACAGATATTCAGGCAAAGCAGTGTGAGGTGTACGGCCCCTTAATAATGTAAAACTCTGTACTTTATGTGTGATACATGTCAATAAATCTATTTTTATTATTTTATTATTGGATTGCCAACGTCCATGCAACGGGAATGATGATGATGATGATTTTTTTTGTAAAATGCGATTACCTTGTGCTCCAGTCCATTTGTCTCGCATCATCTAACCATTGATTGGCAGCCAGGGTAGTTTCTCTGACCAGCTTGACAGGTAGAAGAAATATTTTCCTTATGTCGACCGTGACGTGTGATGATTTGGGCGCGTACTCCTCTGTGCCTTCGCCTTTGTCGACTCTGTGTTGACCTGCGAAACCTTGAACATATTTATTACGGAACTTTGATCATCATCATCATCATTTCGAGTAGTAGTAGTATTTAGAGTAGTCACGGTTAATCGACCATGCACACCCTGGTGGTCATTGTGTAACTTATAAAATTGACAATTTATATAAACTAATTGGGTTTGTTTGTAATTTCTTTATTGGGGTATGAATATGAGTTATTTCAGGTAATTATTTCTTGAATTAATATTCAACTAGCGAACAGACATTTCTACATATTTTATTTCTTAATTTATTAAGAGTATATCAAAATAGCATTGTGAATGCAAAATAAAACACTTATAAAATATTGCATGTAGGAAACATATTAATTGATTTTCAAATTAATTGTAAAATTAGTTAAAGCAAATACCTCACTTGTAAAAGTCGGGTAGTTGTGTAGGTGACGTAAGCCTTAATATGGTGGCGAATTTCGGCGCCGACATTGTCAATTTGTGCGGTAGCTCAGATGGTAGAGCATAGGTCGTAAATAGACCTAAGTCGCCGGTTCAAGTCCCGCCCGCATAAAATTTTATCACCATATTTTATTAGAGTAATAATTTTTTTATCTTTTATTTACTTAGATGACATAGTTGGTTGTCAACATATTCAAGGCACATGTTGCAGAACCTAGGTACATGTGTCCATGTTCATAACTTCCGAATTTGTACTATTATTACCTCTATCGCTTTTCTCCATTGTGTTCTCCAGTCGCAGAAGTACTGAGCCACCTTTCCATGGCTCCAGAGTCAGGATATGCACATGGCGAGGAAGAGCGTGTAGACGTAGGGGGGAATACTGAAAAATATTAATGATTTTGTTGAGTTGGATGAAAGGCAGGTCGAAATTAGGTCAGAGATGTCATCTTCAGCTGCCTGTCCGGTGGTTGCCATCCGGCCTTCGAGCTGCTACTTGCTTTTCCCCCATTAATCTAATTGAGTAGTATCCAATCTATTAGCCACAGAAAGATGTGTGCCCAGAAAGACCAATTTCTTGCTCTTAACAAGATCTGATTGAGGCAAACGAGTGGGCAATGCACTGGTCGAAACAAAGCCATTTTACGACTCGATAGAAGAAGAAGTAGTATCCAAATACTGTCATTTACTTCCCAAATATATCATATTTCTATCCTTCCCAGCATAAAAATGTTTCCGATGGGCAGCCGCGTCGAAAGCACAAGAAGCCAAAGAAACTGCGCTCACCAACCCGCTTGTCAATCGTGGTGAGTATGGCAATATCTTCCCATGGAACGAAGAATCATTGGCAGATGCCTCTGTCCAACAGAGGATTTCTTACGGTTCAAATGATAATGACGATGCAGGAAAGATACTTTAACAACAAGGGCAACAGTTTTTTAAACTATCACGGTTATCGGCATTAGTCTGAAACATATCGGAATATTTTTATTGCATACGTTGATTTTCGCGATTAGTGATCTTTCGATATTTTGGCTCAGAATGCATTTTTTTTAATATTTAATTTGGACCTCCCCCTCGCCGTAGGGTAATGGATTCTGACTGACATCAACCAACATGCATTTATAATTTAGAGTCTCCAAGGGTATCCAAAAAAAGGCAACTAAGGAGGGATATTATTCAGATTGGCCTGGGTCTTGGATGTGTATCTATATATGTATTTGTTATAAAATATAGTATCGTTGAGTTAGTATCCCATAACACAAGTCTCGAACTTACCTTGGGGCTAGCTCAATCTGTGTGATTTGTCCGTATATATTATTTATTTATGTATATATTTTGCTATCATCAAACTTTTGCAAACTATTTTTTGTTGAAAAGAAATCTTATTCGAATCTGGGTATCATGAATCTTTTTTGGAAAATCATATTTTTTTTTATATTTGTAAAATCATAAACTACTAGCGTTTCGGAATGATTACTGCTGAGAAGAATACGCTGAAATACAACTCAGTCCAGTATGTTTAGTCTAGTTACTAGCTACTAACAGTGGACCTACTGCTACCTGACGATGACTTCTGGAACCAATCTTGCCAGAACCTTTGCCAGAGCGCGTGCAGCTGGTTGAGATATCCTGTTGAATTATAATATCTATGTTACTACTAACCCTTTTACTCCTGACGTTCTGCCACTTCCTCCTGTTGACTTTGTCTCCTGAAGTCAGAAATAGCCACGGCTCCATCATCCAGCGGCGAGCTGACTGGCTCACTCGCTCGGAGAACGTCAGGTCATCACCTAACAAATAAAGAAGATCTTATTACTAAATTAGCTGTGCCCGCGACTCCGTTCGCAAACATTACGATAATAAATATAAAATAAATATAAATAAATACTGACAAATCACACAGATTGAGCTATCCCCAAAGTAAGTTCGAGACTTGTGTTATGGGATACTAACTCAACGATACTATATTTTATAACAAATACATAAGATATACATCCAAGACCCAGGTTAATCTGAAAAAGATCATTTTCCATTTTGACCTGGCGGGGGATCGAACCCGGTCACTCTCGTGTCGCAGTCTGGCGTGTTGACCGCTGCGCCACGGAGCTAGTCAAATTTATAAACTAAATATTAGGTACGATAATAACTGGAGGAAAAAAATCAGTAGCCTTTCCTGTCCTGTACGTCTGAATGTTTACCTAGTTTTATAAAATTCTGTTAATTAGTTTAAGAGTTAAATAAATAGATATATCACACAAATTGAGCTAGCCCTACAGTAAGTTGTGAACTTGTGTCGTAGGATACTAGCTCATCGATACTATATTTTGTAATAGATACGTATATCGATACACATCCAAGACTCAGGTCAACCTGAAAAAGATCGTTTTCCATCATGACCTGGCCGGAGACCTGGCTGGAACATCCTGCCACGGAGTTCGTCAAACAAAAAAATAGCAACGGGTTGCTCTCCAGGAGTTCCGGCAGAAGTGAAAACTTGAACATTAACATTGCGCATTTTCCAATATTTTGGAATGTCACGTGTCCGTCTTACGAATTTTCGATCAGGTCACGTGGCCTGACGCGAGTTTAACATTTTTTATCCATCCCAAAAAGTGCACAACACCGCTAAAGAAGATTCCAGTTAAAAAATGATTGTCTGTAAAATCCGTTTGGACGATAATTTTACGTGATTATTGTGTGAGAGATAGATGCGTGAGCTACTCCGTGGTGAGGAGAGACTACTAAGCTGCTGGTATATACAGACGGTGTTCATCGATTTTTTTATTTATTTATTGGTGCACACAACAGTATTACAACTTAAAATTCTTATAGTAAAATTCAACATCATCATCATTATGAGGTCCTTTCTAGTCTCCACTACAGGAGCACGACCCTCTCTGTCCTACTAGAGCCATACTTGGCCAGAGCAGCCAGAGGACTTGGCCTACACTCTCCACGCCGGCCAGACGGGTTGGAGAGGTCCCAGAGATGTCTAAAAGCTTTGTTTAGCTTATATTTCCTTAGTTGCCTCCTACGACATCCACAGGAAGACTTGGAGTGGTCCTATTCTACTCTGCCGGATAACACAGGGCTTTAACTAATTAAATTCAACATATAAAGATACAATGGCTGGTTGTAAGACTAAAAGTGGGTACACACAGCATACAAAACAATATTGTAACAAGAAAACATGAATATAAAAACATATGAATACAGTAAATATGAATAAGTTGGAAAATTTAAAAGCCATAGCATGATTTAGTTTGGTTTGACCGGTTAGATACGATATTATAATACAACAAAATTAAATATTTATACAAAAAATTTATACAAAGTATAATCCTTATCCTTATCCTTACTATATAATATAATAATATTATAAATGCGAAAGTGAGTTTGTTTGTTTATTTGTTTGTTTGTTACGCTTTCACGCCGTAACTACTGAACCGATCATCATGAAATTTTGCATACAAGTTCTCTGGAGTACGGAGAAGGACATAGGCTACCTTTAATCCCGGGAAAAAGTACTATTCCCAAGGGATCGACATTGACGCGGGCGGAGCCGCGGCCAAAGCTAGTTTAACATAAAATGGATTTATACGACGTTGTCACGTCATAGCTTACCCATCTGCCGGTAATTCCCGAACACGATCCTGTGTTTGCCTTTCACCACTAGTCCGACGCCGAAAGCCTCTTCATTCAAAGACTCATCTAAACCAAAACCATCATCTGTCAACAATCTTCTGTGAACCTGAAATAAATGACGTCGTAATTAGTATACCTAAATACAATTTCTCTTTTTTTATTATACAGGACGGCAAACGATCAAGTAAATGATCACCGCTGCCCATGGACAACTGCAACACCAGGGTGTGACAGAAGCGTTGTTGGCCTTTCAAGGAGGTGGGGAAAGGACTTCTTCTTCATCTTCTTACTCTATCTTATCCCGCTTTTTATGTGGGGTCGGCACAGTATGTCAGTTCCCTCCATTTTGATCTGTCACCTACCATATCCTTTGTCGGTTCTTTCTTGTTCATACTCTCCTTGACACAATCCATGGGTGGGGAAAGGACATGGGGGAGGAAATGGGAGGAAGGATGCGCCTCCGGCTCTCTCACTCACCGAATGAAGCTTAGAAGCGGTAAAGCTTCTACACAAACGTTGATTTTCTGTGAGACTTTAGAACTAGGTATATCATTAAGAGCCCGCCATATGCCAGGCGGCGTGGCGATACAAACGCGGATGGTCTAAACGCGTTGGCTACTTTGGATATTTTCGTTTTTTAGGAATATTCAAGGGTTATTCGAAAAAGAAAAACATATGATGGCTGCCTTATCTGTAATGCTATAATAATCAAAAGTTTCAAGGTTAATTTTAATGTATTTGGTGAATAATGCTATATTCCGAGTAAATTAGACGTGATTTGGAGGCAACTTTGCAATTTTTATCTATCGAGAAAATTTAACGCAATCGTGTTTTTGAGTCATATAGTTACCAGAGTTAGTCCTGAACTTTCATCTTGAGTATTTAATTATTATTGATATAAAAGTCAATCATGCAAAGCAGTGTGAGGTAGAACGGGCCCTTAAGGCTCATTCTTAAAAATATACAATAAAATACCAAACATAAAAAAAGGGTTGCACTTCGGGAGTGCCAGAAGTGAAAACTTACATAGTATCACGTCTTTTTCCCTTGCGGGATAGACAGAGCCTAGGTCTATAAGACCTTATGGCTACATTTAGCATTTTGGTAGGCGTATAGGTGGAAAACGGAATCAAAATAGTGATGGGTTGCTAGCCGCATCGCCTATTGACATGATTCCGCAGATTTTCGCCCATTCCCTCGATTGGCTTTTACGATCTGCGCGGGAAGAGAAGCAATTGGCTTATTCTACGTTTTTACTTCTCTCCCAGACCAGTGAAGAAGTGAAATTTTGGAATGTCACGTGTCCGTCTTACGAATTCTCGAACAGGTCACGTGGCCTGACGCGAGTTTAACATTTTTTACCCATCCCAAAAAGTGCTTAGTGCTGCTAGAGAAGGTTTCACTTAAAAAAAAACAACCGATTTGATAACCTAACCTCCTCCTTTTTTTAAGTCGGGTTATACTGAATCCTATATTTTGCCGACAAAAAGGAAGTGTCGAATTTTTTTCGGAGTTCCCACCATTGGTCCCATAGGAAAATTTGTTTATATCGACAATCATCCCTTAGCCGTGTGGTATCCGGCAGAGTAGAATAGGACCACTCTAAGTCTTCCCGTGGATGTCGTAGAAGGCGACTTAGGAAATACAAGCTAAACAAAGCTTATAAAAATCTGAGAGACCTCTCAAACCCGTCTGGCCAGCGTGGAGAGTGTAGGCCAAGTCCTCTGGCTGCTCTGGCCAAGTATAGCTCTAGTAGTACAGAGAGGGTCGTGCTCCTGTAGTGGAGACTAAAAAGGACCTGATGATGGACAAATCACCCAAATTGAGCTAGCCCCAAAGTTAGTTCAAGACTTGTGTTATGGGATATGGAATTCTATACCATCAATTCGATTTCCCCTTCTTGATACGAGGTGCCGCCCTGAGCCCTGTCTGTGAGGACACACATCTCCACGCTCGTGTTGGTGGAGTGGATGCAGATCCTAGATGTAACCGGGTAGTAGCAGGATGGCAGGGACTTCTTTTGTTGTTGACCTGCACAAAAACATAGTATATCGTTTACCACCTAAAGAACCAAAGTTTTATATTTGGCATTCACAATGGTATATTGATGAATTAATGAATGAATGATGAATGAATGATATCTTTATTGCTTAAATTTTGCCATGGCCTTTATGATTATAAATGTTATATTATAAATAACCTAGACATAAAGTTTTACTAACAAATATGAGTTTTTTTAGGGTTCCGTACCCAAAGGGTAAAAACGGGACCCTATTAATTTCGCTCCGTTGTCCGTCTGTCTGTCTGTCCGTCTGTCAACAGGCTGTATCTGATGAACCGTGATAGCTAGACAGTTGAAATTTTCACAGATGATGTATTTCTGTTTCCGCTATAACAACAAATACTAAAAAATAGAATAAAGCAAATATTTAATAAAATATTTATTTTATCTTGTTTTTGCTCGATATTGATAACGGCAACAGGTAGACGCTTAAAATATTTACAGAATATATAGTTATATATTCACTTTAAAAATAAATAATTAAATAATACAATTCATATTTAAGGGGGGCTCCCATACAACAGACATGATTTTTTTTGTCGTTTTTATAGATAACGGTACGGAACCTTTCGTGCGCGAGTTCCACTCGCACTTGGCCGGTTTTTTAAGTGTAATATTTTGCATTGACAATGCTATATTGGTATACGAGTACTCTTATTAAATTAAGAAATAAAATATGGTGAAAAAATTTAAAGCAGGCGGGATTTGAATCGTCTTTATAGACTTTATAAGGTAGTTTAAAGACTTAGGGTAGGTAGGTAGGTGTTGCACAGTTTTCGGGGGAGCGGCAACAGCATCCTGAACATCATCAGGGGGTGGGGGGGGGGGTTAATAATTCATTCATCCATTTATTCAAAAGCGTGCAGTGAGTTTTGAAAATAAGCGCATGTTATTGGACGAGCCCTGTAGTCTAGTGGTCATCATGCTGCCACACGCCACACCAGATGTCCCGGGTTCGATCCCCGGTCAGGTCAAGATAGAAAATTATATTTTTTAGATTGACCTGGGTCTTGGATGTTTATCTATATACGTATCTATTATAAAATATAGTGTCGTTGTGTTAGTATCCTACGACACAAGTTCACAACAAAAAGAAAACAATAAAAAGCTTCTAAACATCCGTGAGACCTCTCCAACCCGTCTGGCCAGCGTGGAGAGTGTAGGCTAAGTCCTTTGGCTGGTCTGGCCAAATATGGCTCTATAGTAGACAGAGAGGGTCATGCTCTTGTAGTGGAGACTAAAAAGACCTGGTGATGATGATTTGAAAAAGTATAATTATGTAAATAGTAGTATTTAAATGAAATCAAATACCAAATATATAAATATTTGGTATTTATGTATTTTGGCATGTAAGTTTATTATGATGTTTAACTATGGATTCTTTAACTTTAGGTTTTAATTTGCAACTAGCTTTCGCCCGCGGCTCCGCCCGCGTCAATGTCGGTCCCTCGGGAATAGTACTTTTTTCGGGATAAAAGGTAACCTATGTCCTCTGTACTCCATAGAAATTGTATGCAAAATTTCATGATGATCGGTTCGGTAGTTATGGCGTGAAAGCGTAACAAACAAACAAACTAACTTTCGCATTTATAATACTAGTAGTTCGCTGCGAACGTGGACCTCGCGTTTATTTAATTTTCCTGATATTTGCGTGAGCTAGCCACTATTATACTGATTTTGATAAGCATGTTGTCATAGTGCTATTGTTTAGATGACTTCAAAAGCACTCTTTTTATTTTATTCACCACGACTTATTTCAAATTAACATACAATGAACACGATGTCCTTACTTTCTTGTACTAAAAGTTAACATTAATTTATATCCAAACAAATAAACTAAAATACAATGTTAGACCGCTTTTTTATTACTGTTGCACGAATAGTTGAAATAGTTTTTCCCTTGCAATCCCTAAATGTACGAGTTTCATCTAATTAATATGACAAAATCAAAACCGCGTTTCAATACAACATCTCTGAGGCGTTTAGCTCTCGATAGTGCAACGTATAGCTGAAGAGCTGCGTTGCACTATCGAGCAAAATTTGACTACGCCTCACAGAAAAATAAATATAATTTCACTAAGGGACTAATAAATGTAACAGTTTCGTCATATCTGAACGACTATGGTTATTAACGGAATCACAACATTGGACATTTTAGAAAAAATAATTTTCGTACCAAATATTTCATAGGCGTTTTTGAGTGTTTGAAAATGTTAATAGGCCTGCGACTTAAAATTCAGGGAACAGAAATATAAAATGCCAGGTCATTTATTAGTTTCGTATCCGGGTAACTGAGCTTCGATCGGCATGATAATGATGATTAAGGTTCTAAAAACGAGACATATGTGTTTTGTTTTATAATATAAACCTATGTGGTTTTGATGTGTACCCGTCAATGTTTAATTTTTTTAAGCCCCGATAGACATATTACCCCCGTTTACTTCGCTTGAGCTTTATACTTTAAAACTTTTGGTTTTCATACGTATCAAATTTTCTGGCTTGTTTTGTCCGGACAACCCCCCAGCTCCTTTTTCATTTGGCTATGTTTCTCTCGCAGAGTGCTGCACTCCCATACTCCACTTTCTATGCTTCGGCTTTGCCTTCCAAATATGGTTTTCGTACGTCTGGATTCTACGTCTGTATTTATCTTTCGCCCACCGAATCCCATTTCTTTGTCTTTATTGTGTCTGTTGCGGAATTGTTTCTTCTTACACTACTTTTTCATTCATTTTTAGGGTTCCGTACCCAAAGGGTAAAAACGGGACCCTATTAATATCGCTCCGCTGTCCATCTGTCTGTCTGTCTGTCCGTCCGTCTCTCACCAGACTGTATCTCACGAACCGGGATAGTTAGACAGCTGAAATTTTCACAGATGATGTATTTCTGTTGCCGCTATAGCAGGAAATACATCAAAATAGAATAAAATAAATATTTAAGGGGGCTCCCATACAACAAACGTGACTTTTTGCTTGTTTTTGCTCGATATTGATAACGGCAACAGGTAGACGATTGAAATATTCATAGAATATTTCGTTATATACCTTATATCCTATAAAAATAAATAATTAAATAAAAATAATATTTAAGGGGGGCTCCCATGCATCAGACATGATTTTTTTTGCCGTTTTTATGGATAATGGTACGGAAACCTTCGTGGGCGAGTCCGACTTGCTCTTGACCGGTTTTTTCATCAGCTTTTATTGTGAAAGTATTGAAACTGTAAAATGTTGTAAACGGGATGTTCATCATTAAATAGCTCATCATCTTCAAATCAGATCAGTGATTTTTTATAATTATCCTCCTCCATCATAAAGTTATGTACAATGCGAAATTGCAGTTAAATTGGTTGTAAATAAGTGCTTTAATTTTTGGTTGCAGGCTTAAACCCGAACAAATAATACTTGAAATTAAAGATAAATAATAACTTATTAAAATATCCCTACGCATTTTTGAACCTCTGTCTCCATCTGTTGGAGAAATTTGGAACTAACAAGAATTTATTATGGAAATTTTCATGGACTGGTATTTATCTGTTCTAAAGGAACGAAATGTTGTAAATTAAAAATAAGAAAGTCACTTGGAATTAAACTTGGAACAGACAGCGAAAGAAATATTTGCAATCAGAAAAATCAAATTTTCTTGCTCGGCTCGAAGTCTAATCTTTTCGATCGGGTAACTACCGTACTGGGACTGAGCCAACCATTTGATAAGTATATAGGAGAAAGTACCGTTCTAGTTTATAATTGTTCATGTTTTGTGTATTAAAATTAAATTAAATACACAAAGTATCCACCTAGCGGCGGCTGTGGTAACCTTCAAGATGTAGAATTAAAATAAATTTCAGCGCCATCTTGTAACATATTCAGCCTAAACGTCATTTTCAATTTCAATTTCTCGAAATTCTTTAACATTTATTTAAATATCTCGTAAACCGCTGAACCGATTTTGATGCCCAACGAACTTGAAAATTGTATTTATAAGACCTATACACATTCTAAATTTCATCTTAATTTGAGCATTAGTTCTAAAGTTATCGTGGAACAAACATACATACATACATACATACATACATACATACAAAAAATGTCTTTTCGCCCCAACTTGAATTGAAGACCTCGCTCGCTTCGCTCGCTCGGTCAATTAGTAAGGAAGGATAAAGATTACTTCTGCATTTTGTTCTCGGCATCTTATTCTAAGTCCTTCAACTATTCTTTTTTGTAAAGAAGTTTTTAAATCTATACTAATATTATAAAGCTGAAGAGTTTGTTTGTTTGTTTGAACGCGCTAATCTCAGGAACTACTGGTTCAAATTGGAAAATTCTTTTTGAGTTAGATAGTCCATTATTGAGGAAGGCTTTAGGCTATAAAACATTACGTTGCGACTAATAGGAGCGAAGCACCAACAAAAAATGTTTTGAAAACGGGGGAAAATTGTTAATTTATACTAAGAAAAGAACTAATTAATCATAACAACGGAAATTGCCGCGGACGAAGTCGCGGGCAACAGCTAGTAATATATATATAAATACACCAGAGAAAGAAAGAGATATACTCACTAGTACTCTCATTCCAACTAGTCCTCTTCATCATCTGTCTTCCGTTGGAGTCGGTGAAGAATTCGCCATTGTTGGTGATGTTTGTGGAGAACACGCTCACCACTTCTTTGCCGAGGTCCGTTCTAAAACAGCATTTAATTTTAATAGTACAAATCCGCTAGGTGCCGTGTGGTTTCCGGCCTAGAACCACTCCAAGCTGTGCTATGGATGTCGTAAGATGCAACGAAAGAGACAAGCACATACACCCGTGACTCGTGCAACGAAAGCATTCCCAAGGAGGCTTGACGTTAGGCTGGCGTGTAGTTGTAAAAATAAGCTAAACCTTTTCACAGCATGGGAAGTATAAAAGAGTTCCATGCTGTCCTGACCCCACATAAAGTGTGATGAGGAGTGGAAGAAGAAGATGTAAACATTCACTAGTTCCCGCGTTCTGATGCACAGCCAAAGAGACAGCTGGGAATAGGCTCAGGTGAGAGTTAGTACACATGCACGATGCCGCCTAGTTTTCAGCCTTGAATAGGAGTACTTCGTCTTCCTTGGACATCGTAGAAGGTGATTAAAGAATACAAAAGCATTTCCTAACACTGGTTGGTATCAGGCAGACATAGATCATCATGGCGGCCTTTGTTTTCTCACGAGGAGATTCGTAAGAGAACAAAGGCCACCGACATAGCTCAGCGGATTAGCTCTTTGAAGTGGCAGTGGGCGGGGCACATAGAGTCGCCATTCGAGAACATAGAAGGGTTCTCGAATGGCGACCACGTATCGGCAAGCGCAGCGTCGGACATCCTGATGGTCGGATGACCTGACTAAGGTCGCAGGAAGACGCTGGATGCAGGGCGCTTTCAACCGGTCGTATTGGGGATCCTTGGGGGAGGCCTATGTCCAGCAGTGGACTTCTTGCGGCTGATATGATGGTGATGATAGATCATTCTCATCATTTCTGCTGTAAGAAGTCCACTGCTGGACAAAGGCCTCTTCCAAGGATTCTTCGTACCATGGGAGGATATTGCCATACTCACCACGCTTGGCAGGCGGGTTGGCGAGCGCAGTTTCTTTGGCTATGGTTCTATGGGAGGATTTGCCATACCACACTTAGTATGCGGGTTAGCAAGCGCAGTTTTTTAACTTCTTGTGCTTCCGACGCTGCCCATCGGAAGCATTTTAAGCTGGGGAAGGATAGGAATTTGTTCAATTTGGGAAGGGAATTAAGGTATTGGGATACTACTCACTCGGATTAATTGGGGAAAAGCAAGTAGCAGCTCGGAAGGCCGGGCGCGTACCGGATGCAATATCCTCAATCACCGGTTGAAGATGACGCCCCTGACCACTATAAGCTGTCAATAGCTGATTCTGGGCTGTTTAAGCAACATAGATAAGGATCATCATTTCGTGTAAAAAAATTCAAAACGTTTATACAATATAGGTTTCTTTGAACAGTTATTAATTGTCATATTTCACTTCTCAACAATTGTTGACGTCAAAAATTTACTTATGGCTAAGTTTAATGCCGCTTCCAAAGCGGAGTGCAGAAGAAGCGGCAACAAACTGCACAGCACATTTTCTCCAAGGACGACAACTCACACTTTTTGAAAACCTTAGAAATTAGGTATGTGGACTGAGTATACATTGGTTTGCCTGTAGGTGTCACGGTCAATCGACCATGCACACCCTTGTCAGAGTTCTTCGGAACTGCCTCTCGGCCTCTAACGTGGTTCCTTTAACGACTACCAGATGGCAGCCGGGACCAACGGCTTAACGTGCCTTCCGAAGCACGGAATCATCTTTATTATTAGACAATCAGGTGATTCAAGCCTGCAGTTAAGGATGACTTAGAACAACTCAAAATAGCAATGAATACTATTTTTGACTGATCAAAAGACCTTCAAAATAGATAAGGAAGTATACTAAACACGTTTTGGATAATCTGGTTGACACTGAAATCTAAAATTCAAAAATAACTAGTAACTTTTACTTCCTAGTACGTTTCGGGTTTGATTTTCAAAATATGTAGGTCACCGAGTTTTATTAATGTGATTCACAGTGGCGTAGCTAACTCTAGGTGGGGCCCTATATCGACATTTGTCTGGGCCATTCAATCTTATTTTTTTTCTTTTATTTGGCCATTAAACTTCATTCAGAAGCTTATTTTAGCCAGTGTCGAGTTATTCTTTATTCTTTTGTATCAACGAAATAATGGTGTAATTCATTTCGCTGATTCTACGGAGCCTTTCGTGACAGTTTCGTATTGAGTGCAATCAAGGGCGGATCCAGCTTTGGTTCTCGAGGAACGTAGAATCCTTGAGAGAGGTCTTTGTCCAGCGGTGGACGCCTTACGACTGCAACGATGATGAAGAATAAGTTCTCCATATTGAATCATAAAGTATGCGTAAATTTACGACCAACATGACGAGAGAAGAAGGTTAAGAATAATGTTTACTATCCGTTGAGAATTTAATCAGAGCGTAGAACCGATTTCATGTTTTAAAATCTGAACGAAACTTTGCATAGGTGCGGCCCGGGGGCCCCGTATCATTGATACGGCGGTAGCTACGCCCCTGGTTTCGGGTTCTATTTTCAAAATATGTAGGTGTTCAACTTTTTTTAATGTTTTTTAGATTCTAGAATAATAAGTTTTTGACTAGAACTGCTTTGAAAAGACCTGCTTCGAAGAATTATGAGTTTTATGGAAAGTTTTAGTTTATATAACAGACTTACAAATAACGATGAAGATTGATTCAAGTCAGGTCGTTGAAGTGTGATGTAAGCAGGATATCAGTTATTTTAACCCCCTCATCGCCTCCCCTCCGACGCCTCTGTGGTCCAGTGGTTAAGGCGTTTGCCTGTAGACCCGGGGGTCGTAAGTTCAATTGTGGGAATTGAACTCAGACCCCCGGGAAGCATACTTTGTTAAGTTGTTTCTAGTTTCGTTAAGACATTGCAGGCTTGAATCACCTGATTGTCTGATAATAAAGATAATTCCGTGCTTCGGAAGGCACGTTTATTAAGCCGTTGGTCCCGGCTGCCATCTGGTAGTCATTAAAGGAACCACGTCAGAGGCCGAGAGGTTCCGAAGAACTCTGACACCAGGGTGTGCATGGTCGATTGACCGTGACACCTACTCGAAATAATGATGACCCCCTCATCACTCTTGACTACCCCTAAAACTTTGAATTATCATTAATACTAATAATAAATCTGTAAGGGTTGGTCATAGAGTAAGTCACTTTGTTTTCAGAGATATCATGTTTATAAGCTCTCTCCATAACTCTTAAACGAATTAACTGAATTTTATGAAACTTGGTAGATATACATTTAGGCGTACAGGACACAGGATAGGCTACTTATTTTTTTTCTTCTGTCATGATAACAATATAATCTTCTGTCATGATAACATGAAATAATATAACAAACATAACATTAAATGTACGCGGACGAAGTTGCGGGCATTGCTAGTATTTTATAAAATACTAGATATTACCCGCGGGTAAAAGATTCGCCCGCGTCCCTTATAATATCTGCGCTTCATTTAAAATTTGACCTTATACATATGAAATTTTGATCGTTCTGGACCCTTAAAGGGATGATTCAGCCCGTCGATATAAACAACTTTTCCTATGTGACCAATGCTGGGAACTCAACATTTTTTTGACGTTCCCATACAAATTGACCGGGCGGCCGAACATTTTTGTATCAATGACCTTTCTTTTTTGATTTTCCGGCATTGGTCCTATAGGAAAAGTTGTTCATATCGACGGGCTGTATCACCCCTTTAGGGTACAGAACGATCAAAATTTCTCCATGTATATTTATTTATTAAACTTACCCAATCGGCACTGGTCCTATGATCCACTCCAGCTCCACGAACTCCTCTCCACGATACAACCTGATGGTCTGTCAAAAGATATTATACGTAAGATTTCCCGTTCTAACCCGTTCTTTCGTTTCGATTGCGAAACGCGAATACTTTGGAAAGTAATAATATATATATAATATATACGGACAAATTACACAGATTGAGCTAGCCCCAAGTTAAGTTCTAGATTTGTGTTATGGGATACTAACTCAACGATACTATATTTTATAACAAATACATATATAGATAAACATCCAAGACCCAGGCCAATCTGAAAAAAAACATTTTTCATCTTGGCCTGGCTGGGGATCGAACCCGGGCACCCCGTGTCGCAGGCGTGTTATCCACTGCGCCACGGAGCTGTCAAAAGTAATGAAATGAAAAAAAGCGAATTTCATGAGTCTTTACTCATGAAATTGGCTTTTTTTCCGCTTGGCATTTTGTTCCTAATGACTATGATTTGCTCATAAACATCAATGAGACCTCTGCAACCTGTCTGGCCAGCGAGGAGAGTGTAGGCCAAATCCTCTGTCTGCTCTGGCCAAGTATGGCTCCGGTAGTACAGAGGGTCATGCTCCTGCAGTGGAGACTAAAAATACCTGATGATGATGACTATGATTTTCATTAAACACATTTTTTCTATCTAAACTTGAAAGTGGGCTATATTATTACTATTCTGCATGCATGTATACTTATTGAAAAATGCTCATGAAAAGAACTCGTTCAGATGTTGTCTGTTTTGATCAAAAATGTCGTATTTTTTCTAACTTTTTGTAAATAATATAATGCGTAAATCAAGCTTACTGTTGTCCGTAAATACATGCAAAATTTCCCTTAAGTTGAATATATCAAACATGAAATCCCACCAAAAAAAAATCCATTTCCTACTAGAAATTTCTATTGAAAACGTCAATTCCATAGGTAACCTAAATATTCGGTGTTTCACCAGGTTGAAAATTACCTGCGTGACCCAATCGCTGAATCGCTGCCGTATCTCCTTCACCAAGGACCCTCGGATCATTTGGTACGTCACTTTGTCTGTCACCTGTCAAATAAAACGAGTTTAACATAAAATTTCTTCTGTGTGATGTTTCAATCATACCGTTTTACTGTGGGAGATAAGTTGTACATTAAATTTCAAAATGTTATATACCTTATTTACACGGTAGTTATTAGATGTTATACACGGCAAAATTTTGATCGTTCTGGACCCGTTGAGGGGTGATTCAGCTCGTCGATATAAACTACTTTATTTATGGGACCAATGCTGCGAACTAAAAAAGAAATGGGCAGTTCCATATAAAAATTTTCGGCCAGCCGGTCAATTTGTATGGAAGCGTCAAAAAAATTATTGAGTTCCCGGCATTGGTCACATAGGAAAAGTTGTTCATATCGACGAGCTGGATCATCCATTTAAGGGTCCAGAACGATCAAAATTTCACCATGTATAATACTACAGCAGGGGAACCCTACGCTTCATCCATTATCTTATCATCCTTCATCATCCTTTTGACTAGCTCCGTGGCGCAGCGGTCAACACGCCAGCCTGCGACACGGAGTGACCGGTTTCGATCCCCGGCCAGGTCAATATGGAAAATGATCTTTCTCAGATTGGCCTGGGTCTTGGATGTGTATCTATATATGTATTTGTTATAAAATATAGTATCGTTGAGTTAGTATCCCATAACACAAGTCTCGAACTTACTTTGGGGCTAGCTCAATCTGTGTGATTTGTCCGTATATATTTATTTTATTTATCCATATATAATTTTTAATATAAAAAACTTGACTTGAAGTGACTCAAGTGATTAGTGTGAACAAATGAACTAATTTTGATTATATTTTAATGAGTCCAAACGGAAAGCATACCCTTTAAAAAATTGGTCTGTAAAATCGGTTTACGGACGATGATTTTACGTGATAACGGAAGAGAGATAGATGCGTCACAAGCCGAACAGAAATATACAGCGTGTAAATTTACCCTCGACATTCTCTTAAAGAGGTGACTCCGACCATCAATATGAACAACTTTTCCTATGGGACCAATGCTGGGATCTCAAAAACAAAATATTGACATTCCCATACAAACTGGCCGAGCGGCAGAACTCTTTTGTATGGAAATGCCGAAATTTTTTTGCGTTCCCAGCATTGGTCCCATAGGAAAAGTTGTTCATATTGATGGTCTGAGTCACCCCTTTAAGAGAATGTCGAGGTTAAATTTACACGCTGTATCAAGATCTTGATATATTTCTGTGAGCCGAACGCATGCCTCTATATCGATTGTTCCGCGCTCTCCTTGCACACAGAACGTGACACTTTTTCATACGTGCAGCCGGCGGCGTTCATCGATTTAAAAACGTTAGGTCACGACAAAAGATTTTTTGAAATCGGTTCAAAAAAGACGGGAGTTATGAAGTAACGAACCTCCTCCATCTTCAAAATAATAGTAGATTATTGCATCGAGCAGAACGTAATTTATAATTGCACTGAGTGCTTCTTTGGAGCCTGAGCGCCATAGAGGGCTCTTAGAAGCACGAGTGTAATATAAATTACTTAATGCAAGTAAATAAATATATACGGACAAATCACACAGATTGAGCTAGCCCCAAAGTTCGAGACTTGTGTTATGGGATACTAACTCAACGATACTATATTTTATAACAAATACATATATACATACACATCCAAGACCCAAGCCAATCTGAAAAAGATCATTTTCCATCTTGAGCTGGCCGGGGATCGAACCCGGTCACTCCGTGTCGCAGGCAGGCGTGTTGACCGCTGCGCCACGGAGCTAGTCAAAGATGCACAATCTGCTTTTCTTTCAACTATAACAAGAAAAGTATGTGAAAAACAAAACCGAAGAGAAATTACAATTAGTGAAAATTAGTTGTCTAAATTTTTTTTCTTTTTGGCAAATTTTTAGCTTTCCCCAGTTTTTAGCCCTCTCTGGTAGAAAAATATGCTTCATTATAGGACAATCAACCCCCGTGGTCCAGTGGTTAAGGCGTTTGCCTGTTGACCCGGGGGTCGTGGGTTCGATTCCCACCGGAAGCATACTTTGTTTGGTTGTTTCCAGTTTGGTTAGGACATTGCAGGCTTGAATCAACTGATTGTCTGATAATAAAGATGATTCCGTGCTTCGAAAGGCACGTTAAGCCGGTGGTCCCGGCTGCCATCTGGTAGTCGATAAAGGAACCACGTCAGAGGCCGAGAGGCGGTTCCGAAGAACTCTGACACCAGGGTGTGCATCGTCGATTGACCGTGACACCTACTCGAAATGATGATGATTATAGGAAAATTACCAAAATACTTACAGGTACCGCCTTATCCTTTTCAGGTCTGAAGGTGTAAGCTCCAGATTGCAGCCCTTGCTGCTGCCCCTGACTGTAGTACATGAAGTTCTGGGTGACTTGGATCTTGACGCCGTCTACATGTTGTATGGACTCAAGTAGACCTGTGTCCTTATTCATTATGACTTTCATATACTGTAAACATAATATATAGTGTGTAAATTAAGCGAATATATTTTCAGGACTGGCAGCCATTGGCTAGAAAATAGTCTTAAAAGAAAATAAAACAAAATCGCCACGCTAGAGATATCTTGCCTGTGCATAAAATGCACGTTTTTGGCGTACATCACCGCCTAATTTGGTGCCTTGTTTTGTAAAATGTTAGAAATAAGTATTGTTTGTTTTATTTGGCTCCAAATATTTTAGCCTTGTGGTTTCCGGCAGAGAATAGGACCACTCCAAGTTTTCCCGTGGATGTCGTAAGAGGCGACTTAGGAAATACAAGCTAAACAAAGGTCATAAACATCAATAAGACCTCTCTAACCCGTCTGGCCAGCGAGAAGAGTGTAGGTCAAGTCCTCTGTCTGCTCTGGCCAAGATGGCTCAAGTACGGAGGGGGTCATGCTCCTGCAGTGGAGACTGATGAAATTATTTTCCTTTATTGTTGCTTTCTTTATTCCACTGATGTTGACAATAAAGACGGCTGATTTCCTACTGAATTTCATAGAAGTAATAATTATTTTGTTTGGTAAAACCTAGGCGAAAACAAGCATGTAAATTTCTTAAAATTTGCTACAAAAGCATTTTTTTGACTAGCTCCGTGGCGCAGCGGTCAACACGCCAGCCTGCGACACGGAGTGACCGGGTTCGATCCCCGGCCAGGTCAACATGGAAAATGATCTTTTTCAAATTGGCCTGGGTCTTGGATGTGTATCTATACATGTATTTGTTATAAAATATAGTATCGTTGAGTAACACAAGTCTCGAACTTACTTTGGGGCTAGCTCAATCTGTGTGATTTGTCCGTATATATTTGATTATTTATATATCTGTCTTTCAAAAAAAGAAGTATTTAAATTTCGATCAGTTAGTAATATAGTAATAGCTCCTGCTAATACTGGTAAAGATAAAAGTAATAAAAAAGAGCTGTTATTCCTACAGCTCATACAAATAATGGTATTTGATCAAACGATAAACCATTTAATTTTATATTAATAATAGAAGGTATAAAATTTATTATCCCCTTATTAATAAATATTCTTCGACTATGCAATCGCTCATAATTAATAATTTCTAGACAAAATATTCCTGAAGTTTTAAATTATATTTTAATAATTGGGCATGGTTTATGTTAAACCATGCCCAATTATTAAAATATAAGATCCTAAATACCCTCAATAATTTATTATGAGTTTTTACATTCCTTTAAAAAATTGCGCTTATTAGACCTTATATTTCGAATGAGCATGCAACTAAGATTCAAATTGCAGAGAATATAGTAAAAGAAAAATGCATGCATTGTCAGCTCAGAGTATAACCCTGCCTCGGTCAGATGCGTTGGACGAGATGCATGCATAGTTTTAGGTTATTCACTGCATAATGTGTACCTTACTTTTGTTATAAGTACCTTTTATATTTAATATAATTTTTATTACTTACCTCGTTTGATATGTAGGGTGTCAGCTCTTGATCAATGTCTGCATTCGCTTGATTTTTCTTGGCAAAAGAATTTTCAGCCTAAATAAAAAAAAATGTTTTAGATTGTTTGATTCGACTAATCCAAACTCATAGGTGGAAGCAAAATGGTGACATATTATTATCTAAGTGATTTAAATGAAAATATTTATACTAATATTATAAAGATGAAGAGTTTGTTTGTTTGAATGCGCTAATCTCAGGAACTACTGGTTCAAGTTGGAAAATTCTTTTTGTGTTTGATAGTCCATTTATTGAGGAAGGCTTTAGGCTATAAAACATCATGCTACGACCAATAGGAGCGAAGCATCAGTAACAAATGTTTTGAAAACGTGGGAAAATTGTTCATCTACTAGCTGTAGCCCGCGACTTCGTCCGCGGCAATTTCTGTTATTATGATTAATTAGTATAAATGAATATTTTATCCCCGTTTTCTAAATTTTTTTATTGATGCTTCGCTCCTATTGGTCGCAGCGTGATGTTTTATAGCCTAAAGCCTTCCTCAATAAATGGACTATCCAACACAAAAAGAATTTTTCAAGAACCAGTAGTTCCTGAGATTAGCGCGTTCAAACAAACAAACTCTTCAGCTTTTTAATATTAGTATAGATACTAAGAAAAAAACTAATTAATCATAATAACAGAAATTGTCGCGGACGAAGTCGCGGGCAACAGCTAATATTTAATAACCCGATAGTTTAAAAGGCGGCAATACGGCGTAATCTTTGTCATTCGTTGCTTGTTATTCGAACTTCAACATTTAGTTTCACTGCCTGAAGATGCCTCGTGTAGAGGCGAAACACGTGTCGCGAGTACGACGGCCGATATTGCTGCAGCCTCAGCGGATGCAGCAGTATCGACCAGGGATGCATGCATTGAATTTAATGGTTGCATGCATCAACTATTGGTGGCGGGCATGAAGGGACTAACAGTAGTGGATGGGCGCTGGCCAGCAATAGTTTGCATGAACTAACTGTTGGCGGAAGCACGCAAAGTAAATTATCTTAAAGTAAATGTAGCTTTGACTTTTGCAAAGTAACACCTGAATCTATTAACTATCTTAGATCAAGTTCATTTTTCATTTCACGTTCACGTTCATCTGTTACTGATGCCTTGTCATTAATTATCTCCAAAAATACTTCATGGATTTTAATACGGGTTAAAATTTGCGTGTTCCTCCAATGGTCGCAGTCTCATGAAATTTCCGTCTCCGAACTATGGGTTCAAATCTGGGAATACAAATTATAGGCAAGTAGTTGTTTTCATCTGCGATCGTCATCATCCGTCGCCTATTCTAGCAATAGTAACATCCGGCCTATGTTACCTGCTGATATTGCTTCCTATAGATGAAATAATTTAGAAAATCGGTTCTGTAGTTTTCGGGTTTTTCTATTACAAACAATCAAATCTTTATGTAGTGTTTAGGTGCATGGTATAGTTTAGAAGTAAAAAATAACAACTTACCAAAGGATCTCTAATGGCCACGATATAGTAAGCCGAGTAGCCCAAAGGTGGGATGTTTTCGGCCTCAAACACGAGTTCCTGGATAGTGGTGGAACTTCTGCCAGGGAGGTTGATGACTGCAGTGGGCAAAGGAACTAGTTGGTATTCCACTTCTTCATCTGTGTAAAAACATCGTAAAGGTAGAAATCATCAGAGTGGGTACCTAGGGTAAACTTTACGAAGCCACCCGGAGTCGATACTCTGAACAATTTTGTCGCGCTAGGTTTTTAATTTTCAATAGGAATATTCCATTTAATTTTCAGCCTCAGCGTCTCGTCCAGGAGAAACTTTTTCGGTATTTGGAGTAGGATGGTCAAAAAGGCAGAAAGATTCTCGAATGGCACCACCGACCAGGTGGTGGGACCTGACCAAAGTCACTGGAAGACGTCGGATACAGGCCACTTCCAACTTGTAACTTTGGAAATCTATGTACTCGTACAGTCAGCCAAGGAGATGCCTGACCCCGCCATCTACCTATATTTTGAAATTTCTCCTTAATTAAAAATAATATTTATATGAAAATATATATTCAGAATGATTTTAATTTAGACTTCCTGAATATACATTTTAATGTTTATATTACTTTTAGTTTAAGAGGAAATTCAAGATATAGGTAGATGGCGGGGTCAGGTATCTCCTTGGCTGACTGTACCATTAAAATCTCTGATAGAATACTTGGTGCATTTCCTTGCAAAGAGAGTTATATACCAAGACGATGGCTGACTTTTAGAATTGGTTCGTCTTCAAGTTGACATGGAGACCGAAACATCGCGTAGGATTAGTTTTATTACTCATCGCATAGATAGCGCCATAGCTCTATTCACAACTATGTGTCCACCATATTAAGAGAAAAATAAAAACAGTAATTACGAAAAATATTTTGAAATGAAAAAAAAATAAGTTTTACCAAGTTTAGGCTGAAGTGCCATCTAGTTACGGGTGGAAAAGACAGTCACTATTGTATTACAGCGCTCTCGCCATCGCCCATAGTGGCAGTTTGTGGAACTATCTGCACTAGGCTGCGTTTGTAAGTTGGGCTAATATTTTTGTATGAGGTTGTTTACACGTCGGTATTATATTGTCTTCGACGTTGAGCGTGTTGTAGACCAATACGATGGCTGACTCTTGGATTTTGAAGAACTTTTTCTTTTTTTTTTCTTTTTTTTCTTGGCTTGGGTCTTGGATGTGTATCTATGTATTTGTTATAATATATAGTATCGTTGAGTTATATCCCATAACACAAGTCTCGAACTTACTTTGGGGCTAGCTCAATCTGTGTGATTTGTCCGTATATATTTATTTTTATTTATTTATTTATAATCTTCTACATGGATGACTTACCATTGAAATCCCTGATCGAGTAATGCAGTGCCACGGCTGGTAATCTGATGTGTTGGTACGTCTTCACGCTGAGTGAGTTATAGACGAGGACGATGGCTGACTCTTGGGTTTCGAAGAACTGCAAATTTGGCAAGATCCAAATTTAAAAACTTTCTGTTCCACTGACCGGCGAGCATTCATGAAAAGAGTGATGGATGTAGACGAAGCAAAAGAGGTTTGGAAGGATCGTAGTAAGTGGAGATCCATAGTCTCTGCCTACCCCCATTAGAATGAGGCATGATAATATGTATGTATGTATGATGATCCACATTACCGGGGACAAAATAAATATTGAATTGCGTCGTCTAAATCAGCTAGCTATAATATTAAGTTAGATGCTCCCGATTCTAAATAATCAGAAAAGTACCATTTCCACCAACTATAGAACAAACACGGATAGACAAACGTGAAACGTGAAGCTTATCACAATCCTATGTTTGGTCGGGTTATTTCAATCAACCGGTGGGTTGAAATATCTATATTTATTATTTGTACTGTTAGGTATTCTATTACTAGCATATTGGTGTAGAGTCCCACTGCTGGGCAAAGGCCTCCCACTGGTTTTCCACTCATCTCTATCCTTCGCTATATCTGACCATACATATTTAAATCTATCGAGGTCTTCCGTCCATGCGACCCCATTTCAGCCTGGCTAATTACTGTTAGGTTATAGAGTGTGGAGTGTGGAGGCTCGACCGTCCCGACGCTCTAGCCGAGTTCCACATATAAGGATGTTAGGGAGAGCACAAGATGACACACAGAAACAGAGAACAACTTTATTATAACTACGCTTTACAACTTCGATAAATTAATAACAGAGACTTACGCTCTAAGATATGGTAGTAGACTCAAAGATGTTAGTAGACTGAAAGATGTTAACAGATTGAAAGGTGGTAGCAGACTGAAAGATGGTAGCGGACTCAAGGATAGTAGCAGACTGAAGAATGAGTGATGAGAGAGAGAGAAAGTAATCTAAAAATAGAATGGAATGAAATTTGAATTAAAAATGAAATTTGAATTAAAATACGGAATGAAAAATGGACAGGATGAGAGAAATGAGGTTGGACGAGATGCAGCATGCAGATGGCATGCTGCAACGTTACAAGAGTAAAGAAATTGTGTGCTTCATAAGATTGCTCTCCAAACTTACCCTGCATTGACTCATGTTCATCTGATGGCAGACCACGAACTGCTGGTGGTTCTTTGAGCGTCTACTGCCGACCCATGTCGGCGTTAGGTAGCTGAATGAAACCAATACAATAATGTCAGAAGCTGTCTTCTATAGTTCTGGAACTACCCAAGGAGGTTATCTTCACAAATTCTGATTTTCTCCCGATGTAAACATTCACAATAGTAGACGAGCCCTGAATGCTAAATGTGTATTTACTCGAGACTCGAGCGTCGTTGGACTTTAAAGATGCCGGCCAAGTGCGAGTAGGACTCGCACACGAAGGATTCTGTACCGTTATCTATAAAAACGGCAAAGAAATCATGTCTGTTGTATGGGAGCCCCCTTTTGATATTAACTTTATTTTTATTTAATTTTTATTTTTAAAGTGAATCTATAATTTAATATTCTGTGAATATTTCAAGCGTCTACCTGTTGCCGTTATCAATATCCAGCCAAAACAACCCACTTTATTAAGGTAAATGTGGTGAAGGTACTTATACAGTGTCCGAGGTATCCCCATATCTTAATCTGACGCTCTCGACCCCAAAATCCCCTCTCTTATGCTCTCCAACTACAAAACATCCTTTTGCATTTGTGATCAAGTGTTTAAAAGCATTTCTTGCTGCACTTAAATTACGAAAATCACAGCGAAATTTCCACAAAAACATAAAAAAAATATATTTTCCTAATGGTATTAAGACTTTTTTCTATGTTCATTTAACATAATCAGCTATGGGTTGATATCAAGATTGCTTACCTAAGCACTGAAGATATTTTCTTCGTACACATATCTATGGCTTCGGTTAGTGTCTTCAGGAAGTCGTTGGTCACATGTTGTTGACTAGTACCTGCACAATTTCAGAATTTAAAAAATATTATATACCGCCGTATCAATAATACGGGTCCCGGGCGCGTATTGCCAAACTGTATAATGACCCATACACTCATAGTCTGTACTGAACTACGTCGTGCTCATTAAAATCACAAACAAATTGGAGCAAAGTACATACGAGCTCAGAGCAATCTAAGGAAGTATGCACTTTGCTCGCTTGTATGTAAAGCAAACTGTGGGCAGTGCAGGCCCCCGAACGTGTATTGTTTACTAACCTTCGATCAAATATAATGGTAAATACACGATTCGCGCTCGAAAAGTGGCACCGGCAAAACAGCGCACTAATCTAGTTTCGGAGCTGTTTTGTCCACAGTTTCAATAAACCGCGCTAGCACACCCGTCTCGCGATGACAAAGGTACAGTGAAAAGATGCAAAAACGACGCATTAAAAGTAAAAAAAAAACAAAGAAACAAGGAGTTATACTTTCAGTACGTACCTTTTTTGTTGTTTGTAAGTGTGCATGATTTTTTGACTCGGGGATATCATTTAGGCTTAATTTTGTATGAGACGATGTATCTACCATTATATTTGATCGAAGTTACTAACATATGCTGCTAGACAAAGGTCTTTCCCATTCTTTTATTAACATCCATATTTTGTCCTTCTATCGACTATTTCTCTTCAAAACTTGTCAATCCGACGCTTCCTAGGCTTACCTCGCTACCATTAGTAAATCAGGGTTTAAAGTTGTATCAATATTTTAAACTGATTGCAATAAAGTATATTTCATCATTCAAGATTGAAGGGCCCCAGATTAATATCGATATAGGGCCCCCATTAGAACATGCTACGCCAGTTATGAATATGTAATCTTAATATATATAACTCAAAAGTGGCTGGCTGACGTAATGATCTATCAACGCACAGCCCAAACCACTGGACGGATCGGGCTGAAATATGGCATGCAGGTAGACGTTATGACGCAGGCATCCGCTAAGAAAGGATTTTGATCAATTCTACCCCTCAAGGGGATAAAATAGGGATGAAAGTTTGTATGAAACTTCTATACTTCTTAACGCGAGCGAAGCCGCGGGCAAAAGCTAGTCTAGATATAAGTACAATATCAAATAAGTTATGATACATCTTTATAGTGTTCACAATTTGAGGATGTGGATCTAACACGTATGGAGAAGTTCATGAAATGTTGGTCTCCAGCCAGAACCCGTCCCTGGAAATACCAATGTATGATATGTATATCATCATCAGGTCTTTTTAGTCTTGCAGGAGCATGACCCTCTCTGTACTACCGGAGCCATACTTGGCCAGAGCAGACAGAGGATTTGGCCTACACTCTCCTCGCTGGCCAGACGGGTTGGAGAAGTCTCATTGATGTTTATGAGCTTTGTTTAGCTTGTATGTCCTAAGTCGCCTCTTACGACATCCACGGGAAGATTTGGAGTGGTCCTATTCTACTCTGCCGGAAACGACACGGCACGGATATGTATATAATTACATTTTATTTCAACTACTAACCAGTAATAGCGTCATGATGGAGTACCAGGCCAACAGCATGCCTGAGGACGTGTAGCTCGTAAGAGTCGGTCGCTCGAGCCAACACTGACAGTTGTTTTACTACCTGTGAAAATTACATTTTCGTGACAAGCTTTCATTATAAACATTTGACTAGCTCCGTGGCGCAGCGGTCAACACGCCTGCCTGCGACACGGAGTGACCGGGTTCGATCCCCGGCCACGTCAAGATGGAAAATGATCTTTTTCGGATTGGCCTGGGTCTTGGATGTGTATCTATATATGTATTTGTTATAAAATATAGTATCGTTGAGTTAGTATCCCATAACACAAGTCTCGAACTTACTTTGGGGCTAGCTCAATCTGTGTGATTTGTCCGTATATATTTATAAACGAACTCACACCTCAAGTGTTTGCCAAGACACACATGCATGCAAAATAACAGCTCAATCCGTAACCGGTAAGTGGATAAAATGTAACTTGCAAGATTTAAATACAAACATCGGAACAGGAGAATATTGGTTCTTGAATGGCTATCGCGTACCGGCAAGCGCAGCGTCGGACACCCACCGACCAGCCGGCCATCAGCCATTTGAAGTGACTATCAAAATGTTGTACACTAGCAAAAAGGCTGGCAGGTGGTTGAATGACCTGACCGAGGTCTCAGGGAAACGCTGGATGCAGGCCGCTTCCAATCGATCATTTTGTGAATCTTTGGAAGAGTCTATAGGCAAACGCCTTAACCACTGAACCACGGAGGCAGTTATAATTACCTGTAAAAACTGGTGAGCCCTGCTCGCCAAGTACTTGAGAGCTGGTCGTGAGGAGTAGAAGCCGGTCCAGTAGGTGGTGGGGTCACTACCATACGGCAACAGGTCTTCCTGTCAAAAAAATTGGTTGTTTTACAGTCAGTTTTTTATGTTTTTTTTTAAGAGCAAGCGAGTCACCTGATGGTAAGCGATCAACGCTGCCCATGGACAACTGCAACACCACGATATACAGGAGCGTTGCCAGCCTTTGAAGGAGTTGGGGGAGGAAATGGGGGGAAGGACGGGCCTCCGGCTCTCTCACTCACTAAATGAAGCATAGAAGCGGTAAAGCTTCTATTCAAACGTCGATTTTCTGTGAGAGTGTGGTACTTCCCCAGACAAGCCGACTACCGACAAAATTAATTTTTGCTAGTAGCATGAATGGGCTTATGCTACTAGCAAAAATTACTGTAGGTAGCGTGGCTCTACCACAACTGAATCGGTTTACGGACGATAACGTTATGTGATAACGGTGGAAGAGAGATAGATACGTCACAAGCCGAACGCTTAGCCGAATAGTGAGGAGACCGATGGCCCAGCATTATTAAAGTTCACGTTAAATAACGTTTACATAATGAAAGTTGTTCAGATTCATGGTCCGAGGAATTCCCAAACCCTACTCTTGACAGAGTGGGGTTGTGTAGATGGTTCTGATGTCTGTGTCTCTGATCTTCTATACTGCCCGTCCCTTGGGCGAGGGTTGCTGCTTTTGCAATAATATACCAAGAACTGTTATGCTACGAGTATATAAAAACAATTGACAGCCCCGTGGCGTAGTGGTTAACACGCCAGACTGCGACACGAGGGTGCCCGGGTTCGATCCCCGGTCAGGTCAAGATGGAAAATGATCTTTTTCAGATTGGCCTGGGTCTTGGATGTTTATCTATATATGTATTTGTTAGTGACGTGCAGTCCTTAAAGACTATTAGACAATGTCTACCCTGCAGTCGCTAAATAAATACAATTTTTTTTCTTACAAAAAAATAATTATATTCGGTGCGCCTGCAAAATTCTGCTAGCAAATACTTTATAGTCGATTTTGATCAAGTACGGTGTTGCGGTCGCGGTCCGCGCGTGCCCGCGCCAAGCAAATCTATACGCGTAAGCCGCGTAAGACAAAATTTCAAAGGTCTGACTTTTCACGCACACATAGAAAATTATTATACACCGATAGGAAATCGCTTTTGTAGTAGTACAAGTAAACATCTTTCATCGGCTCACACATGCAAAGCAAATTGGCGCTGTGTGTGTGAATTTGAGACACTGTCTCCGAGGTTTCTATTGGCTGCCGCGCGCGATATTAATGTCAACGTCACCTGTCAATGTCATTATAGATATTATTCATACTTATGTAAATGTCATTGATTAACGTGTTTACTAACAATCCAAGATTAAAGTTTTATTTAAAAATTAAATGCTTTATCAGTTAAATTTCATTTGTGACAAAAATATTTTCATGTGAAAGTTGTGTCGCTTAGTGTTTGCATGCCGAAATCGAAATATAAAGTGTTTTGTGAACACGCAAAAGAACAAATCAAGTACCTAACCGGTTAGTTATGGTTAGTTATTCTAAAGTTTAATCCACGTTTAATCTTAAACCTTACGTGTACGTGGCTCGCAGGTTGTAATCATATCTCTTATCTTTTGAATACTTTTGCGGTCGAAGATCGAAAGACTATCATAATATTAAACGAGTTGTAGATAACTAGCCGTATAGTAAGGTAAGGTATATAGGTGGTATGTTTGTAAGGTAAGTTTTATAATTATGTCTACCCTATGATAAATGTCTGTGCACGTCACTGGTATTTGTTATAAAATATAGTATCGTTGAGTTAGTATCCCATAACACAAGTTTCGAACTTACCTTGGGGCTAGCTCAATCTGTGTGATTTGTCCGTATATATTTTTATATTTATTTATATAATTTAATTAGGTACCTACCTGTTTTGTAACCGGAAATCTATCATGTAAAAAGTTTAAACGGCTCCATAGGTACTATAGATACACAGGGTGTAATTGAATTAATTAGGTCTAGGCTCCGAATATGATTTTGTCCCATTTGGTGTCGAAACCGTGGGGTCCTAGCGCTAAAAGGCTTTTTAAGGAAATAGCAAAAAGGTTAGTCGACATCACAGGAGACCGAAGAGCTGGCAGCTACCTCGGACAAAGAATTAGTCTAGCTATTCAAAGGGGGAACGCTGCCAGTATCTTCGGAACCTTGCCTAAAGGGACTCCCCTTAATAATTTATTTTAGTTAATATATTATATTTTTTAAGGTTTAGGTTCATTGTTCAAGTATATATATATATATTTAATTTAAAAAAAAATCTTAATGTTCATTAGCAAACGTTAAACGCATGCCTACGAGTAGTCGCGTTGCGCGGCTGCGACGGGCTTCAGAGGCAGGCACGCGGCAGAGGCAAGCGCCAACGTCAGGTGTTCACGAGAACGGGCGGCGCGCTCGGGCGGCAGACTTAAGTGGACGTATTTAGATCACAGAATTAACAAAATATTTTATACTAGCTTTCGCCCGCGGCTCCGCCCGCGTCAATGTCGATCCCTCGGGAATAGTACTTTTTCCCGGGATAAAAGGTAGCCTATGTCCTTCTCCGTACTCCAGAGAACTTGTATGCAAAATTTCATGATGATCGGTTCAGTAATTACTACGTGAAAGCGTAACAAACAAACAAACAAACTTACTTTCGCATTTATAATATTAGTAAGGACAAGGATAAGGATTATGAAAATGAAAATGATAAACGTGTTTAAATGTATGATAATAGCGATATGATAAACCAAAACTCGGTTGAAAATACATCGTTTCAGGTACTTACATTTATACCTATTATATGTTACCATTATACATACAAGCAGTGACTCAGACCACGAATCTGAACAACTTTCATTGTAGAACCTTGATTAAATTTACATCGTGAAAAATTACTCGCATCTGCTCTTTATATGAATGAATATATTCTTTATTGCACCATTATATATCTAAAAATAAATATATACGGACAAATCACACAGATCGAGCTAGCTCCAAAGTAAGTTCGAGACTTGTGTTATGGGATACTAACTCAACGATACTATATTTTATAACAAATACATATATAGATAAACATCCAAGACCCAGGCCAATCTGAAAAAAGATCATTTTCCATCTTGACCTGGACGGGGATTGAACCCGGTCACTCCGTGTCGCAGGCTGGCGTGTTGACCGCTGCGCCACGGAGCTAGCCAAAATCTATGGAAAGTTTTTTTTGCGATTTTGGAGTTGGTCCCGTAATGAAAGTTGTTCAGATTCGTGGTCGAGTCACTCCTTATACGTTTGCTAATGAATTCAATTTCACCCTGTGTATCTATAGTACATACCTATGGAGCCGTTTAAACTTTTTACTCGATAGATTTCCGGTTACAAAACAGGTAGGTACCTAATTAAATTGTTTTTATATACTCGTAGCATAACAGTGCTTGGTATATTATTAAAATTGAATATATGTGATGAAAAAAAGGTAGGTACCTACCCAAAGATCGTAAAAACCAAAGTAAAAAATATACCTAAGGAGATTCTTACTGTTTTGTTTTTACTCTATGGTAAAAATGATTGACATTTCAAACAAAAAACAATACAAGTTAAGCGGGTACCGCGCGAATGAAAAACGTCGCTACTTTGCAAGCCATTAGGCTGCGCAAAACCATTAGGCGAATATGTAAAATGAAGTCTTAATATTTTCCTATTTATAGTTAAAAAAAAAAAAGAATGGGGGCTACCTCCGAAATGTAAATATAAATTTACTTTGAGACAATTTACTTTGCGTGCTTCCGCCACCAGTTAGTTCATGCAAACTATTGCTGGCCAATATGTATGACTAACTGGTGGCGGAAGCACGCAAAGTAAATTGTCTCAAAGTAAATGTAGCTTTGACTTCCGCAAAGTAACACCTGAATCTATTAACTGTAAATATAAATATTGTCATGTAAAAATAATTTCTTTTAGATGGAAAATTTACAACTATTCGTAGAAAATTATAATAAAAGATTAAAAAAATGTGTCTGTACATTGAATATTTACTATAAAATTATATAGGGCGATGGAGACATACTAATAGAGTAAGAATATAAAAAAAATGTCAGTCTGTTTCTCTGTTTATACACGCTAATCTCCGGAAATACTGGACTAATCCGAATTAAACTTTTTTCATTGTATAGCTCTCAAGCTTGAGCAACATATATTTATTTTGAAAACTGGAAAACCTGATGCAGCGCTATAACGGTCCAGCTAAACTTTAAGAAATATGAAAATATTTTCTGTGGAGTCATAAATTCCACGCGAACGAAGTTGCGGGCATCAGCTAGTATAAAATATAATATACTAATTACTTAACATATACATATATACATGGTGAAAATTTTATCGTTCTGGACACTTAAAGGGGTGATTCAGCCTGTCGATATGAACAACTTTTCCTATGGGACCAATGCTGGGAACTCAAAAAAATAATGGGCAGTTTCATACAAAAAATTTCAGCCGTTAGGTCAATTTGTATAGGAAACGTCAAAAAAATTTTGAGTTCCCAGCATTGGTCCCATACGAAAAGTTGTGTATATCAATGGGCTGAATCATCCCTTTAAGGGTCCAGAAACGATCAAAATTTCACCGTGTATATATCGTTTTTAAATTTCACATGTATCAGTTTCAAATTCCAACAAGGGGACAATCTTGTGCTAGGATCGACCTGAATTATAGTAGTGGACTTTTTACGGCTGAAGTGATGATGATTATTAGTTCATCATCATCATTACAGCTGGAAAAAGTCAACAGCTACACATTCAAAAGTAGAATAAATGGGTATCTCTTGGATAGGCATGTAACATCCTCGTCTCTATCGTCACTTACCATCAGGTGAGATGGGAGATAAATGCTTAATTCAATATTTAGTATAAAAAAAAAAGGGTCTCTCTAATGAATTCTTCGTTATATGTATAGGAGGATATTGCCATACTCACCACGCTTGGCAGGCGGGTTGGCGAGCGCAGTTTCTTTGGCTTCTTGTGCTTCCGACGCTGCTGACCATCGGAAGCATTTTAAGCTCATGAAGGATAGGATTTTTCTGGATTTGGGAAGTGAATTGAGTCCACTGATAACTGACACCACTGGACAGACAGTTGAAGATGTCACCCCTGACCGACCTGGTCATGCTCCTGTAGTGGAGACTAAAAAGACCTGATATAATTTCAGTTATATCAGGTCTTTTTAGTCTCCACTACAGGAGCATGACCCTCTCTGTACTACCGGAGCCATACTTGGCCAGAGCAGACAGAGGATTTGGCTTACACTCTCCTCGCTGGCCAGACGGGTTAGAGAGGTCTCATTGATGTTTATGAGCTTTGTTTAGCTTGTATTTCCTAAGTCGCCTTCTACGACATCCACGGGAAGACTTGGAGTGGTCCTATTCTACTCTGCCGGGTACCACACGGCGTGGATTTCAGTTATATCAGGTCTTTTTAATCTCCACTGCAGGAGCATGACCCTCTCTGTACTACCGGAGCCATACTTGGCCAGAGCAGACAGAGGATATAGCTTACACTCGCCTCGCTAGCCAGACGGGTTGGAGATCATCATGTTTCATTGATGTTTAGGAGCTGTGTTTAGCTTGTATTTCCTAAGTCGCCTCTTACGACAGATGGTACGATGAGGATATTAATAAAAACTTACTCTTTCAGTGAATATAGCTTTGTCCCTCCTCCCGTACAAGTAAATTGCTTTCAGGAAACAAGATGGCGTTGAGTAGAAGATGTTAATGTCTGACATGTTGGCTGGATGAGTGTTAACATGGCTGTAAAAAAGAGGAATAATATCTATAGACTAGAAGGCATTGCCTGCAAATTTACCCGCGTAGCATATAACTTAAACTAAGATATTTTTTATCTACAAATTACAACATTTATGAGTAATGGTCCAGTGGATGTCATGCCGCAAGAAGCTCAAAGAATATCCGATACGACCAAAAAAATATAAAGATGAAAAATGATCTTTTTCAGATTGGCCTGGGTCTTGGATGTGTATCTATATATGTATTTGTTATAAAATATAGTATCGTTGAGTTAGTATCCCATAACCATAACACAAGTCTCGAACTTACTTTGGGGCTAGCTCAATCTGTGTGATTTGTATAATGTAAGTTCCATTAAAATAAGTGCAGATATTTTAAGGGCTGTCTTAAAGGTCAAAGAAAAGCTTTAGTAGCAAATTTTAAGAAATCGACACGCTATCTTTTATTGTGGCCTTTTCATACAATTTTTTTTTTTTTAATTTTGTAAATCCGCTGTTTTGATTTTCGTCGTTAGTGACTTGGTATCCATAGTAGGTAACAATAAAAAGTTCACCGCTGAGAAAGTGTATTTTTGTACACAGGGTGTTTTTGCGTCTGTTTTTCTAAATGTTCAAGGCAAAATATCTCGAAATCGAATCTTTTTCTAGCTAATGGGTGCCTGCCCCTAAAATATTAAAGACGCTAAGGACGACTTAGGTACATCATGACTAACAACGTTTATTCTATGACTTTTACCTAAACGTAATACATAGTAAGATTTTATATACATAAACTTTAATGTGGATTTCTATCAAACGTTAAGTCTATGTAGGTACCTACTATTATTACCTAATAGCGCTAATTGACATAGAGTAAAAACGGGTAGAATTGCAAAACTGCATTTTATTTTATTTTTTGTATGAAAAAGCAAACATCGAATAACAAGGGAATAGTTTCCTAAAAAAATATAATTAGTCCGTCAGTTAGTAATTCAAAAAATATTGGATACGTATTTTTTCTTTCGTCGGTTGAATAAAAAATTATAAAGATATAGTTCTGTGTGACGTCATAGTTTGCTACACTTTTTAGCAAACTTTGACGTCACAAGCCCCCACTCATGAACTTTGAAGCGGTTTATCTTTTCCATTTATTTCTAAATTGACAAAAGAAAAAATACGTGTCCAATATTTTTTGATTATCTAACTGACGGACTAATTGTAATGTTATTATTTTGACCCAGGCAACTAGCCTATTACAAAAAGTCATAGAACAAACGTAGTTCATCTTGATGTACCTTAGTCACCTTTAGGACGTTATGCATTAGGTACCACTTACCCCGTATATTTGTAATTAAGGCATAAAACAGTGTAACCAACTTGATAAGTTTGTCCATGTTAAGGAACCAGTTGGCCGCGCTCTGGTAAGTGAAGTCTCCGCCCATTGTCACGAGGATGTTGTCGTGGTCGTAGTACTTTGCCTGCCGCTCGATTTGGGCTATGAACTCATTAACCTAAGAAAAATTGGCTGTCTGTAAAATCGGTTTAAGGAAAATAATTTTATGTGATAACGGCAGAGAGATAGATGCGTCACAAGCCGAACGCTTAGACCTATCGTGCCTTTCTATCGCTTGTTCCGCGCTCTTGCTTGCACACGGAACTTGACACTTTTTCGTGATTTATTTATTTATTTATCACATCAAAAATGCTATGTATTCAGAGCGTGTGATTCAGACCAAGTAAATAACATATAAGTTCGTCATGAATTGATTCTGGCGTTACTTTGCAGAAGTCAAAGTTACATGCATTTTGAGTTAAATTACTTTTTTTATGGACGGCAAACGAGCAAGCGAGTCACCTGATGGTAAGTGATCACCGCTGTCCATGGACAACTGCAACACCAGGGTATTACAGGAGCGTTGCCGGCCTTTCAAGGATTTGGGGGAAGGACACGGGGGGAAGGATGGGCCTCCGGTTCTCTCTCTCACCTTACGAAGCATAGACGCTTTTACTCAAATGTCGTTTTTCTGATCATCATCATTTCGAGTAGGTGTCACGGTCAATAGACCATGCACACCCTGGTGTCAGAGTTCTTCGGAACCGCCTCTCGGCCTCTGACGTGGTTCCTTTAACGACTACCAGTTTTGTCTGAGAGAGTGTGGTAATGTACTTGTGCTTCTGTTACCAGTTAGCTTGTGCGAACTATTTATTGCTGGCTAGCACCCATCCACTACTGTTAGTCCCTTCATGCCCGCCACCAATAGTTGATGCATGCAATCCTGGTCGATATTTCTGCATCCGATGAGGCTGGCAGCATCGGCTGTCGAGTTCGACGTGATTCGTCTCTATAAGGGGCATATTCAGGCAATGATCCTAGAGTGAACGGCAAGAATTGCATGCATCAACTATTAGTGGTGGGCGCTGGCCAGCAATAGTTTGCATGAACTGGTGACAGAAGCACACAAATAAATTTAACTGAACGTGCATATAAATTTGTTGCCAACAATGTTTAATTAAAGTAATGGACCTGGAATAGATCCCTGCGGAGCTCTTAAACAAACTGAATAAATTGAAGTGTTACCTATTATTCTCAATGGTTTATTTTTACTTGAGGAAATATGAATATCTAATTATTTTCGATACTTGGTATATATTTTTGATACTTAATCACATTTATAGTACGGATTATATGGTACTTTGTAATGTTACTCAATCAAATGCTTAAGGAAGGTCGCATAACTCTAGCTAGAGTAAGAATAATAATTTAATTAATGTATTATTGTAAGCTTTTTGTGCTATTTATATGTGGACTAACATAAACTATATGTAAGGGAATAAGTATGAGTTTTTTTTTAATAAACTAGGTATTTCTTACGCGCTTATCAGCATTATAGGCCACATTGTCCGGGTCGTCTACAAGGGGTTCATCGTTGCAGAGGAAGTCAAAACAAAAGCCGTCTGGAGCGTTGTACAGATTAAATAAGGTGTGAGTCATTATGTCCGACATCTTGCCTGAAAAATAAATATTATTATTCTAATTAAATCAAGAAATAGAATATAATAAAATAAAAAAAATCATGCGGGCGTGGTTTGAATCAGTGACTTAGGTCTATGTACGAACTACACTCTGCCAACAGAGCTTACCGTTCTTAATTTACAACACTTTTTTCACAAACAGCCTCCGTGGTCCAGTGGTTAAGGCGTTTGCCTGTTGACCCGCGGGTCGTGGGTTCGATTCCCACCGGAAGCATACTTTGTTTAGTTGTTTCCAGTTTGGTTAGGACATTGCAGGCTTGAATCACCTGATTGTCTCATAATAAAGATGATTCCGTGCTTCAGAAGGCACGTTAAGCCGGTGGTCCCGGCTGCCATCTGGTAGTCGTTAAAGGAACCACGTCAGAGGCTGAGAGGCGGTTCCGAAGAACTCTGACACCAGGGTGTGCATGGTCGATTGACCGTGACACCTACTCGAAATGATGATAACCACTTTTTGATTCCGTTTTCCACCTAACGCCTACCAACATGCTAAACGTAGATTTTAGGTCTTATAGACCTGGGCTTTGTCTCCCTCGCAAAGGAAAAGGACGTGATAGTATATATTAATAGCATACTAAAATAGAAGTGTCAAATACATACCTAAAACATCGCTACCTCTCCACATGAACTCCATCCTGTCCTCTTCCATCATGGCTTCCCTTTCTTTGTAATCCACTCTGCCTGTAAGATACAGATACATCTTTAGAGAAGTAGACAAAGTCGAAGGTGGCAAGACCAAATACCACTTTTGAAAGATGAAATTGTATTGAAAATTGTGAGAATGGAAAATACAGGAATGAAATTCATTAGCATACGTTTAAGAAGTGACTCAGAACACGAATCTGAACAACTTTCATTATGGGACCAACTTCGAAATTGTGAAAAACATATCTGCTCTTTCATACAAAAGTGGAATATCTACTTGGCCAAAATCTATGGAACGACTAATTTTTTTTTATCAATTTCGATGGAGTTGGTCCCATAATGAAAGTTGTTCAGATTCGTGGTCTGAGTATAATAATAATCAATAAATATCCTGTATATTTATTGATTATTATTATATTCTTAGCACCGTGGCACCACTTTAGAGAAATTCGGAATTATTTACCTAAAAACAAGCCATCGTATCCCATCTGCGCTAACAACGAGGCCTGTTCCCTGGAGTGACCGTAGGTATCGATCTGCCAAGCTGCCTTCGGCTTACCGCAGGGGCCGAGCGTGTCGTTCAGTTTCCTGTAAAAAAAACAACAGAAATAAATAAATATATACGGATAAATCACACAGATTGAGCTAGCCCCAAAGTAAGTTCGACTTGTGTTATGGGATACTAACTCAACGATACATAAGATAAATATTCCAAGACCCCATATGAAAAAGATAATTTTCCATCTTGACCTGACCGGGGATCGAACCCGGGCACCCTCGTGTTGCAGGCTGGCGTGTTAACCACTGCGCCACAGAGCTCGCCTTGTTGCCTTGTCGAACTTGTTGAGGTAGGATACTTGAATGACCTTTATTACAGCCTTTCAACAAATACAAACACAAATAGTAGTAGGTAGATATATTCTTCTCACCAGTGGTAGTTTCGAAACGCTTTAGTATTTGATCAAATATAATGGTAGATACACAGTCTGAGAATACAAAATAAAACCTTAATAATGTACCCGAGTCAAAACATCATGCATACTTACAAACAACGACAAAAATTACATACTGATAGTATAACTCCATCTTTGTTTTTTACTTTTGACGCGTGGTTTTTGCTTCTTTTCACTGTACCTTCGTCATCGCGAGACGTGTGAGTACTAGCGCGGTTTATTGAAACTGTGGACAAAACAGCTCAGAAACTCGATTAGTGCGCTGTTATGCCGGTGCCATATTTCGAGCGCGAATCGTGTATCTACCATTATATTTGATCGAAGCTTGTAGTATTTAGATTTCGCATACCTATATTAAAATTACTAATTATTGCCCGCAACGTCGTCCGCGGCAATTTCTGTTATTATGAATAATTAGTTTTTTTATTAGTATAGATGAATAATTTTCCCTCGTTTTCTAAATATTTTTTATTGATGCTTCGCTCCTATTGGTCTCAGCGTCAGCCTTCCTCAATAAATGGACTATCAAACACAAAAAGAATTTTCCAATTTGAACCAGTAGTGAGATTAAAAAACGTTCAAACAAACAAACTCTTCAGCTTTATAATATTAGTATAGATAAGATATAAAACAATGACGTTTAATAAGAGAGACATGTATCCAATTTTGGATAAAACTCTTTAAGTTTTCACTTTTTTGACTTTATAGATATAAAAGTTTTTTTGACTAGCTTTGTATTTACGTCTCACGCCACAACATTTTTGACCCCTCTTCCTTGGTTTGCTTGTTTGTTACTTTGTTGACCCCCTCTAATCCCCTTAACGTGTGACATAATGCCCCCTAAGAGTAAGACTACGCTTTACCTGAGGCCCCAAGTATACTGGTCTATGATCTGCAGGTAATGGGTGGTGGCCTCGTCATTTTGCACCCAGGATCCACCGGCGATTTCTACTCTTCCTTCTTGAACTAGAGTCCTGAAGGTTACCCTAGTCGCTGGTCTTTGTTCCTTCCACCAGCGCCAGAAGTACGCGGATTCGGAGAATGTGAATCTGTAAAAACAATATATTTTTACTTGAATGCGTTGTCTAGCTATAAGCAGCACGTAGCTTCTTGGATATTAAGGGGGTAAAAGTTGTGAACGGGCTGATGGTTTAAGAGGCGACTTAGGAAATACAAGTTAAACAAAGCTCATAAATATCAATGAGACCTCTCCAACCCGTCTGACCAGCGAGGAGAGTGAAGGCTAAATCCTCTGTCTACTCTGGCCAAGTATGGCTCCAGTAGTGTCCAGTAGTAGTACTGAAAAGACCTGATGATGATGATGATGATGATGGTTTGAGGGACAACGGTAATTAGGTACCATAACATCCTGTATAAAATAAGGTCCTATTAGAGGAATCCTGATTTAGAAGCTTTTAAAGTTACGGATAAACCCTGGTATGTGGCTCCAACTGCCAAAGGTTTATTCACAGCTGTTTCCACAATATTACGAGAAAATAAAAGCAGTACATATTCACGAATTATATCTCACTAGCTTTCGCCCGCGACTCCGCCCGCGTCAATGTCGATCCCTCGGGAATAGTACTTTTTCCCGAGATAAAAGGTAGCCTATGTCCTTCTTCCTACTCCAGAGAACTTGTATGCAAAATTTCATGATGATCGGTTCAGTAGTTACGGCGTGAAAGCGTAACAAACAGACAAACAAACAAACAAACAAACAAACAAACAAACAAACAAACAAACAAACAAACAAACAAACAAACAAACAAACAAACGAACAAACAAACAAACAAACAAACAAACAAACATAAAACAAACAAACAAATAAACAAACAAACAAACAAACAAACAAACAAACAAACAAACAAACTCACTTTCGCATTTATAATATTAGTAAGGAAGTAAGGATAAGGATTTCAGAATAAAAAACAATTTCAGCTTACTACTAACTGAAGAGACAAATTGTTTTTTTGAGCCACCGTCTCTACTAGAAGAAGAATAGCAGGCCTTAATTTGGTTCACTTGCGGTGTGGTATCCGGCAGAGTAGAATAGGACCACTCCAAGTCTTTCCGTGGATGTCGTAGAAGGCGACTTAGGAAATACTAGCTAAACAAAGCTCATAAACATCTATGAGACCTCTCCAACCCGTCTGGCCAGCGTTGAGAGTGTAGGCCAAGCCCTCTGACTGCTCTGGCCAAGTATGGCTCCAGTAGTACAGAGAGGGTCATGCTCCTGCAGTGCAGACTAACAAAGACCTGATGAAGAAGAAGAAGAAGAATTTTGTTCAATATTTTTGTACGAAGATGGCAGTCTATTCTATCATCATCAGGTCTTTTTAGTCTCCACTGCAGGAGCACGACCCTCTCTGTACTACTAGGGCCATACTTGGCCAGAGCAGCCAGAGGACTTGGCCTACAATCTCCACGCTGGCCAGACGGGTTGGAGAGGTCTCTCAGAGACTTACTTTCTACGCTTATCATGGAGTAATTCAGATAGAACGGAGTGGTAGATCAACTGGACATTGGCAGAGCTGACTGTAGACTTGGCTGGAAGAGAAGAAGGCATTATAAAACACTCGTTTACTATTCTCTTAAAGTTCTCTTTAGTATTACGAGAGGTGTTCCCCAGGGATCTGTGCTAGGTCCGCTGCCATTTTTAAGAGCTACTAGTAATGGGACAGAATTCAATGTAAAAAAATGGTTATCTGTAAAGTCGGTTTATGGACGACTAGCTTTCGTCCGCGGCTCCACCCGCGTTAGTGTCGATCCCTCGGGTATAGTACTTTTTCCCGTGATAAAAGGTAGCCTATGTCCTTCTCCGTACTTGACTACAGAGAACTTGTATGCAAAACTTCATTATGATCGGTTCAGTAGTTACGGCGTGAAAGCGTAACAAACAAATAAACAACCAAAAAACACACTAATATAAGGATAATTTTACGTGATAACTGTGGAAGAGAAATAGATGCGTCACAAGCCAAACGTTCAGGCCGATCGTGCCTCTATAGCCTTTGTTCCGTGCTCTCTTCTGCACGCGGAACGTGACACTTTTTCGTGCGTGCAGCCGGCGTTCGTTCATTAATAAGACGTCAAAACATTCGTTTACTATTATTCTCTTGAAGTTCTTTTTAGTATTAAGAGAGGTATTTCCCAGGGCTCTGTACTAGGTCATCTGTCATTTTTTAAGTGTTTTAAGTAACGGGACTATCCCATAAAAAACATAACATAAACATAATATATAAGATACTAGCTGTCGACCGTGGTTGCGCTCGCGTTAATGTCGATCTCGCAGGAACAGTTTTCTGTATTCGGCTAGATTATTCTAGTTCTTTTGGAATTTATTGAGTTTGTCTCACCATCGCATTCTAGGCTTACCAGCTCTTCTTTTCGAAGTTGGGTGGTGGTCTTTGCCCAGGAGTCGTTTGGACGACGTTGTAAGTGTCCAGCCTAGTTTTTTTGACCTTAAGCAAGGTAAATAATCCGAAAACTGACTTACTGCCATAGTAGTATTGGTCAAAGGTCTTCACCCAGCCAGCGTCCATGTGGGAGTGAGGAATCAGGTGGACGTTCAGGGCTCCATCACGAGTCAGAGGGCATTGCTGGAGAAAATATACAGTGACTTAGTTATTTTTTATTTATTTAATTTATTGCACACAATCTTCATGATTTTGTACAAAAGGCAATAACTTAAAGCGAAGCATTGTCTACCAGTTTTACCTTAAGAATGTGGTGAAAATTTTATGGTCGGGGTGCAAGATAACAATGAGTGTTATAACCTAGGATATCTATACTAATATTATAAAGCTAAAGAGTTTGTTTGTTTGTATGCAATAATCTCAGGAACTACTGGTTCAAATTGGAAAATAATTTTTGCGTTGGATAGTCCATTTATCGAGGAAGGCTTTAGGCTATAAAACATCAAGCTGCGACCAATAGGAGCGAAGCATCAATAAAAATGTTTTGAAAACGGGGGAAAATGATTCAACTATACTAATAAAAAACGAATTAATCATAATAACAGAAATTGCCGCGGGCGGAGAATTGAGTCTCTGAATTGGAGTCTTCATTCTCCGAGATATCGAGTGCTACGTGTACCTCTGATATGAGGAGAAGGTTCTAGGAAGGAATCAGAGTGGTCCGGGTTTGCGTTGTATTATTGTTTGATTTCCTTAATAAGTGTAGGTATTTTCTTCGAAGTCTCATAATTCTGAATTGGGGTCTTCATTCTCCGAGATATCGATTGCTACTATTTCATGTGTATACATACGTATTATTTTCACGCCTCTTTCCCATGGGGGTAGGCAGAGACTATGGATCTCCACTTACAAACTTCTCTCGCTTCGTCTACATCCATCACTCTTTTCATACATGCTCGCCGGTTTGGGATACTCCTTACTTCTCCTTTTGCAAGAACGTTTGCAATTTGTTCACGATACGTTCGTCAAGACCTGCCCTGACCGACTGTCCCACCCACATGTTTAGCTTATATTTCCTAAGTCGCCTCTTGCGACCTCCATGGGAAGACTATGAGTGGTCCTATTCTACTTAAATTGTTTTTAAATAGCATATTTTAATAAAATAGTATATTATTAAAATTGAAAATATGTGATGAAAAAGAACTCGGCCACAGGTAGGATTCGAACCCACGTCCCTTAGGTTAACGCCCTAAGTGTGATACCATTACACCACCGTGACTTCGAATCACCGCGTCGAATTCTCTCATCACATATTACCCCGTAGGGTATACGCATTTCAAGCATGCGTACTTCTTCAATACTACCCACTATTTAGTAGTGTGGTATTCTACTTCATTCATATCCGATGAATAGAAAGTTGATTAAATTGAAAAAAGCTTTTACTTACTTAAATTGTTTTTAAATAGCATTACAATGCTCGGTATATTATTAAAATTGAAAATATGTAATGAAAAAGAACTCGGCCACAGGTAGGATTCAAACCCACGTCCCTACCCAGGTCCTATTCTACTCTGCTGGAAACCACACGGCTAACTATTACTGCACTGCACTGCTAGTTTTTTTTAGCCTGCTTTTGTGCTGGGCAAAGGCCTCCCCTTTCTCTTTCCAAGTGTCCCTGTCAAGGGCCACAGTCTGCCAATCGTTCATGTGTGCGTCCATATCATCGCGCCATCTCCTCCTAGGTCTTTCTCTTCCTCGACGGCCGTCTGGTATCCACGAAGTTGCAGCTCTGGCCCACCTGTCCTGTCGCATACGGTAAACGTGCCCCGCCCAGTCCCATTTCAGCTGTGCACCGACGTCTTTTATCTGGGTTTAGGCACTGCTAGTTATTGTAATAAAATAACACAAACCTTGTAACCGCATTCCACCTTACCCTTAACACCATAACAACTATTGAACATCAAAATAAACAAAGTCAAAACTTTTCTAATTTCTGTCCGTACCATCTTCACTTTTCAAAAACTTAACACATTGAAAAACTATTATTTTTTAATGTTTTAAAACTATTTATATTTCTTTTTAGTTCATTTTTGACTATGAAATGTAGTATTTACTTAGTTAATTTATTTTTTAAATATAAGTAGATTAGAAGAGATGAGATATGTTGAATAGAAAACTATATTTTTTTTAGTATTTTTTTTTATTTGTATGTGTGTCTTTTTCATGTGAAAATGGAAAATGAACTGAAAATCGGTGGGCCTATAATGCACTCTTAAGTTATGATGTAACTCGAGAGTGTTTATGATTAGGCTGCATGCATACTTATACCATTTTTGAAAAGAAAAAATTCTTTATTTTGGGATGCAAAAAAAATGTTAACCTCACGTCAGGCAGGACACGTGACCTGATCGAAAATTCGTAAGACGGACACGTGACTTTTAACCGCCGGCGCAGCGTTAGAGAGGAAGTTATATCCCCCTGTCTTTCTACCACGCGGAGTTTTGTTTTTTTTTTCAATTTTTAACGCGACGCTTCTGCCCATCGCAAGCATTTTTAAGCTGGAAGGAATTTGTTAGGTTTGGGAAAGGATTGAAAGGTATTGGGATACTACTCACTCGGATGAATATTAATTCCTCTCTTACGCCGCACGTCATTTATTAAAAGAAAATATTAAGATTTTTTTTTACTTTTCTCGTCGCGAATTTTTTTTTCTACCAATTTTTTTACTTCTATAACATGTATAACTATATGAGCTAGATGGATACCTAAATAAAAATACGAAATTTTGTTAAAATTATTGAATTTTTAAATAAAAAGTGAAAATTAACACGGAAATGGCAGACACGAGTTTGAAATAAGACTAGTGACACGCCAACCGGCATCGCCACTTTCAACCGCTACAAACGGTTAAGGGATACAGCGCCTACGACATATTTTTTGTGAACATCAGCGAAATCTTAACGAATTAAGAAAAAAATACTTCTTGTATAGTAAAGTGGTGCAGGAAACGCACTACTGACACTGAAGTAACGTATCATTGGTGAGTTAAATATTTTTTGCGACTGCTAGCTTGCTTACCTATGTTGACACCATAGCGTTCATTAGATATGTTGACACCGCCCCGTGACCTTAACACGGCCAATCGCAAACTTGCTTCGTCTATGAGTGCGTAAGTTTTTCGTTGTGATTTGAGTTGTTTTTTTGCGTAAATGGGACTGATATTGAATCGTTAGTTGTATGAGAGTTACGCTTCCATATTTTTTTCTTACTTTGTATAGCCAAAGAAGTGTGAACAGAGCTCTATACACACAGCCTACAGCGAGTACATTACATCGAATCGTGGCAGTAACACAGGATCAAATTCGTGATAACATTCAACATTATTGTTTGACTCGTTTCAGAAGTTGGAAGAAAGAAAGGATGGTTGTTTTTAAGTAAAAGTCGTGGTAAAGTCGCTACCGGTAAAATTCGTTTTTACCCGACTGACCTACCTAAAACGAGGGTAATGTTTTTCGCGCGTATACACGGTGAAATGATCGTTCTGGACCCTTAAAGGGATGATTCAGCCTGTTGATATAAACAACTTATCTTATGGGACCAATGCTGGGAACACAAAAATTTTTTTGACGTTCCCATAAAAATTGACCGGGCGGCCGAAATTTTTTCCCATTTTTCTTTTTAGTTACCAGTATTGGTCCTATAGGAAAAGTTGTTCATATCAACGGGCTGAATCACCCCTTTAAGGGTCCAGAACGATCAAAATTTCACCGTGTATGTGTTTATCATCATTACAGCCACAAAAAGACACGCGCTGAACATGGACCTCTTCCAAGGATTGTTCGTTCCATTGGAGGATATTGCCATACTCACCACGCTTGGCAGGCGGGTTGGCGAGCGCAGTTTCTTTGGCTTCTTGTGCTTCCGATGCTGCTGCCCATCGCAAGCATTTTGAAGCTGGGGAAGGATAGGAATTTGTTGGGTATGGAAAGGGAATGAAGATATTGGGATAATACTCACTCCGATGAATGGGGGAAAGGAAGTAGCAGCTCGGGAGGCTGGGTGTACCCGATGACATACCTTCAACCACCGGACAGGCAGTTGGGGACGACATCTCTGACCATGTAGGTATGTATGTAGTTTGTTCCATTGTCGTCTCCGGTAGGTTACCCGACTGACCTACCCAGGAGGGTAATGTTTTTCGCGCGTGTGTATGTATAAGTATGTCTGTTCCATTGTCGTCTTTTGTAGCCTAAACGGCTTGACCGATTTTGAATTGCGAGGTATCATTAGATTGGCATTCTTCCCCGGAGTGTATGTGTATATGTGTAATTGACATTTGTATTGGATAAATTATATTTAATTACCCACATATGTTCATAATAATCATAATAAATATGTCTGTAATCTAGGATAAACATTTCAACACAATTGTTTTTTTTTGTTATGAAATAAATGAATTGAATTGAATTGAATGTGACGTAAGCAAAAAAAATTATGTGGCTGTAAAAAAGACAGTCGGGTTTTATTTTTTGAAATGATCCTCTGGTCCGGGGAAGAACCACATCTCCGAGAAACTCTATGTTTAAGTTGACTTTACCGCTTCTATGCTTCATTTGGTGAGTGAGAGAGCTAGAGGGTCATCCTTCCCCCCATTTCCTTCCCTATGTCCTCCTCCAACTCCTTGAAAGGACGGCAACACTCCTGTCACACCCTGGTGTTGCAGGTGACTCGTTTGCTCGTTTGCCGTCCGGTATCATAAAGATGATTCCGTGCTTCGGAAGGCACGTTAAGCCGTTGGTCCCGACTGCCATCTGGTAATCCTTAAAGGGACCACGTCAGAGGCCGAGAGGCGGTTTCGAAGAACTCTGACACCAGGGTGTGCATGGTCGATTGACCTGACCATGTTACCTACACGAAATGATGATGATGATCATAAAAAAGTAAGAAAATAGCTCAGTAACTGTATGAATTTGTATAAGAGGTAGTTATAGCCCGCGGCATCGCTCACGTTAATGAAAATCTCTCGAAACATCGCGTCATATTCTCAGTGGGTCATTGTCAAGTCCACAGACATTGTATGCAACTATATATTATATGACTAGCTCCGTGGCGCAGCGGTCATCACGCCAGCCTGCGACACGGAGTGACCGGGTTCGATCCCCGGCCAGGTCAAGATGGAAAATGATCTTTTTCAGATTGGCCTGGGTCTTGGATGTTTATCTATATATGTATTTGTTATAAAATATAGTATCGTTGAGTTAGTATCCCATAACACAAGTCTCGAACTTACTTTGGGGCTAGCTCAATCTGTGTGATTTGTCCGTATATATATATATATATATATATATCGCGATTGGATTATAAGTCATTTAAATTTAACCACTTCTTCTTCTTCTTCTTATCGAGTCGGAGATGGCTATTTTCAAATGTATTTTGACCAATATTTGGCCACGCTGACGATCTTCATTTGTACAAGAAGTGGGGCAGTTGGGACATGACAAAAGGTGGGCCATACTCTCCACAGTCACATAGACTATTGCTGGATAAACCCCACCTAACTCGGTTTTCGCGACAACTCCCAACACCAGCCCGGAGCCTGTTCAGAGACTTCCACTACCCGGTGGTAGCTTCTCAGCAGGTTGAATATTGGATGGTGATGGTGGGTACCTGGCGTTTCCAGCATAAGAGTCTAGTCCTATTTAATCACTTAAAACGGTTTTATCGTGTAAATACTGCTTACATCCGGAACGTTATCAATTATAATAATATTAAAAGTTACGCGAGACATAATTTATATTATAACAAACGGTTTCACTCACGTATCGTTAGTCGGTATCGCCGACAAGTTTCAGCCAATTCAGATGGCCATCTTCAGGACGAGTGTCAGGGACGTCGCGACACGGCAGGCCCTCGAGCACTGAGGTTTGCCGCCCGCGCCGCCCGTCTCTCCGCGCGAAGCGCTCGCGCCGATGCGTTGATTAGGGGGTCAGACGCCCCCGAAGATGTTGTGGCTGGTTCTACTCCGTCATCATCTACTTCTGGCGACTGTGGCACACTTGTATGCACAGAACTGACCGTGTCGACGTCTCGTAATGGGGTGTCATTGTTGTTTTGGCATGTTTGAAGAATCGGTTTCCAAGTTGTAGGCAAGGACCAACCTACATCACGGTTGAAATTCGGACGCCGACTTATCTCTATTGCTTCGCGTATTTTCCGCGGGACAAATGCCTTCTCCCGTGTCAACACTTTGGCCTTATCGAAGCGAATATAATGAGCCACGTCCGAATCCAAAGCATGCTCGGCGATCGCAGAACCATTCTTGTCCAATTTCTTCAAACTGCGTATGTGTTCTGTCAGTCTTGTAGCTACGTTGCGTCCTGTTTCACCGATGTAGCATTTGCCGCAATCGCATGGAACGATGTATACGCCTGGCACACTCAATGGGTCACTGTCCTTAGGAGAGCGCATTAAATTTCTTAGTTTCGTCAAAGGCCGGAAAATAGTTTTAATGCAATACCGTCGACGTAATAGGTGACCAATTTTGTCTGTTATGCCCTTGACAAAAGGTAGAAATACCCGTACCGAAGCACGGCACGACGAACGCCTTCTCTTTTACGAGAGGGTCGGAGCGACCAGCAGTATGATGTAGCACGAGGGGGTGTACTAATGAAACACTGTCGTTGAGGTTCGATCACTGAATAATCCTTTATTGACAAGAACATGAGATTATATACAATGCGAGAAATAGGACATAGGTACATAGATTTTGTAGGTCACGATTATCTAGATTAAGGTGAGTAATCTAGGTGTTCCGAATAGAAAAGGTTATATGGTTAAGTAGAACAATAATGAGGGCGTGCGTCACACATCACACCTTCCCCCTTTTTTTTAAAATATTTATATATTTAAAACAACCTCTTCTTTCAAATTTTTTTTTATAAGGTTATACAGAAAAAATAAAATAAAGTAATACATGCAGTTGGTTATTATATTTATACTTACAATTATTAAATACTTTTTTTTTTAAACGTGTTAAACACACAAGCTCTTAGTCTAAGATTATACAAAGGCTATGCTAATGTAGTACTATATGTGAATAATTAGTAAAACATGACAGAAAAATATGTTCTAAGGTTACAAGTATAATATCAATATCTTATTTCTAGTGTACAATTAATTGGAACAAGGTAGGTACAATGATCTAGATTCAATATTGCCTACGTGGTTATTAATCATTAGTATGTCTCTTTTATTCTTATTTCAATTCAGAGTAAGTAATATGAAGATGCTGTTCCCTTTTTAGGAAAGGCTGATCTAATTAATCATGTTGGATTTAAGTCATTGTTTGTCGCATCTCATCTTGTGTAGTTCACACTACAATTCATTACTGATTTACAAAACATTAATAAATTCATGAATAAGTTCAGTGAGCTCCTTTAGTGATAGTGTCAGTATTAAGGACTATTATAAGGTACCGTATTATTTTTATGAGTTATATATATTTTACTATTAATTAAAATTTTTACATTTGGGTTGTCGTCTTTGATTACTGGGTATGGTCCCGAGTATACAGGGTCTAATTTTTCTCTACCTTGTTTCTTTATCAAGATTAAGTCACCTACCTTATAGTTTATATTATTACATTTTTGATCATACTTAATTTTCCTATTTTCCTTAGATAAAAGTAAATTATTTCTAGCATCCTCTTGGGATTTTTGTAATCTATACCTTAATTCTAATGGATATGAATCATAATTATATAATGGCTCTACATTATTACTTAAAATATTACTGGGAAGTCTACAGTTTTTCCCAAACACCAATTCATAAGGTGTATATTGCGTTGCCGTATGAACGGACGTATTATACGAGAAACACCAATACTGTAACCAATCGCTCCATGTATGAACCTGATTGTTTGTTTGTATTCTAAGAAAAGCTCCTAAAGACTTATGGGAGTTTTCTAAAGCACCTAAAGTTTCATGGTGGTATGCGGTTGATTGCAGTTGTTTAATGTTAAGCAGTTTACAAATGTCACGCATGGTGGTTGAAAGAAACTCAGTACCCCTATCAGTTCCTATTTCACGGGGTATTCCATAGCGCAAAATAAAATTATCTACGAATGCGCGCGCGACTGTATCTGTTTCTTTATTTAGTAGCGGATACGCTTCGACGTACTTCGTGAGCTCGCACTGCAGAGTAAGTATATAGCAGTATCCATTCGCGTCCTTGGGTAAGGGACCGACCAAGTCTAAAAAAACTTTATCTAGGGCCGAAGTCGCCGTACTTGTGATACACATCTGCTGTCTTATATTTTTATGATGTTTTTGCTTGTGGCACTTGTCACAAGTTGTCACAAATTTATATATGTCGTCATTCATGCCAGGCCAGTAATAGTGACGTTTAATACTATTCGTCATTCTACGTATGCCTGCATGGCCACTTGTTGGCAAAATATGGAAGTCGTTTAATATAACGCGCCTGTCGTCTTTATTATTTATTTTAGTGACACCTCTTATTATGCATAAACGGGGTCCGGACCTATTCACACATTTACTTGAGTTAACTCTTTTATAATATTTTCGGTGTCTTTATTACGTATTATGCATACTTCATTTATTTTTAGTGTCTTGCAAAATGCATCTAATTCATTCACGAAGAAAGCTCGTTTCATCCATGATCCTGAACTAGGGTTGACACCTATTGTTAATGTTTCAGGCGAATAAATGAAGTTTTTATTTTGACTTATTTTATGACTTCTTAATTGTAATATTTTTTTATAGTCATGCTTATTGAGACTTAATTCTGGTAGATCCTTGGGTTTTTTTGAGTATTTCTACTATACTTGGGTAGCTAGTCCAATCATAGTTAGAGGTCTCATTATTTGGGCTTGCTGGTGTTTTTTGCTTCTCCAGCCGTTTCTTTTGTGCCCTTGTCATTACCGATATTATATGCTTATTCATATTCCTTAATTCTTCACCTGTAATTTCAATCCTAGATAACGCGTCTGCAGCGGCATTATCTTTTCCTTTCAAATATGTTACAGTGAAATCGTATTCCTCTAAGCATAGTCTAAATTTAGTTAGCCTGCTAGACGGGTTTTTCATGTTAAACAAATAAACTAGTGGACGATGATCGGTTATAATTTTAAATTTTCGTCCGTAAAGGTATGGAAATTTTCTCTTTTCTCAAAAGTAAAGCAATTAAAATTTGATAAGGGTATTATTTCCGGTGTAAAACGTTTTAAAGTTACTTCTTCCTCTCTTGTATTTAATATTTTTAAAAAAATATTCCCATTTATACTTCTAGTTATTGCGTTTGCTATAAAAATTCCGTCACTAATTTCATTTGAATAAATTACACAATCTTCAGTCACATTAGTTGGCAGCCCTATGACTGATTCACTTCTTGCTGGTAATTTGATATATGATGTCGTCGCTTGTTTACTATCACTCGCGTATAAGATTATCGGCTTAGTGACCGTATTCTCGTTCGAGGTTAAGGTCAATGTTTCATTCTCGAAGTTTAAAAGACATTTGTATTTAATTAAAAAGTCTTGACCTATTATTCCATCGACATGTGGTGGTAATGTCTCTAGTATGTAAAAATCGTGAGGAAAACATGAACTCAATCTATGACAAAGGCGCAAGTGTACGCATCCTCGTGATGTTATTTTACCTCCTATTCCATTTAGGTGTATGACCTGCGGTACAATGCACTCGTTAGTGGCCAATGCTACGTCATGACTTATTGCGCTTAGGGACACACCACTATCTGAGGAATGTATACAGCTTGCCGTTTACACTAAATTCTGCCGAGTTCATGTTATTGTATGATAATATATAATTATTTGTCTCGAAAAAACTTTTGAAATATGTCACCCGACTCCTCATCGAGAATATCGTCGGCTTGTGCCATATTTACTCGATGTGTTGTGTTTCGAGTTGTGGGGCTAGGATTATGTCCTCTATTTCCACGTTGAAAACGTGTATTATTTTTTTACGTATGGTCTCTTATTTGCTACATGTGTGTTTCCTCGCGTTACAAATGTTGCACCCCCTCGCGCCACATGTTGTGTAGGAGTCCAGCGGTTCCTAAAGTGCCTGAAAGACCTGTTATATTTGAAACCTCGCCCCCGAGCATAGAATATTCGCTCCGAGGATGATGTGGATGGAGCCATTGTGACTTGCTTATCCTTGGCACCTTGAATTGCCTCTTGTAGCGAAGTATAGCCTTGTGCTGATATTATAGTGCTTAATCTTTTAACACTGAATTTCACAATATTAACACTTACGTAGCTGATGTTCGGGTGGGCGATGACATCGGGGTTGTTCCAATGGCCTTACACTTGCCTGCGTGCACTAGCGGCTGCTGCTTGTCGTTCAATCTTCCTTGTAAGTTCTTCCAGATGAAATACGTGAACAGGAATGCCACAATGATAAGTATCGTAATTAACATGTGGTACATTATACTTGATACTTGTGACTGAGATGAACTGCCACTGTTACCTGCGCCATTTTGGGCAATTATAATTTCTTCTTTTTCGGTGCTGCTGGTTAGACGTAGTGCCGCCCATCTTGTTTGCAGTCAAAACGCCACTTTACTATTTTATAACTTGCACTGGTACTGGAACGCGAACTGGCTCGGAAGCCATGGTACTTTAACACTGTCTGAAAACAGTGAATTTCTCATCTCCGTAATTGCCGCGCGGGTTGATATCATTGGAGCTCGGCATGTTGTATGGTTTCGTTTCTACCGTTGGGAAAGACAGTCTTGCGAGCAGATGAAATGATGATACATCGCATATTAACTAGTAATTTCCTTTGGCTCGGAACCCTTTAAAACAACAGGGGCAGTGCCGACGAGGCACGGCACTGGCAGGGTCGCCATATGATGTAGCACGAGGGGGTGTACTAATGAAACACTGTCGTTGAGGTTCGATCACTGAATAATCCTTTATTGACAAGAACATGAGATTATATACAATGCGAGAAATAGGACATAGGTACATAGATTTTGTAGGTCACGATTATCTAGATTAAGGTGAGTAATCTAGGTGTTCCGAATAGAAAAGGTTATATGGTTAAGTAGAACAATAATGAGGGCGTGCGTCACACATCACAGCAGGACTACTGTTAATCTGGTACTCGCACGCCTTTCAACCCGGACCGTTAAGACGGATGGCGGATTCCCGTATCCGCCGCCCGACCGGTCTTTGTTATGGGGGCAGATGGTGCAGGCCGTAAGCCCGTCTTTTGTGCCCTGTGCGCCGGCGGCAGCTGGTGAGGTCAGTGGTGCCACGCGCTCTCTCTCCACCGCCTCTTTGCAAAGCATGACGCACTCCGCAAAGGCCTGCACTGCTGTCCACGCGTCTCACTGTCGACCATGCGTTTTATCACGATAGGCAGTGAGAAGTCGTCCCCCACGACCGCGCGTAGTTCGGCGCGGTCATCTGCCCAGGCTGGGCAGACTTCCAAGGTGTGCTGGGCGTCCTCGTCCTGGCAAACGGCCCACGGCTCCCGTCCCGCTATGCGACACAGGTACCCTCCAAAGCATCCATGAGAGCGACTGTGTCAAGCGGAAGGTTAGGGAGCCGTGCTGCCTCGCCATTGACCTAAATCTGGACGGACCGCTTCGACGGTCCTACGCCCAGCAGTAGGCTGCTCTAGCCTTTGGCACCACTCCTCGATGGTGCGCTGACTAAGCTGCTGGCCCCCGGCCAGTGCCATGTGAATATTTATTTATTTATTGTGACAAAAACGGTTTACACCAATTACATATTATCACACATTATGAAAACACATTATAATAATAAGAATTAGATGAGATCTTAAATGTCAACAGTTTTGGATTATAAATAGATTATGATTAATGAGATCATGATGATTTGAAACAGTCCGTACAACCAGTAAAAGAAAAACAAATAAATACATATAATTAAATTTTCAGATTATTATGAATATCCTACTCGTACTATTATAAGTCGTTTTCGTCATCATCATCCATGGAGTCACTTTTTTTACTCCATTGGTCAATCAAAATAATGAATAGGAAAAAGTGAATAGGTCTGCAAGAACCCCGGCTTCCAGATCCCAGGGTATGCTTAGCCAGTAATATTAATGGGGGAGCCATACAACAGACATGATTTTTTGCCGTTTTATAAAAACGGCAAAAAATCATGTCTGTTAACGGTACGGAACCCTTCTGCGCGAGTCTGACTCGCACTTGGCCGGTTTTTTAATATATGCAAATTGAAATTATACCAGCGTTTAGGAACTGTGGTAGTTCCGAAACGCTGGTGAGAAGAATACGCCGAAAGAAACTCAATCCAGACTTCAATTCAGATTTTCAATGAACTATAGGTATTCATAATCATAATATTTTACTCTAACACACACAACATCTCAAATGCATCTATTTTGCATTTAATCATGAAACAGCAATTATTTTACTTCCTGTATTAGATATAGCGAGGTCTGATTTCAGGGTTTTATGTCATGTGATTAAGTATTTATCCTTTAAGATAGATAGATAAATCATTTAAATCGCATGAACTGCAACACATACAATATACAAATTAAAATTTAAATACAAATCCATAAATCACTTTCACATTACTGCTTCTCTTCCCGCGCAGTCCGTATAAGTCGATTGAGGGAACGGGCAAAAATCCGAAGAATCATGTTAATAGGTGAAGCGGCTAGCAACCCATCACTATTTTGATTCCGTTTTCCACATAATGCTCACCAACATGCTAAACGTGGCTGTCGGGTCCTATAGACGGCTCTGTCTACCCTACAAGAGAAAAGACGTGATACTATGTATGTAAGTACAAATCCATTAATCACTTTCACATTACATCATTAAATAAAAACATGCAAGCCTAAATAATTTAAATTTAAAAATAATATTAATAAACCGGAAATTGTATCCTTAAAACTAAACACATTTGAATGTTGTAAGCTGGGGCAGTGCAAAAAAGGCCAAAACTCAGCAGGGGTCACCAAAAAGGTGGCACACTGATTTTCAGTTCTAGCCTTGGGTAGGTGCAAAGATTCAAAGATTTATTCAGAAAATAGGCCTTTTCAGGTACTTTTTCACGTCAATTCACATTTTAAATAAAGCTTATTATATAATATTCAAATAATTAATTATTGTTCAAAAGCTACAAACTACTAGCGTTTCGGAACCGAACACTGCAGAGAAGAAGACGCCGACTCTCTTTTCAACAGTATTGGTCGCCTACTTGCCTGAACGGCTTTGTTTGATATTTTATATTTTTATCTTTTCTTTTTTTTCTGATGTCATCTATACATATAATCTATACATATAATAAAACAGTAAAAATATTTTGTCTGTACATTTAGAATTTTCGACTGAAATGGATAGAGGGATACTTAAAAAGAATAATAGCAAGCAAAAAAAAATTTTTCGAATTTCTTGTCTGTCTGTCTGTCTATCTGTCTGTCTGTCTGTCTGTATGTATGATCACGATTATCTCCGAAAATACTGAACCGATTTACTTCAAACTTTCACCAATTGCTTTGTTTTAACTCAGCAAAACATTTAAAGTTTGTTTCATCAAAATCGGTTCATTAAAAAAAAAAGTTATCGTCATTTGAATGAACTCAAGGCATGAGTTTGCCTGCAAACATATAGCAGAAAATAAAATAAAATAATAAGTGACATAAGAAAATTAAAATCCAAAGTTAATTCATCATCATTATACGACAGCATTATACCTATCCATACTATCCATAGTAATCCATACTAAAAAAAAGGAGAAGCTGACTGACTGACTGACATATAACTATGAACTATAAGGGTTAGGAACTTGTAATTTTGCACAGGGGTTCCTTTTATAACGTAGGGGAGCACTATGAAAGGATTTTTGGTTTTTCATCTCCTAAAGGGGTAAAACGGGTTGCAAAGTTAGTATGAAACTTTGTCGTTTTTGAAGTTATTCGAATGAAATTCAGCATGAAGGTTCTTTACTGAAAGGTATGAAACACGAGTAAAAATATTTTACTCAAAAATCATCCCTTAAGGGAGTAAAATAGGGGTGCAAAGTAAGCATGAAACTTTGCCATTTTTGAAGTTAGTCGAATGAAATTCAGCATGAAGGTTCTTTACTGAAAGGCATGAAACACGAGTAAAATATTTTTCTCAAAAATCATCCCTTAAGGGGGATGCAAAGTTAGTATGAGTTTAAGTTGGTATGGACATTTTCTCATTTCTGGACGTTCTGGATTACAATTAAAAAGATGTATGTAGGTAAAACCGACGAAATTTTTGCCTGAAGGGATAAAATAGGGAAGTAAAATGGATTTTTTTTCATTTCTAGACTTAGAAGTATGATAATAAGTATATACGTTCTAGATTACAATTAAAAAAGATCTGTGTAGGTAAATTGTACAAAATTCCTCCCTTAAGGGATAAGGGGGGGGGGGGGGGGGGGGAGTTGCATGGAATTTTTCTCATTTCTGGACATAGAAGTATAAAAATAAGTATAGATGTTTACATTACAATTAAAAAGATCTGTGCAGTTAAAATGGACGAAATTTCCTCTTGAAGGGGTAAAATAGGTGGGGTAAAGTTTATGTGGTTTTATTTACTTAGAAATATGACAATAAGAAGTTCTCCATTACAATAAAAAAATATCTGTGTAGGTGAAATGGGCAAAATCCCCTAAAGATCTATGCAGGTGAAATGTATTAAATTCCCCCTTAAGGGGAAAAAGCAGAGGGGGAGGGGTTTGTATGGAACTTTTATCATTTCTACTGTTCCCAAGGGAACGACATTAACGCGGGCGGAGCCGCGGGCAACAGCTAGTGTTATATACAATTTCAATTTACATATTTTTGTGGAACACGTTATGTTAGCGATCGAGCGTGCAACAACAACAGATATGATAAAAGTCTCAAACATAGATAGAAGTCTCAACGAATGCTAGTGCATTGAAAAAACAAAAACAAATTTAAAAAATGGGGACAAATTGCATATTCATTCATTCATTTCGAGTAGGTGTCACGGTCAATCGGCCATGCACACCCTGGTGTCAGAGGTCTTCGAAACCGCCTCTCGGCCTCTGACGTGGTTCCTTTAACGAATACCACATGGCAGCCGGGACCACCGGCTTAACGTGCCTTCCGAAGCACCGAATCATCTTTATTATCGGACAGTCAGGTGATTCAAGCCTGCAATGTCCTAACCAAACTGGAAACAACTAAACAAAGTATGCTTCCGGTGGGAATCGAACCCACGACCTCCGGGTCAACAGGCAAACGCCTTTACCACTGGACCACGGAGGCTGTTATATAAATTGCATATGAGTTTATCTTATAGATATATTATTAAAATTTCATTAACCAAATAATTACTTCAATAAAAGAATAATAATACAAAGCCAGGAATAAATACTAGTGTTTCCATATTATAAAAAAAAGTTTCGATTAATTATAAATATAAACCAGGATACATACTAAAACAACACATTAAAATTCAGATTATACCTATAAAACATACCCCCAGATCGTATAAGCCGATCGAGGGAATGATCAAAAATCCGACGAATCATGTTAATAGGCGATGCGGCTAGCAACCCATCACTATTTTGATTCCATTTTCCACCTAATGCCCACATACATGCTAAACGTGGCCTTCGGGTCTTATAGACCTAGGCACTATCTACCCCGCAAGAGAAAAGACGTGATACTATGTATGTAACAAAAAATTACAAATGGAATTTTCCTATACCTTGTAAGTTATCGGACAAATTAACCTGTCCAAACTAAGTTGTCACTTGTTTTAACTTAACTGATGTTGATCGAAAGCAACTTGCAAGGTGACGCCTATAACGTTGATCAAGTACGAAAGTTAAGGGGGAGATATATAAGTGATACACAGGTAATTTAAGTTAATTTTTCTAAGGCGTAAAGCACATTGAGCTGGCGTCGGGCACGGATATAGCTTAGATCGGGCAAGGACATGGCTCTGATCGGGCGCAGGCATGGCACGTTTCTATTACAATAATCATGGCGAGTATGATCATAAATGACTGGATGTTTCTCTATTAATTCACAGAATGCTATGTTAAACTCGATGTCATCACGCATTTTTATTTTCTATAATCGTTTCTCTAGAAGACATATGCCATACGTGCGCGCTGACTGCGAACTGACGCCATACTGAGGGCCGACTGGCGCGGGCGCCGAAGTGGCGCGCTTTAGCGCGTCCGATGATGCCCGCTGAAGTGTGTTCAAATTGCGACTTTATTTCCAAACATTTAGTACGGTATTTAAATAGAAAAGTAAATGCCCTTGCCAATGTGCTTTGCGCCTAAGAGAAGTAACTTTTCTAGGGTTCCTTACCCAAAAGGTGAACCCGGAACCCTATCGATGATTTCGAGTAAGTGACACGGTCAATCGACCATGCACACCCTAGTGTCAGAGTTCTTCGGGACCGCCTCTAGGCGCCTGACGTTCCTTTAACGACTACCAGATGTCGGCCGGGACCAACGGCTTAACGTGCCATCCGAAGCACGGAATCATCTTTATTATCAGACAATCAGGTGATTCAAGCCTGCAATGTCCTAACCAAACTGGAAACAACTAAACAAAGTACGCTACCCGTGGGAATCGAACCCACGACCCCCGGGTCTACAGGCAAACGCCTTAAACATTGGACCACGAAGGCAGTTTCCGGAAGGACCCTATTACTAAGCCTTCGTTGGTCAGTAGTGATTTTCTTTGAAAACTTGTATAGGTATAGCTTGAGATTTTATTAGATTGATCAAAGGGTTCCAAGCTGGTGGTAACTGCCCACCATCCTCTCTGTAGAATGGTTTCTAATGTTTTCGCGATTGTTACCCATTTAAATAAAATCTCTTTAATACGGTATTATCGCGTATATTACATTATTTTTACACCTAACGTTTCGAAAACTTAACAGTTTTCATGGTCGCAGGTAGACTTAGTTGACATTTATCTTTGTGTTATAAGAACTATACAAAACTACCGCCTACAATATTTATTGATAACGTTCCGGATGTACACAGTATTGGCTCACGGTGTCTGAAGGTCTTGCAGTCTTGTGATGAGTTTGAGATTTTATTAATTTGATGACAGGATTTCAAGCTGGTGGTAACTGCCAACCATTCTCTCTATGGAAATTAGGATATTTTTTTTTTAAATTTCAATAGCCTCGTGAAGCAATATTTTATTTTTTTGCAAGTACTAGGCGATTATTAAAACACGTATTTTTTTACAGTTGGATTTGTCCAGAGCAATAAAAATACTTAATAAAACGATGAAAAATTATTTTATTTTTTTATAGGGAAGCCAAAAAAATTTTTTTAAGCTTATTTTCTTGCAATTCTGAATTCCATTAGGAAACTGATTCCGAGGTTGTTTAAGGGTAGTATTTAATCCTACTATAAAATCTCCTTTTTTCCAACTAAATATTAAAAAGTCGCACCAAAAATACTGACTTGCACACTTAATGTGCACACAAAATAAATGTATGTCTATAACTAAAACAACCTTTTCGCAAACAAAAAAATAAAATCTCACATCAAAAATAATGATTTGCACACTAAATATATATAAGTTAGAATTTATAGTTATAGGATTAAATTTATTTTGTGTGACAAAATAAATTTAATCCTATAACTATAAATTCTAACTTAACTTACCGAACCTACTTTTCCGGCAGCAGCTGATTTCTGATGGCGATTCGTTTTTCGATGTGGTTGCAGTTCTAACCTAACCTAACCTACTTTTCTGATAGCAACTCGTTTCTGATGGCGAATCGTTTTCTGGTGGGGTCGCAGTTCTAACCTAACCTAATGTACTTTTCTGGCAGCAGCTCGTTTCTGATTGCGATTCGTTAATAGAGAGATATATTATTGTAATGCATATTTAGAAACCAATTTTAGAAATTCAGTTGGAAGATTAGATAAATTAGTGTGCAAGTCAGTATTTTTGTCAGACAATAAGTATTTCTAATGTAACACTGGTAAAAAAGGTCATCTACTATTGATTGACTACATATATTTTTTTAGTTAAACATGTTTAGATATTTGAGTAGTTTATTTGTAGCTTATTCAGTTTTCTGGTATGCAGTAAGGTAATTAGTGGAGCCACTTAGATTGCATAAATTGTAATTTGAGGTGCAGTTGAAAATATAACCGTTGTTTAAGAGCTGCGCCTTAACTTGCAATCTATAGATTTTATCTGATTCTAATTGAGCTGCGTCATACCAAGTAATTGTTACTGACATGTTTGAATAACCAAATTATTCATATCTTTTAACTAAACAAACAATCAGACACCAAGTTATTGCCTTTTCAGCCGACTACACTAAATCTATACTAATATTATAAAGCTGAAGAGTTTGTTTGAACGCGCTAATCTCAGGAACTACTGGTTCAAATTGGAAAATTATTTTTGTGTTGGACAGTACATTTATTGAGGAAGGCTTTAAGCTATAAAAAATTACGCTGCGACCAATAGGAGCGAAGCATCAATAAAAAATGTTTTGAAAACGGGGGAAAATTATTCATCTATACAAATTAATCATAATAACATAAATTGCCGCGGACGAAGTCGCGGGCAACAGGTAGTAAAAGTTAAAAGAAAAAAACCTTTTTAAAAACAGGCTTTTATGTAATGGCGAGCTCCGTAGCGCAGTGGTAAACACGCCAGGCTGCGACACCAGAGTGCCCGGGTTCGATCCCCGGTCAGGTTATGATGGAAAGCTTGTTTGCAGTGGTTTTTATTTTATTTTAAAGTTTATATTAATTATAACATAGTTATCTTAAGTATTTCACTTCTTGTTCCATGCTGGTCTGGGAGAAAAAAAACACATAGAAAGTGCTGCTTCTCTTTCCGCGCAGATCGTAAAGCCGATCGAGGGAACTGGCGAAAATCTGAGAAATCATGTTAGTAGACGATGCGGCTAGGAACCCATTACTATTTTGATTCCGTTTTCCACTTACACGCCAACCAACATGTATAACTTTTCCCGCTCATAAATCTAGGCTCTGTCTATTCCGCATATCAAATTAAAGAGCTCGCTGAAAATAACTCGAAACATAAAGTAATGTACATAATAAATAAATATATAGGGACATATCACACAAATTGAGCTAGCCCCACAGTAAGCTGTGAACTTGTGTCGTAGGATACTAACTCAACGATACAATTTTTTATAATAGATACTTCTCTCAGCCCCCGAGAGGCCAGATCTGGCCGCATAACAATTAAAACTCCATTAATAAATAAATATATACGGACAAATCACACAGATTGAGCTAGCCCCAAAGTAAGTTCGAGACTTGTGTTATGGGATACTAACTCAACGATACTATATTTTATAACAAATACATATATAGATAAACATCCAAGACCCAGGCCAATCTGTAAAAGATCATTTTCCATCTTGACCTGGCTGGGGATCGAACCCGGGCACTCTTCCGGGCATCCAAAACCCAGGCCAATCTGAAAAAGATCATTTTCCATCTTGACTTTTCATCAGTTGTGGTAGAGCCACGCTATCGGCAAAATTCATTTTTGCTAGTAGCATGAATGGGCCGGCTCGTCCGGGGAAGTACCACACTCTCACAGAAAATCGACGTTTGAGCAGAAGCTTTACCGCTTCTATGCTTCGTTCGGTGAGCGATAGAGCCGGAGGCCCATTGTTCCCACATTTCCTCCCCTCATGTCCTTTTCCCAACTCCTGTTACACCCTGGTGTTGCAGTTGTCCATGGGCAGCGCTCGCTTACCAACAGGTGACTCGCTTGCTCGTTTGCCGTCCTATAACATAATAAAAAAAAAACTTACCGGGGATCGAACCCGGGCACTCTCGTGTCGCAGGCTGGCGTGTTAAATACTGCGCCACGGAGCTGTTTAAAAGGCGGTTACCAACTAAATAATATCCCAGTGACAATGACAATTATGAATTGATATTAAAAAAAAAGAATAACAGTCATATCATAAAATTTATTATTATTTCTTAATTAAAAATTCCAAAAACATCACGATAGGTACTAAGACTGGACCTAAAAAATCTTGGTAAAGTAAATTAAGTACTTGGCCTACTTTTCAAAACGTTTTTGAAGTACCAATCTCAAAACCGGATGTATCGTTACACATTTTAATGTAAAATTAATAAGTATACAAGGTCGAAACAATCAAATAAGGTCTTGTATCAAAATATCAATGTTGAAAATATCGACTGTTTAAATCCCTAATATTGACAACTAGCGCCAATTATCATTTTATTTATTTTACTCCTAAATCAGACAATCTGTGGTCTAGTGGTCATCATGTCAGTCATTCTGGAGGTGGTAGGTTTTATTGCCGATTAGGTCAAGATGAAAAATTATCTTTTTTAGCTTATCGACCTTGGTCTTAGATGCATACATAGTATTACGTCTTTTTCCCTTGCGGGGTAAAGAGAGCCCAGGTCTTTAAGACCTAAAAGCCACGTTAGGCATGTTGGCGGTCGTTAGGTGGAAAATGAAATCAAGGTAGTGATGGGTTGGTAGCAGCATCGCCTACTAATATGATTCGTCAGATTTGCCCATCCCCTGGATCGGCTTTTAAGATCTGCTTTTACGATTTGTTCTTAGCTGTTTGTCTATATGTATATGTGCATTCGTTGTAATAACAATATTTTTTTCTTTAATTTAGATTAAAAAAATAATTAATATGCTTTACTTCGCTAGTAAAGTTTGCGAGCGTGTGTTCTGTGTGGACACCCCTGACACAGTGATGACCTGACCTATGAGGGTACTTACATTTTAAGATTCAGAACCCCGAAAATACGTTCATCGATGAATTTCTAAGAGATCCAAAATTTATTTTATTAAAGTCATTAGGTATTTTGAACGTATATATTTTACTATTAGGTATTTTAATGTCGGTGTTTTAGCCATCGGTAAAGATTGATAATGTCCTTATGACGTAAATGCGATAAAGAGCCTTAATGGTGTAGGAATAGTGAGAGTAAACTGTCCATGGCCGTTTTATGTATATTCCCACGCATACATGGCTGCGTCGCCGATGCGTAGACTAAGAGCTAAGGGCAGGAAATTCTGTATAGTAGATTCAATGTATATACGGTTAACAGCCTCCGTGGTCCATAATAGCCTCCGTGGACCAGTGGTTAAGGCGTTTGCCTGTTGACCCGGGGGTCGTGGGTTCGATTCCCACCGGAAGCATACTTTGTTTAGTTGCTTCCAGTTTGGTTAGGACATTGCAGGCTTGAATCACCTGATTGTCTGATAATAAAGATGCTTCCGTGCTTCGGAAGGCACGTTTAGCCGGTGGTCCCGGCTGCCATCTGGTATTCGTTAAAGGAACCACGTCAGAGGCCGAGAGGCGGTTCCGAAGAACTCTGACACCAGGGTGTGCATGGTCGATTGACCGTGACACCTACTCGAAATGATGGATGTATACATGGTGAAATTTTGATCGTTCTGGACCCTTAAAGGGATGATTCAGCCCGTTGATAAACAACTTTTCCTATGGGACCAATGCTGGGAACTCAAATTACTCTTTGACGTTCCCATAAAAATTTACCGGGCGGGCGAAATTTTTTGTATGGAACTGCCCATTTTTTTTTGAGTTCCCAGCGTTGATTCCATAGGAAAAGTTGTTCATATCGATGGTAAATTCAGCAATCTTCCATGCTGGTCTGGGAGAAAAGAAAAAACGCAGAATAATAAATAAATATATACGGACAAATCACACAGATTGAGCTAGCCCCAAAGTAAGTTCGAGACTTGTGTTATGGGATACTAACTCAACGATACTATATTTTATAACAAATACATATATAGATACACATCCAAGACCCAGGCCAATCTGAAAAAGATCATTTTCCATCTTGACCTTGCCGGGGATCGAACCCGGTCACTCCGTGTCGCAGGCGTGTTGACCGCTGCGCCACGGAGCTAGTCAATGTGTAGAATGTGCCAGCTGCTTCTCTCCCGCGCAGACCGTAAAAGCCGGTCAAGGGAATGGACAAAAATCTAAAGAATCATGACAATAGGCGATGCGGCTAGCAACCCATCACTATTTTGATTCCGTTTTCCACCTTTACGCCCACCGACACGCAAAATTTCGGTCTTATGACTTTAGGCTCTGCCTACCCCGTAAGGGATAAAGACGTGATAATATGTAAATATGTATGATTTATTCAGAACTAATAGCTGTGCCCGCGACTCCATTCGCGTACATTTGTATGGGGGTCACGTCTTATCAAAGCTGGAGAAAAATTTAAGTACTCTCTCTTGTATCATGTACGCCTAAATGTATATCTACCAAGTGTCATAAAATTCAGATAATTTGTTTACGAGTTATGGAGTAACATACATATATACATACATACAATCATACAGAAATAAAATAAAAATCCTCAATTTAGTTTCAATGTCATGTATAGAGCTTATAAACACGATATCTCTGAAAACAAAGTAACTTACTCCATGACCGACCCTTACAGATTTATTATTAGTATTGATATAAGCTTTTTCAGACATTTTTTCACGTCAATTTACATTTTAAATAATATTTATTTACTTATATTCGAAAGTAACTCTGTTTGTCTGTAAGTCACCTTTTCAAGCTTCGACCATTGAACCATTTTGGATGAAATTTGGTATGGAGGTAGTTTGTTTGATTCGAGCAGAATCCTCAACGCAAAGTTGGCCAGAACAGACAGAGGATTATACATAATTAATAAAATTAGCCTTCGATACCTTGACTTCAATATGACCTCCTATCTCTTCGTCTAGGGAAGTCCCTATCACTCTGACTCAGTTCTGAAAGTGAGCGTCCAAATCACTTTACATGGTCAAGGGCCAAGGGCTTTGAGGAGCTCAATGGCCCAGTTGGCGTGCACATAATAAGCGCTCACGCATGTAAAGCAACGCAGGCGTGATCCACTCTGAGATGGGTGACCACAAGTGGTACAAAATTTTGTCGTTTTGTTTACGTGCCTTTCGAAGTACGGGGGCCGTGATTCGGAAGGCACGTAAAGCTGTCGACATCTCAGATGCCTTTAGGCAGCTTGACACCCTCTGATACCAGTGTTGGCCACTTACACACGGAAAGGGCCACGATTCGCATTCAGTGACATACCTAGTTCAGTGGAACTTTTGATACATACCTACTGTCACGTTTTTTATCTTGCGGGGTAGACAGATTCTAGATCTTCGAGACTTGAAAGCTGCGTTTAGTTTTGGTGGGCTAAAATCTGCGGAATCATGTCATTAGGCGATGCGGCTAGCAACCCATCACTATTTTGATTCCGTTTTCCATCTACACGCCCTCCAACATGCTAAATGTGGTCATAAGATCTTCTAGACCTAGGCTCTGTTTACCCCGCAAGAGAAAAAGACGTGGTACTATAGTATTTTTATTATATTTTTTTCGCCACAAGTACATAACACACAAATCACCAAGAAGGCCAAAAAGTGTAATAAGTATGACAACACGAACATAATTCAAAATAATAAAAATTTGCACATTATCTAAGGCGGAATTGGTCAGAAAGCGGAAGTGGGGCAACTTAAAAAAAATAAATATAACAAATGTGCATATTAATTATTTTTTTGAGTTTTACGTTTCGAGGCCATGTCACCCACGAGCTGAGGTTAAAAAATCGTGTATGTAAAAAAAGTAAGTAGATTGGTATGACTATTATATAACTTAGAAGCTGCGTATCTTCTCATCTTTTTTAGGGTTCCGTTAGTACCTCAGTAAAAAAAACGGAACCCGTATAGGTTTAATTTGTCTGTCTATCTGTCAATACTCTTTTTTCCAGGAACACGTAGAGGTATCAACCTGAAATTCATATCAAATACTCAGGTCTAATGTTCATTGTAGATGTGTAAAAATCAAAATTCTAAGCCAAAGCAATCAAAAGATACAGCCATTTATGCTGCACATTTTCGACATTCGCAAGGGAATCAAAACCTATAGGGTACTTCCCGTGAACCAAATCTTGAAATTTGTACTATTGATAGTACTAGTGATTTGAAAATTTTCACAATTTCGTGCAGTGCCGTCTTAATAGAGCATTGTGCATGCATAAAAAACTCTTTTAAATACAAGTTTATCATCATCATCATCATCAGGTCTTTTTAGTCTCCACTGCAGGAGCATGACCCTCTCTGTACTACCGGAGCCATACTTAGCCAGCGCAGACATAGGATTTGGCTTACACTCTCCCCGCTGGCCAGACGGGTTGGAGAGGTCTCATTGATGTATAAGAGCTTTGTTTAACTTGTATTTCCTAAGTCGCCTCTTACGACATCCATGGGAAGACTTGGAGTGGTCCTATTCTACTCTGCCGGAAACCACACGGCTATAGGCTGTAGACGAGTTTATCAAGAGTATGAATAAAAGAGAATGGCCGTGTAGATAAATAAATATTAATAACTTTTAGAGGCTCCTTTCATCAATCCTTGGGTTGTAAAGGCCAACGACCATTCTTTATTATGAACTGGATTATTTTTATAAGTGATTTATTTTGCATACACAATGCTATTCTGATAATATACTCTTAATAAATTAAGAAATAAAATATGGTATAAACATTCATGCGGGCGGGCGGGACTTGAACCGGTGATCTAGGTCTATGTACGACGTATGCTTTGCCATCTGAGCTACCGCACAATAAAATCTCGGCGCCGAAATTCTTCACCATATCCTATTTCCTTATTTTCCTTATACTCAAATCCCGCCATGAAATTTTTTCACCATATTTTATTTCTTAATTTATTAAGAGTTCAGAATATCATTGTAAATGCAAAATAAAACACTTATAAAAATATTGCATGGCTTCCTCCATAATAGTTGATTTTCAAATTCATTGTAAAATGAGTTGAATCAAATACCTCACTTGTAAAAGTCGGGTAGTTGTGTAGGTGACGTAAGCCTTAAGAGCCCGCCATATGCCAGGCGGCGTGGCGATACAAACGCGGATGGTCTAAACGCGTTGGCTACTTTGGATATTTTCGTTTTTTAGGAATATTCAAGGGTTATTCGAAAAAGAAAAACATATGATGGCTGCCTTATCTGTAATGCAATAATAATCAAAAGTTTCAAGGTTAATTTTAATGTATTTGGTGAATAATGCTATATACCGAGTAAATAAGATGTGATTTGGAGGCAACTTTGCAATTTTTTTCTATCGAGAAAATTTAACGCAATCGTGTTTTTGAGTCATATAGTTACCAGAGTTAGTCCTGAACTTTGCTGCATTTTTATTTCAACCTGAGTATTTAATTATTATTGATATAACAGTCAATCATGCAAAGCAGTGTGAGGTAGTACGGGCCCATAATACGTATAAGGGAAAATGGGATATGATGGAGAATTTCGGCGCCGAGATTGAATTATGCGGAAGCTCAGATGGCAGAGCATAGGTCGTACATAGCCCTAGGTCGCTGGTTCAAGTCCCGTCCGCATGAGATTTTTTCACCATATTTTATTTCTTAATTTATTAAGACTATAAACTGGATTTATCTGCTAAATTAGGCTTTATAACAAGAGCAACCATAACTTGTTTTGATTGGTTTATGTCAATAATTTAAAAAACATATATTGCAATATATATATTAATGGCCATCCAGCGAGGAAATGCCGCCAGCCTTTTGGGCACCCTGCCAGCAGACCGCAGCGATTTGGCATCCATATTTTATTTAATTTGATGAGTTTATAGATTCATTTTATTTTTAATTTAATTTAAGTTTCAGTTTATAATTATAGTTTAGAATTATTAATATGTATCGATTAATTATTATTCTTTTATTTCTTCATTTAATAAGAATATATTAATTATATACTTGAGCCGTTTGGGATCGAAACTTTGGGACCGTGGGGGCCATAAGTCCATAAGCTGTTCAGCACCATTGCCCATAAATTGATCGAGGTGACCCGTGACCAGAAGGCTGGTCTATACTTTGGCCAAAAGATTAGCATTGCCATCCAACGTGGCAATGCTGATATTTTGTCGTACATGGCAGGAAATTACATTGCCCTTTTTCTGGGTGGATCAGTCGGGTAATAAAAATTCATCTTAGATAGATAGATATCAACTTTATTAGCATCAAAAAGACACACATACAAACATGATATATACAAACATCACAGTTATAAACATTAAGAAAAACACAAAAATAGCCTAATCTTGTTGGCATGTGTGTCGCAACGATACCAAAAGGTTGTAGCTCAGCGATACGTTTGCTCGCCGAACAAACCACTGATTTTCAGCTACCACCTAAGATCCACAGGTAGATCATTGTTTTCATCTTTGTTCATAGCCCACCTTTACCGAGGACTGGCCTTGCCCCACCAAACAACGTTATATAATAATTGATAACAAAGCAATTTTTGCCTGAAATTGCCCATTGTTCAAGTTTTATTTGATTAAAGGGCAATTGAATACATACATACTATTGATACATACATATAAATATTCTCACATCTTTTTTCCCTTGCGGGGTAGACAGAGCCTAGGTCTATAGGACCTGAAGGCCACGTTTAGCATGTTGGTGGGCATTACGTGGAAAACGGAATCAAAATAGTGATGAGTTGCTAGCCGCATAGCCTATTAACATGATTCCTCAGATTTTACCCATTCCCTCGATTGGCTTTAACGATCTGCGCGGGAAGAGAAGCAGCTGGTACATTCTACGTTTTTTCTTTTCTCCCAGACCAGCATGGAAGAATATATAGATACTATATAATACATTTATTTGTTGTAATACGGCACGATACTGTCAGATATTTAAGAGCTAGGCTCTAAGGTGTCATTGTGTCCCGCCCCGACCCCTCTTCGGCTCTGAATAGCCAGAATCGCACTATCCGAACCCCTCGCACTCGCCACCGGAACAGAGTGCGTAGAGTAGGATAAGCTCCGATTACTGGTGACCGCTCGGCGGTCGCGTGTGACTTGCACGCAGGATAGGCCCTTCTGGCAACGTAGCTTTCGGCCCATAAAGCAAAAGATGAGAGTTGCTGCTCTCCAAAGGCTTTTGCCATTGATTCTCAGATTGGCCCTTCAGGCTATGCATGCACGTATACGCGGCCCATCAGATAATATGAGAGTTTGCTGTCTCTCCATGCCACACAGGCAACGCCCAAAGCCGAGGTCGGTCCCTTCCGGGGCCCTTTGGTAATGTTGTCTATAAAGGCTGAGGGCACTCTTCCCTCGCCTCAAACGCCCGGTGAAGTAGCGAAAGCTCACTGGGAGCTAGCTACATAGTCATACAACTAAAAGGTGTCATTGTGTGGAAAAAATGCACAAAATTATCTACTATATTTTTGGCAGGAAATTAAGTATTTTTTTCTCGATTGTTACTAATTTTTAACCGACATAAAAAGAAGGCAGAGGTTTTTTTTCTATTCTTCTATTTGGCCATCAAACTTCTATTTGGCCATCAAACCTCTATTTGGTCATCAAACTTCATTCATAAGCTTATTTTAGCCAGTGTCTAGTTATTCTTCGAGTTATTCTTGCGTGTATATCGAAATTATGGTGTAATTCATTTCGCTGATTCTACGGAGCCCCACAAATCCACTGGTTTGATCATAAACGACGCAACGAGGCGAGCAAACACCAGCCCGCTAAGTAAATCTCACTACAGCCGCACCATGCCACTTTATTTTAGTTAATCCACACATTGTTCATAAACATGGGTATTTATAACACCAAATTACATTTATCAATTCAGTTTATAGGCATGTAACATCCCCGTCTTCATCGTCACTTACCATCAGGTGAGATGGTAGACAAACACCTACTTCAAAATGTAGTAAAAAAAATTTTTTTTTTTAATTTTTGTTACCTCAGAACTCTGTCAGTTATGAACCGATTTGAAAAAATCTTTTTTTATTTGAATAGGTATTCTTTCAGATCGGTCTCATTTAAATTACCTCAAAATCGGTTCAGTAATTTTATCGTAGTTAGTGTCTTTCCCTCAGGAACAGTAGAATTTCCCGGAATTAAAGGTACTCCATGTCTTTGCCCGGGCCTTAAACTACCTCCATACCAAATTTCATCCAAATTGGTTCTATAGGCGAGTTTCCTAAAAAAATATAATTAGTCCGTCAGTTAGATATTCAAAAAATATTGGACTAGTATTTTTCCTTTTGTCGATTAAACAAAAAATGATAAAGATATAGCCCTTTGAAGTTCCGTATAACGTCATAGTTTGCTACAATTTTTAGCAAACTTTGACGTCACGAGCCCCCACTCCTGAACTTTGACGCGCTTTATCTTTATTATTTATAGTTTATTTGACAAAAGAAATAAAATAGATAATCAAAAAATACGTGTCCAATATTTTTTGATTATCTTACTGACGGACTAATTGTTATGTTATTATTACGACCCAGGAAACAAGCCTATTGTTAAAGCGTGAAAAGAAGACAGACAGAGTTACTTTCGCATTTTTAATATTACTAGCAGTGCCCGCGACTTCGTTCGCGTACAGTTTATTATGTTTGTATAGAGGCTACGTCTTATGATGACAGGAGAAAAAAAAAATATGCCTATTCTGTGTCCTGTACGCCTAAATATATATCTAGTAAGTTTCATAAAATTCAGTTAATTCGTTTAACAGTTATGGAGGATCAAACATACAAGCATACATAAATAAAAAAATATATACGGACAAATCACACAGAGTGAGCTAGCCCCAAAGTAAGTTCGAGACTTGTGTTATGGGATACTAACTCAACGATACTATATTTTATAACAAATACATATATAGATAAACATCCAAGACCCAGGGCAATCTGAAAAATATCATTTTCCAATTGACCTGAACGGGGATCGAACCTGGGGCCCTCGTGTCGCAGGCTGGCGTGTTAAGCACTGCGCCACGGAGCTCGCCTATTACGTGAACTTGAGTCACAATAATGGATATTTCTGGCTCATCATCATCATTTCGTGTAGGTGTCACGGTCAATCGACCATGCACACCCTGCTGTCAGAGTTCTTCGGAACCGCCTCTCGGCCTCTGACGTGGTTCCTTTAACGACTACCAGATGGCAGCCGGGACCACCGGCTTAACGTGCCTTCCGAAGCACGGAATCATCTTTATTATCAGACAATCAGGTGATTCAGGCCTGCAATGTCCTAACCAAACTGGAAAAAACTAAACAAAGTATGCTTCCGGTGAGAATCGAACCCACGACCCCCGGGTCAACAGGCAAACGCCTTAACCACTGGACCACGGAGGCTGTAATATTACGGGCTATTAAGTGACGTTGCATTATAATGCCCTCAAGTTAGGCCCGTGTCCAAGGCCGCAAGGTCACTGATCGCATTTCACGCACGATAAACGAGACAGATTATATATACGTGTTTGTCTATGCCCCAGTTACGTGACCATAGAGAAATCGTGAGAACACGATCATCTGATGGTGTTTATCGTGATTTTGGTAATTTCAGGGACTAAACCTTTTTTTTGGGTTCCGTACCCAAAGGGTAACAACGGGACCCTATTAGTTTCGCTCCGCTGTCCGTCTGTCCGTCTGTCACCAGGCTGTATCTTATGAACCGTAATAGTTAGACAGTTGAAATTTTCACAGATGATGTATTTCTGTTGCTGCTATAACAACAAATACAAAAAAGTAGAATAAAATAAATATTTAAGGGGGCTCCCATACAACAAACGTGATTTTTAAGGTTCCGTACCTAAAGGGTAAAAACGGGACGCTATTAATATCGCTCCGCTATCCGTCTGTCACCAGGCTGTATCTCATGAACAGTGATAGTAAGACAGTTTTTTCACAGATGATGTATTTTTGTTGCCGCTATAACAAAAAATACTAAAAAGTAGAATAAAATAAATATTTAAGGGTCCCATACAATAAACGTGATTTTTTGCTTGTTTTTGTTCAATATTGATAACGGCAACAGGTAGACGCTTAAAAATATTCACAGAATATTTAGTTATATATTCACTTTAAAAATAAATAATTAAATAAAAATAAAATTAATATTAAAGGAGGCCCATACAACAGACATGATTATTTGCCGTTTTTATAGATAACGGTACGGAACCCTTCGTGAGCGAGTCCGACTCGCATTTGGCCGCTTTTTTTTAAATTGCGGCCGAACACTCTTGTATGAAAATGTTACTTTTTCATGAATGGGCCGGCTCGTCCGGGTAAGTACCACACTCTCACAGGAAATCGACGTTTGAGTAGAAGCTTTACCGCTTCTATGCTTTGTTCGGTGAGTGAGAGAGCCGGATGCCCATCCTTCCCCCATTTCCTCCCCCCTTGTCCTTTCCCCAACTCCTTGAAAGGCCGGTAACGCTCCTGTCACACCCTGGTGTTGCAGTTGTCCATGGGCAGCGGTGATCACTTACCATCAGGTGACTCACTTGCACGTTTGCCGTCCAATGTCATAAAAAAAAGTTCCCAGCATTGGTCCCGTAGGTAAAGTTGTTAATTTTGACGGGCTGAGTCACCCCTTCCCGGGAACGTCGTTGGTTTTTGTCACACGCTGTATAGTCGGCAGTCCCGACTAAATAGCACGTGAGTGACCCGTTTTAGTCATAATGCTGACCGTTTCGTTCGAGGTTAGCATTTAGCAAAATATTTTAACATCGAATATTTCGAATCAATTATATTTTATTTTTTGTTCTAATTATTGTAATTGGCGTAAAAACATTTCCTGAACACGAATTAATAGATATTTGATGAAAAGAACTGCTTCGGGTGGTATAGTGGTGATTGTTTATATTGGCATGAAATCAGTCATGTTATTAACACTTTCGATGTCACTGAACTAGACACAAAAGAAATAACAATAGAATTACGTCTACAGGCGGGCAGTGTCTGCGAAAGTGTTAAGCGATGCGGCTAGTTCATCACTATTTTCTATTCGGTTTTTAGGGTTCAGAACCCAAAGGGTAAAACGGGAGCCTATTACTAAGATTCCACTGTTCGTCTGTGTATCACCAGGCTGTATCTCATGATCCGCGATAGCTAGACAGTTGAAATTTTTACAGATGATATATTTATGTTGCCGGTATAACAACAAATACTAATAACAGAATAAAATACATATTTAATTATGGCTCCCATACAGCAAACGTGATTTGTTTTGCCGTTTTTTGCTCGATATTATTAACGGCAACAGGTAGACGCTTAAAATATTTACAGAATATTTAACTGTATATTCACAAAATAAAATAAATACTTATTTTACCCCTTAAATGTTTATTTTAATTTAAATATACAACAAACGTGATATTTATAATATGTTGTATAGATAATAGTACGGAACCCTTCGTGCGTGAGACAGACACGCCCTTAGCTGATTTTTCATTCTACACGCCTACCAACTCGCTAAACGTGGCCTTAAGGTCTTATAGCCTTAGCCTCTGTCTAGATTAGTATAATCAAAGACCATTTAATTCTTATCCTTATCCTTACTAATATTATAAATGCAAAAGTGAGTTTGTTTGTTTGTTACGCTTTCACGCCGTAACTACTGAACCGATCATCATGAAATTTTGCATACAAGTTCTTTGGAGTACGGAGACGGACATAGGCTACCTTTTATCCCGGGAAAAAGTACTATTCCCAGACATTGACACGGGCGGAGCCGCGGGCGAAAGCTAGTAATACTATAGTATAGACTACCAACCTCATACAAAAATATTGGCCCAACTTAAGGCCTGTTAAAAGCAGCAGGCCGGTTGCCGGCAGGCTGTGGTAGTTAGTTCCAATAACTGCCACTATGGGCGGCGGAGAGGGCGCTGCAGTGCAATAGTTACAGACTTTTCCACCCGTCACTAGATGGCGTTAGCTTACACTTGGTAAAACCAAGTAAAACTGAAAGATATTGTTATAATAAAAGCTAAAAACATATTATTCATCTGAAATAAGATATTTCTCGTGAACACTGATTTTATGTTCTCATAATATGGCGGATATATAGTTGTGAATAAACCTGTGGCGCCATCTATGTGATGCGCCTGACTAAAATCGTACGCTATATGCGTTGGGATCAGATATATAATGTGTGTTAAGATTGGCATTGGAGATAAAAATGTATTGATCGTTAGAGATATTGATTTATTGTTTTAATTTGCGTTTTTGTTGCTTTAGTGATTGTTATTAATTATTTGCGAAATATTATTCATTATAATAATACATCAATGACAAGTGAATAGGTAAGTGTAATCTGCACATTTGACAACAGTCATTTATCAGATTATTACATAAAAACAGTTAAGCTCAGGTTCTTAAAAAGCCAAGTGCGAGTAGGACTCGCGCACGAAGGGTTCCGTACCGTTATCTATAAAAACGGCAAATAAATCATATCTATTGTATCATATCTACTTTAATATTCATTTTATTTTTATTAAATTATTTATTTTTAAAGTTAATATGTATAACTAAATATTCTGTGAATATTTCAAGCTTTTACCAGTTGCCGTTATCAATATCGAGCAAAAACGGTGTGGGAGCCCCCTTAAATATTTATTTTATTATATTTTTTAGTATTTTTTTGTTATAGCGTCAACAGAAATACATAATTTGTGAAAATTTCAACTGTTTGACTATCACGGTACATGAGATACAGCCTGGTGACAGATAGACATCTTGCATCTTTCGATGAAATTTGGTATAGTTAGAGGAGTAGTTTGAGGTACTTTTAATTCCGGGAAATGATATTATCGAGGGATCGAAATTATATGACGCGGCCAATAGCTATTAAGTATATTATAATGTGATTTTGTTTTTCCATGCTGGTTTGGGAGATAAGAAAAATCGTAGAATGTGCCAGCTGCTTCTCTTCCCGCGCAGACCGTAGAAGCCGGTCAAGGCCTTGGGCGAAAATCTAAAGAATCAGGACAATAGGCGATGCGGCTAGCAACCCATCACTATTTTGATTCCGTTTTCCACCTTTACGCCCAACACGCTAAACGTGGCCTTTCAGTCTTATGACTTTAGACTCTGTCTACCCCGCAAGGTATAAAGACGTGATAATATGTATGTATGATTTCAGAACTAGCTGTGTCCGCGACTTCATTCGCGTACATTTATATGGGGTCACGTCTTATCATAACAATATTCTTTTTATAAAACTAGCCAATTGCCAATTCACTTCAACAGCACTTCAAAGATATCTTTTTTTCCATCAGCTCCTGACTAGCCAACCGTGACTTCACGCCGCTGGCGCTGTCCTATTTATCCGTTTTTGCGCTGAAATCTCCGAAACTCTAATTAGGTTAGGTCTTAATTATTAATTCCAACCTTCATGGCTTGTACACATGACTACGCGTCGTTTTTGTGAGCCATATGCAAAAATACTGGACGATTATCCGAATGCTCTTCCATTTTTTAATTATCGTATGGTAATATTATATTAAAAGCTCAAATGGTATTGGGCGGGGCACGTTTGCCGAACGCATCCGGATGGATGGGCTACTATAGTCACAAAATGGATTCCGGAGGATCCACTTAGATCCATGGATCCAACGCCGGGCAATTCGTATTATCGACGATCCCACACCCTCAGTCTACAGAGATTCGTTGGTTTTCTGTGTGTATTTTGCCGTCTATTCTACGGGGAGTGTTCGGGGTTATTGTGTGTATGGGGAGGGATTTGGAGGGAAATGGGGGAGACCTTTGCCCAGCAGTGGGACAATAAAGTTTAAAAAATATATATTATATTAAAATCGCTGTCAAAACTTAATATTATATTATAACTTTAAACACTACGGGGTATGTGATGAGAGAATTCGACGCGTTGATTCGAAGTCACGGTGGTGTAATGGTATCACACTTAAAGCGTAAACCTAAGGGACGTGGTTCGAATCCTACCTGTGGCCGAGGTCTTTATCTTCACATATTTTCAGTTTTAATTAACTTTAAACTTAAAAATATTTATTTGTATACCACAGGTTACATCGTTTTTGGAATAAGTACTTTTGGCTAGCTCCGTGGCGCAGCGGTCAACACGCTAGCCTGCGACACGAGAGTGCCCGGGTTCGATCCCCGGCCAGGTCAAGATGGAAAATTATCTTTTTCAGATTGGCCTGGGTCTTGGATGTGTATCTATATATGTATTTGTTATAAAATATAGTATCGTTGAGTTAGTATCCCATAACACAAGTCTCGAACGTACTTTGGGGCTAGCTCAATCTGTGTGATTTGTCCGTATATATTTATATTTATACTTATTGTTCTTAAAATAGTCCACAGCTGCTCCACTCTGCTTTTTGAGGTTCTGTAGTGTGCCACTGAATTTGGTATTTTGAATTTTCGGGGTCCGGCGGATAGACTGTGCGATAACTGAAACTCACGCGAACGAAGTCGCGGGAAACTGTTAGTCGACTATAAATCAAGATACAGTTTAATCAAGAAGTCATTGACTTTCACTATCATAGGGCGGCCACAGACTTACTACCAAATTTATTTAAAATGTTCGGTTTATGTTTTGTATAAGATAAGACATACTTTATTTTAAGAAACCAATTACAAAATACATACAAGGACATTAAAAAAATAATAACAAAGAAAAATCGAGCCGAGCCTTTCAGGCACATAGAGACCAAGACTGGACTGAGTTTCTTTCGGCGTATTCTTCTCAGCAGTGGTCATTCCGAAATGCTAGTAGTTTTTCAATTTTACAAACATAAAAGAAAGGAAAATAAACAACAGAAACATATGACGTTCAAAAAGCGATACATGTATCCTATTTTGAATAAAAATTATTCATTTTCATTTTCAAATTTGTCTGTCTGTAAAGTCGGTTAACGGACGATAATTTTACGTGATAACGGTGGAAGAGAGATAAAGGCCATATTATATCTTTATTATTACATATTTATGCAAATTTGTCAGAAAACACCCAAGTCTATACCGTAAATATAACGACATCCCCCGCCGATATAAATCGCGGAAACCAAATGACTTGGTACAAATACCTTCAAAATTAGAACTTCATAGCGTCGGACCTTACCCTATGTCAGTAAAAATATATAATAAATTGCCTATCAATCTAAAGGATGATACCAATAATAAAAAGTTTTTGAAATTGCTCAAACAATATCTGTTAAAAAAATCCTATTATTCCGTCACAGAATATTTACATGATTTTTAGTTATAAGTACATTATATTCTCTACCTGCCTCTCGTCCCATTGCAATGCCTGACAAGGTACATATGTATTTATACAAAATATTGTATGTTTATGTGTTAGATCATATGTAATGCAATGTAATACATGAATGAATGAATATTTATCCATGTAGTATGTAAGTATTCATAAGGCCGATTTTGCCTCTTTATCGCTAGCCCCCAAGATTAATCATTAAAAATTATTATACTTAGTAAAAATTACATAAAAGTCCAAGATTTTTATTCAAATTGGATACTTGTATCTCTTTTTAAACGTCATATTTTTCTTTCTTACTTTTTATGTATGGAAATCGAAAAACTACTAGCGCTTCGAAACGACCACTCAATGCCGAGCTAAAATTACTTTTTTTCGAATGTGTTTAGGCGCCCTAATCGTGATTCAGGAAAGGGCAGGTCGCTACGAGGACAAGCTGTTACGTCAGTCTTATTAGTATTGTGACGTAATATACTACCGGTAGGTTCGTGTTTTTATGCCTTTTTCGTGTTCCGTCTTAAGGCAAAAGGGTTCGAGGTCGTAATGCCACGGTTACGGTTCTAATTTTAAATTTTATGTTTTTTTTATTTACGTTCCATTATTTCATTAGAGACGTTGAATTTTTCGGTGTTTTGGTGATTTGAAATAAATTATCTGTAGGAAGACGGATATTATTCAATGTTTTGCATTGCGAGGCCGTCGATAGCCCTTCGAAGCCGCTGTTTTGTAGCAAAAATGCGTCCATGCTGGTCTGGGAGAAAAAAATCCGGCCATGTGCGAGTCGGACTTGCGCACCAAGGGTTCCGTACAATATATACTTATATGATAGCTTTGAAATTATAAAATATATTTTTATTATGATAATGTAACTAAAAATTTATGCTTTTCGCTATTTTTCTTTTATCTATAAACACGGACCATTGGTTAAGGTGTTTGCCTGTAGACCCGGGGGTCGTGGGTTCGATGCCCACGGGAAGCATACTTTGTTTAGTTGCTTCCAGTTTGGTTAGGACATTGCAGGCTTGAATCACCTGATTGTCTGATAATACCTTGGACGAATAATTTATTCGTCCAAGGATAATACACATGATTCCGTGCTTGGGAAGGCACGTATGTGGTCCCGGCTGCCATCTGGTAGTCGTTAAAGGAACCACGTCAGAGGCCGATAGGCGTTTCCGAAGAATTCTGAGTCGGTGAAGGTTCTGAGAAGGTGTGGATGGTCGATTGACCGTGTCACCTACTCGAAATGATGATGATGACGTCTTATGGTTAGGCTTTGTCTGCCCGTAAGGCTCAGGACGTGACCAGTAAGTTTCTTTTTGCACCTGCATAGTTTAGATCAATCATTTAGCGAGGTGAACCAGTTCCCTAAGCTGGGAGTGGCGAGCAATGCTTGGTATTTTGCAAGTACTTTAAGAGATCCCAGCGGCTATAATTTGTTTTTTAGGATTCCGTACTTCAAAAGGAAAAAACGGAACCCTTATATAATCAATTTGTTGTCTGTCTTTCAAGACCCCTTTTCACAAGAACGTCTGGACGTATCAAGCTGGAATTCATATCAAATAGTCAGGTTTACTGTCCCTTAGACCTGTGAAATAATCAAACTTCTATCTAAGCCAACACAATCAAAAGATACAGCCGTTTATGCCGCAAATTTTTGACATTCGCAAGGGAATCAAAACCTACAGGGTACTTCCCGTGAACTCAGAACCTTGAAATTTGGTACGAAGCAACGTCTTATAGCACAGATGAACAAAAATTTCGAAAAGGATAAGTACATTTTTAGTTTCATTAATAAAAATATTTTTTTTTTAAATGGGACGGAACTCTTCCTGCGCGTGTCTGAATCGCCCTTGAACGGTTTTTTTTATATTATAAATGTTGTAATGGGATTCACAGCCGTGTGGTTTCCGGCCTAGAATAGAGGAAAACTCCATTCTGTCCTATGGATGTCGAAGGAGGCGACTAGAGGGACAAACACATACATCCAGTGCAACCAAAGTATCCCCAAGAAGGGTTATCGTCGGGCAATGGCCGGTCATAAAAACCGCACAAAAACAACAACCTTTGATGTTAAAACTTCTTTAGCGGCATTTTGGGATGGGTAAAAAATTTTAAAGACGGACACGTGACCTGAGACCGCCGGCGCGGCTTGGGGAGAGGAAGGCAGAAGTGAAAACTTGTACTTTGAATATTTTAGAATGTTACGAATGTCTTACAAATTTTCGATCTGGTCACGTGTCCAGACGCGAGATTAACATTTTTTACCCATACCAAAAACTGCACAACGCAGCGGCGTAGTGCAGTTTTCGGGTTTCTTTAACGAAAGAAGCTTTCACGCAATTTTCACTTCAAAAATAGTCCAAATATTTTTTTGATATTATCTAACTTACGGGCTAATTGACCGAGCGAGCGAAGCGAGCGAAGCGTCTCAGTTTCGACTGACCCAAAAATCTTTTGTCCGTCTGTCTGTCTGTCTGTTCTCGCCTACAGGTCGCATTTCTCAACCGATTCTCATGAAATTTTGTGAGCAAGTTCGGTAATTATATAGAATTTTTTTGTCCTGCCAGTTTTTCGAAATTTAAAAAAATGGCGGAAATATGTGGGTCCGAAACCTAAAAAAACTAATAGCACAGCTATTTGGAAAAAAAAAAACAAAAATGTCATTAGACTTTTTTGTTATTCTCATTAAGATGCTACTTTTTTGTCTGAACAACTTTTTTATACGATAAACTTGAACGTGTTTATAGTCGGCAATTTGCCCAAAAGTTGTCTGAAATCGATTTTCTGTATATTTTTTTGTATGAGTGCATTCAGTATGATGTCGTAAATACAAAGCTATGGTATGAAAAAGTATGAAAATGGTGCGTAGTAACTGTGACGTCGGCGATACAGAGAAAAAATATTTTTTATATAAAAATACCATGTGCGGTATCAAATAAAAGGGCTTTATGAGTAGATTACACAGAAATAAACTTCACTCCCATTATATTGCTCAAACCCACAGACTATATTTAGTACAAAAGTTAAATATAAATTTAGATGAAAGAAGTTGAAGTACGTGAAGTGGGAGAGGGAGTGAAATTGAACAACTTTCCCTAAGGAACATATATCAAAATATGAAAAATATTTTTCGGCTTAAAGCATGGTACTGCGAATCATTTTAATGATTGAAAACCAGAATAAACTTGGAATCCAGAAATAAAAATTAAAAATAAATAAATAAGATTCACATGCTATCCTGTGACTTGAACCCGGGCCTTATACCACCACTTGTTTACGTAAAGATCGCATGTTTGTCTGCCACAGTAGTCAAAAATTTGCATCCTATTAAAATTTTGACCAATTGGTAACAACTATGAAACCGGTTACTTAAACTTTGCCTCCACCCATGCCAAGTTCGCTATTTCGATATTTCCGATCTTTTTTTTTTTTTTTTTTTTTTTTTTTATGTATATCCGACGGCAAACGAGCAGATGAGCCACCTGATGGAAAGTGGTCACCGTCACCCATGGACATCTGCAGCAACACCAGAGGAGCTGCTGATGCGTTGCCGACTCTTAAGATACCTGTAACACGCCTTTTGAAGGACCTCAAGTCATAGCACACAGGGAAAACCTCGGGAGGGAGTCCATTCCACAATCTTGCTGTACGAGGAAAAAAACCACGTGACGCTCTGACATTTTTGGAGACCCAAGTGTCAAGGATGTGGGGATGGACTTTACTCCTGTGGCGAGCGGTGCGGTGGTAGAAAGGTGACGGTGGCACCAATTCAAAAAGTTCTTCAGAACACTCCCCATAGTATAGACGGTAAAATACACACAGAGAGCCAACGTCTCTCGTTGGATGGAATCAAGAGGAAGGAGTTGGTATTGAGGTGCACCAGACCAGATATGAGAGCAGTACTCCATGTGGGGCCGGACTTGAGCTTTATATAATAAAAGTCTATGACCCGGAGTGAAGCACTGCCTCGCTCTATTGAGCACCCCAAGTTTTTTAGAAGCCATTTTGGCTTTACCTTCCAGATGACTCCGGAATTGGACCTCCTTCGTAATATCGACGCCAAGGATCCGAATACTCTTAGAAATGGTAAGAGAGGTGTCCCGAAACTTCGGTGCTATGTTAAATGGGGTCTTCTTAGCGGAAAACACGCAGACTTGTGTCTTAGTAGGGTTGAATTGAACTAGGTTTAGTTTACCCCATTCAGAGACCTGTTCCAGAGAGGTCTCAATGTCAGACACAAGTCTCTTTCTGTTCTCCTCCACCTGTGTTTGAGGGATATTTGCACGACCTGCATAATATGCATCACCCGTACTGTCGTCTGCATAGCAATGGATGCTACTAGTGTTAAGCATGTCGTTGATGTGCAAAAGAAACAGCGTAGGTGATAAAACAGATCCTTGGGGGACGCCAGCATTGATGGGCATGTTATCGGAGCATAATCCGTCTACAACGACCTGAATGCTTCGCCCAGATAAGAAACTAGCGACCCACAAGCATAGTCCCTCAGGAAGCCCGAAAGATGGTAACTTCGCGAGAAGAGCCTTATGCCAGACCCGGTCAAAAGCCTTTGTGACATCTAGACTAAATGCCAGTGCTTCTCCCTTGCTCTCGATGGCGGCTGCCCATCGGTGCGTTAAGTACACAAGAAGATCACCAGCACTACGCCCGTGGCGGAACCCGTATTGACGGTCACTAATTAGCTGATGATCTTCAAGGATCACTCCAACTTAGTTAATGTGTACAAAAGCATACTAAACATGGTGTTCAAGGGACATGTTTCCATACAAGAGTAGTCCCCTGATTCCTCGCCGGATAGTACTAATAGAGCAATGATTTTTTACTAAAAAAATCCGTATGTTTGAATTTTTTCACAATCGAATTATTTAAAGAGATATGAACTTTCAAAAACATGAATAAATGGTACGAATTTCCGTTGTGGTCAAACATCAAGAAAACAAATTTGGGCAATTATATAAGAAAAAGAAAACACAGAAACACAGCCATAGCTTATTTTAAATTTTTAATGTAAAAAGAAATAAGATCGGTTAAGTTTTGGAGAAGAAATCAGAGGACTACGAAGCGTTAATTTCGTGTACTTTTATAGGTATTTTCCGGCCGAGCTGCAGTTTAGTCTATCGCACTCTGCGGGGTTTGTTTGGGCACGCGGCGCGACAGCAATATATATTATAGATATCTATTTTTCAATTCTCTCGAGCTCGAGTGTTTCATCTTAAAAAAGGGTCTGGTCGGGTCTTCTAATGTAGGTTTAAATTTCCGTTTCCTCTGGTACCTATTAAGAGCAGCGGGGATTGGGAAAAAGTAACCGAAGGAAATCATCCTTTAGTCAATTAGCATATCAGTAACAGATATTTTAGAGCACTGGAGGGCAAATGTGGATGTTGGTTGTAAGGGCTCGCGAGGTCTACGGTTCTCGCAGAACCACTAGTTAATATTTTCTTTAGGAAACAGCTTATTTTGCTTACGATTGGGCTATCGATAATTTCGAGTAATAATATAAATTAACGTCTTTTTACCATATCGGATAGACTGCGCCTAGGTCTATGAGACCTATGAATTTAAATCATACATTCATTAAATTTCTATTTCAAATTAAATTTAATGTTTTCTTATGTTTTTTCATGTTTTCATAATTGTTACAGACATTTTAATTTAATAATATCAATGACATGAAAAATAGACGCTCAACCAAGTTGGTCTGTCAACATGCTCTAGACAAAACCAACCACTATATGCGTTTCGATAATCACTAAGTTCTTGGAAAAGAAAACAGAAACATTTCAAGAATGCTACGTGAGACTATTGAAATTAAAAAAAAGTGGATGGTTAGCAGTTACCACCAGCTTGGGATCCTGTCATCAATTTAATAAAATCTCAAGCTCATCACAAGACTGCAAGACTTTCAGACACCGTGAGCCAATACTGCCGTACATTCGAAACGTTGTCAATAATTATTGTAGGCGGTAGTTTTGTATAATTCTTATGTAGTCAACTGCCTCCGTGGTCCAGTGGTTAAGGCGTTTGCCTGTAGACCCGGGGGTCGTGGGTTCGATTCCCACGGGAAGCATACTTTGATTAGTTGTATCCAGTTTGTTTAGAACATTGCAGGCTTGAATCACCTGATTGTCTGATAATAAAGATGATTCCGTACTTCGGAAGGCACGTTAAGCCGTTGGTACCGAACGTCAGAGGCCGAGAGGCGGTTCCGAAGAACTCTGACACCAGGGTGTGCATGGTCGATTGACCGTGTCACCTACACGAGATAATGATGATGATGATATTGGTAGTCCAGGAAAACCAGGATGCATTAACCATAAAAACCAAACGACCTATTGTGATTGCTTAGGTCCTATTCATAAGCAAAGGTCAATTTAAATTGTCTTCTGACCTACGGTACGGTAACTGTCAGAATACCGAAGTTCAAAACACCGACGTCGGAAAAATACATACAATATGTAAATAAAACCCTGTATAATCCTTGAAGGGTTGATTCAGCCTGTAGATATGAAAAAGTTTTCCTATTGGATCAAAAAAAATGGATATTTCCAAACAAACTGTTTGGCCGCTCGGTCAATTTATATGAGAAAGTAAAAAAAAAAATTGAGTTCTCAGCATTGGTCCCATAGGAAAAGTGTAATCAAAATAGTGATGGGTTGCTAGCCGCATCGATTCCTTCGATCGGCTATTACGATAAAAACAAGTATTATATTAATGTATATACTGACTATCGCCAGTAGCTTCGTGCGCGTTAATTTAAATCTCTACATTACAGCAGGTACTTATTTTCTCGATGAAATTAGTTATGACGCGTAAGCAAACAAATATTTTCACTATCACATTTGAATAATACTATCGTAGTTGAGACAATAGTTAGGATATTGTAAGAAATATTTACGTATTGTTTAGAATATTTTATGGAATTCTAGCATTCGTTACTTTGGACGTCGATAGTTTGTCCCATTCGGAATTTAAGTCATTCGATATTATGACGATTCGATTAATTGACGATTCGATCATGTCATCTAAGTATTTTGCGAGTATATCTATTGGATATCGGTGTTTTAAACGTCGGTGTTTTAATCCTCACCCCTGCGGTAACTGTCCAATGATATAACTTCAAACAGTTATTTAAAAAGCAAGGTTACAATTCAACGCTCAGTTGCAGTAGACGCGGCCCGAGCCGCGTTTGCCTCTGTGTGTTATCAATTAAAAAAAAACAAGTAATTTAACGCGCGAACGTTTAGTACTTGTGTAGTGTTATTTAGATTGGTTCGAAATTTAACATTTGCGTTACCATTGAAATAATACTAGTGAGTGTTGTGAAGTTCCGTTTTTAATTTCGAAAAACGAACGGAGGTATGTTGATTTTTCTTTTTTAACCGGCTAGTTAGATTTTTTTAAATATCAAAGAATATCGTTTTTCAAATCCCGACAAAGATTATAACTTTTTCTTGTCGTTATTTTCTTTCGGGGTTTATGAAAAGTTTAAAAATATTGACTGAAAATAAATTACCTTCTTTTTATATCAGTTTTTGTCCAGTTTCAAATGTTCCGGGTATCTTTTTGTCCATATCTATAATACTTGACAAACTTTCCGCTGTTCGATCGAGCTATGAATGTATGACGTCATACATCACCATGATCATCATCATTACAGCCACGAGAAGTCTACTGCTGGTTATACACAGTTAAATTTTGATCGTTTTGGAACCTTAAAGGGGTGATTCAGTCCGTCGATATGAACAACTTCTCCTATGGGACCAATTCTGGGAACTCGAATTTTTTTTTGACCTATACCAATTGATCGGGCAGCCGAACATTTTTGAATGGAATGTAAATTTTTCTTTCTTTCGTAAAGATTGAATGGAATGTAAATCTTTCTCATATTATACGGTACAAATCACACAGATTGCGCTAGCCCCAAAGTAAGTTCGAGATTTGTGTTATGGGATACTAACTCAACGATACATATATTTTATAACAAATACATATATAGATAAACATCCAAGACCCAGGCCAATCTGAAAAAGATCATTTTCCATCTTGACCTGGCCGGGAATCAAACTCGGGGCCCTCGTGTCGCAGGCTACGTGTTAACCAATACGTCACCGGGCTCGCCGAACACTTATTAAGAGAAACCTAATATACATACAAAAACATAAATTGGTACTAGATCCTTTATCTTAATTGTGGGATTGATTTCAAATTGTTTCATCATCATCATCAGGTCCTTTTTAGTCTCCACTACAGGAGCACGACCCTCTCTGTACTACTAGGGCCATACTTGGCCAGAGCAGCCAGAGGACTTGGCCTACACTCTCCACGCTGGCCAGACGGGTTGGAGAGGTCTCTTAGATGTTATTATATATATATATATATATATATTATATATAGCCTGTTAAGTGTCCAGTGGGACACTTTACAGGCTATAAAAAAAAACTGGGCAAAGGCCTCCCCTTCTTTTTATATGTATTAATTGATAAATTTTAATTTAAACAAAGGCTATAATAGAAAAACTTTAACACTAAACATACATACATACATATCATCACGCCTCTTTCCCATGGGGGTAGGCAGAGACTATAGATCTCCACTTGCTACGATCCTTACAAACCTCTTTTGCTTCATCTACATCCATCACTCTTTTCATGCATGCTCGCCGGTTTCGGGTACTCCTTATTTATCCTTGTGCAAGAACACTAAAACTTAATCTAAAAAACTTTTTATTAAATAAAACTAAAATTACTTAACTCAAAATATCTAGGGGAATCCGGCATTGTCCCGAGGATGCTGGCAGTATTTCCTCGCTGAATCGCAATGCTAATGCGCTGTGCGAGGAAACTGCCAGCTCTTCGGTCCCCAGTCGTTTCAGCGAAATGAAAATTGAAACCCAGAAATGAAAATTGAAACCCAGAAATGAAAATTCACATATTGAAGTACAGTATGTTATTAAAACTAAATATTACAAGTTGTGTATATATTTATTTAAATTGAAAAACTAATAATACTTACAACTATTTTAGATAAATATGTAAAGTTATGTATATTATATGGTAAATAAATGAAAAAAAAATCCTTAAAGCTACGAAAAAAGTTTATTTTTGCTAAAATTTCGTAAGGATTAATGCAAATGAAGAAAAATAATGAGGTTATTTACCATGTAAGCGCTAATTATTATAACAAATTATTGCAGACTTGCAAAAACTGATAAATAAGGTATAATGAGTCGTTTCCGATCTCGTTCTATACCGGATCTTTTGCAATTCTCACAAAAATACCCATGTATCTAGAGTAATTTAATATTTTTTATAAAAATACTATTCAATCAAATTACTGCACCGATATTGATGAAACTTAAATGAGACCAATCTGAAAGCATAGCCTTTCAAATAAAAAGGGAATTTTTAAAATCGGGTCATAAATTTCGGAGTTATGCGGTAACAAAAATTATAAAAAAACTTACAACTATAAAAATATCTTTGACTTAACTCAATGTAATTTTTTTATCTGTGTTTTATGACGTTGCTTCGTACGTACCAAACAAGATTCTGAGTTCACGGGAAGTACCCTGCAGGTTTTGATTCCCTTGCGAGTGTCGAAAAATTATTAAACATATTTTAATTATTATATTATGGAACTAAAAATTTATGTTTTTTGCAATTTTTCCTTTATCTGTGCTAAAAGACGTTGCTTCAAACCAAATTTCAAGATTCTGAGTTCACGGGAAGTACCCTGTAGGTTTTGATTCCCTTGCGAACTTCGAAAATTTGCGGCATAAACGGCTGTATCTTTTGATCGCGTTGGCTTAGAAGTTTGGTTTTTTCACAGCTCCAAGGGACAGTAGACCTGAGTATTTGATATGAATTTCAGCACGCGTGGAGGTATCAACCACGCGTTCCTGACAAAAAGGCTCTTGACAGACAGACATACAACAAAGTGAGAGTTAAGGATTCCGTTTTTGCCTTTTGAGGTACGGATCCCTAAAAACGTAGAATATACCAGATGTTTCTCTTCCCGTGCAGATCGTAAAAGCCGATCGAGGGAATGGGCCAAAATCTAAGTAATTAAGTTGGTAGGTGATGCGGCTAGCAACTCACTATTTTGACTCCGTTTTCCACTTACACGCACCAACATGTTAAACGCGGTTTTTAGGTCTTAAAGACCAAGACTCTGTCTACCCCATAAGGGATAAAGACTCGATACTATGTATGTATGTAGGTATATAAATAGTTTTCGCAGCGTTCGGCCAATGACGTTTATAGGCAAATTTTTTATACCTTAGATTATAATTTCCGTACGGAATATTTTTTGACGAGATAACTTGTTATAAATCGAACACCGACTGCACGCACAAAAATGTGTCACGTTCCGTGTGCAAGCATCATCATTTCGAGTAGGTGTCACGGTCAATCGACCTCGCACACCCTGGTGTCAGAGTTCTTCGGAACTGCCTCTCGGCCTCAGACGTGGTTCCTTTAACGACCACCAGATGGCAGCCGGGACCACCGGCTTAACGTGCCTTCCGAAGCACGGAATCATCTTTATTATCAGACAATCAGGTGATTCAAGCCTGCAATGTCCTAACCAAACTGGAAACAACTAAACAAAGTAGCTTCCGGTGGGAATCGAACCCCCGGGTCAACAGGCAAACGCCTTAACCACTGGACCACGGAGGCTGTTGACGAGACGTGTACAAGCGAGAGTGCGGAACAAGCGATATGGCTTGCGCTTTTTTCGTTCGCGCGGCACCCGTATGCTCGGTAGTCCGGGCGTACGTACTAGATGCTGTATCTGAAACCAGTACCTCCGGACAGGCAGTTAAAGCGATACCACTGTAAATAAGGTCGTTCTGAACCTTATTTATCTCGCAAAATACTTAAATTAGGAGTTTCAAATCTAAGTAATATGATTTTTGACTATTTCATCTCCAAAAATTGAAGATGAAAACACGTTTTGATAAAATTTTCTCGATAGAAATATTTTTTGAAAAATGGTCTTCGTTCGCAGAGTTTTTGTTATTGTAGCTCAAATGCGACGAATGAAATAATGATTTTTAGACTAAAAGATAGGTTATTAGTAATTCATCAAAATGTAAATATGAAAATACAATTAACCGGTCTGATTTTATATAAAATAGAAATAACGAATTTGGCGCTTACGTTTTTTTCTTTGAGCGACTCGAGACTATCTCCTATCTCATCATTCACGGGCTAAACCGCCAAGCGCTATCCCTTGCGCGCACTTGATCAGTCCTTTGCCGAGCGAAGGTACCAAACATTTGAGTCCTCGTCTTAAGGATGATTCTCTCATCTCATCTGAGCGTGTTCCCGGTTGCATCCTCAGCTGGGGTGCTTTGGAGCCCGGGGTCCGCTTTCCGGCTTTTCCTTCTCCACTTTGCACGATCTTCGGCATCCTTTATTATGAGACCATTGGCACGCATATCCTCCCCAACGACATCAAGCCAGCTCTTCTTGGGTTTTCCCCTTCTGCCGGGCCTTGCGGATGCGGCATAGCAAGACATTTGTTCCCTATGTAATTTACCGGTTTCCTTGCACCGATCCCTTTCCCTTGAAGACTGGTGTAATAATTACTCAGCCTCCACTGGTTAGGGATCTTACCGGTAAAGAGTTCGCGGTTAAAAAGGTTTGTTAGGATTCACACCACGAGGACTCATCGCCTTCCAGGCTTCAATGGGGAGTCCATCGGCGCCGACAGCTTTCCGATTTTTCATGCGGCGAAGAGCTGAGTGAATTTCCTCCGTGGTTATAGTTAAGGATGATGCCCCTGACAAATCCATGAAAATATGAAAGATTATTTTAATGAATTCTCTTATCTGCATAAGGAAGCATATTAATTCGACTTGAAACTTAATGTTTTACATTTGCATAGCTAAGTAAGGTCACGTTTTAGATTGGTGGAATCGAAAACATTTAACCAACTAAAATCCGTGTGGTATCCGGCAGAGTAGAATAGGACCACTCCAAGTCTTCCCGACTTAGGAAATACAAGCTAAACAAAGCTTATAAACATTTAAGAGACGTCTCCAATCCGTCTGGCCAGCGTGGAGAGTGTAGGCCAAGTCGTCTGGCTGCTCTGGCCAAGTGTGTCAAAAATTTCCAAGCGGGCGGGATTTGAACCAGTGACTTTAAGTTCATGCGACTTACGCTCTACAACCTGAGCCACCGCGTGATTCAACCTCGTTGCCGAAATTCCTCATCATATTCCATTCCCCATATACGTATTAGGGCTTACGTCACCCAACACTACTACCCGACTTTTACAAGTGAGGTATTTGTTTCAACTCATTTTACAATTAATTTGAGAATCAACTAATATGTAGGAAGCCATACAATATATCTTTGGGTTTTAATTTTGCACTCACAATGCTATTTTGATATACTATTATTAAATTAAGAAATGAAATATGGCGAAAAGAATTCATGCGGGCGGGATTTGAACCAGCGATCTAGGTCTATGTACGACCTACACTCTGCCAACTGAGCTACCGCATAATTCAATCTCGGCGCCAACCTCCGGGGTCCAGTGGTTAAGGCGTTTGCCTGTTGACCCGGGGGTCGTGGATTCGATTCCCACCGGAAGCATACTTTATTTAGTTGTTTCCAGTTTGGTTAGGACATTGCAGGCTTGAATCACCTGATTGTCTGATAATAAAGATGATTCCGTGCTTCGGAAGGCACGTTAAGCCGGTGGTCCCAGCTGCCATCTGGTAGTCGTTAAAGGAACCACGTCAGAGGCCGAGAGGCGGTTCCGAAGAACTCTGACACCAGGGTGTGCATGGTCGATTGACCGTGACATCTACTCAAAATGATGATGATGATGATGATGGTCCCATTTTTACCCTTTGGGTACGGAACCCTAAAAATCAATTAGGTATAGTAGCAAAAAGTGGTGCTTTGTGAGTTAAAACCCCTTTTTGCTAGTATAATTAGTTATTGAATGCTAAAATAATAATTGGATCTACGTGACGAAATCATTATTGGGTTTTTATTGTAATAGCTAATGATAGTTTAAACTAGAATTGACACGAACTTCATTGATCAATTTTAATTGAGTACAGTTCTCTACAATTTTGTACTTGGCACAAAATGCTTTTGACAAAGTATACCATTATTAGTCAATACGCCAGCCTGCCGTGGGTTACCGGGTTCGATCCCCGGTCAGGTCATGATGTACAACGATCTTTTTCAGATCGACCTGGGTCTTGGATGTTTATCTATATAAGTATCTATTATAAAATATAGTATCGTTGAGTTAGTATCCTACGACACAAGTTCACAACTTACTGTGGGGCTAGCTCAATTTGTGTGACATGTCCCTATATATATATTTATTTACAACTTTGTACTTGGCACAAAATGCTCTTGAGAAAGTATAGATACCAATATTATAAATCTATATCAATACATAGAAGAATACTAGTAGCCGTGTGGTTTCCAGCAGAGTAGAATAGAACCACTCCTAGTCCAATGGAGGTCGTAAGAGGCGACTTAGGAAATACAAGCTAAACAAAGCTCATAAACATCAATGAGACCTCTCCAACCCGTCTGGCCAGCGAGGAGAGTGTAGGCCAAATCCTCTGTCTGCTCTGGCCAAGTATGGCTCCGGTAGTACAGAGAGGGTCATGCTCCTGCAGTGGAGACTAAAAAGACCTGAAGATGATGATGACATAGAATAAAACAAATGACAGACAGTCAGTCTTCCAGCTGTCTGTCTGTCCTTAAGAGCCCGCCATATGCCAGGCGGCGTGGCGATACAAACGCGGATGGTCTAAACGCGTTGGCTACTTTGGATATTTTCGTATTTTAGGAATATTCAAGGGTTATTCGAAAAAGAAAAACATATGATGGCTGCCTTATCTGTAATGCAATAATAATCAAAAGTTTCAAGGTTAATTTTTATGTATTTGGTGAAAAATACTATATACCGAGTAAATTAGACGTGATTTGGAGGCAACTTTGCAATTTTTTTCTATCGAGAAAATTTAACGCAATCGTGTTTTTGAGTCATATAGTTACCAGAGTTAGTCCTGAACTTTGCTGCATTTTTATTTCAACTTGAGTATTTAATTATTATTGATATAACAGTCAATCATGCAAAGCAGTGTGAGGTAGTACGGGCCCTTAAGAATGCTTAGATCTTTTAAACTACGCAACAAATTTTGATGCGGTTTTTTGTAATGGATAGAGTGATTCAAGAGGAAGGTTCATTTGTACAGTCAAGCGTCACAAGTAGAGTCTCAATTTCCCATACTATACTTAGGTAATATAATTGTATGAGATATTATGATTCCACTTTTGACGCTTTCCCATACACAAAACATGATTTTTTTGCTCGATATTGATAACGGCAGCAAGTAGACGCTTGAAATATTCACAGAATATTTTATTTTATGTTTACTTTAAAATAATATAAATATTTAAGGGGGGCTCCCATTCCATCCCATACAACAGACATGATTTTTTTTGCCGTTTTTATTATAGATATTACGGAACCCTTCGTGCGCTAGTCCGACTCACACTTGGCCGGTTTTCTTCTTCTTCTACTCTGCCGGAGACCACACGGCTATAATTAATGATTATTATAAATAAAAATAAAAAAATATATACGAACAAATCACACAGATTGAGCTAGCCCCAAAGTAAGTTCGAGACTTGTGTTATGGGATACTAACTCAACGATACTATATTTTATAACAAATACATATATAGATATACATCCAAGACCCAGGCCAATCTGAAAAAGATCATTTTCCATCTTGACCTGGCCGGGGATCGAACCTGCCCGGGTCTTGGATGTTTTTCTATATATGTATTTATTATAAAATATAGTATCGTTGAGTTAGTATCCCATAACACAAGTCTCGAGCTTACCTTGGGACTAGCTCAATCTGTGTGATTTGTCCCTATATATTTATTTATTATTATTATTATATTTATTTTTGAGTTCGATAAGTATAGGAATTGGTGGATTTGGGAAGAGAATGAAGGTATTTTGATACGACTCACTCGTATGAACGTGGGAAAAAGGAGGTAACTCGGGACACCCAATACTTCGTCACCAATACTCATAACTGCCTCCGTGGTCCAGTGGTTAAGGCGTTTGCCTGTAGACCCAGGGGTCGTGGGTCCGTTTCCCACGGGAAGCATACTTTGTTTAGTTGTTTCCAGTTTGGTTAGGACATTGCAGGCTTGAATCACCTGATTCTCCGAAGATGATTCCGTGCTTCGGGAGGCACATTGAGCCGTTGGTCCCGGCTGCCATCTGGTAGTCCGTGTCGCAGGCTGGCGTGTTAACCACTGCGCCACGGAGCTGTCAATTAATTATTCATCAATAGACAATTATTCATCAATAAACAATGTAGTTGGAAATAAAATGCGTGTGTATTTAAATTTTTAATTAAATAACTTTATCCAAAAAGTAATTATGTAAGACCTTAATAAAGTACAGTTGACTCATGTTTGAATTGGCATTGACTGAAATTACAATTATATTGTCAAACACTTTGTCTCTGTCACTAGAATACATACACCCTTTGGTTGTGGTGGAGCCACGCTACCGGCAAAATTAATTGCTGGTAGCATGAATGGGCCGGCTCGTCCGGGGAAGTACCACACTCTCAGAGAAAATCGACATCTGAGTAGGAGCTTTACCGCTTCTATGCTTCGTTCGGTGAGTGAGAGAGCCGGAGGCCCATCCGTCCCCCATTTCCTCCCCCCTATGTCCGTTCCCCAACTCCTTGAAATGCTGGCAACGCTCCTGTTACACCCTGGTGTTGCAGTTGTCTATGGGCAGCGCTGGTCGCCTACCATCAGGTGACTCGCTTGCTCGTTTGCCGTCCTATAACATAAAAAAAAACACTAATATTTTAAAGAGGAAATATTCGTTGTTGGTTTTTATTTAACTAGCTTTCGCCCGCGGCTCCGCCCGCGTCAATGTCGATCCTTCGGGATTAGTACTTTTTCCCGGGATAAAATGTAGCCTATGTCCTTCTCCGTACTCCAGAGAACATGTATGCAAAATTTCATGATGATCGGTTTGTCATGATGATGATACTATTTAGTAGTTACGGCGTGAAAGCGTTACAAACAAACTCACTTTCGCATTTATAATATTAAGTAAGGATAAGCTCTGAAACTACTGGACCTATTTAAATAAGTTCTTTTGCCATTAGAATCCTACATTATCCCTGATGAACATACGTCTTTTTCCCTTGCGGGGTAGACAGAGCCTAGGTCTATAAGACCTGAAGGCCACGTTTAGCATGTTTGTGGGCATTAGGTGGAAAACAGAATCAAAATAGTGATGGGTTGCTAGCCGCATCGTCGATTAACATGAGTCCTCAGATTTTACCCAATTCCTCGATCGGCTTTTACGACCTGCGCGGGAAGAGACCAGCATGAAATTCAATAGAACTAAATATTTACCTGTGCTAAGCCGGGGCGGGCCGCCATAGATAATTATTCAAAGACACTTGAAATAATGATGCTAGTGCTCCCACAATCAAGCAAGACCCTCGCCAGAGGTTGCTTAACGATTATAAATAAATAAATATATACGGACAAATCACACAGATTGAGCTAGCCCCAAAGTAAGTTCGAGACTGGTGTTATGGGATACTAACTCAACGATACTATACTTTATAACAAATACATATATAGATACACATCCAAGACCCAGGTCAATCTGAAAAAGATCATTTTCCATCTTGACCTGGCCGGGGATCGAACCCGGTCACTCCGTGTCGCAGGCTGGCGTGTTGACCGCTGCGCCACGGAGCTAGTCATATATATAATTATTTAAAGAAACTTGAAATAATGATGCTAGTGCTCCCACAACCAAGCAAGACCCTCGCCAGAGGTTGCTTAACGTTTATAAGCGCACTGAGATTAAGTTCCTTGTAGCTAATATTCCGGAATATAATTATTCATCTGCATCCAACAATCCGACCTTCGAATCATCAGGTAATTTGATGACTGCCCAACGAGGTCATTGCCACGGACTTAAAACGCCGATAGACATAAACTACGCTTGATTTACAACCTTATTGCCTTAAAAACAAGATGCATACCTCAGTTTTTAGAGTGCAATTTTAATTTGGTAATTATCGAAATGAATGAACGTGTTCATAATTGTGAATTTGCACGTTATGACAAGGTAGTAAAGTTTAGATTTGATTGGATGATATTTGCATTGTTTGTTATAAGTGTTGATGCATTTGTAACTAGCGGTTGTCCACGACTTCATTCGCGTAGTTTTTACGTTATCACGATGTCTGTTGTATTTATAACTTTAAATATATATGAATTACGTCTTTATCACTTACGGGACAAACAGAGACCACGGCCAAAAAACCTAAAGGCCAATGGAAATGGAATCCAAACAGTGATGAATTGTGATAGGTTGCTAGCCGCTTTTTGACATAAATAAATAAATATATACTGACAAATCACACAGATTGAGCTAGCCCCAAAGTAAGTTCGAGACTGGTGTTATGGGATACTAACTCAACGATACTATATTTTATAAGTTATATAAATTATATAGATAAACATCCAAGACCCAGGCCAATCTGAAAAAGATCATTTTCCATCTTGACCTGGCCGGGTGTCGAACCCGGGCACTCTCGTATCGCAGGCTGGCGTGTTGACCGCTGCGCCACGGAGCTAGCCAATATTATATTATTATTTATTTCATAATTGCTTAGGTTTTCACTCTATTCCCTCCATTGGCTTCTACGGTCTACACGGAGAGAGAAACAGCTGGTACATTCTATTTTTAGGGTTCCGATCCTCGAAAGGAAAAATGGAATCTTATAGGATCACTTTGTTATCCGTCTGTCTGTCAAGATCTTTTTCTCAGGAACGCGTGGAGGTATCAAGCTGAAATTCATATCAAATACTAGTGTCCCTTGGAGCTGTGAAAAAAACTTTTCAAGTTGAACTGGGTCTTGGATGTTTATCTATATACGTATGTCATCATCATCAGGGTTTTTTAGTCTCCACTACAGGAGCACGCCCCTCTCTGTACTATTAGAGCCATACTTGGCCAGAGCAGTCAGAGGACTTGGCCTACACTCTCCTCGCTGGCCAGACGGGTTGGTATACATATGTTCTTGTTATAAAATATTGTTACTTCTTTACCAGCGTTGTTTTTGGGATGGGTAAAAAATGTTGAACTCGCGTCAGGACATGTGACCTGATCAAAAATTCGTTAGACGGACACGTGACTTGAGACCGCCGGCGCGGCGTAGGAGAGGAAATAATAGCTCTTTCTACCGCGCGGAGTTTTCACTTCTGCCTACGTTGTTTTTTTTATTTATAATAAACCATTTATAATAAACCAAAGTTGCGAATTTTCTGACGCTTTTTATGCGAGTGCCAACTTTGAAAGTTACAAAAAGGTGACAGAGTTACAAAGAAGTTGAAATTGTTGAAATTTGAGTTTAATGTTGATGAGGTTAAGGTTCTTAATTGCGTAATGGTGGATAACAATGAGAATTGCTGGTAATTAGACGTCATTAAAAAAATGCCGCGAATTCTTATAATTTTACGAAGAATACCGTTAATTGGCCATCGACATACATATAGTTTTTTTTTGGCGAGTTTCGTGGCGCAGTGTTTTGGCGAGCTCCGTGGCGCAGTTTTGTTTGGCGAGTTCGGTGGCGCAGCCTGCGACACGAGGGTGCCGGGTTCGATTCCCGGTCAGTTCATGATGGAAAACGATCTTTTTCAGATTGACCTGGCTCTTGGATGATTATCTATACACGTTCGTCACGTTTATCGTTTTGGACCCTTAAAGGGGTGACTCAGACCTTCAAAATGAACATTTTTTCCTATGGGAACAATGCTGGGACCTAAAAAAAATTGACATTCCCATACAAACTGGCCGGGCGGCGGAATTTTTGCATTGGTGCAAATTAAAAAAAAATATTGCAAACTAAAAAAGAAAATATTTTCCCGTTCCCGTTCCCGAGAATATTGGAAACTTTGTGAATATTCCCGTGTAAGTTTCCGGAAACTTTCTTGAAGTTGGGAATTTTAGGGAATATTGCTGTAACAAAGTTAAAGATTTTTTTCTATATGCAGAGCAAACGTTGCATTATATTTGTAGTTTTACAGAACAAACAAGATTATTTGGTCTGTTCATTATTTGTGTATGTAAAAAAGTGGTCAATCACTTTACTCTTCTCTTTCATTGTTGCACGCACTAAAATATTATGCATATAAATAAATAAATATATGCATATGCAGTATAAACGATTAAATTATATTATTAAAAAGAATGGAAACTTTGGGAAAGTTTACGGAAACATTGGGAATATTCCCGTAAATTTACAATGTGTAAATTTACGTAAATTTCCAATATTCCCAGCGGCACTTCACTACCTGCAGGGGACTATGATTTTTTGGATTATTATGTTTGTAAATAACAATTAATACTCAAATAGTTCAAGAGCAAATCTATTATGTGTAATAATTATTTATACGTACTTGTCAGAAGGTCTGGGTGTCATTATGTCAGCAAATAGGTTTGAACACGATCGCAATTGTAATTACTTTGTATTGTTTAGTCGTGGTTCATTCATTCATTTCGTGTAGGTGACACGGTCAATCGACCATGCACACCCTGGTGTCAGAGTTCTTCGGAACCGCCTCTCGGCCTCTGACGTGGTTCCTTTAACGACTGCCAGACGGCACCTGGGACCAACGGCATAAAGTGCCTTCCGAAGCACGGAATCATCTTTATTATCAGACAATCAGGTGATTCAAGCCTGCAATGTCCTAACCAAACTGGAAACAACTAAACAAAGTATGCTTCCCGTGGGAATCGAACCCGCGTCCCCCGGGTCAACAGGCAAACGCCTTAACCACTGGACCACGGAGGCTGTTAATCAACTTTCTATTCATCTGATATGAATTAAGTTGGATACCACACTTCTAAATAGTGGGTAGTAATGGAGATTACGCATGCTTCGAATGCGTGTACCTATAATATGTGATGAACAAATTCGCCGCGGTGATTCGAAGCTACGGCAGCTCAGTGGTTGAGAGCATCGACGGGCTAGATGTCGAAGGTTTGTGGGTTCAAATCCTACCTGTGGCGAAATTTTTTCATCACATATTTTCGATTTAAGATGTTGTCACGTCAAAAAACATACATTTTAAATCGTAGGACAGTATTTCCATACAAGCGTAGGTAGTCCCCTGATTCCTCATCGGATACCAATAAGGCAATAATTTTTTACTAAAAATATCTATGGATATAGTACCATGTCCTTATGTTGAAATTCTTTCAAAATTAAATTATTTAAAGAGACATGAAGCTTCAAAAACCTGAAAAATTGGTTATAATTTCCGTTGCGGCAAACATCATCATCATCAGGTCCTTTTTAGTCTCCACTACAGGAGCACGAACCTCTCTGTACTACTAGGGCCATACTTGGCCAGAGCAGCCAGAGGACTTGGCCTACACTCTCCACGCTGGCCAGACGCGTTGGAGAGGTCTCTTAGATGTTTATAAGCTTTGTTTAGCTTGTATTTCCTAAGTCGCCTTCTACGACATCCACGGGAAGACTTGGAGTGGTCCTATTCTACTCTGCCGGATACCACACGGCAAACATCAAGAAAACAAATTTGACGCGATTTAGATTATATTAGAAAAAGAAAACAAAGAAACACAGCCATAGCTTATTTTAAATTTTTAATGAAAAAAGAAATTAAATTCGTTAAGTTTTGGAGAAGAAATCAGTGGACTACGAAGCGTTAAAACCCCATATAGCCGCCATTTTTTTAAATTTCGAAAAACCCCATTTCGCCGCCATTTTTTTAAATTTCGAAAAACCCTACATAGCCGCCATTTTATTAAATTTCGAAAAACTGGCTGAAAAAAGATTCTATATAATTATCGAACCTGCACACAAAATTTCAAGAGAATCGGTTGAGAAATGCGACCTGTAGGCGAGAACAGACAGACAGATAGACGGACAAAATAATTTTCGGCTAATCGAAACTGAGACGCTTCGCTCGCTTCGGTCGCTCGGTCAATTAATCTTGTACTTTGAAAGCCGTTACGCTATATCCTTACGCTTTACATTATTGCATTATTTATACAATCAGCGCAGACCGGTCGCTCAAGGATTGTTGCAAAAGCGATACAATTACCTACTTAGTGTACAGATTATTTGGTATAGCAACGTTTGACGTATTTCTTACCCGACAGTCCCACCGAGAAGGATAGTAATGCTTTTGTATTGTTGTTGGTTGTAACAGCCTCCGTGGTCCGAGGTTAAGGCGTTTACCTGTTGACCCGGGTCGTGGGTTCGATTCCCACCGGAAGCATACTTTGTTTAGTTGTTTCCAGTTTGGTTAGGACATTGCAGGCGTGAATCACCTGATTGTCTGATAATAAAGATGATTCCGTGCTTCGGGAGGCACGTTAAGCCGGCGGTCCCGGCTGCCATCTGGTAGTCGTTAAAGGAACCACGTCAGAGGCCGAGAGGCGGTTCCGAAGAACTATGACACCAGGGTGTGCATGGTCGATTGACCGTGACACCTACTCGAAATGATGATGAGCGTTTGTTTAAGTAAAGAAAACCCTGTCCAATCCTTGAAGGGGTGATCAACCCATCGATATGAACAACTTTAAAAAAATATTTACACTCTGAGATTATACTCGGTAGAATATGTTGAATTTAAGATATTTATGTTAATTATAGATATGTACCACCTAGCGAGCTCAGTGGCACAGTGGTTAACACGCCAGCCTGCGACACGAGGGCCCCGGGTTCGATCCCCGGTCAGGTCAAGATGGAAAATGATCTTTTTTAGATTGGCCTGGGTCTTGGATGTTTATCTACATATGTATTTGTTATAAAAAGTATCGTTGAGTTAGTATCCCATAACACAAGTCTCGAACTTACTTTGGGGCTAGCTCAATCTGTGAGATTTGTCCGTATATATTTATTTACCTAACACACATATTCGTAAATAAAGCTATCTTTTGTTTTTTAAACTTTCGCGCTTTAAACACATAATTATGTATATAAACGGGACTTAGCACGAACCTTTTTATTATTTGTTTCCGTTGACGTTTCAATGGAGTTACATCCATCGTGGTCGCAATAAGACTGGAGTACTGCGGTGTCATCTTGTGGTGGTGGACGCAGTTTCACAAATAACAATTTCACTACCCACTTAAAGTTTTGTTTTTAGGCATTAGCCCCGGTACACACTACACTAACAGTGTCCGACTTTTTATTCAACTCCGGACGACGCGGTTTAATTTTGGCAATCACTGGATTCCATGCTGATGATAATTTGTATCTGTCTTCTCTGTTGAAATTTTTAAAGTTGCAACCACGATGGATGTAACTCCATTGAAACGTCAACGGAAACAAATAATAAAAATGTTCGTGCTAAGTCCCGTTTATATACATAATTAAAGCTATCTTTATCTTTATCAACTTTTCCCATGGAAACAAAGCTGAAAACTAAAAAAAACGGGTTGCACTCCAGGCCAGGAGGGCAGAAGTGAAAACTCTGCGCGGTAGTAAGACTATACTACTTCCTCTCCGCGGCGGCGGTCTCAGGTCACGTATCCGTCCTGCGAATTTTTGATGTAGGGTATAATTGGTCATGGAGATCAGACCATGTCACACCTTTTGACAAGTCCATTGTGCCCCACTACCTGCACAAAGTACGACCTCAATTCTGCATCAGCGAGTGGCGTGGCTGTCGCAACCTACTGGAGGGACAAAATCCTTATCCTTACTATCCTTACTATATCCTTATCCTTACTATCCTTACTATAATCCTTACTATATATATAATATATATCTGTAGTCTTTAGTGGCAATGATAAAAGTAACTTATTAAACCACTTGTCTTCACTTCCCTCTCCCGACTATTCACCGTTTTACTTTAGTCCCGTAACTGAATGTGATGTTCAAAAGTGTGTACAATCTATTGGATCAAATGCAGTAGGTGCGGACGACATTAGCCGTAAGATGATTCTGCCTATTCTTGATATCCTTCTTCCTATTATCACTCTTATCCTAAATAACTCCCTAGCATCTAGCACTTTCCCATCTTTATGGAAAAGTGCATATATCACTCCTATACCCAAAAAAGCTCATCCCTCTTCATTTTCTGACTTACGTCCAATTTCTATATTACCTTTCCTTTCAAAAATCCTTGAACGCCTGGTCCAATTACAACTTGATTCTTTTCTTAGAATAAACTCTATCCTTAACCCTTTCCAATCAGGTTTTCGGGCAGGTCATAGCACTATCACGGCACTATTAAAAATCACCGATGATATCAGATATGGAATGGAAAATTCTAAAATGACGATCCTTACATTACTTGATTTCTCCAACGCTTTCAATTCAGTGGATTTTGATGTGCTTCTTGAACTCATGCGCAGATTGAACATATCTCCATCAGTTACCGACTGGTTTCATTCGTACCTTTATGATCGCCGGCAGTGTATACGTGTCGAGAATAAACTCTCTACATGGTGTCACACTTCATCTGGGGTACCACAAGGCGGCGTTTTATCTCCTTTACTATTTGCCATTTTCATTAATTCTATTTCCTCTGAACTTCGCACTTCATACCACCTATATGCAGACGATCTCCAAATTTACTGTCAAGTTGATCTCGATAACCTTGCTAATGGCATATCCGACATTAATAGCGATTTGTCACGTATATCTGATTGGAGTAGAAGTCATGGACTAGTAGTCAACCCATTAAAAACCCAGGCCATTATTGTAGGAAGTCCCTACTACATATCACGAATCGACTGGCACTCTCTTCCCTCGGTAATATTTGATGGCGTTGATATTAAATATAGTGAATGTGTAAAAAACTTGGGCATTTTGATTGATAGAACCTTGTCGTGGGCTCCTCAGGTCAGCGAAGTTAGCCGAAAAATATTTGCAGCGGCAGGATCCCTTAGGAGAATTCGTAACTTTCTTCCAATTAAAACTAAAATTGCATTAGCACATTCCTTGCTTCTTTCCATTCTGGACTACGCTGATATATGCTTCCTAGACCTCACACAAGACCAATTAAATAAACTTGAGAGACTTCAAAATTTGTGTATTCGATTCATATTCGGGCTCCGTAAATATGATCATGTTTCTAATTTCCGATCCGATCTCAAGTGGCTCCCTATCAGACAACGTCGCAATTTGCATATCCTGTCATTGCTTTACTCCATTTTATTTAATCCCACTACTCCCCATTACCTTAAAGAACGCTTCTCTTTTCTGCGCGAGGCTGGTGATCCATGTACGCGTACTTCAGTTTCTTTGCGTCTTAGATTTCTCTCTCATTCAAGTTCCTGTTATGCAAATTCCTTTACTGTTCAGGCCATACGTCTCTGGAATGCTTTGCCTTTAGACATCCGAAAAGCTCAGACAATTTCTAAATTTAAAGATTTAGTGACGTCACACTATCTTTCTACTATTTAATTACTTGAACGCTCTAATTTTATTTATTTCTTTTATATTTTCATATTATAATGTATTTTCCTTTGCGCTATGTATTATGTTTCCTTATATGTAATGCTCTTTATCGATAAGTAATTATTATCTATGTATATTAGTATTATTCATTTTTTTTTTTATGTACACTGCGCCAACCTAGCCTTTTTTTTTCATTGTCTTCTACCCAAAGGTTGGCTGGAAGAGATTGCGCTCTGCGATAAGCCCGCCTTTGTACCTCATGTCATACCTAATTCTTTTTATTGTTATTACTTTTAAGTGTTGGTGCAATAAAGTTATATCATTCATTCATTCATTCATTCATTCATTCATTCATACTATATCCTTATCCTTACTATCCTAACTATAATCCTTATCCTTATCCTTACTAATATTATGTATTCGAAAGTGAGTTTGTTTGTTACGCTTTCACGCCGTAACTACTGAACCGATCATCATGAAATTTTGCATACAAGTTTTCTGGAGTGCGGAGAAGGACATAGGCTACCTTTTATCCCGGGAAAAAGTACTATTCCCGTGGGATCGACATTGACGCGGGCGGAGCCGCGGGCGAAAGCTAGGGTGATACCACTGTAAATAAGGTCGTTCTGAACCTTATTTATCTCGCAAAATACTTAAATTAGGAGTTTCAAATCTAAGTAATATGATTTTTGACTATTTCATCTCCAAACATTGAAGATGAAAACACGTTTTGATAAAATTTTCTCGATAGAAATATTTATTGAAAAATGGTCTTCGTTCGCAGAGTTTTTGTTATTGTAGCTCAAATGCGACGAATGAAATAATGATTTTTAGACTAAAAGATAGGTTATTAGTAATTCATCAAAATGTAAATATGAAAATACAATTAACCGGTCTGATTTTATATAAAATAGAAATAACGAATTTGGCGCTTACGTTTTTTTCTTTGAGCGACTCGAGACTATACCTATCTCATCATTCACGGGCTAAACCGCCAAGCGCTATCCCTTGCGCGCACTTGATCAGTCCTTTGCCGAGCGAAGGTACCAAACATTTGAGGCCTCGCCTTAAATATATTTTTAAGATGTTTTGAGCCACCGACACGATAAAAAGAAGAAGGTCAAGGGAGAAAATTTTGTGAACTGGTCAAGCGTTTTTTAACCGCTCTCGATCAGGTCACGTGTCCTGATGCGAGTTTGTCATTTTTTACCCATCCCAAAAAGTGCACAACGCCGTTAAAGAAGTTTCCTCTTCAAAAATATGTTGAACGTCAAGAAAATTGATTTTTAAGCATTGGTCCAAATAAATAAATATATACGGACAGATCACACAGATTGAGCTAGCCCCAAAGTAAGTTCGAGACTTGTGTTATGGGATACTAACTCAACGATACTATATTTTATAACAAATACATATATAGATAAACATCCAAGACCAGACCAATCTGAAATAGATCATTTTCCATCTTGACCTGGCCGGGGATCGAACCCGGTCACTCCGTGTCGCAGGCTGGCGTGTTGAACGCTGCGCCACGGAGCTAGTAAAAAAAATAAAAAAAAAAAAATATATATACGGACAAATCACACAGATTGAGCTAGCCCCAAAGTAAGTTCGAGACTTGTGTTATTAAAAAATTAAAATTCATTTATTTCAGGTAACTTTTTGACCCATAAATTCAATACAAAATAATAAATTACTAAATTACAGTACACTAAATTACTGATTATGGGATACTAACTCAACGATACTATATTTTATAACAAATACATATATAGATATACAGCCAAGACCCAGATCAATCTGAAAAAGATCATTTTTCATCTTAACCTGACCGGGGATCGAACTCGCGACCCCAGTGTCGCAGGCTGGCGTGTTAACCACTGCGCCACAGAGCTCGCCAAATGAAAAGTTGTTCACAACAAAAAACAATATGGCGGACATAAAACGTCAAGACGAAATCCTGTGAGCGTCAACATGGCACTCGTTGCATCTTTTACAAGCTTTTATTTATATTGCAATCAATGATGATTGCAATATAAATAAAAGCTTGTAAAAGATGCAACGACGACGTGAAGACCTGATGATGATAATGATATCATCATCAGGTCTTTTTAGTCTCCACTGCAGGAGCATGACCCTCTCTCTGTACTACGTATGTAACTATGTTTGTTTGGGTCAAATCATCATATCAGCCGCAAGAAGTCCACTGCTGGACGTAGGCCTCCCCAAGGATTTCCAATACGACCGGTTGCAAGCAGCCTGCATCCAGCGTCTTCCTGCGACCTTAGTCAGGTCATCCGACCATCTTGGTGGGTGTCCGACGCTGCGCTTGCCAGTACGTGGTCGCCATTCGAGAACCCTTCTGTCCTATCGGTCGTCGGTTCTGCGCGCTGTGCCCCGCCCATTGCCACTTCAAAGAGCTAATCCGCTGAGCTATGTCGGTGACCTTTGTTCTCTTACGAATCTCCTCGTTTCTGATTCGAGGATAGCTCTCTCCATAGCTCTTTGAGCGACTTTGAGCTTTCTCATGTGGCCCATGGTAAGGGTCAAATCTTGCAAGTCAATTTTGTAGCAGATATCTTTCACCGATTGAGCTGATATTTTGTATCAGGGATGTTGCAAATATTCGCATCCGCATCCGCAAATGCGGAGCTTCCGCATAGATTTGGGCATCTGCATCTGCATTCGCATCCGCAATAATACAATGCAGATTTGAGAAATGAGAAAGTTGCTAATTTCTGTGAGGTATGAAAATAGGTATATAATTTCTCGATTACCATTAAAAAAGATCTATCTAGGTGAAATGGTCAAAATTCTCCCCTAAAGGGGTAGAATGGGGGGTAAAGTTTTCACATTTCTGAACTCAGAAGTATGAAAATAGGTATATAATTTCTCGATTACCATTAAAAAAGATCTATGTAGGTGAAATGGTCAAAATTCTCCCCTAAAGGGGTAGAATGGGGGTAAAGTTTTCACATTTCTGAACTCAGAAGTATGAAAATAGGTATATAATTTCTCGATTAGAATTAAAAACGATCTATGTAGGTAAAATGATCAAAATTTTCCCCTAAGGGAGTAAAATGGGGGGTAAAGTTTGTATGGAAATTTCTCATTTCTGGAATTAGCAGTATGTAAATCAAGATAACATCAACATCAAGATAACATAAAATGTACGCGAACGAAGTCGCGGACACTGCTGGTTTAAGTAATATAAACATACTAGTCTAGAATAGTAATTGCTGGACGCACATACAAGGTTACGTTACGAAATGTCCCACATTGATGCTTAAACGGTATTGACATTTATTATACTTGTTAGAACGTCATTTTAATGAGGGCTACCGGTTATAATAAATAAATATATACGGACAAATCACACAGATTGAGCTAGGTAAGTTCGAGACTTGTGTTAAGGGATACTAACTCAACGATACTATATTTTATAACAAATACATATATAGATAAACATCCAAGACCCAGGCCAATCTGAAAAATATCATTTTCCATCTTGACCTGGCCGGGGATCGAACCCGGTCACTCTGAGTCGCAGGCTGGCGTGTTGACCGCTGCGCCACGGAGCTAGTCGAGCTAGGAGCTAGTCGTTTATATCACTTGACAAGCTGTTGAAATGAAATAAAATGAAATGATATTTTATTTGCGGTAAATGTAGTCAAGAATATGGTATTTATTATGAGTGTCTCATACATTTAGCCAATATTGGCGCAAATTAAGTGTCCTAGAAGCTATTTAATTATGTTTATGAAGTTAATTATATGTCACTCATTGTTTTACTACACTTTTATATTATACTAGTTTTATTAATGTCGATCCCTCGGGAATAGTACTTTTTCCCGGGATAAAAGGTAGCCTATGTCCTTCTTCGTACTCCAGAGAACTTGTATGCAAAATTTCATGATAATCGGTTCAGTAGTTACGGCGTGAAAGCGTAACAAACAAACAAACAAACAAATAAACAAACAAACAAACTCACTTTCGCATTTATAATATTAGTAAGGATAAGGATAGTAAGGATTTCGTCCATTTTACATTCCAAGAATTCTTTGACTGAATAAAAACACTTCTCTACCAGCCAGATTAATAATTTATTTTTGAATAATTTTGTCTTGAGTGCTTTTATTGAGCTCGGCAATTTATTATATATTTTTATTGTCATTAGATAACAATTACTGCTAAACAAATGAGTTTTGTGTCTGGGTATTACTAATCTGCCGGGAAATTTTTATTAATTTCAGTTACACAGACCCTTTTTAATTGTAATCGAAAAATTATATACCTATTTTCATACTTCTGAGTCCAGAAATGTGAAAATTCCCATACAAACTTTACCACCATTTTCCCCCCTGTAGGGGAGAATTTTATTATATTTCCTAAGTCGCCTCTCACGACATCCATGGGAAGACTTGGAGTAGTCCCATTCTACTCTGCCGGATACCACACGGCAAACATCAAGAAAACAAATTTGACGCGATTTAGATTATATTAGAAAAAGAAAACAAAGAAACACAGCCATAGCTTATTTTAAATTTTTAATGAAAAAAGAAATTAAATTCGTTAATTTTTGGAGAAGAAATCAGTGGACTACGAAGCGTTAAAACCCCATATAGCCGCCATTTTTTTAAATTTCGAAAAAACCCATTTCGCCGCCATTTTTTTAAATTTCGAAAAACCCTACATAGCCGCCATTTTATTAAATTTCGAAAAACTGGCTGAAAAAAGATTCTATATAATTATCGAACCTGCACACAAAATTTCAAGAGAATCGGTTGAGAAATGCGACCTGTAGGCGAGAACAGACAGACAGATAGACGGACAAAATAATTTTCGGCTAATCGAAACTGAGACGCTTCGCTCGCTTCGGTCGCTCGGTCAATTAATCTTGTACTTTGAAAGCCGTTACGCTATATCCTTACGCTTTACATTATTGCATTATTTATACAATCAGCGCAGACCGGTCGCTCAAGGATTGTTGCAAAAGCGATACAATTACCTACTTAGTGTACAGATTATTTGGTATAGCAACGTTTGACGTATTTCTTACCCGACAGTCCCACCGAGAAGGATAGTAATGCTTTTGTATTGTTGTTGGTTGTAACAGCCTCCGTGGTCCGAGGTTAAGGCGTTTACCTGTTGACCCGGGTCGTGGGTTCGATTCCCACCGGAAGCATACTTTGTTTAGTTGTTTCCAGTTTGGTTAGGACATTGCAGGCGTGAATCACCTGATTGTCTGATAATAAAGATGATTCCGTGCTTCGGGAGGCACGTTAAGCCGGCGGTCCCGGCTGCCATCTGGTAGTCGTTAAAGGAACCACGTCAGAGGCCGAGAGGCGGTTCCGAAGAACTATGACACCAGGGTGTGCATGGTCGATTGACCGTGACACCTACTCGAAATGATGATGAGCGTTTGTTTAAGTAAAGAAAACCCTGTCCAATCCTTGAAGGGGTGATCAACCCATCGATATGAACAACTTTAAAAAAATATTTACACTCTGAGATTATACTCGGTAGAATATGTTGAATTTAAGATATTTATGTTAATTATAGATATGTACCACCTAGCGAGCTCAGTGGCACAGTGGTTAACACGCCAGCCTGCGACACGAGGGCCCCGGGTTCGATCCCCGGTCAGGTCAAGATGGAAAATGATCTTTTTTAGATTGGCCTGGGTCTTGGATGTTTATCTACATATGTATTTGTTATAAAAAGTATCGTTGAGTTAGTATCCCATAACACAAGTCTCGAACTTACTTTGGGGCTAGCTCAATCTGTGAGATTTGTTCGTATATATTTATTTACCTAACACACATATTCGTAAATAAAGCTATCTTTTGTTTTTTAAACTTTCGCGCTTTAAACACATAATTATGTATATAAACGGGACTTAGCACGAACCTTTTTATTATTTGTTTCCGTTGACGTTTCAATGGAGTTACATCCATCGTGGTCGCAATAAGACTGGAGTACTGCGGTGTCATCTTGTGGTGGTGGACGCAGTTTCACAAATAACAATTTCACTACCCACTTAAAGTTTTGTTTTTAGGCATTAGCCCCGGTACACACTACACTAACAGTGTCCGACTTTTTATTCAACTCCGGACGACGCGGTTTAATTTTGGCAATCACTGGATTCCATGCTGATGATAATTTGTATCTGTCTTCTCTGTTGAAATTTTTAAAGTTGCGACCACGATGGATGTAACTCCATTGAAACGTCAACGGAAACAAATAATAAAAATGTTCGTGCTAAGTCCCGTTTATATACATAATTAAAGCTATCTTTATCTTTATCAACTTTTCCCATGGAAACAAAGCTGAAAACTAAAAAAAACGGGTTGCACTCCAGGCCAGGAGGGCAGAAGTGAAAACTCTGCGCGGTAGTAAGACTATACTACCTCCTCTCCGCGGCGGCGGTCTCAGGTCACGTATCCGTCCTGCGAATTTTTGATGTAGGGTATAATTGGTCATGGAGATCAGACCATGTCACACCTTTTGACAAGTCCATTGTGCCCCACTACCTGCACAAAGTACGACCTCAATTCTGCATCAGCGAGTGGCGTGGCTGTCGCAACCTACTGGAGGGACAAAATCCTTATCCTTACTATCCTTACTATATCCTTACTATAATCCTTACTATATCCTTATCCTTACTATCCTTACTATAATCCTTACTATATATATAATATATATCTGTAGTCTTTAGTGGCAATGATAAAAGTAACTTATTAAACCACTTGTCTTCACTTCCCTCTCCCGACTATTCACCGTTTTACTTTAGTCCCGTAACTGAATGTGATGTTCAAAAGTGTGTACAATCTATTGGATCAAATGCAGTAGGTGCGGACGACATTAGCCGTAAGATGATTCTGCCTATTCTTGATATCCTTCTTCCTATTATCACTCTTATCCTAAATAACTCCCTAGCATCTAGCACTTTCCCATCTTTATGGAAAAGTGCATATATCACTCCTATACCCAAAAAAGCTCATCTCTCTTCATTTTCTGACTTACGTCCAATTTCTATATTACCTTTCCTTTCAAAAATCCTTGAACGCCTGGTCCAATTACAACTTGATTCTTTTCTTAGAATAAACTCTATCCTTAACCCTTTTCAATCAGGTTTTCGGGCAGGTCATAGCACTATCACGGCACTATTAAAAATCACCGATGATATCAGATATGGAATGGAAAATTCTAAAATGACGATCCTTACATTACTTGATTTCTCCAACGCTTTCAATTCAGTGGATTTTGATGTGCTTCTTGAACTCATGCGCAGATTGAACATATCTCCATCAGTTACCGACTGGTTTCATTCGTACCTTTATGATCGCCGGCAGTGTATACGTGTCAAGAATAAACTCTCTACATGGTGTCACACTTCATCTGGGGTACCACAAGGCGGCGTTTTATCTCCTTTACTATTTGCCATTTTCATTAATTCTATTTCCTCTGAACTTCGCACTTCATACCACCTATATGCAGACGATCTCCAAATTTACTGTCAAGTTGATCTCGATAACCTTGCTAATGGCATATCCGACATTAATAGCGATTTGTCACGTATATCTGATTGGAGTAGAAGTCATGGACTAGTAGTCAACCCATTAAAAACCCAGGCCATTATTGTAGGAAGTCCCTACTACATATCACGAATCGACTGGCACTCTCTTCCCTCGGTAATATTTGATGGCGTTGATATTAAATATAGTGAATGTGTAAAAAACTTGGGCATTTTGATTGATAGAACCTTGTCGTGGGCTCCTCAGGTCAGCGAAGTTAGCCGAAAAATATTTGCAGCGGCAGGATCCCTTAGGAGAATTCGTAACTTTCTTCCAATTAAAACTAAAATTGCATTAGCACATTCCTTGCTTCTTTCCATTCTGGACTACGCTGATATATGCTACCTAGACCTCACACAAGACCAATTAAATAAACTTGAGAGACTCCAAAATTTGTGTATTCGATTCATATTCGGGCTCCGTAAATATGATCATGTTTCTAATTTCCGATCCGATCTCAAGTGGCTTCCTATCAGACAACGTCGCAATTTGCATATCCTGTCATTGCTTTACTCCATTTTATTTAATCCCACTACTCCCCATTACCTTAAAGAACGCTTCTCTTTTCTGCGCGAGGCTGGTGATCCATGTACGCGTACTTCAGTTTCTTTGCGTCTTAGATTTCCCTCTCATTCAAGTTCCTGTTATGCAAATTCCTTTACTGTTCAGGCCATACGTCTCTGGAATGCTTTGCCTTTAGACATCCGAAAAGCTCAGACAATTTCTAAATTTAAAGATTTAGTGACGTCACACTATCTTTCTACTATTTAATTACTTGAACGCTCTAATTTTATTTATTTCTTTTATATTTTCATATTATAATGTATTTTCCTTTGCGCTATGTATTATGTTTCCTTATATGTAATGCTCTTTATCGATAAGTAATTATTATCTATGTATATTAGTATTATTCATTTTTTTTTTTTTTTTTATGTACACTGCGCCAACCTAGCCTTTTTTTTTCATTGTCTTCTACCCAAAGGTTGGCTGGAAGAGATTGCGCTCTGCGATAAGCCTTTGTACCTCATGTCATACCTAATTCTTTTTATTGTTATTACTTCATTCATTCATTCATTCATTCATACTATATCCTTATCCTTACTATCCTAACTATAATCCTTATCCTTATCCTTACTAATATTATGTATGCGAAAGTGAGTTTGTTTGTTACGCTTTCACGCCGTAACTACTGAACCGATCTTCATGAAATTTTGCATACAAGTTTTCTGGAGTGCGGAGAAGGACATAGGCTACCTTTTATCCCGGGAAAAAGTACTATTCCCGTGGGATCGACATTGACGCGGGCGGAGCCGCGGGCGAAAGCTAGGGTGATACCACTGTAAATAAGGTCGTTCTGAACCTTATTTATCTCGCAAAATACTTAAATTAGGAGTTTCAAATCTAAGTAATATGATTTTTGACTATTTCATCTCCAAACATTGAAGATGAAAACACGTTTTGAGAAAATTTTCTCGATAGAAATATTTATTGAAAAATGGTCTTCGTTCGCAGAGTTTTTGTTATTGTAGCTCAAATGCGACGAATGAAATAATGATTTTTAGACTAAAAGATAGGTTATTAGTAATTCATCAAAATGTAAATATGAAAATACAATTAACCGGTCTGATTTTATATAAAATAGAAATAACGAATTTGGCGCTTACGTTTTTTTCTTTGAGCGACTCGAGACTATACCTATCTCATCATTCACGGGCTAAACCGCCAAGCGCTATCCCTTGCGCGCACTTGATCAGTCCTTTGCCGAGCGAAGGTACCAAACATTTGAGGCCTCGCCTTAAATATATTTTTAAGATGTTTTGAGCCACCGACACGATAAAAAGAAGAAGGTCAAGGGAGAAAATTTTGTGAACTGGTCAAGCGTTTTTTAACCGCTCTCGATCAGGTCACGTGTCCTGATGCGAGTTTGTCATTTTTTACCCATCCCAAAAAGTGCACAACGCCGTTAAAGAAGTTTCCTCTTTAAAAATATGTTGAACGTCAAGAAAATTGATTTTTAAGCATTGGTCCAAATAAATAAATATATACGGACAGATCACACAGATTGAGCTAGCCCCAAAGTAAGTTCGAGACTTGTGTTATGGGATACTAACTCAACGATACTATATTTTATAACAAATACATATATAGATAAACATCCAAGACCAGACCAATCTGAAATAGATCATTTTCCATCTTGACCTGGCCGGGGATCGAACCCGGTCACTCCGTGTCGCAGGCTGGCGTGTTGAACGCTGCGCCACGGAGCTAGTAAAAAAAAATTAAAAAAAAAAATATATATACGGACAAATCACACAGATTGAGCTAGCCCCAAAGTAAGTTCGAGACTTGTGTTATTAAAAAATTAAAAAAATTAAAATTCATTTATTTCAGGTAACTTTTTGACCCATAAATTCAATACAAAATAATAAATTACTAAATTACAGTACACTAAATTACTGATTATGGGATACTAACTCAACGATACTATATTTTATAACAAATACATATATAGGTATACAGCCAAGACCCAGATCAATCTAAAAAAGATCATTTTTCATCTTAACCTGACCGGGGATCGAACTCGCGACCCCAGTGTCGCAGGCTGGCGTGTTAACCACTGCGCCACAGAGCTCGCCAAATGAAAAGTTGTTCACAACAAAAAACAATATGGCGGACATAAAACGTCAAGACGAAATCCTGTGAGCGTCAACATGGCACTCGTTGCATCTTTTACAAGCTTTTATTTATATTGCAATCAATGATGATTGCAATATAAATAAAAGCTTGTAAAAGATGCAACGACGACGTGAAGACCTGATGATGATAATGATATCATCATCAGGTCTTTTTAGTCTCCACTGCAGGAGCATGACCCTCTCTCTGTACTACGTATGTAACTATGTTTGTTTGGGTCAAATCATCATATCAGCCGCAAGAAGTCCACTGCTGGACGTAGGCCTCCCCAAGGATTTCCAATACGACCGGTTGCAAGCAGCCTGCATCCAGCGTCTTCCTGCGACCTTAGTCAGGTCATCCGACCATCTTGGTGGGTGTCCGACGCTGCGCTTGCCAGTACGTGGTCGCCATTCGAGAACCCTTCTGTCCTATCGGTCGTCGGTTCTGCGCGCTGTGCCCCGCCCATTGCCACTTCAAAGAGCTAATCCGCTGAGCTATGTCGGTGACCTTTGTTCTCTTACGAATCTCCTCGTTTCTGATTCGAGGATAGCTCTCTCCATAGCTCTTTGAGCGACTTTGAGCTTTCTCATGTGGCCCATGGTAAGGGTCAAATCTTGCAAGTCAATTTTGTAGCAGATATCTTTCACCGATTGAGCTGATATTTTGTATCAGGGATGTTGCAAATATTCGCATCCGCATCCGCAAATGCGGAGCTTCCGCATAGATTTGGGCATCTGCATCTGCATTCGCATCCGCAATAATACAATGCAGATTTGAGAAATGAGAAAGTTGCTAATTTCTGTGAGGTATGAAAATAGGTATATAATTTCTCGATTACCATTAAAAAAGATCTATCTAGGTGAAATGGTCAAAATTCTCCCCTAAAGGGGTAGAATGGGGGGTAAAGTTTTCACATTTCTGAACTCAGAAGTATGAAAATAGGTATATAATTTCTCGATTACCATTAAAAAAGATCTATGTAGGTGAAATGGTCAAAATTCTCCCCTAAAGGGGTAGAATGGGGGTAAAGTTTTCACATTTCTGAACTCAGAAGTATGAAAATAGGTATATAATTTCTCGATTAGAATTAAAAACGATCTATGTAGGTAAAATGATCAAAATTTTCCCCTAAGGGAGTAAAATGGGGGGTAAAGTTTGTATGGAAATTTCTCATTTCTGGAATTAGCAGTATGTAAATCAATATAACATCAACATCAAGATAACATAAAATGTACGCGAACGAAGTCGCGGACACTGCTGGTTTAAGTAATATAAACATACTAGTCTAGAATAGTAATTGCTGGACGCACATACAAGGTTACGTTACGAAATGTCCCACATTGATGCTTAAACGGTATTGACATTTATTATACTTGTTAGAACGTCATTTTAATGAGGGCTACCGGTTATAATAAATAATTATATATACGGACAAATCACACAGATTGAGCTAGGTAAGTTCGAGACTTGTGTTAAGGGATACTAACTCAACGATACTATATTTTATAACAAATACATATATAGATAAACATCCAAGACCCAGGCCAATCTGAAAAATATCATTTTCCATCTTGACCTGGCCGGGGATCGAACCCGGTCACTCTGAGTCGCAGGCTGGCGTGTTGACCGCTGCGCCACGGAGCTAGTCGAGCTAGGAGCTAGTCGTTTATATCACCTGACAAGCTGTTGAAATGAAATAAAATGAAATGATATTTTATTTGCGGTAAATGTAGTCAAGAATATGGTATTTATTATGAGTGTCTCATACATTTAGCCAATATTGGCGCAAATTAAGTGTCCTAGAAGCTATTTAATTATGTTTATGAAGTTAATTATATGTCACTCATTGTTTTACTACACTTTTATATTATACTAGTTTTATTAATGTCGATCCCTCGGGAATAGTACTTTTTCCCGGGATAAAAGGTAGCCTATGTCCTTCTTCGTACTCCAGAGAACTTGTATGCAAAATTTCATGATAATCGGTTCAGTAGTTACGGCGTGAAAGCGTAACAAACAAACAAACAAACAAATAAACAAACAAACAAACTCACTTTCGCATTTATAATATTAGTAAGGATAAGGATAGTAAGGATTTCGTCCATTTTACATTCCAAGAATTCTTTGACTGAATAAAAACACTTCTCTACCAGCCAGATTAATAATTTATTTTTGAATAATTTTGTCTTGAGTGCTTTTATTGAGCTCGGCAATTTATTATATATTTTTATTGTCATTAGATAACAATTACTGCTAAACAAATGAGTTTTGTGTCTGGGTATTACTAATCTGCCGGGAAATTTTTATTAATTTCAGTTACACAGACCCTTTTTAATTGTAATCGAAAAATTATATACCTATTTTCATACTTCTGAGTCCAGAAATGTGAAAATTCCCATACAAACTTTACCACCATTTTCCCCCCTGTAGGGGAGAATTTTATTATATTTCCTAAGTCGCCTCTCACGACATCCATGGGAAGACTTGGAGTAGTCCCATTCTACTCTGCCGGAAATCACACGGCTAAGTATAGCCAAGTATGGCTCCGGTAGTACACAGAGGGTCATGCTCCTGCAGTGGAGACTAAAAACACCTGATGATGACGATGATTTGAAAACACCTGGTGGTTTGAAAACACGTACCTACATTTCCATAATTACCGTCTTAAGGTTACAATAAAGAAATTACGAACTAACAGTAGGTATCTCTATGTGATGAATAGGAACTCGCCTTAGGTAGAATTGCAAGCACGTCGTTTAGGTTTTCAAAACACTGCGGCGAATTCTCTCATCACATATTACCCCGTAATATACGTACACATTCCAAGCTTGCGTACTTTATCAATACTACCCACTATTTAGTAGTGGGGTAAGTATGTATTCTACTCATTGAATTAGACGGTGTCAACATATCTAATGAACGCTATGGTGTCAACATAGCGGAGGTAGGTAGCCTACCTACCTCCGCTATGTTAACACCGCTCGCGACAGCAGCTCGCCTCGCTCGCTATGATAAGTTACTCCAGTGTCACTTTTCCATCTTTCCTTGCGTTTCCTGCACTACTTTACTACACAAGATTTTTTTTTCTGAATTAGTTAAGATTTCGCCGATGTTCACAAAAAATATGTCGTTAAATGCTTTTATCGATGCGTCCTTCCGTCACGGAACGCGTGGCAGACTAGTTCGCGAAAAGATATATTATTGCTTTGATCTACTTTGCGTGGTGTCAGTTTTTGAGCGCAATACTGCTTCCATAGTTTTTCTTATTCAATGATTCTACTTCATTTATATCCGATGAATAGAAATTATAATATTTGGTTCTTTAGCTTTTATTTTATTTGTTTCAGATTAAGTGATCCTGGGAAAAGGAATGCACTAAGGATTCTCAGTTCAAAATCAACAAGATGGCGCCACAAGAGCGATCTCCTTGTTGCGAGCAGGAAGACGATTCCCGCCAAAACACAAGCATAGACAAAAACCTGTCAAACATAGACTTAGCTGGAGGTTTTGTCAATAAAGGTTATATTAATGACAGCTCAGATGTTGCCAGTCCAAAAATACCTGTAAAAAGAGAGGAGAGTGGCGAAAATAAGAAAAAAGCAACTGATTTTGATGATCTTTTGCCGTATGTGGGAGAATTTGGGATATATCAGAAAATTCTGTTTCTCCTGATGATACCTTTCGCGTTTTACGTGGCGTTTGTGTATTTTGCGCAAATTTTCATGACGATTGTACCTGAACAGCATTGGTGCTGGGTGCCGGAGCTGGCGAATTTGACCGTGGAAGAAAGGTGAGTTTTTGGACCTAACTTTTTTAATATCAGTCTTATATAATATGGTTTTTTAGGGTTTTGTACCTCAAAAGGAAATAAACGGATCCCTTATAGGATCACTTTTTTGTCCGTCTGTCTGTCAAGAACCTTTTTCTCAGGAACGCGTGGAGGTATCAAGCTGAAATTCATATCAAATACTCAGGTCTACAGTCCCTTGTAGCTGTGAAAAAATCAAACTTCTAAGCCAACGCAATCAAAAGATACAGCCGTTTATGCCGCTAATTTTCGACATTTGCAAGGGAATCAAAATCTACAGGGTACTTCCCGTAAATTCAGAATATTGAAATTTGGTACGAAGCATCGTTTTATAGCACCGATAAAGGAAAAATTAAATAAAATAAATATATACGGACAAATCACACAGATTGAGCTAGCCCCAAGGTAAGTTCGAGACTTGTGTTATGGGATTCTAACTCAACGATACTATATTTTATAACAAATACATATATAGATAAACATCCAAGACCCAGGCCAATCTGAAAAAGATCATTTTCCATCTTGACCTGGCCGGGGATCGAACCCGGGCACTCCGTGTCGCAGGCTGGCGTGTTAACCACTGCGCCACGGAGCTGTCAATTACATATACATTTTTAGTTAGATCATATAGAAAAAATATTTTTGATCTTATTATAGATAACTAGCTTTCGCCCGCGGCTCCGCCCGCGTCAATGTCGATCCCTCGGGAATAGTACTTTTTCCCGGGATAAAAGGTAGCCTATGTCCTTCTCCGTACTCCAGAGAACTTGTATGCAAATTTTCATGATAATCGGTTCAGTAGTTACGGCGTACAAGCGTAACAAACAAACAAACTCACTTTCGCATTTATAATATTAGTAAGGATGGCACGGAACCCTTTGTGTGCGAGTCCGACTCGCACTTGGCAGGTTTTTTTTGTTCTTCGATAGCAAATGTCAGCACCGGTAAATTAAAAAACGTACTAAAGTAAAGTGTTGTGTTGCGTTGTATCTTCCATGCTGGTTTGGGAGAAAAGAAAAAACATGGAATATATCAGCTGCTTCTCTTCCCGCGCTGACCGTAAAAGCCAGCCGAGGGAATGGGCGAAAATCTAAGGAATCATGGTAATAGGCGATGCGACTAGCAACCCATCTCTGTTTCCAATCTATACGCCCAACAACACGCTAAACGTGGTCTTTGGTACTTACAGTCTCTACCCCGAAAGGGATAAAGACGTTAAGTATGTATATATTTTGTTGCGTTAGCTAGTAGTGTGCTTGAAAAGAGGCGACGCTGGTTTTCAGAGAAATCACGCGTGATACCACTTCTAATCGTAACATCCTCGTCTTCATCGTCACTTACCATCAGGTGAGATGGGAGACAAATGCCTAATTCAATATTTAGTAAAAAAAAAAAAAAAAATAATGTTTTGTTGTTCTGAACGTTGCCGCTAGATGGCGTTCTGCGAAAAATAAAACTCGCTATCATTGTTTTTTCAAAAGTGATATAGGTTGTCAGCATACCGTAATACGTCTACCACTAGGTACACCATCACGCCTACATACGATGAGTTTTTGACAATCTTGGCCCTTATGCTGAGATTAATTAAAGTGTAGTCTTTTCTTTCGCCAAATAAGATTTATATGCATAAAATAGGGTACAGAAAGATGTTACATTTAGATGTGTAGCTTAGCCTACTTAGCCATTTTTAGCATGCAATATTTTTATTTGATTACATTTCTATTTACAATACTAAATATAGGCTCTTAAATCAAATACAATACTTTTAGCGTCATTAATAATTACATCTTTAAATAAGTCTCAATTTAATATTATACAAAAATGTCAGAAGTACTTAATTATTATCAAAAATGTCATCAATTTTATAAAACATTTTATGGAGTAGCCACATGTTCAATTTATTTTTAAACAAATAATTGTTAAGGTTTTTAAACTCATTTGGCATTTTATTATAATATAAATAGCTTTATCCCATTTACTTGGGGTCGGTTCTCCTAATATGGCGTCGCCAGGATATTCTATCCTGGGTCTTCAGCGGCGGTATTTGGGCATCTTTCATATCCCTTTTGACAAGCCCCATCCAAGTAAGTGTGGGTCTTCCAGGGCCTCTGGGGTGCTCACTCATTTCCAGCACGTTTCTACTCATGTGCTCAGGTGGTCGCCGCAGGACATGGCCGTACCATCTGAGTCGGCTTTCGGTCAGTTTATCCTTTATAGGTCTGACTTTAAAGCTGCTACGAATGTGCACATTTTTGACGTGACCCAGCAGTGTCACGCCTCCGGACCATCTGAGCATTCGCATCTCAGCCACATGCAGTTTGTCTGTATGGGTTTTCTTTAATGGGAAACATTAAAATTCTGAGATTAAATATACTGAAGGAATTCGACGCGGTGATTCGAAGTCACGGTGGTGTAATGGTATCACACTTAGGGCGTTAACCTAAGAGACGTGGGTTCGAATCCTACCTGTGGCCGAGTTCTTTTTCATCACATATTTTCAATTTTAATAATATACTGAAGGACTTAGAATATATATTTAGTATATTTTTAATATAGTTAATGTAACGAATTAATACTAATGTACTGCTTAATTGCAGCAATTATATGCGCCGACGGGCCCCACGGACCTAGTGTCTCCACCCCAAACGGCTCAAATATGAACCCGTTACCGATACAAGCATATTTTCGCCGTTTGAGGGACTCAGCATTAATATAACCAGCATAGTGCGAGTCGAACTCGCACACGAAAGGTCCCGTACCATCCTTATCCTTACTAATATTATAAATGCGAAAGTGAGTTTGTTTGTTTGTTACGCTTTCACGCCGTACTAACTGATCATCATGAAATTTTGCATAAAAGTTTTCTGGAGTGCGGAGGAGGACATAGGCTACCTGTTATCCCGGGAAATATATATTTATTCATGTAAGAATAGTTAAGTATATATTTGTTCACATTATGCCATTAATTTTATGATTTGTAATGACAACATGAAATTTTTTATGATAAGTTCTCATTATTGTAATGGCAATAATATATGCCCATATTATTAGGATAAAATTCATTATGGTAAAAAACTTTTTGCCGAATAATATATTCTTAATGAATGAATGTTGTGCGATATGACGATAATGCCAAAAAGTCCAAAAACTGTTATGTATGCATTTTAATTTTATGCGTTCGAATATGGACCTTTCGTTTCTTTCTGACAGCTCCGTGGCGCAGTGGTTAACACCACGGAGAAGGTTAACACGCCAGCCTGCGACACGGAGTGCCCGGGTTCGATCCCCGGCCAGGTCAAGATGGAAAATGATCTTTTTCAGATTGGCCTGGGTCTTGGATGTTTATCTATATATGTATTTGTTATAAAAATATAGTATCGTTGAGTTAGTATCCCATACCACAAGTCTCGAACTTACCTTGGGGCTAGCTCAATCTGTGTGATTTGTCCGTATATATTTATTTATTTATTATTTATTTGTCCTAGCCTAACTGCCAGGAACTTCAAAAATTATACGTATAACAACGTATATGGCGACCGTGACAGTTTCTTCTTTCAATTCCAGATAGATATAGACAACCTATCCACATTATTCTAAAGAACAACTGATAGCGAGTTCTAAACTTCGCACAGCGCCATCTAGCGGCAACTTTGTAAAATAACGTTTGTTAGTCAAAAGTCGAAGATTTTTATCCAAAACTAGCTGTTGCCTGCGACTTCGTCCGCGGCGATTTCTGTTATTATAGACATATACTGTCGCGGACATTTTTCTTTTAGTTCATTTAATGGGAATAATTCTTTAATACACGTTTTTTGGGTAACTTGAACCGTTTATGCATCGCACGCGTCGGATGTCCTCAACTATAAATAATTTTCCCCCGTTTTCAAAACGTTTTTTATTGATGCTTCGCTCCTATTGGTCGCAGCGTGATGTTTTATAGCCTAAAACCTTCCTCAATAAATGGATTACCCAACACAAAAAGAATTTTCTATTTGAACCAGTAGTTCCTGAGATTAGCGCGTTTCAACAAACAAACTCTTCAGCTTTATAATATTAGTATATAGTATATCATCATTATCATCAGGTTCCCTTTAGTCTCCACTACAGGAGCACGACCCTCTCTGTACTACTAGGGCCATACTTGGCCAGAGCAGCCAGAGGACATGGCCTACACTCTCCACGCTGGCCAGACGGGTTGGAGAGATCTCTTTGATGTTTATAAGCTTTGTTTAGCTTGTATTTCCTAAGTCGCCTTCTACGACATCCACGGGAAGACTTGGAGTGGTCTTATTCTACTCTGCCGGATACCACACGGCATATAGTATATCCAAAATTGGATATATGTAGGTATTTCTTTTTGAACGTCTGTTCTGTTCTGCTCTGTTCTGTGCCCGCTCAGCCAGCGGCTAAGCTGCAAGAGCGCAGGAAGGAGGGCCACCATGGAGAGTGTGTAATTGTGCTTACAAACACATGTTTATGCGGTTATAGATAGATAGATAAAGTATTTATTTGTTCTCTGTTTCACGGAAAAGCAATACTCGACTTATGCATAGGTAGTAGTGTCTTCTGCATAGCGCCAAGAATTTTTAACAAACTGCCGTTATCTTTAAAAGAAATGCCTATCTCCAGTTTAAAAAATCAACTTAAAAAATATTAGTTAATAAATGCTATTGTAAATTAAATGAATATTTTAATGACAATAAAATTAAATTATAAATTATAAAAGCACAAATAAATAAATAAATTATAACAAATTTGACTCAATGGACAGCTGTTTAAATAATTGACTAATACAATTCTTAACTTGACATCCTAAATATGTACCATCAAATTTGTTACCACTATTTTTGCATCAAGACTAGTGTACTATTTCTCTAGTTGACGGTTGCTATAATTCTACAATATGCATGTCTGGTAGTAAGGATTGACGTAATATTTGTACGCCATGTGGCCGAACATGTTGATTTTCAACTATTTATGTAACATCTACAATAAATAAAATAAATAATAAATATATACGGACAAATCACACAGATTGATTGAGCTAGCCCCAAAGTAAGTTCGAGACTTGTGCTATAGGATACTAACTCAACGATACTATATTTTATAACAAATACATATATAGATAAACATCCAAGATCCAGGCCAATCTGAAAAAGATCATTTTCCATCTTGACCTGGCCGGGGATCGAACCCGGTCACTCCGTGTCGCAGGCTGGCGTGTTGACCGCTGCGCCACGGAGCTAGTCAACTACATGTATGTACCTACTTATATGTAATGTAAACTGTAACATGTTTCACATCACAAATAAATTATCTTATCTTATCTTCACACAAGTTACATGCAAATACATAAGAGATTTAACAATGTTATAAAATGGATGGCTAACATGTCACTTATGTGCCACAGTGACACAAAAGGGCTACAGCTCAGCCATAGTGTTAGCCAGATCGAGTAACAGCTGATTGGAAAATTATTTTTGTGTTAGATAGTCCATTTATTGAGGAAGGCTTTAGGCTATAAAACATCACGCTGCGACCAATAGGAGCGAAACGTCAATAAAAATTTTTTTTGTAAACTGGGGAAAATTACAGAAATTGCTGCGAAGTCGCGGGCAACCGCGCCCTCTCTGTGGGTGGTCGCTTGTAAGTGGGATGGGGCCACAGTATCTACGCAAGTGTCATCTCATCCCGTTTTTCCATTAGAAGAGTGTCATGTCATGAGTTCTAAACTTAATTTTTTCTCTCATCGTCCCAGCCTAACTGCCGGGAACTTCAAAAATTATACGTATTACAACGTATATTGGCGCCTAACGTTACGTCATCGAATTTAGAGAACAATCTATTTACATTATGCCAAAGAAAAAATGATAGCGAGTTTTAAAATTCGCACAGCGCCATCTAGCGGCGACTATGTAAAATATCGCTTGTTGCATCCACGGAGCAAATTCGAAGGTTGCATCAAACTTCAAGCAAAGCAATTAGCTCCGATTACTGGTGTCCGCCCGGCGGACCCGTGTGACTTGCACCCAGGATAGGCCCTTCTGGCAACGTAGCTTTCGGCCCATAAGGCAAAAGATGAGAGTTGTTGCTCTCCAAAGGCTTTTTTTTGATTCTCAGATTGGCCCTTCAGGCTTGCATGCTCGTATACGCGGCCCATCAGGCAATATGAGAGTCTGCTTTCTCTCCAAGCCTTGCGCACACAGGCAACGCCCAAAGCCGAGGTCCGTCCCTCCTGGTGGCCCTTTGGTGATGTTGTCTAAAAGGTTGAGGGCACTCGGCCCTCGCCTCAAACGCCCGGTGAAGTAGCGAAAGCTCTCTTGGAGCTAGCTACATAGTCCCTAGGTATATTCAGGCGTTGTACGGCTGAAGTGAAATGCACACTATTTAGGGCCTTCTGCCAAAATTTTTACAGATTTGCTGTGGTCAAATAACACGGTCATCGTACAGTGCGTTGCGTGTACAATATAATAACATATTGTTATGTGGTTAGGGTTCAGGATTTGGGGTAAAACACCAAACTCTTCAGAGGGAATTTATTCACTACGGAATCCCAACACTGACTGGTCTTCCAACACGTCGAATATCCAAAACGCAAAGCACTCGTAGTCCTGGTCCGTTGCTGTGGTCGTAGAAATTATCACTTATCAGTCGCACACAAATCACTCGCATTAGTATCGCTCAGTAAGAACACTCGCGGTAAACTGATTAACGATCGTTTTTTTTTTTTTTGAAAGGACTATGTAGCTAGCTCCAAGTGAGCTTTCGCTACTTCACCGGGCGTTTGAGGCGAGGGCAGAGTGCCCTCAACCTTTATAGACAACATCACCAAAGGGCCCCCAGGAGGGACAGACCTCGGCTTTGGGCGTTGCCTGTGTGCGCAAGGCTTGGAGAGACAGCAAACTCTCATATTGCCTGATGGGCCGCGTATGCGTGCATGCAAGCCTGAAGGGCCAATCTGAGAAACCATGGGTTAACGATCGCCACGTCCGCTCCCTTATATACTGACTTATGGGTCTCTAGAAAGTTCCATATACTTCCGGTCCCGACGGCTGACAACTAAAACATTCCAGAATATTCGAGTATGTGTATGAGCGGGATAGAATACATATGTGTGAGCAGGATGGAAGATGTATGAGCGCGACAGACGATGTTCGGAAAAGTTCTAGACTATTCTGTTCTGGGAGTTCAGGGCTCCCACGTTTCTGTAGTGCCTCAGGCATGTTCGCTGATTCAGCAGTTGATGACTTTTATGCAATCATGCGAAAAAAGATTCTATCTTTGGTGCGTAGGGTTAGGGGGAGCGGAAATCGAGTGCTGGAGATGATAGCGGATAGAATGGATGGGGCGGTCTTCAGGAGGTTCACGGAATTGCATTGTTTAAAGGTATTTTGTGACCCTTCTGGTGACAGATTTTGATAAATAATTTTAATCTTATCTCTCGCTGTATGGATTTTAATAGTCTGAAAATAAACGATTTTTATTTATTTATAGTAATTCCAAAAAAAAAAACAAGCAAAAAAACGCCGCGGTTATTGGAATGGTAAAATAAGCGCTAAGGCGACTCCCTTCCGATATGGAAGCCGTGCTGCTCGAAGGCGTCAAACGACTAGACAGAATGAACCTGAAATCTTATCAAGATATTTCATACATCATCATCATCAGGTCCTTTTTAGTCTCCACTGCAGGAGCACGACCCTCTCTGTACTACTAGGGCCATACTTGGCCAGAGCAGCCAGAGGACTTGGCCTACACTCTCCTCGCTGGCCAGACGGGTTGGAGAGGTCTCTTAGATGTTTATAAGCTTTGTTTAGCTTGTATTTCCTAAGTCGCCTTCTACGACATCCACGGGAAGACTTGGAGTGGTCCTATTCTACTCTGCCGGATACCACACGGCTAGTTACACGGCTATATATAATATAAAACATAGTATTTATGAGCTACTATCCCAAGACATAAGTTCACAACTTAATGAGGGGTTAGCTGAATCTGTTAGATTTGTGACCCTATATATTTAAAATAGACGATCACCAGTATTCATGGTTCCATATATTATCACATGCCAAACGATTCCAAATCTCTTGTGCCACCAATGACTAGCTCCGTATCTTTTTCAGATTGGCACTAGTAGCACAGAGAGGGTCGTGCTCCCGTAGTGGAGACTAAAAAGGACCTGATGATGATGATGATGATGATATTATAAATAAATAAATATAAATAAATAATATAATCGACCATGCACACCCTGGTGTCAGAGACTTTCCTTTAATGACTACTAGATGACAGCCGGGACCAACGGCCATATTATTAAATTAGAACCATTTTAAATACTGTTGAAGAGAGTTTATTTTAGCATTTCTTCTCTGCAGTGGTCGGTTGCGACATGCTATTTGTCTGTAGCTTTTGCACATTAATTAATAATATAAATATGACTAAATTAGATCCTTTAAAATGTGATTTGACGTGAAACAAAGCTTATAAACATCTAAGAGACCTCTCCAACCCGTCTGGCCAGCGAGGAGAGTGTAGGCCAAGTCCTCTGGCTGCTCTGGCCAAGTATGGCCCTAGTAGTACAGAGAGGGTCGTGCTCCCGTAGTGGAGACTAAAAAGGACCTGATGATGATGATGATGATGATATTATAAATAAATAAATATAAATAAATAATATAATCGACCATGCACACCCTGGTGTCAGAGACTTTCCTTTAATGACTACCAGATGACAGCCGGGACCAACGGCCATATTATTAAATTAGAACCATTTTAAATACTGTTGAAGAGAGTTTATTTTAGCATTTCTTCTCTGCAGTGGTCGGTTGCGACATGCTATTTGTCTGTAGCTTTTGCACATTAATTAATAATATAAATATGACTAAATTAGATCCTTTAAAATGTGATTTGACGTGAAAAAGTGCATGCAAAGGCCTATTTTCTGAATAATTATTTTGATTTTGATCAATTAAAACTTGCAAGATTTGATTATAGACAGACATCGAGACAGGTGTAACAAAATAAAAAAAATTTGACTGGCTCAGTGGCGCAGCGGTCAACACGCCAGCTTGCAACACGGAGTGACCGGGTTCGATCCCCGGCCAGGTCAAGATGGAAAATGATCTTTTTCAGATTGGCCTGGTCTTGGATGTGTATCTATATATGTATTTGTTATAAAATATAGTATCGTTGAGTTAGTATCCCATAACACAAGTCTTGAACTTACTTTTGGGGCTAGCTCAATCTGTGTAATTTGTCTGTATATATTTATTATTTATTGTAAAAATGTATGTTGATAAGGCGCCATGGAAATAAAACTGTTTAAAAAGTCGCATATTACACACTTAAAGGCGTGTAAACACACATACTGTGATCTCTGAAACTATTCAAACGCTTCTAATTATGTACAAGCACCGACTCTACACCTGTTCCTAAAAATAGACGGCCAATGCACCCAAATGCACTCCTAAATAGATGCACCCACACTCAAACGACACTATCTCCATCCTCAAGATACATTACTGCTTTTCTTCACCCATTACAAAAAACTATCTTAGTAAATTCAGGATTGGATGTCGATGTATTTGAATTAGGAATCGGTCGTTTTAAGCTCGTACATTGGAGTGAAGGTATTGGTATTTTATTGAACGAAATCATTCAATGATTGTAGTTAAATTTAAACTGTCGTGAATATTATTAACCTACTAGATTTAGAGTGCTAATTATAAAGATCTATTGTCGCTGAGGTGGAAATAGATCGATCGGATTTATGTTATCTCTGGCTACTAGAGCGAAGGGAAGGACATTCGCGTTAAGATCGCACTAACCGTTATCTATACTAATATTATAAAGCTGAAGAGTTTGTTTGTTTGTTTAAACGCGCTAATCTCAGGAACTACTGGTTTAAATTGGAAAATTCTTTTTGTGTTGGATAGTCCATTTATTGAGGAAGGCTTTAGGCTATAAAACATCACGCTGCGACCAATACGAGCGAAGCATCAATAAAAAATGTTTTGAAAACGGGGGAAAATTATTCACCTATACTATGAAAAAACCTAATTAATCATAATAACAGAAATTGCCGCGGACAAAGTCGCGGGCAACAGCTAGTACCATATATATAGTATAATACATTTTGACAGCTCCGTGGCGCAGTGGTTAACACGCCAGCCTGCGACACGGAGTGCCCGGGTTCGATCCTCGGCCAGGTCAAGATGGAAAATGATCTTTTTTAGATTGGCCTGGGTCTTGGATGTGTATCTATATATGTATTTGTTATAAAATATAGTATCGTTGAGTTAGTATCCCATAACACAAGTCTCGAACTTACCTTGGCTTCAATGCCAGCCTGCCCCCCCTAGCTGCTAATTGCTTTTACCCCATTCCATTAATTCCATTCCCAGATCGAACAAATTCCTATCCTTTCCTAGTTTGAAGATACTTTCGATAGTAGCTTTTTCATAGAAACTGCGCTCGCTGACCGATTCATTCCTATACAATACCACGAACGAATACCACTGGTATTACTTTGAATTTAAATTATTTTTATTCCCAACGGATACCACTGTTTAAACCAATACCAAAACAAGTTCAAAGGTACAGTCAGTAAAAATGCTTTGTATGTGATTACAACATTTTTATCTGCAAAAATATGTGCAAGATATTTATAAACAATTTTAGTTAGCACACGACTAGTTCAATTATACATATATTTATATTAATATTAATCATACAATTTTCAAAAATATAAAATTGGAACAATTTGCTTACTATCTGATAATAATATAATATGACATAAAATTAACTTTTTTATATTAAAATCACTCGTTCATCACCTTTATAGTAATGACTCAATGTTTTTTTTTTCAGAAATATAGAATACTAGCTTTTGCCTGCGGCTCCGCCCGCGTCAATGTCGATCCCTCGGGAATAGTAGTAGTACTTTTTCCCGGGATAAAAGGTAGCCTATGTCCTTCTCCGCACTCCAGAGAACTTGTATGCAAAATTTCATGATGATCGGTTCAGTAGTTACGGCGTGAAAGCGTAACAAACAAACAAACAAACAAACAAACAATCAAACAAACAAACAAACTCACTTTCGCATTTGTCGGGAGAGGGTCAGACATCAAGAATAAAAGAATGCCAGGACAATGTACAATCGTATAATTCGCTCAAAATATACAGCAATTGGATAATTAAAATAATCAGCTGTAATTCACAAAAAAAAAGGCAATTATAACTATGACACAGTTAAAACTGCCAGAATAATGTTAACAAGTATTTAGTGACGGAAAAGTTCGACGACTCAACGTTGCGGCCCCTTTTTATAGGCAAGTGGTGGGGTTGGTGATGACGTATCGGTGCACGTGCCGGTAGCGCGCTTGGTCGCTGCCTCGCTGCGCCGTCACGGCCATTCTGACAATCGCTCGTCCTCGAGCGTACAGATATCTATCAAAGACAATGAAACTGTAATTCAACATGAGGCATGAATATCACACAAAAAAAAAGATTCAAAGGCAGTATGATCTTCATAATGCTGGTCTAAGTCGTCATCTACGCAGGTAAATGAGACTCTACAGCTCATAACACATGCTGGACTAGACCGTTACCCATTAGAGCAAGTAAGGTCTCTACAGCTCATCAACGCTGGTCTAGATCGTCATTCACTAAAGCAAATGAGACCCCTACAGCTAATCCTTACTGGATTCACACACACACAGTCTCTCAAACAAGTGGATATTTAAGCCTCTCTATTCAATTGGATTTTCAGAACATATTGACATTGTTTCTTCAGAGTCTATAGAAAATGTTTCTTAAGAATCTATAGACAAGGTTCGTGAGCTGATGGAATGTGTTTCTGTTGGATTACACGAATTATTAGTTAAAGCATTGGAACAGGAGGGCTTATCCAATTCTGGCAGAGATATACTGCTATGTCGATTAACTGGCGAACTAACATTATTATGCGCCGTCACGGGCCATTCATCCTCATCAGTTTCGTCACAATAATTTTCAGATATTTCAAGAAACCCTTTTTGCCCACCAGGCACTTCTCTTAAATTCTCATGGGCAAACTTAAAAATTCTATTTGAACCATTGATATGTTTTAATTCATAACGGTCATTTTCTAAAACACTTACTACTTTATACGGCACCTTAAATTTTTTGTCAAGTTTAGTCTGATGTCTTTCTTCACATTTGACAAAGACAAAGTCTCCTACCGAAAATCTCTTTACTTTAGCTTTACCCTTATTAAACCGAATAGTATCATCTTTAGCTACCTGTTGGATATTAGCTGATGCAGATGAACGAGCCGTTTCAACATCAAGTCTTTCTATTTCGGATGAATTAGGAGATATTCTTGCTAGATTCAATGAATTTCCACGAATGCCAAACATTAATTCTAAAGGAGAAAAACCAGTTACTCGAGAGCGCGTACTATTAAGAGCTAACTGAATTTCTCCTATTTGATCCTGCCATATACTGCTGGAATTACATTCTATCACAGTAAAGATATTTTTTAAAGTTCGCATGACCCTTTCAACCTGACCATTGGCTCTACAAGAGCCCGTAGAGATTAAATGAAGTTCTATGTTATTTTCTTTGCAAAAGTCCTTAAATTCTCCACAGTCATAACGACGTCCTCTATCAGCAATAATTCTTTTTGGGGCACCAAATAGACTAACTGCATTTTTTATTGCTTTTACAGCATGTAAAGAACTTAAGGTAGGAGCATATTCGAGGAGAACAAATTTTGTAAAACCATCTATCAATACGGAACAATATTCTTTTCTTTCACTTTTTCCACTTAATTTTCCAGTAAGATCCATATGGACAGTATGCCAAGGTACTGGAGTTTGAGGAATCGAATGCAACTGTACTTGTTGAGCCCCAGAAAGGCCCTTTGAAGTTTTACAAACTACACAGCTATTAATAAACTTTTTGACAAATTTTGCCATATTAGGGAACCAATATAATTCATAGAGTTTTATTTTCATATTCATTTTCATTATATTCATTTTCATTTTCATTTTCAACACCTAAATGCTTAAGCTCGTTATGAACGTGACTAATAAGGGAACAAACAAGAGAACGAGGTATAATTGGTAACCAAGAAGATGTTCCCCTGCGTTCAATTTTCCTATATAGAACCCCTTGTCTTAAGTCATAAGTATGGGATACTTCATCAGGTAATTGATCATTACGTAACTTAAAAATGATATCAGAAAGTTCGGAATCACGCTCCTGTTCGACAATCAGCCAACCTTTATCTAACTCTAGAAAATTTACACTTCGTGGTTCGGCACCAGAGGCATTACGGGATAGAAAATCTGCATGACCCATCTTTCGGCCTTCTTTATATGTTATCTCAAAATCGTAAGCTTGAAGTATAGCCCACCAGCGGTGAACTCTAGGAGTTAAGTCTCGTTTTGAATGAGATGATTTCAAAGAATTACAGTCCGTAAAAACTGTGAACTTGCGACCGAATAAATAGTGTCTGAAGTGTTCCACTGCTCTAACAACGGCTAAAGTCTCTAATTCGTAAGAGTGATAGCGACTTTCTGCATCAGCTGTCTTACGACTAAAGTATGCTACTACATGGGGATTGTCATTGTATTTTTGAATAAGAACTGCTCCATACCCTTCGGAACTTGCATCAGTATGCAGTTCAATGGGCAAAAGGGGATTGAACACTTCTAAAACAGGTTCTGAGGTAAGTATTTTAATAAGATTTGATGAATTAAGTTATGTTCTGATGTCCATTTGATCGTCCCCTTTCCTTTAGTTAAGGGATATAAGGGTCGAATCACATGGGAAAAATTAGGAATGAACTGCCTAAAGTATGTTGCTAAACCAATAAGTTGCCGCACTTGTGTAACTGTTTTTGGAGTTGGAACGTTAATTAGTGCCTGTATTTTCTTTGGATTCGGTCTTATCTCACCAGCTGAAATTACGTAACCAAGGTACTCAGTTTTTAATTTTAAAAAGGAACATTTTTTGAAGTTATACGAAAAACCTGCATCTGAAAGAGTTTGTAGTAATTTATCTAACCGGTCTAGTCCCTCATCTATAGTTATTGATGCAGAAAGTACATCATCCATATATACGAGGATTCTATCATCATTTAAGGGTTTTAAAGCATTATTGATTGCTCGTTGAAATGTTTGCGGAGCATTCCTTAATCCAAAGGGCATAGACAAATACTCAAATTGACCTTTTGTAGTTACAAAGGCAGTTCTATGAATAGAATCCTTATGTACTGGTAGTTGGTGAAAACCTGAAGCCATATCAATGCTAGAGAAGTAGTAAGCACCGTGTAATTTATCTATTTGATCACTAATTAACGGTAAAGGGTAATTATCGAAAACAGTATTATGATTTAGCTCTCTATAATCAACGCACATTCGACTGGTTCCATCTTTTTTTGCAACTAAAATTATGGGGCTTGCAAAGGGAGACACACTTTCCTGAATTATATTGGCTTTAAGTAATTGATCTATCTTTTCATTTACTATATTGGTTTCCTCTGGAGATAATCTATACGGACGTCTTTGCACCGTTTTATGTGGATCAATCAACTCAATTTTTAACTCTCCAGTCTTAATTCTGGTTGTGGGTAGGTCTTCTATAAAATGAGTACTATGTTTTTGTAAAATATTGTAAAGTTTTTCTCGATACACCCCTGTTAAGTCGGTATCAATCGAGTCAATGTCCAAAGAAACTAATTTAGAACAACTATTCGATTCTTTGCATTGTTTAAATATTAGGGCTTCTTTACTTATTTCTACCAGAATACCAGTTTCAAGAAGGTCCCGTCCTAATAATGCATCGTGACGGAGGCAATCATCCGAGATAACATGAAAAATAACTTTAATTAAAATATTTTGAATTATTATTTCAGTAGAGATCTGTTCCGTACTATTGACACTACTTTTGCCAATACCAGTCATATTAATGGGGTCATACGATCTTTTTCCTTCAATTAAATGAGAGATACTACTCTTAATAAGACTACACTCTGAGCCTGAATCAAAAATAAAAGGAATTTTCATACCACTACAGTCCATTATGCCGCGACCAGTCTGCACACACACGTTCACCTCCTTGCTCCCGGAGGCTGGTTCTTCTTTCTTCGTACTCGTCTTCTTGGGGCAGCTCGGAGCAATGTGGCCTGGATCGCCGCAAACATAGCAAGTTGTCGAAGATTTCTGGTAGTGCCGTTTATCTGCAGAGTTAGTGGTAGAATTAGTAGTTTTGTTGCGACAGTCTAATGCACGATGTCCCATTTTACCACAGATGTTGCAGTTTCCTCGGAAACCAGTTGATGTTCGAGGGCGTTTCAGATCAAGATCACTAGGATCGCAAGATTCATTTTTTCTTTTTAAATTAATACCCCGCAGTACACGAAATAGCTGATTTTTATCATGGATATTAGTAGAATTAAGTTCCCGGCGAATAAACATATCGCACTGGGAAAGAACAGAGATAGCAAAACCAGTTATTACTTTATCTGGTAAATTTGCATCTGGAATTTTTTCGATTAATTGCCATAGACGTAAACAGGCCTGAGCTGGAGGTTCCCCTTGATTAATTTGAAATTTTAAAATTTGATCAAAATAATCCTGCATGAGCATTGGGCGAGAGAACTGTGCCATCAAGCGGTCTTTAATGGCCGGCCATTCAAATTGGTCATGAGGAATCTTAGTCAAGAGCGTAGCGGCTCTGCCTTTAAGGCAGTTAGACAATGCTATAATTAGATCAACGCCTTTCAATTTCTTGGTTAAAATTATAACGTCGGCCAACCGGCACCAATCCTCGATATCTGAATTGCTATCATCAGGATCGAATGGTACCAATAGGGTGTTGGATGAAGATGGTAGGCTTTCGGCTAATTTTGAAAAAAATAGCCTCCATGCCGTTGGTAAAGAATGACATCTGTTCTAACAGAGGTTTAAGACCAGTTTGTTCTGAACTGGGGCGGGAATCAGATCCCAATTCTGATGTCGGGAGAGGGTCAGACATCAAGAATAAAAGAATGCCAGGACAATGTACAATCGTATAATTCGCTCAAAATATACAGCAATTGGATAATTAAAATAATCAGCTGTAATTCACAAAAAAAAGGCAATTATAACTATGACACAGTTAAAACTGCCAGAATAATGTTAACAAGTATTTAGTGACGGAAAAGTTCGACGACTCAACGTTGCGGCCCCTTTTTATAGGCAAGTGGTGGGGTTGGTGATGACGTATCGGTGCACGTGCCGGTAGCGCGCTTGGTCGCTGCCTCGCTGCGCCGTCACATTTATAATATTATGTAGCTTTCGCCCGCGGCTCCGCCCGCGTCAATGTCGATCCCTCGGGAAAAGTACTTTTTCCCGGAATGAAAGATAGCCTATGTCCTTCTCCGTACTCTAGAGAACTTGTATGCAAAATTTCATGATGATCGGTTTAGTAGTTACGGCGTGAAAGCGTAACAAACAAATAAACAAACAAACAAACTCACTTTCGCATTTATAATATTAGTAAGTATATAGTAAGGATGAATAATTAACTAATAGTAATAATCTAACAATTGTAAGAAATCATAGAAAATCAACGTATTTTTAATAAAATCAGTCGTTCGACACCTACATTGTAATAAATCAATCTTTTGTTTTTAAATGAATTCGGAAAGCAATATTAAGTTACTTTGTGGTTTTAGCATTATATTTGAATGACATAAAAATATTACAAAATAAATTTAATTCGATGACTGAGCTGACTGTACCAAATTCAAATTTTGGTATTCGTAGGGACATAAAATTAAAAAAAAATTAAGAGTGGTATCCGTTTGGAATAGAATAGAATTAAAAATTCAATGCAATACCAGTGGTATTTGTTCGTGGTATTGGATAGGAATAAATCCGCTGACCCGCCTGCCAAGCGTGGTGAGCATGGTAATATCCTTCCATGGAACAAACAATGCCTGGGAGCCCTTGTCCAGCAGTACACTTCTTACGGTTATAATGACGAATGCATGTATTACAATATTTTGAAGTCCAATTCATCATTCAGGATTGGGCTACAATAAATAATACATATAAATGAATATATACGGACAAATCACACAGATTGAGCTAGCCCCAAAGTAAGTTCGAGACTTGTGTTATGAGATACTAACTCAACGATACTATATTTTATAACAAATACATATAAAGATACACATCCAAGACCCAGGCTAATTTGAAAAAGATCATTTTCCATCTTGACCTGGCCGGGGATCGAACCCGGTCACTCCGTGTCGCAGGCTGGCGTGTTGACCGCTGCGCCACGGAGCTAGTACAAGGTACAAAATATTTATCTTCAAATAAACATTTTGTTCAGAAAATCTATTTTCTTATGCCAAAAAAATTCACTAAAATATGTGGTTCAAAATACTTGAATGTCAGTTAATGGCACTTTATATATTGTAATATACACAAATATTTTGTAATGAGATAAATGATTTTAGTAACAAATTTATGTTTATTGAATAAATAGAGGTATGGGGCATGTAACATAAGTATTTTATGTTAAGGCGCTGTATCCCTTAACCGTTTGTAGCGGACATGGCGAGATATTTTATATACTCGTGTCATACATGTCATCAGTCTCAGTTCAAACCCGTGTCTGCCATTTCCGTATTAATTTTCACTTTTAATATAATATTTCAATAATTATAAACAAATGTTGTATCTTTTTAAGGTATCCATCTTGCTCATTTAGTTATATTTTTTATAGACGTATAAAAGTTGGTAGTTGTCGCTGAAAAAATCTAGTTATTCGCCACGAAACTTTTTCTGGATATAGTTTTTTTGCGATTTTATTTAGCTAGGTTTTAAATATTTTTTTGAAAATATTTTGATGTACCCATTTATTTTGATCTTTGAACTGTACTTTATATTTTTTTCATGCTAGTATTCCATGAAAAATAAGACTAACTGCGCGACGAAACAATAGTCGTTTTACGGTATTCTTCTGATGCACAGCGCCTTAATAGTAATTTTGCCACATTGTTTGGAAGAAGAAAAAGAACGGAATCTACTGAAGAAACTGAACTACTGTATTTGTAGGCTTCCATAGCCGAATGGCGAAAACGGAACCCCTACAAATTTGACATGTCTGTTTGCCAGTTCGTATGTCACAGTCATTTTATTCCTAAACTATTAGGACTATGCAGTTGGCCACCAACGTATTCTATGAAAAGATTTACGATTTCTTCACAAAAAAAGTTTAAGGGGACCATACATGGAGCTTGATACAGTCAGCTGTTTTTGTGAGATATACCATATTATCAAAAACCGCAGATAGAACTTTGTCATTTGTATGGTTCAAAGAACAAAGTTGTATCTGCGGTTTTTGAATCCGATTTATAATTATATATTAAATAAAAAATATTATATATAATTTTTTTTCCGCCGAAAGATTATTGTGGTCTCTTGGCTAGGTGTAGGTAATTCTTTAATTAATATCAAATTTAGTTAATTACTAGCTGTTGCTCGCGACTTCGTCCGCGACAATTTCTGTTATTATGATTAATTAGCATAGATGAATAATTTTACCCCGTTTTCAAAACATTTTTTATTGATGCCTCGCTCCTGTTGGTCGCAGCGTGATGTTTTATAGCCTAAAGCCTTCCTCAATTAAAGGACTACCCAACACAAAAAGAATTTTCCAATTTGAACTAGTAGTTCCTGAGATTAGCGCGTTCAAACAAACAAACAAACTCTTCAGCTTTATAATATTAGTACAGATAGATATATCCCTAATCTATGCTTGCTACTACGGAGCCCTTTATGGGCGAGTCCGCCTCTTTTTTTGCTATGATTTATTGATAAATAATAATATGACATTAGTTTCAAAGATATGTCGAATAGCATAAGGATTTATCTTTATTTCCACGGGATTTCCTCATCAGAGAATATATACTCTTCAGATGAGGAACTTTCAAATACGACCGTATTTTTAATATTAGACAGAAAAATATGTAGTTATTCATTTAAAATATATACCAAGTATAACATTTCCCTCTTTTTTGAAGTCGTTAAAACTGTCTTAACTTCTTGGTTTTTATTTAACATTGTTCTGTTGTTGTTTCTTTTTTCTAAGTTGAAACTACTAGTAGTTAAAACTAGAGTTCTATAATTTTTTTATTTATTTTAATCATTAAGGATTTTTTATAGATAATTTTTTAATTTTAGTGAAATATTTATTATATTTAAATATTGATAAATTAATTTATAGCTGACTTGATTTTGAATGAATTAATGAATGAATCATTACTCAATCTAAGAGAGAAAACATTAATGTAAGTAACTTTCTAAATGAATATTCTTAAATTTGTTTTGTTTCCCGATTTTACATATATTTTTTAATTTCATAAAGCTGTCATATATGAACCGATTAGAAAAAAACATCAGAACGTATTTGAAAGGGATTGCTATTCAATGGTTTATATTTAAATTTTATCAAAATCGGTTTAGTACTTTGGTTGAAGTCATTTTTCATTTGCTAGATAATGTTTTTAAAATAAATTTAAATTAGGTTGATCGAGTAATAATTTGTTTTTATTTATTAACAAATTGGTTTATGGGTATACCAGATTGTTAATAAATTGAATTTACCCAATATTTCTTCTAACTATGAATGGGAACTGTAAACAATCGATTTTTACAGCTACAGCGTCATTTAAACCTAAAAATAAACTATAACTATAACCTCTCAATGTATTGAAATAACATAAAAGTTATCTTAATAGTTTGAAAGTTAACTAAATCAAACTTCATAATTAGTTCGATAGACCAGCGTACGCGCAACTCCCGAAATGGAGCAAGGCGGGCGGACGACGGCGCGCGCCCTTTACGGCTGCGAAAACCGCTCAATTTATATCGATCGCAGCCCTAATTGATCAATATATCGGCTCCCCAACATTGACAGTTGACTATCGAATAGAAATGTATAAGATTTTTCAAAAAAAGAATGAGAGAATCGGCGTCTAGCGCGGTTCGCGGGGGCCGGCGCGCTCGCCATGTATGGCGCGCGCTCCATGCGTACGCGGCCTCTATATTAAGATTCGGCGGGCACCACCAGCCGCACTCGCAGTCTCGCTGCCGTAGAGTCAACTTCCAGTGCGTCCCGAATTCACACAAACCGCCAAAATGTGTGACGATGATGTTGCTGCGCTCGTAGTCGACAATGGCTCCGGCATGTGCAAGGCCGGTTTCGCCGGCGACGACGCGCCCCGTGCCGTCTTCCCATCCATCGTGGGTCGCCCTCGCCACCAGGGTGTCATGGTCGGTATGGGTCAGAAGGACTCCTACGTAGGCGATGAGGCCCAGAGCAAGAGAGGTATCCTGACCCTTAAGTACCCCATCGAGCACGGTATCATCACCAACTGGGATGACATGGAGAAGATCTGGCACCACACCTTCTACAACGAGCTGCGTGTCGCCCCTGAGGAGCACCCCGTCCTGCTGACTGAGGCTCCCCTGAACCCCAAGGCCAACAGGGAGAAGATGACCCAGATCATGTTTGAGACCTTCAACTCCCCGGCCATGTACGTCGCCATCCAGGCCGTGCTTTCCCTGTACGCCTCTGGTCGTACCACCGGTATCGTGCTTGACTCTGGTGATGGTGTCTCCCACACCGTCCCCATCTACGAAGGTTACGCTCTGCCCCACGCCATCCTCCGTCTGGACTTGGCTGGCCGTGACTTGACCGACTACCTCATGAAGATCCTCACCGAGAGGGGTTACTCTTTCACCACTACCGCTGAGAGGGAAATCGTTCGTGACATCAAGGAGAAGCTGTGCTATGTTGCCCTGGACTTCGAGCAGGAAATGGCCACCGCTGCCGCCTCCACCTCCCTGGAGAAGTCGTACGAACTTCCCGACGGTCAGGTGATCACCATCGGTAACGAGAGATTCCGTTGCCCTGAAGCCCTCTTCCAGCCTTCCTTCCTGGGTATGGAATCTTGCGGCATCCACGAGACCGTGTACAACTCCATCATGAAGTGCGACGTTGACATCCGTAAGGACCTGTACGCCAACACTGTCATGTCCGGTGGTACCACCATGTACCCCGGTATCGCCGACAGGATGCAGAAGGAAATCACCGCCCTCGCTCCCTCCACCATCAAGATCAAGATCATCGCTCCCCCCGAAAGGAAGTACTCCGTATGGATCGGTGGATCCATCCTGGCTTCCCTGTCCACCTTCCAGCAGATGTGGATCTCCAAGGAAGAGTACGACGAGTCCGGCCCTGGCATCGTCCACCGCAAGTGCTTCTAAGCGTGCTGTTGATTGCGCAGCTGTTGCGGCTGCTGCGTGATAGTGCTGTGTTGTGGAGTCTCATTCTGAGTGCGTGACGCATTTTGTACGTTGTACGTAGTGATACTGACAGAACTGAACATCTAAATATAACGCCATCTATTGTAAAGTAATTTATTTGTAAAATTTATATAAATTTAATTTCTTTTTTATTTTTATTATATACACGGGATCGTTATGGATCTCAACGCCAATGTAATTAATAAATACGTTTAATTTATTTATTTTAATTACATCATTTCTTTTTATACTTACGACGACTTTCGTTTTGATAAGTCTCCTGAATCCTGTTCCTGACCTACCTCTAGCATGAACAACTATCGAAATAGAATAGTTAACGTAAATTCTTACTATTCGAAAACGAAAACTATTCTGTTTCTAATTTTGTAGCTAGCACGAACACCTCCGAATCGACTATCGTAAACTCGATTCGAAAGTTACGGGACAGTAAAATAAAGGTGTTTGTTTACTGGTTAAAACCAGGGATCTTACGAATATCATATTTTCGACATTCGCGAATGCGAATGCTAATGCAAATGCGAATATTGGTCATGCGAATGTGCGAATGCGAATGCGAATATTCCGGTAAATCATTATAATAACAAATAATACAAAAGATAAGTACGTAATCACAATATCCTAACTTCCTAATTCTAATCCTATCAAACTAATATTATAAATGCGAAAGTGTGTTTGTTTGTTACTCTTTAATTTACGTGTCTTATACGACTCGATATTCCAAAAAATGTTCATATAGACAGCATCTGTAGCCGTGGGCTTAATATAGATTACGCACACATTGAGCGTAATGTTATAGTAAATGACGTAGAGGCGTAGGTGGCGGCGCGGCGATCGTAGCGCACCACAGCTGACGGTCGGGTCGGCAATTCGGCACTCGGGTTAATTCTGTGACTCGGGCGTAGTCGCAGGTATTCGTATCGCGCCGCGCCGCAAAGCTGGCTGCTAGCATACATACATACATAGTATCACGTCTTTTCCCCTTGAATGGTAGACAGAGCCTAGATCAATAAGACCTTATGGCCACATTTAGCATGTTGGGGGGCGTGTAGATAGAAAACGGAATTATAATAGTGATGGGTTGCTAGCCACATTGCCTATTGACATAATTCTGCACATTTTAGCCCAATCCCTCGATCCGCTTTTACGATCTGCACGGGAAGAGAAGCATAAATAAATAATATAAATATAAATATATACGGACAAATCACACAGATTGAGCTAGCCCCAAAGTAAGTTCGAGACTTGTGTTATGGGATACTAACTCAACAATACTATATTTTATAACAAATACATATATAGATACACATCCAAGACCCAGGCCAATCTGAAAAAGATCATTTTCCATCTTGACTTGGCCGGGGATCGAACCCGGTCACTCCGTGTTGCAGGCAGGCGTTTTGACCGCTGCGCCACGGAGCTAGTCAAAGCAGCTGGCACATTCTACTTTTTTTTCCCAGACCAGCTTCGAAGACATAGATTAAAAAAAAATTACGTGTCGCTGCTGGTTACTCACGCGTTGTACGCCGACTCGAAGCGCAATGGTCGATGGTAGCCGGTTGGTCACAATAATTTTAAAAATAAATCACTGATAACTTCACTGTCTTAAGGTCAATTTCGCTTCGTCGCAAAATGTCTCTTTCGCAAAATGTCCCTTTCGCAAAATGTCCCCTAGTGTCAAAATGTACCTTTCGCAAAATGACCCTTTCTCAAAATGTCCCTTTCGCAAAACGTCCCTTTCGCAAAATGTCATTATTTTTATAAAATTACAGAAAATGTTCTGTAAAATTGAAAAGTTATGAATAACTATATGGAATGTCATTGGCTGTAAAAATACCTAATGAAATTATCGCATAAATGCAGTCATAATAGCGGACGCCGATGCACTATAGCTTAGGATGTAACCGAGAAATACGCTCAGATGGTGATGAAGATGGAGTATAGTCATAGTAGTTTGTATTTGGACTTATTTTTACTTTTTATTAACACGAAAACCGGTAATTGTTTATAATTATTGAACACTAACTTTCGCCCGCGGCTCCACCCGCCCATTTTTTCCGTGATGAAACGTCGACGTCTTCTTTTCCGTTTAACAGCCTCCGTGGTCCAGTGGTTAAGGCGTTTGCCTGTTGACCCGGGGGTCGTGGGTTCGATTCCCACCGGAAGCATACTTTGTTTAGTTGTTTCCAGTTTGGTTAGGACATTGCAGGCTTGAATCACCTGATTGTCTGATAATAAAGATGATTCCGTGCTTCGGAAGGCACGTTATGCCGGTGGTCCCGGCTGCCATCTGGTAGTCGATATAGGAACCACGTCAGAGGCCAAGAGGCGGTTCCGAAGAACTCTGACACCAGGGTGTGCATGGTCGATTGACTGTGACACCTACTCGAAATGATGATGATGATGATTTCCGTAACCCAGCAAATGTTTTTGCAAAATTTATTTAATTGTCAACTATAATTTTTATTAAACGAAATACAAATAAGCAACTCGGTAACCTAATGTACCGTATAAGCAACATTAGATGCGACTTTACGTTAGCTAGGGCACTTTATAAGTCTTAAACTTAGTTGACGAATTTAAACCACTGTTACAGAGAGATTTAACAAGAGAAAAAATGACATAGTGTCATCGCTATAAGCTAATCGGACGAACTGAACCTTCACCAATGTAACTCTGGTCATCATCATCGTTTCGAGTAGGTGTCACGGTCAATCGACCATGCACACTCTGGTGTCAGAGTTCTTCGGGACCGCCTCTCGGCCTCTGACGTGGTTCCTTAAACGACTACCAGATGGCAGCCGGGACCAACGGCTTAACGTGCCTTCCGAAGTTCCGAAGCACGGAATCATCTTTATTATCAGACAATCAGGTGATTCAAGCCTGTAATGTCCTAACCAAACTGGAAACAACTCAACAAAGTATGCTTCCGGTGGGAATCGAACCCACGACCCCCGGGTCAACAGGCAAACGCCTTAACCACTGGACCACGGAGGCTGTTATTTCGTCTTTTAGATCGGCGTATTTACTAATTTTGTCAGAAATTGTTTGGAGATTGTGAGTATTCGGTATTGCTACGTCTATTATTAAAGCGGTTCGGTTAATTTTATCTACCACAGTGATGTCTGGCCTATTAGTATGTGGTTCTGTCAGACAGAATAACCCGGTCAAAGCACATCTTAAAATTATTATTTTCCACTTCTTCTTCTTCTTTTCGAGTCGTAATGTCGTAATTATAGTAATTTCGCCCAATATGTGGCCACGGCCACTGCCATTTTCCACTACTGAATCGGGTGTGTAATTGTAATATGGAGTAATATAGTATTTGTAATACCGGTAAAATTCATTACCGGTACCTCTATGAAACGACAGTACCGGTAATTGGATTGGTACCGGTACATTTGGTAACGGTAAAAATTAAGTACCGGTACCTCAATAAAACGACGGTACCGGTAATTGAATTGGCATCAATAAGTTTAATAACGTTAATAACAGAAGTACCTGTACTAAATACCGGTAAACAGTACCGGTACTCGTATCGGGAATTATCATTTTGTTAATGTGTGTCGTTGCCGTGTTGTGCATGTGCGGATCGAGGCGGGGGCCGACAATGGGGCGGCACTTTTACACTCGAGCGAGTCCCATGCGGCGGACGGCAACAATGCGTAGGAACCGGATAAATTAACGTAATTTTTAACTATATTATTACCGTCTATCTAGATCTAGATGATATAATCTAGATGATTACCGTTAAAATTTAACAGAATAGAAGTACCGGTACTTACCGGTACTTATAATGTGAATTTGGTACCGGTAACAAGTAGCGGCAAATTACCGTTAACTGTTAACAATATTATTACCGTTAAATACTAGATTACCGGTACCCCATATTACCGTTAAAATTTTTACAGAACAGTAATACCGGTACTTACCGGTACTTATAATGGGAATTTGGTACCGGTAACAAGCTCTGCTTATGAGTGAGGTTTTGGTGAATGATATTTACAACCTGATCATGGCGATGTTTATATTCGGTTTGGATTATTGCTTTGCATGCGCCTGTTATGTGTTGAATATTTTTTTTGTTTTATTTTTTTTTATTTTAAAATAATATAAATAAATATATACGGACAAATCACACAGATTGAGCTAGCTCCAAGGTAAGTTCGAGACTTGTGTTATGGGATACTAACTCAACGATACTATATTTTATAACAAATACATATATAGATACACATCCAAGACCCAGGCCAATCTGAAAAAGATCATTTTCCATCTTGACCTGGCCGGGGATCGAACCCGGGCACTCCGTGTCGCAGGCTGGCGTGTTGGTTGACCGCTGCGCCACGGAGCTAGTCAAAATTGTCTCTGTTGAAGCGCGGCATCGTCTGCAAATATCGGCTGAAGACACTATTTTCATTATGGGTTTTTATAATTCTGCGTTTCTACATATTCAAAGATTCAAGATGCAAAGATTTATTCAGGAAATAGGCCCTTTCAGGCACTTTTTCACGTCAATACACATTTTAAATAATACTTATTATATTATATTCAAATTATTAATTAGTGTTCAAAAGCTACAAACTACTAGCGTTTCGGAACCGACCACTGCAGAGCAGAAGACGCCGAAAGAAACTCTTCTTTACAGTATTGGACGCCAACTTGCCTGAACGGCTTTGTCTGATATTTTATATTTTTATCTTTCCTTTTTTTTTCTGATGTCATGTTATATACAATTTCAATTTACATATTTTTGTGGAACACGTTATGTTAGCGATCGAGCGTGCAACAACAACAGATATGATAAAAGTCTCAAAGATAGATAGAAGTCTTAAAGAGGCCGAGCAGACCTGTCCTTTTTGCATATTATGGTTATGTAGAGTCTGTACTCAGATATGGAATTATAATATCGGGAAATAGTGCGAATTTAAAAAAAAACATTCTTAAGTCAAAAGAAATGTTTAAGAGCAATTGCAGGAGTTCCGCCTTATATATCTTGTAAAACTCTTTTTCTCAAATTTTACATTTTACCCCTTCCATGTATATACATACTAGCTTTCGCCCGCGGCTCCGCCCGCGTCAATGTCGATCCCTCGGGAATAGTACTTTTCCCGGGATAAAAGGTAGCCTATGACCTTCTCCGTACTCCAGAGAACTTGTATGCAAAATTTCATGATGATCGGTTCAGTAGTTACGGCGTGAAAGCGTAACAAACAAACAAACAAATTCACTTTCGCATTTATAATATTAGTAAGGATTAGAAATAGCAAAATTTGTAAAACTGAATCCGAAATTATTCCTAAAAGCGAGTGACTTAACCCCCCGAAATACTAGGCATAGTGATAGATTGGTATTTAATTACATTCCACTGTTACTAAAAAAATTGTTACGGAATGTGTATAAAAATATATAATAAGATACCAGATGATATAAAATGTTTACATTTACCATGTTTTAAAAATAAATTATATAAAATGTTATTGACCAAATCCTACTACATTATACCCTACTATATTTTGTAACGTTGAGTTAGTATCCCATAACACAAGTCTCGAACTTACTTTGGGGCTAGCTCAATCTGTGTGATTTGTCCGTATATATTTACTACAGTGTAAAAGAATTCCTTGAAGATAAACTATAATTTCATACTAATTAATTTTAAATTTTGTATATTGTGTTTTTGCATGCCAAGTTTGGTTAAATATGTGAACTAATTTATTATGTACTAGCTTTCGCCCGCGGCTCCGCCCGTCTCAATGTCGATCCCTCGGGAATAGTACTTTTTTCCGGGATAAAAGGTAGCCTATGTCCTTCTCCGTATTCCAGAGAACTTGTATGCAAAATTTCATGATGATCAGTTCAGTAGTTACGGCGTGAAAGCAAACAAACAAAACAAACAAACAAACTCACTTTCGCATTTATAATATTAGTAAGGATAACATCTTCATGTAACTACCATATTTTATGCAAAATAAATGATTCTGATTCTGATTCAACCTGATCTTGAATAGCGATCATAAACTCTTCGGTTTCGGGAAACAGTTCGCCATGCTTAAGCCATTCGTTCGATGCTTCCATATCGACGTTACTTTGGCATAAGTCCAGACGATGTCTCCCGTGAAGTGTTTTTTTCGTCCATTCGTCTATTTTTTCTTGTCTGTCAGTCAGTTTTTCATTACTTTGTGGCCTTCTGTCATGTAAGTTTAGTGGGGTGTATTTATTATCGTTTTGAACTATTGAGCTTTGCAATTTTGTAAATTCAGTTTTACTATGGAAATATGTTCGCAAAGAATGTATTTGTTTATATAAATAAACTAGCTGACCCGGCAAACGTTGTTTTGCCATATAAATAATTAGATGTTGGCCGATTCTCATAGATACCGGATAAGCACAAAAAATTTCATCAAAATCGGTCAAGCCGTTTCGGAGGAGTATGGCAACGAAAACTGTGACACGAGAATTTTATATATTAGAACAAGATAAATAAATATAAATATATAAGGACAAATCACACAGATTGAGCTAGCCCCAAAGTAAGTTCGAGACTTGTGTTATGGGATACTAACTCAACGATACTATATTTTATAATAAATACATATATAGATACACATCCAAGACCCAGGCCAATCTAAAAAGGTCATTTTCCACCTTGACCTGGCCGGGAATCGAACCCGGGCACTCCGTGTCGCAGGCAGGCGTGTTGACCGCTGCGCCACGGAGCTAGTCTAATGTGTAATGTAATATATGTGATGATATATGTTTATCTATAATCCCTCTACCTCCGTCGAGTGAAAGTGTCATTCGTTGAAAACATGCCCTTGGATGATGTTTTCTGTGTTTGGTCATGGTTGTATTTATAGTTCGTTGCAAATTTTTTAATTCACTCTTCGTCCAGGATATGACTCCAAATGAGTACGTTAAAATTGGTATGGCAAAGGTATTTATTATCGTATTGACAGCTCCGTGGCGCAGTGGTTAAAGCTGTGCGTGCACTGGACCGGAATCGAAGCGGACGGAGCGGACGGATTTGTTGCTTTGTATGGATTTGTATGGCGCTGCGTGCACTGCATCGGCATTTCCGTGCCGGAGACCGGAATTTCTGCCGGTGACGTCACCGGCATCGGCAGTCGTCAGTGTTGCCGTTCATAAGAAGATCTACCCCTTATGGTAGAACTTTTTATATTGGAATATTATTATAAATAACGGAGAATGGTAGAAACCTCATTTCGTAGGAATTCGATTTAGATCATCCATAACTTTTAAATTCATTAGCTAGTCATTCATTGTAGTCTTCCTCAATTACATATGTCGTGAATGAGTAAGACGAAAATACAGAGTGATGAAAATACTGACATTAAAAACAAAGATATAAATCAATGAACATTGGCTGCACGCACGAAAAATGTCACGTTCCAGACCAGCAACAGCAGCAGCAGCAGGAGTAGTAGTATCTATCACGCATCTATCTCTCCCCGTTATCACGTAAAATTATTGGCCGTAAACTGACTTTAGAGTCAACCAATTTTCAGAGTTCCGTAGTAAATAGTGAACCCTTACAGTTTCGCCATGTCTGTCCGTCCGTCCGTCTGTCCGTCCGTGGTTTTACTCATAGACTATAAGTACTAAAAAGCTGTAATTTGGTACGGATATGTATATTAATCATGCCGAAAAAGTAGTAAAATAAAATATAAGGTTCAAGAATATAGTGAAGTTCAAAAAAATTTTTCTTCAATTCCCAAAGAATCTATCTTCATCTTTTAATAAATCAGCATATAATGTATGAAACTCTCCATAGAGGAGTCTTTTAGAGTTCATATTATGCACCCATATCTTTCTCACTCCAGCCAGAGTAATGATTACCCAGTAAGGTATAGACATCGTGATGATCTAGATCTTAGAATATATTTTTTTTGTGTTTTGGTAAAGACAGACTTAAATATGACACAGACATAATAATGGGACAGGGCAGGTTGGTACAGGTTTAGGTGGTATCTTCTCTATCTCTATTATTATAAACAAAAGTCACCGCCGGTAAATGAAGCAAAGCGTTATGCTATATGTTAGTAACCACTTTATAGGATAGCGCTGTGTGGAGGGTTATACTCCGACCCCAAAAACACGTAAATTAAAAAATTACAATATTGTAACTTTTGCTGCAAAAATGTAACATTTCAGGAAACGAAACGTAATTTATGACTCAAGGGCCCTGGCAACACTGTAAAAATGCCGGTCCGGAATCCGAATGCAGTGAACGCACCCCACCGGCATTTTGAAAATCCGGCCGCTCCGGCCGCTCCGTCCGCTCCGATTCCGGTCCAGTGCACGCACAGCTTAACACGCGAGCCTGCGACACGGAGTGCCCGGGTTCGATCCCCGGCCAGGTCAAGATGGAAAATGATCTTTTTCAGATTGGCCTGGGTCTTGGATCTTAATCTATATATGTATTTGTTATAAAATATAGCATCGTTGAGTTAGTATCTCATAACACAAGTCTCGAACTTACCTTGGGGCTAGCTCAATCTGTGTGATTTGTCCGTATATATTTATTTATATAACTTTGTTTCGTGCATTTAATTGGGTATTTCTATTATTATTCATATTTCTTTTTGGCTATTATGAATTTATAAATAGTTTACGTTATATGTAAATATTTATTTTTATAAAGTACATATATTATTGATATCTTAAACTGCACCGCTGTATCTTCATTTTGACCAAGTTGGTTGCATATAAAATAAATAAATATATACGGACAAATTACACAGATTGAGCTAGCCCCAAGGTAAGTTCGAGACTTGTGTTATGGGATACTAACTCAACATCATCATCATTTCGAGTAGGTGTCACGGTCAATCGACCATGCACACCCTGGTGTCAGAGTTCTTCGGAACCGCCTCTCGGCCTCTGACGTGGTTCCTGTAACTAACTCAACGATACTATATCTTATAACAAATACATATACACCGTGTATCTTTGCACTCTTGCCATATTCACAGAACTAATAGTACGAAGCATTACCTATTATTTTCGATAAATAAGTGAATCCCCTAAATAAAGCACACCAAGTTATCAGTAAAATTGTATTTACGGTACACATGGGAGTAAACCAGTTTTTTAGAGCGCATTCAACAGGCGCAATAGGAATAAACCGAATGGGCGTGGCTGAGCGTGCCAATTAATAATTTTGATTTCAGATTTTCCTTCCTACTTTACGGGCTTAGGACCGACAAAAATGCCTAATTATTATTATTATCTTTCATTTTTCATTGCTTTGAAGATTTGAAAAGTTAAAGAAACTGTTGATATTTTTATTATGAATAAATTAGTAATTTTTGGCGTAGTTAAAAAGCTGAAATCATTTTATTTACAATTGATTGAGGCATTTTTAAAGTTTATTTACAAAATCTACTTACAAATTTACGTTTTGCGTAGCAAGTGTTCAAAATGTCCACCATTCTCATGACGGCACAGTCTAGCACGGCGCAGCGAATTTCGCTTGAGTTTTCGCAACACATAAGCGTCTTGTTTCACCGTTTCGAATGCCAAAATAATCCTCTCACGTAACACTTCTACACTGTCTATCTCCTCTTCGTACACCAAACGTTTTACATCACTCCATAAATAAAAGTCCAACGGGGTTAGGTCCGGGGACCGAGCTGGCCATGCTACTGGGCCTCCACGCCCAATCCACTGTTCACCAAATGTAACGTTTAAGTAGTCACGAACTTGGCGTCCATAATGCGGAGGAGCACCATCATGTTGGTAATACAGATTTTGGTGTAAGTTGAGGGGTATGTCATCAAGCATTTCTTCTATGACGTGTTGCAGCAACTCCAAATACGTTAAACTGGTGAGATAGCCGTCGATGAAGTAAGGGCCGAGCAAATACCCGTCAATTATGCCAGCCCACACGTTCAGACTAAAACGATGTTGAAACGAGTGTCGTTTAGTTTTTCTGGGGTTCTGATCACGATGAGTCCACCAGTGCTCGTTATGGATATTAAAAATTCCAACTCTCGTAAATAATGATTCGTCAGTCCACAAGATGTTGACATTTTGATGCCTCAGCAGCCAGCGACAAAATTCAATCCGTGCAGCGTTATCCTGAGGGAGCAAATCTTATTGCGTACAAGCGAACCATTGCCACTAATTCGTTATTGGAATACGTGTCAGTCATTTTTACGTGACACTCACTACTTTTCGCGAGACGACAAGAAGCGACACGCACGTCCGTTACGGTCAGCGGTTACGATTACAACTGGGGCGGGGGTAGTTTCCCGGCAGCGCGTACGCGGCGCGACTTTGTACTTTGTTCTTGCCGACGCCGACGGAATAGTGATGAGCAAGTGTTACGATAATTAGTGGTGTGCATTACAGATTGTCGATAAAATAAATTACAAAAAATTAAAACGCAAAATTTTAGGTCATGATTTTTTTAACGATTTGTGTTCAGAATCAGTAATAGAGTTACCTCAGTAAATATGGCAAGGATGCAAAGATACACGGTATAGATAAACATCCAAGACCCAGGCCAATCTGAAAAAGATCATTTTCCATCTTGACCTGGCCGGGGATCGAACCTGGGCACTCCTAGTCTCAGGCTAGAGTGTTAACCACTGCGCCCTGGAGCTGTCTATTGCGATAAGTCCGCCTATGTACCCATTATTTGTTTATTTTAAGTGTTTGATTTCTTCTTTTTCATTGTGTGATTTGTTTTAATGGTGCAATAAAGTGTATATTATTATTATAAAAATATTAATATGAAAATATTAATACTCTTATTTTTCTTACATAATCGCCTAATTAATAGTTTTGCGCAGTCGAGACGTTTTTTGTTCGCGCGGTACCCGCATAAGTGATTTAATTTAAAAGTATAATAACACATACTTGGGTAATTAATGTATATTTTAAAATACATACAAGACTACCAGGAATCCGCTAATCGGTTTCAATAACAATAATTAAATCATTAATCGGAACAATTATCATTAGCGAATTCTTAGGCAACAACTGAATGAATTATTACAATCATTAAAAACATTAACATTGAAAGATGTTTATTGTAATTAAAAATGACAACACGGAACAAATGTTTTTATTTTTTATAAGTAATATATTATTTATTTATTTACTAAATAAATATAATAAAAACTGGAGAACACAAACCACAGACAGACAAAAATGGAAAAAAGAGAAAGAGGCCTTTGCCCAGCATTGGGACATTAACGGCTCGTAATAATAATAATAATAAAATAACAAAAAAAAAAAAACCGCTGTCAAATTGAATCTTGTTCTTCATTTTCAATTTTATTATTTAAATTTTTTTGATACGTAACCTTTTTTATTATAGGTAATAAACAGTGAACAGACACAATTATACATAAAAATATCATATTTACCCTCCAAAATGTCAGATATCTTAATATTTTTACAAAATCGAAAACTGCAAATACAATTAATCTGTCATGACATGATTGTCATACATTTGACATAAGAAATCACACAGAAATTGTAAAATGATTACAAGATCCCAAAAACATCGAGCGGAACAAGTCGCACGCCCTCCACCTCCACCCGCGTCGTCGTCCAGCTCCTCGCCAACATCGCCGGCACGCTTGGGGCCTGCGAGGCAACCTGCCCCGCGCCCGGCTCCCGCTACCGGTGGTGTAGTGCGTCGCATGCGATGGACTCAACAAAATAATGAGAACTGCATGCGCGCCTATTATGAGGCTACAGAGGGGGAAACCAACATGACGGCGTATCGTGACCGGATGCTGACTTTGTTTCAGATCCTTGAACCGGCCATCACCGTTTCTGCACAGCGACTGTCGGATCAAGTGCGGGTCATCCAACGTTGCAAACGTTTGGATGATTCCGTACTTGATCGGCTACGATTGGAGGCGCTACCTGCTCGCACGGCTGCCACCATGACACGAGACCCGCCGACGACATTGGTGGGTCCAGTTATTCGGACGCCAGAGGCTTATGTCCTTAGTGTTGATGATGGGAGCGGTGTGACCATAGACGTAAGTACCCAGGTTCATGAGCAATTGAGGAGGGCTTTGGAGGAAGCGATTGGTCAATATAGATCCACACCCGAGTCTAGGCCGCGATTACCTCGTCTGCCTACGAATAGACGTAATTTAGCATTAATGGGAGCCCTAAATGATTTGCTAGCCCCGTACTTTGAGATTAGCGAAGGTCTGGTCGATACGCATTCAATTATGTACTGTGGGGCCATAGCGGCGTGTCGTGTTGCTCGTGTCAAGTTTCCGGACTCTGATCGTGCACCACGACCCGCTGGTGATGCCCCCGCGTGGCAAGTACGGATTGAACGGCGTATTGACACGTTTAGGACTCTCATTGCAAAGCTCATCTGCTTCAGGGGGGGCAACAATCGCCCCCGAGTCATGCGTTTTGTGAATCAGGCCTTCGCGGGTACTGGTATAAGGCCCCGCGATTACATGGCCTCAGTCACGGAACGTATTGACTTCCTGAAGCAGAAAGTCTATGCGTGGGCGGGGCGTATTCGTCGCTACAGAGTGCGTGTGGATCGATTCCGGCAAAATCGTCTCTTTCAAAGCGACCAAAGGAAGGTGTATAGAAAGTGGGAGGGAACTGACCAGCGTGTGATCGACGGGCAACTACCAGATTCTACAGCTATGATAAATTTCTGGCGTAGTATTTGGTCAGTGCCAGTCGTGCACACCGAGGGTGGTTGGATGAGTGTAATTGAGCGCGAGTGTGTAGCCATCGAATCCATGGAGGCTGTAACTATCAGCCCCGATGACATAAGCTGTGCGATTCGTACGGCACAGAACTGGAAAAGTCCTGGGCCGGATGGATTGCACAACTTTTGGATAAAGTGGATTCGAAGCTCACACGAGCGCTTAGCGACACAATTTCAACAAGCCCTCGATCTTGGTTCCCTTCCAGCTTTCCTAACTACAGGTCACACCTTCCTGCTCTACAAGTCCGGTAGTACCACAGATCCTAAAAACTTCAGACCCATAACATGCTTACCAACATTGTACAAGCTACTTACATCCATTTTGAGAGCAAAGATCAATACGCACATCGATGCGAACAAGATTATGGCTCCCTCTCAAAATGGATGTAGGATTGGGTCCCGTGGTACTAAAGAGCTTCTCCTCATAGACATGACCATTTGCAAGCAAGTCCAACGGAAAAAGGCAGCCCTCTCTACTGCATGGATTGACTATAAAAAGGCCTATGATTCGGTGCCTCATTCATGGTTGGAGAGGATCTTAGAGTTGTACAAAGTTAATACAACTTTAAGATCTTTTCTCAGCATGTGTATGAGACAGTGGACCACAGTCCTTCGTCAATCAGGTGGTGGAGATGGTCCCTTGGATCCGATGGACTTTATAAGGATAGAGCGAGGCATTTTCCATGGTGACAGTTTGAGTCCTTTGTGGTTTTGCCTAGCTTTGAATCCTCTCAGTACCCTGCTGAGCGATTCAGGGCTGGGCTGCCGCCTTCAAAGAGACGGGGAGATAATTTCCCATCTGTTATACATGGATGACTTGAAATTGTTTGCACCGAAACGCCCTGACCTGGTGAAGTTACTAAAAATCACAGAGGATTTCAGTAATTCCACCAGGATGGAGTTCGGTGTAGATAAGTGTGCGGTTATGCATGTTCAACGGGGGAAAGTTGTAAATTCAACAAATTTGCAACTTTCTGAGATAATGTCTCTCAGGTCTCTTTCGGAGTCAGAAACCTACAAGTATCTTGGTATGTCACAGTCTCTGAGTGTTGAGGATGGGGACATCAAGCAGGCGGTAAAGGAGCGTTTTTTTTTGTCGTCTGACAAAAGTGCTTAAAAGCCTTTTGTCAGGGGGCAATAAGGTGCGCGCATTCAACGCTTGGGTGATGCCCCTCCTCACATACTCCTTTAGCATACTAAGATGGACACAAACTGAGTTTGACGCTCTGGATAGGAGAGTCCGTCAACAGCTCACAATGCATCGCATGCTTCACCCACGCTCATCCATTATGAGACTGTACATCCCACGTAAGTGTGGAGGTCGTGGTTTTTTGAACGCCAAGACTTCATAACCGTGAGGTGTGCAGTCTTAGGGATTACTTCCTTAACAATGAGTGTGGGTTGGCACCGCGACATTGTATGAATGAATGAATGAACAATTCTTTATTGCACCAAATAAACACAAAATGGGAAAAACAAATCTCACAATTGGTACAAAGGCGGACTTATCGCTAAGCGATCTCTTCCAGTCAACCTTAGGGTAGATGGAAACTAAACATCATAGGCGTAGGTGCAGCAAAACAACATATTATAAAATAAAAATACACTATACCAATAAGATAATAAATATATGTATATACATTTACACAAATAAAATACATTAAATAAGTTGTAGTTGTAGATAGGAGTCTCACGCCGCTCTCCTTGGAAAACGAGAACTGGCGTAGACCATCCGTGCTGAGCACCGAAGACCGCAAGAACATATGGAAGAGTAAGGAGCTTCACGGGCGGTTCTACCGGGCCTTAACAAGGCCTGATGTAGATCTGCTCGCGTCGGTAAACTGGCTACGGTTCGGCGACCTCTTCGGGGAAACCGAGGGTTTTGTTTGTGCAATTGCAGACGAAGTCATGATGACGAACAATTACCGGAGATATATCCTGAAGGACGGTACGGTCGACATATGTCGGGCATGCCGCCGTCCCGGTGAGTCACTCAGGCATATTATTTCCGGTTGTTCTCATCTGGCCAACGGTGAGTACTTGCACAGACATAACCTTGTAGCCAGAATTATCCATCAGCAACTCGCTCTTCGATATGGTCTTGTGGAATCCGAGGTACCGTACTATAAGTACACGCCGGCGCCAGTTCTCGAAAATGGTCATGCCACGCTCTACTGGGATCGATCTGTTATTACGGACAGGACTATTGTTGCCAATAAGCCTGATATCGTGTTGACAGATCGAACGACGCGCCAGGCAATGCTCATCGATATCACCATCCCGCATGACGAGAACCTCGTGAAAGCCGAGAAGGACAAGCTCAGCAAGTACCTTGACTTGGCCCACGAGGTGACTGCTATGTGGGATGTGGATTCGACGATCATTGTCCCGATAGTTGTATCTGCAAACGGCCTTATAGCAAAGAGGCTCGACCAACACCTCAAGAGACTCTCGCTGGATGGCTGGATCAAGGGCCAGATACAGAAGGCAGCACTTCTGGACACGTCACGCATAGTCAGGAGGTTTCTTTCTCTGCAGCCTTAACCGCCGGTAGCTTGAGCCTTGCCCCGCTGCTGGCGGCGAGCTAGGTTTAGGTTTTATAATGTTTTTATGTTTTGTATTATATTTTTATATTTTACTTTTTATACAAATATTATAAAACCTAGGCTTAAGATTAATTTTGAATAAAGAGAATAATAATAATATATAATTATTTTATTTATTTATTTTAGCCTTTTTGCTACATAATAACTACAATATAAACACTTCATTGTTTCACTACATAGCTTGTCTTTCGACATAGGCCTCCTCCAGCAACTTCCATTCCTCTCTATTTCTTGCTAACCTTCTCCACATCGGTCCTGCTACTTCCCTAATATATAAATATAAATAAATAAATATATACGGACAAATCACACAGATTGAGATAGCCCCAAAGTAAGTTCGAAACTTGTGTTATGGGATACTAACTCAACGATACCATATTTTATAACAAATACATATATAGATACACATCCAAGACCCAGGCCAATCTGAAAAAGATCATTTTCCATCTTGACCTGGCCGGGGATCGAACCCGGTCACTCCGTGTCGCAGGCTGGCGTGTTGACCGCTGCGCCACGGAGCTAGTCAATCATCCTCCCATCTTTTAAACTGTCTGCCTTTCTTCCTGTGTCCGTTTTTTGGGTACCAGTTGGTTATTTTTTTAGTCCACTTTTCAGTTCTCTCTCTCATCAGAGTAAGTCTCTCAATAAGTAATATATATATGGACAAATCACACAGATTAAGCTAGCCTTAAAGTAAGTTCGAGACTTGTGTTATTGTTTATACCTCTTTTGTATTATTTGTATCATCATCATCATCATCAGGTATTTTTAGTCTCCACTGCAGGAGCATGACCAGAGTGTCCGATAGAACAGAGAGCTGTTCTATCGGAGCCATACTTGCCCAGAGTTGTCTTCTAGAATCAAATATTAAAATAATTCTATGTGTTCACATTAGTCATTAATAGATGGCTCTAGTAGTAAATTAGAACGCGCTATGAAAGTTTTTATTAATATTTAAGAATCTTATGTAACCCTAGGTAAACAACATAATGATGATGATGGTGATGATGATGTTGTCTATAAAGGTTGAGGGCACTATGACCTCGCCTCAAACGCCTGGTGAAGTAGCGAAAGCTCACTTGGAGCCAGCTACATAGTCAATTATTATAGTTAGTTACCTACCGTCAAGTGTAATGATAGTTACTCCAGTGTCACTTTTCCGTCTTTCCTTGCGTTTCTACCACTTTACTACACGAGAAGTATTGTTTTCTTAATTCGTTACGATTACGCCGATGTTCACAAAAAATATATCGTTAAATGCTTTTATCGACGCGGAGTCACGGATCGTAACGGAGCGCGCGGCGGACTATGTCGCGAAAAAATCTACTTTTTAAGCCCCACCCGCTTTGAGATACTTTGCGAGGTGTCAGTTTTTGAGCGCAATCCTGCTTCCATAGTTTTTTTTCTAATTCAATGCCTACAGCAGTCATACAATTCATAATAGGCTAGTTTCCTGGGTCAAAATAATAACATTACAATTAGTCCGTCAGTTAGATAATCAAAAAATATTGGACACGTAATTTCTTTTGTCAATTAAACAACAAATGGAAAAGATAAAGCGCGTCAAAGTTCATGAGTGGGCTTGTGACGTCAAAGTTTGCTAAAAAGTGTAGTAAACTATGACGTCACACGGAAATTCAAAGGGCTATATGTTTATAATTTTTATTAAATCGATAAAAGAATAAATAAATAAATATATAGGGACAAATCACACAGATTGAGCTAGCCCCAACGTAAGTTCGAGACTTGTGTTATGGGATACTAACTCAACGATACTATATTTTATAATAAATACATATATAGATAAACATCCAAGACCCACGCCAATCTGAAAAAGATCATTTTCCATCTTGACCTGGCCGGGGATCATACCCGGGCACTCCGTGTCGCAGGCTGGCGTGTTAACCACTGCGCCACGGAGTTGTCAATAAAAAGAAAAAATACAATCGGAAAAAGAAAAAATACGTATCCAATATTTTTTTGATTATCTAACGGACTAATTATATGTTTTTAGGAAACTAGCCTATTCGTTGAAATCGGTAAACGCACGGTGACCAAACGTGCGTAGTTCCTACTGATGCCATACCTGCAACTACCGGACAGGGGGTTTAGGATAGTGATGTGCCGTTCCCAAATTCCCATTCCCAGGGAACGTTCCCCGTTCCCGTTTTTTTTTTTTTTTTTTTTATATCCGACGGCAAACGAGCAGACGAGCCACCTGATGGAAAGTGGTCACCGTCGCCCATGGACATCTGCAACACCAGAGGAGCTGCTGATGCGTTGCCGACTCTTAAGATACCTGTAAACACGCCTTTTGAAGGACCTCAAGTCATAGCACACAGGGAAAACCTCGGGAGGGAGTCCATTCCACAATCTTGCTGTACGAGGAAAAAAACCACGTGACGCTCTGACATTTTTGGAGACCCAAGTGTCAAGGATGTGGGGATGGACTTTACTCCTGTGGCGAGCGGTGCGGTGGTAGAAAGGTGACGGTGGCACCAATTCAAAAAGTTCTTCAGAACACTCCCCATAGTATAGACGGTAAAATACACACAGAGAGCCAACGTCTCTCCGTAGACCAAGGGTGTCTAAATCGTCTGTGAGTGTGGGATCGTCGATAATACGAATTGCCCGGCGTTGGATGGAATCAAGAGGAAGGAGTTGGTATTGAGGTGCACCAGACCAGATATGAGAGCAGTACTCCATGTGGGGCCGGACTTGAGCTTTATATAACAAAAGTCTATGACCCGGAGTAAAGTACTGCCTCGCTCTATTGAGCACCCCAAGTTTTTTAGAAGCCATTTTGGCTTTACCTTCCAGATGATTCCGGAATTGGACCTCCTTCGTAATATCGACGCCAAGGATCCCAATACTCTTAGAAATGGTAAGAGAGGTGTCCCGGAACTTCGGTGCTATGTTAAATCCGGAAACATTCCCGTTTACGGGAATGTTTCCGGAAACATTCCCAATTTCGGGGGAACGTTCCCATCTAAATTAGGAAAATCTTGTATACTTACTAAATAAAAACTTTTGAGATTTGGTCTCATTCCCAGCAACAAGGGAACGTTCCCAGCAACAAGGGAGCGTTCCCCGGGAATTTGGGAACATTCCCTGGGAACGTTCCCGTTTATTTCGAAAATTTTGTCGATTATTGAAAATATTTATACTGGGTGGCGCAAAAGTAAAGACCCTATTTGGTTCAGCTATAACATTTTTTCTAAATTAGAAAACTAGATTTAGGTTTTTTTAAATGTATATTTGTGCCATTGTATTTCGTACCATTAGGATTTAAAGATGATGTCTTTTAAATGGTGACCTCCAGAGTTGATACACATTTGAGCCCTATTTATGACATTTTGCATAACTTGCCGTAACACTTCCTGCGATATGTTCGTTATTTCTTGACGAATGTTTTCTTTTAGAGCTGCGAGAGTCTGTGGCTTGTTCACATACACCCGAGATTTCAAAAAACCCCAAAGAAAGAAGTCTGGACTGGTCAGATCGGGTGATCTTGCAGGCCAAGGCAAATCGCCAAAACGAGAGATAACTCGGCCTGGAAAAGCGTCCCTCACACAATTATTCCACGTTCTTGGGGAGTAAAACGGTCCATGTTTATTTTCAGTGTATTTTACATTTGTTCACTACACAATTTTCAAAAACAGAATGACAGAAAATGTCATATAAAAAAAATAAAAGTATTTTCTTTAGTGCCAGTACTTTTGCGCCACCCAGTATATTACATATACCAAGTAATGCATATACATCAGTTCAATATATTTGCATTGACAAAAAAGTTGTATGACAAATAAAATTACAACTTTCCCTGACATTTCCATTTATTGGGAACGTTCCCGGGAACGATTTTGGAAATCTGGGGAATGTAGGAACGTTCCTGGGAACGGCACATCACTAGTTGAGGATGACATCCCTGACCATTGTTGATGGTTTATGTATGACCCCAGACTGGTTTATGTATAACTAGCTTTCGCCCGCGGCTCCGCCCGCGTCAATGTCGATCCCTCGGGAATAGTACTTTTTCCCGGGATAAAAGGTAGCCTTTGTCCTTCTCCGTACTCCAGAGAACTTGTATGCAAAATTTCATGATGATCGGTTCAGTAGTTACGGCGTGAAAGCGTTACAAACAAACAAACAAACAAACTCACTTTCGCATTTATGATATTAGTAAGGATTAGTAAGGATTATGTGTATTATCGGTGGATGTCCGACGCTGCGCTTGCCGATACATGGTCTCCATTCAAGAACCCGAACCGAACCTGCTCACAAAATTTCATGAGAATCGGTTGAGAAATGCGATCTGTGGGCGAGAACAGACAGACAGACCGACGGACAAAAGAATTTTGGGCCAGTGGAAACTGAGACGTTTCGCTTCTGACCTGACTAAGGTCGCAGGAAGACGCTCGATGCAGGCCGCTTCCAACCGGTCGTATTGGAAATCCTTGGGGGAGGCCTATGTCCAGCAGTGGACTTCTTGCGGCTGAGATGGTGATGATGTGTATTATATAACTATAACACTTCTGGCCTCGCCGACTATGCCGGACGTCCGATGTAGAAGGCTGCCGGAACAGAGCGTTTAGATCAGTCTGATTATATATTTTGCAGTAATATAAGTTTATGACGTCATAAAACCATATATAAGGCCATAAACCCTGGGCATAATAAAACCACTTTCTTGGCGTACGTTTACTTTTTTTTTAATTACTTTTTTTAAGGCGGTACTGCTCGAAATTGTGAAAATTGAAGTGTTTTTTAATCACTAGTACTATAACGCCAATTAGACCACCCAGAATTTAGGATCCGGAATTCAGTCAACGGATAGTCAACGGACAGTTTAATCGCATTCAGGACGGTCGATCCGTTGTCAGGACAGAATGGCTTCCGACGTCCTTATCGGAAGCATAGGTGAAACCATCCGAAATTTAGGATCGCCGCATGAGAGGGACGCCGCTATACGTTAGAAACGATACGAGAATATCTCCAATCGCATCGCACGTATAGCGGCGTCCCTCTCGCGCATTCAGGATGGCCAACGGATGGCTCTCTCAGGACGCGCAGTCTCCGTTCAGGACACGTTCCGGACGGTGTAATCAGGAGCTCCGACGACTTAATTTCTTGTCCTTATCGGATGCTGAATTCCGGATCCTAGATTCAGGATGGTATAATAGGCGCTTATGCGCTGAATTAATTAAATACATCAAAAATATTTGTATAATTTAGGTCGATTCTTGAACAAGATCGCCCCCTTGTTTGGAATTTAAAACAGATACATATAAAATTTAAAAACGGTATATTCATCATCATCATCATCATTTCGTGTAGGTGTCACGGTCAATCGACCATGCACCTGGTGTCAGTTCTTTACAACCGACTCACGGCCTCTGACGTGGTTCCTTTAGCGACTACCAGATGGCAGCCGGGACCACCGGCTTAACGTGCCTTCCGAAGCACGGAATCATCTTTATTATCAGACAATCAGGTGATTCATGCCTGCAGTGTCCTACCCAAACTGGAAACAACTAAATAAAGTATGCTTCCGGTGGGAATCGAACCCACGACCCCCGGGTCAACAGGCAAACGCCTTAACCACTGGACCACGGAGGCTGTCGAGGAGATGTGACATGTTTTGATATCCATGACCACACTGACACTGCGCTCTCCCATAAAACATACATGATTTATTGCTGTTTTTATAGATGATGGTGCCGAACCCTTCATGCGCGAGTCCGACTCGCACTTGGCCGGTTTGTATTATACTATTCATTCTACCAAATCATAGCATGCCATTACCACTACAATAGCAAAAAGCCTTATAGAAACAAAAAACTCCTAGAATTATGTTATTAAATACTAGCTGTTGCCCGCGGCTCCGCCCGCGTTAGTGTCGATCCCTCGAGAACAGTAGAATTTCCCGGACGCCGCCGCCGTTAGTCCATCCCTCAGGAACAGTCGAATTTCCCGGAATAAAAGGTACCCTATGTCCTTCCCCGGGTTTCAAACTTCCCCCATATCAAATTTCATCCAAATTGGTTCAATGGTTGAAGCGTGAAAAGAAGACAGACAGACAGATAGAGTTACTTTCGCATTTATAATAGTAGTATGGATTAGTATGGATAGATATAATGCTGTCGTATAATGATGATGAATTGACTTTAGATTTTAATTTTCCTATGTCACTTATTATTTAAGTGCTATATATTTGCAGAAAAACTTATGCCTCGAGTTCATTCATATGACGATAACTTTTTTTTAATGAACCGATTTTGATGAAACAAACTTTAAATATTTTGCCGAATTAAAACAAAGCAATTGGTGAAAGTTTGAAGTAAATCGGTTCAGTATTTTCGGAGATAATCGTGATCATACATACAGACAGACAGACAGACAGATAGACAGACAGACAGACAGACAAGAAATTCGATATATTTTTTTTTTTGCTTTCTATTATTCTTTTTAAGTGTCCCTCTATCCATTTCAGTCAAAAATTCTAAATGTACAGACAAAATATTTTTAATGTTTTATTATATGTATATATAGATAGATGTGTTACACAGAACGAAATCCGGACACGATGGCCTTCGTGGCTCAGTGGTTAGTAGGCCAGACTGTTACTGGGTGCCGGGTTCGATTCCCGATGCGGGCAAATACTTGTACTTAATTTTTACAGGTACTTGACTGCGGTTTTGGGCATACCCAAGGAGGAAGTGTCAGGCAGGTGACCGGCTGTAAAGTCTATGCATATAACATTATCATTCATATTAAAAAAAAAACTTCTATCAAATAACTGAATCGAATTAGATGAAATTCAAATGAAAATTGAAAGCATATCCCGTCAAACAAAAAAGAATTTTCTAAATCGATTTTGCAATAATAATAAATTCTTTATTTCACACCATGATGGATCATGGTGTGAAATAAAGAATTTATTATTAATAAGTATTTTGTTTTTTACTAATACCGTATGGATACGGTATTAGTAAAAAACAAAATACTTATCCTAATGTAAGTAAATTTCGAGCCAGGAAAACATTAAATAGGCTAGTTTCTTAAAAAAATATAATATTCCGTCAGTTAGATATTCAAAAAATATTGGACACGTATTTTTTCATTTGTCGATTAAACAAAAAATTATAAAGATATAGCCCTTTGAAGTTCCGTGTGGCGTCATAGTTTGCTACAATTTTTAGCAAACTTTGACGTCACGAGCCCCCGCTCCTGAACTTTGACGCGCTCTATCTTTATTATTTATTGTTTATTTGACAAAAGAAAAAATACGTGTCCAATATTTTTTGATTATCTACCTGACGGACTAATTAACAATTAGTCCGTCAGGTAGATAATGTTATTATTACGACCCAGGAAACTAGCCTACTATTATAAGGTGTACCCTCTATGTACGAAAAGATTTCGCCAGTGCCTTACAAAAGGTCTGTCAAAGCTAGATTTTTCCCGTCAAATTTGTTGGATGCTGTTAGAAAGAACTCCCACAGAGTCGCCACGGAGTAGTACCATTTCTATAAAAACGGCAAAAAATCATGCCTTATGGGATGCTCCCAAACAAAAGATATGATATTTAAATGTTAAATATTAAATATTTTTTGCCTATTTTAATTAAATAAGCCTTATAAATAATTTTATTTTCATTATAGGTATTTCAAGCGTCTATCTGTTGCCGTTATCAATAATGAGCAAAAACGAGCAAAAGAGTCACATTTTAAATATTTATTTTATTCTGTATTTAAGTAGGTATTTGTTGTTATAGCGGCAATAGAAATACATCATTTGTGAAAACTCAGCTGTCTAACTATAGTGGTTCATGAGAGAGAGCCTGGTATGGTGATAGACGGACGGACAGATAGGTGGACAGCGTAGCCATATTAATCATCATCCTCATTTCGAGTAGGTGTCACGATCAATCGACCATGCACACCCTGGTGTCAGAGTTCTTCGGAACCGCCTCTCGGCCTCTGACGTGGTTCCTTTAACGACTACCAGATGGCAGCCGGGACCACCGGCTTAACGTGCCTTCCGAAGCACGGAATCATCTTTATTATCAGACAATCAGGTGATTCAAGCCTGCAATGTCCTAACCAAACTGGAAACAACTAAACAAAGTATGCTTCCGATGGGAATCGAACCCACGACCCCCGGGTCAACAGGCAAACGCCTTAACCATTGGACCACGGAGGTTGTTAATAGGGTCCCGCTTTTAAGCTTTGGGTACGGAACCCTAAAAACACAATATAAAGAAACAAAACAGCATCAGGAAACAAATTAAAAACCAACGGATAAAATCGGTCACGATTTCTTCTTTGTTTTTTATTATAATAACTCGCTACCAATGTAACAGAATTAGCGAATCGCTTTTCCGGTAAAAAAATCGGAAGTTAGCAATTTTACGGTGTGATTATTGATTGATGTTATTTAATTTTGTGTGTTCCGTATACGACATTTACTTTGAGACAATTTACTTTGCGTGCTTCCGCCACCAGTTAGTTCATGCAAACTATTGCTGGCCAGCGCCCACCCACTACTGTTAGTCCCTTCATACCCGCCACCAATAGTTGATGCATGCAACCCTGGTCGATACTGCTGCATCCGCTGAGGCTGCAGCAATGTCGACCGTCGTGCTCGCGACACGTGTTTCGCCTCTACACGAGGCATCTTCAGGCACTGAAACCTAGATGTGGATCGTTCGAATGACAAGCAACGAATGTCATTCGTTGCTTGTCATCATCATCATCATCATCAGGTCCTTTTTAGTCTCCACTACAGGAGCACGACCCTCTCTGTACTACTAGGGCCATACTTGGCCAGAGCAGCCAGAGGACTTGGCCTACACTCTCCACGCTGGCCAGACGGGTTGGAGAGGTGTCTTAGATGTTTATAAGCTTTGTTTAGCTTGTATTTCCTAAGTCGCCTTCTACGACATCCACGGGAAGACTTGGAGTGGTCCTATTCTACTCTGCCGGATAACACGGCTGTTCCGTATACGATTAAACACATCTCTTAAACTAGCGTGTCGATTTTTTGTATTCCGTACCTCAAAAAGTTATAACGGAACCCGTATAGGATCACTTTGCTGTCCGTCTCTCTGTCAAATCAAGACCCTTTTTCTCAGGAACGCGTGATGGTATCAAGCTGAAATTTCATATTTCATATCAAATACTCAGATTTGCCACAAATTTTCGACATTCGCAAGGGAATTAAAACCTACAGGGTACTTCCCGTGTACTCAGTATCTTGAAATTTGGTATGAAGCAACGTCTTACAGCTCAAATAATCGAAAAATTGAGAAAAGCAAAAAAATTTCAAATTTCTCTTAAATAGCGCGTCGAGTTCACTTCTTTCAAGTTTTGTCCTAAAGTACATTTCTAGCTTTTAAAATATTTGCGTTTTAAATTGATCTTAATAAAAAAATAAATAAATATATACAGACAAATCACACAGATTGAGTAAGCCCCAAAGTAAGTTCGAGACTTGTGTTATGGGATAATAACTCAACGATACTATATTTTATAACAAATACATATATAAATACACATCCAAGACCCAGGCCAATCTGAAAAAGATCATTTTCCATCTTGACCAGGCCGGGGATCGAACCCGGTCACTCCGTGTCGCAGGCTGGCGTGTTGACCGCTGCGCCACGGAGCTAGTCGACAAGTAAAATAATTAGTTGTATAATATTAAAAAAAAATACATTCATCGTACGGAACCTTCGCACGCGGGGTCGACTCGCACTTAACCGTTTTCTCATTGAAACTTGTATGTTAAAGCCCTAAAAAAATTATAATTCAAATTTCACGCCTTTAGAAATCTAATTTCAACTCACGAAAACTAAACAATGCTTTACTTGATAACGGAACAACAACATAGTTCATTACGCGGTCGATTTATTTTGACCCTGTCTGATAACGCTTGTCTATTGTTTCGTGACCTTTGTAGAGGTCAATAGACTTGCGAACTACTGTTGTTTTTTTAACAGACTAAGTAGCTTGTTTCTCGCGATTTTGTCCGCAAAGCTGATGTCATCCGCTGATAAAAAAAATTCTATTGGTAAAATATATTATAAAATCGATTCACTCGTTTTTTAATCTTTTCTCTTTATAATCTAGACTATTTATTATCTATACTAATATTATAAAGCTGAAGAGTTTGTTTGTTTGTTTGAATGCGCTTATCTCAGGAACTACTGGTTCAAATTGGAAAATTATATTTGTGTTGGATAGTCCATTTATTGAGGAAGGCTTTAGGCTATAAAACATTACGCTGCGACTAATAGGAGCAAAGCATCAACAAAAAATGTTTTGACAACGGGGGAAATTGTTCATTTATACTAAGAAAAGAACGAATTAATCATAATAACGGAAATTGCCGCGGACGAAGTCGCGGGCAACAGCTAGTATATATTAAAAAGAAAAAATATTTGTGTCTTTGTTTGTAATAGACAAACTCAAAAACTAGCCTTTGTTATTCGGTGATAATTCAGCTTTCTATTGGTGTAAGATTCTTTGTCAGGTGCATCAATCGCGCGTGTACACGCGCCTACCCTCCCGAGCTGCTACTTGCTTTTCCCCCATTCATCCGAGTAAATAGTATCCCAATACTTTCATTCTCATCCAAGATCCAAAAAAACTTATCCTACCCCAGCTTAAAAACGTTTACGATGGGCAGCAGCGTCGGAAGCACAAGAAACCAAAAAACTGCGCTCACCAACCCGCCTGCCAAGATAAGATAGTTTATTTGCTAGAATACAGTACAGAGTTCTTAAATTATTACAAGCGCTTGTATTCCACCTTTAGATAGGCATGCAAATATTTAAGTAGGTGACATGAATCTATTAATTAAAAAAAACAATTCATTGTACCTATATAAAAAAAAAAATTGTCCCGTAGTCAAAATTAAAATAAAGTAAACAAAGATAATAAATCTAAATAATCAATAATTATTAATAAATAATCAATTTCTCTACCATTTTTCTAGTTGTCATAATTAATATTAATCAAGCGTGGTGAGTACGGAACATCCTGCCATAGACTTTGTCCAGAAGTTGACTTCTTACGGCTTTGTTGTTGTGTTTCGGAAGGTGCCCGTATCGTATACTGGAGATACCAGGAATCCCTAACTGTGATATAAAGAAAACTTCGAGGTGACTAGAGGACTGTATATTAGGAGAAAATAAAATAGGTCTACAAGTCGCCACCCGACAGTCAATCGTCGCGGCTATCGCTCGGAGCGCGATTTGAGAGAATTGTTTAAAGATATAAATGCTATAATGCTTTTGGGCATCACGGACTCTCATGTTCCAGAAGTGCCGGCCGTTTGGGGCGTCATGCTGCCCTAAATAATATTATCTACCGTGCTCTTGCCAGCATTCACGTTCCTGCCGTTTTAGAACCAAACGGCCTGACACGGGATGATGGCAAGAGACCAGACGGAATGACTTTGGTACCCTGGAGATTGGGGCGACCGCTGGTATGGGACGCTACTTGCGTCGACACACTGGCGCCATCTCATCTCCAAAGTACCAAGTCGAAGGCAGGCACAGCCGCTGCTGGAGCAGAAACCCTTAAAAGACGCAAATATGTAGGTATCGGAGGTAACTACATATTTGAGCCTTTTGGGGTAGAAACATTGGGTCCGTGGGGTCCATCAGCGCATAAGCTTTTTAGTTTCTTGGCTAAAAGGCTTATTGAGGTATCTCGTGACCAAAGGGCTGGAAATTACCTAGCTCAGCGTATCAGCATTGCCATTCAATTAGGCAATGCTACCAGCCTTTTGGGCACGATGCCCAGAGGTGAGCATCTGGAGGGACTGTACGATTTGTAAATATATATTTTTAAGTAGGTTATTTTTTTTTTATTATTATTATTTTAGTTCTAAATAATGGATATTATAAATACTCATTTTATTTCTTAATATAATAAAATTACTGGATAAGATATAAATATTTAAACATTACCTTCTCGGTATATTTGCGAATATTATGTTTGTGCGCCATAATCTGGATTTATATAAGAAAAATAGTGATATTCATGATCGAAACACGAGAAATAAAAATAAATTAGCTACACCAGTTTTGCGATTGCAGAAAACTATGGATTCATTTCTGGGTCTAGGAGTACGCTTCTATAATAAAATTCCTGCAGAAATATTAGGTCTGCCTATACTAAAGTTTAAAGCGACTGTAAAATACCAATTAGTAAAAAAGGCATATTATTGTATTGCTGATTATATAATTGATAAAAATGCTTGGCAATTAATATGAATTTATTTGATGATATAATACATGTAAACAATGTAATCGGAGCCCTTCAGCCTTCAGGCACATAGGGACCAAGTCTGGATTGAGTTTCTTTCGGCGTATTCTTCTCACCAGTGGTCGTTGCGAAACGCTAGTAGTATTTCGATTTTGCATAAATTAAACAAATACAAATATGACGTTCAAAAAGAGATACATGTATCTAATTTTGAATAAAAATCTTTGACTTTGACATTGAGAAGTGAGTTGTCAGATGGAGAGATGTCACTTATCGGAGGGGCGTTCCACTAAAAATAATTAATCAGGTTTTTACTTCTTATTGGGTGGTCTTGTTTAACGTTCACTAAGGTCATTACAAGTTTAAGATCAAACCTTTCTAAAAGCTTCCAAAAAAGGACTTTCGTGACTATTTCGACCTTCAAGTCTTTCCTGCATGGCCATATTGATATTGTAGGAAGTACCTTCGATAGCTCCAAAGTTTATGCTTCACTAATATTTGTTGCTGGTTTTGCTCGAGCGAGTTTGATCTATCTGTGAAACGTCCTCTATCGCTCAGGGGTACCACCAGTGCCTTGGAATCGCAGATTACCAGGTTTAAACCCCGGTCAGATCTTTTTACAACCTTTTATTTAGTTTCACCTGTTGACATTTTCACAGATGATGTATTTCTGTTGCCGGTATAATAAAAAAAGGCCAAGCGCGAGTCGGACTCGCGCACTAAGAGTTCCGTACATTATATATAATAAGTTTTTTATATAATGTAACTCAAAATGTATGCTATTCGCAATTTTTCTTTTATCTGTGCTATAAGACGTTGTTTCGTACTAAATTTCAAGATTCTGAGGTCACGGGAAGTACCCTGTAGGTTTTGATTCCCTTGCAAGTATCGAAAAATTATTAAAAATATTTTTATTACATGATGTTATTAAAAAGGTATACTTTTTGCAATTTTTCCTATATTTGTGCTATAAGACGTTGCTTCGTACCGAATTTCAAGATTCTGAGGCCACGGGAAGTACCCTGTAAGTTTTGATTCCCTTGCGAATGTCGAAAAAACACGAATTATTGCGACATAACCATCTGTATCTTTTGAACTGCAAGGGACAGCAGACTTGAGTATTTAATATGAATTTCAGCTTGATACCTTTACGCGTTCCTGAGAAAAAGGTCTTGACAGACGGACAGACAGACAGACAGATGGACAACCGAGTGATCCTATAAGGGTTCCGTTTTTTCCTTTTGAGGTACGGAACCCTAAAAATACTCAGGGGCTCCTATACAAGAAACGTGATTTTTAGGGTAACCCTTATAGGATCACTTGGTTGTCCGTCTGTCAAGACCTTTTTCTCAGGAACGCGTAGAGGTATTAAGGCGGTTTTTTTTTTTAATTTAATTGTGTTATATATCGAACTTATTTAGGGGCTAGCTCAATGTGTGTGATTTCTCCGTACATATAATACAACTAGCTTTCGCCCGCGGCTCCGCCCGCGTCAATGTCGATCCCTCGGGATTGGTACTTTTTCCCAGGATAAAAGGTAGCCTATGTCCTTTTCCGTACTCCAGAGAACTTGTATGCAAAATTTCATAATGATCGGTTACGGCGTGAAAGCGTAACAAACAAACAAACAAACTCACTTTCACATTTATAATATTAGTCAGGATAAGGATAAGGAAGTAAGGATAAGGATAAGAATAAGGATATTAATATAATGTTATTTTCTCTTTTTTTCCAGACGAGCCCTAGCCATCCCCCCTAAATCCGATGGACTATACTCTCACGACAGATGCCACATGTACTCAGCGGACTGGGCAGCTGCCCTCACGCAGGGGAGGACTACCCCTGATGATGAGTGGGAGATCATCCCCTGTACCCACGGATGGGAATATAACAGGAGCGATGTACCGTATGAAACCATTGCTACACAGGTAAAACCCTACCCCCTTTTCTTCCCACTTTTAAAAGTAACTTTTATTAGCACATCATCATCATCATTTCGTGTACGTGACACGGTCAATCGACCATGCGTTCTTCGGAATCGCCTATCGTCCTCTGACGTGGTTCCTTTAACGACTACCAGATGGCATCTGGGACCAACGCCACACGGAATCATATTTGTTATCAGACAATCAGGTGATTCAAGCCTGCAATGTCCTAAACAAACTGTAAACAACTAAACAAAATATGCTTCCGGTGGGAATCGAACCCATGACCCTCGGGTCAACAGGCAAACGCCTTAACCACTAGACCACGAAAGCTTTTGTAACGTTTATTAGCACATCATCATGATCATTTCGTGTAGGTGTCACGGTCAATCGACCATGCACACCCTGGTGTCAGAGTTCTTCGGAACCGCCTCTCGGCCTCTGACGTGGTTCCTTTAACGACTACAAGAACAGTATATTTTTATTTCAGCTCGACTGGGTGTGCGAGAAGGACAACCTAGCAGCCACTGCGCAGGCTATCTTCTTCTGCGGGGCCATCGTTGGGGGTCTCGTGTTTGGGTGGATAGCTGATAAGTATGGAAGAATACCGGCTCTTGTTGGTAAGTACATTTTATATTAGACAAACCACATGATTATAAGCCGTGTGGTTTCCGGCAGAGTAGAATAGGTCCACTCCTCCGTCCGTCTTCCCACGGAGGCGACTTAGGAAATACAAGCTAAACAAAGCTCATAAACATCAATGAGACCTCTCCAACCCGTCTAGCCAGCGAGGAAGGTGTAGGCCAAATCCTCTGTCTGCTCTGGCCAAGTATGGCTCCGGTAGTACAGAGAGGATCATGCTTCTGCAGTGAAGACATAGTCATGTCAGACATAGACATAACATAGTCATGTCATCATCATCATCAGGTCTTTTTAGACCTGATGATGATAATGACATGACTATGTTTAGGGGTGTCACCCTCAACTGCTTGGTCGGTGGTTGTAGCTATGACGCCGCATACGCGCTCCCGGGCTGCTACTTGCTATGCCCCCATTTCAGATTGAGTATTATCTCAATACTTTTAGTTGTGGTTGAGCAACGCTACCGGCAAAAGTCATTTTTGCTAGTAGCATGAATGGGCCGGCTCATCCGGGGAAGTACCACACTCTCACAGAAAATCGACGTTTGAGTAGAAGCTTTGCCGCTTTAATGCTGAGAGAGTTCTTCGGTGAGTGAGAGAGCCGGAATCCCATCTTTCCTCCATTTCCTCCCCTATGTCCTTCCCCCAACTCCTTGCACGCTAACATCGCTAACATAACGTGATCCACAAAAATATGTAAATTAAAATTGTATATAACATGACATCAGAAAAATATTAAATATCATACAAAGCCCTTCGGGCAAGTAGGCGACCAATACTGTTGAAAAGAGTTTCTTTCGGCGTCTTCTTCTCTGCAGTGGTCGGTTCCGAAACGCTGGTAGTTTGTAGCTTTTGAACAATAATTAATCATTTAAATATAATATAATAAGTATTATTTCAATTGGAATTGACGTTAAAAAGTGCCTGAAAAGGCCTATTTTCTGAATAAATCTTTGAATCTTGAAAGGCCAGCAATGCTCCTGCTTGGTGACACCTTGGTGTTGCAGTTGTCTATGGGCAGCGCTGATCGCTTACCATCAGGTGACTCGCTTGCTCGTTGCCTTCCTATTACTTAAAAAAAAATCCTTCCAAATCCGACAAATTCCTATCCCTTCTCCAGCTTAAAAACGCGACACAATTTTAAAACACGAAGCCAAAATAATACAAATATATATTTTAATTATTATATTTATTATGCTATATCTATAAAATAACGAAATAACTTATCACTTTAATTTTAATCTAATTACCTCCTCATTAACAGCCTCCGTGGTCCAGTGGTTAAGGCGTTTGCCTGTTGACCCGGGGGTCGTGGGTTCGATTCCCACCGGAAGCATACTTTGTTTAGTTGTTTCCAGTTTGGTTAGGACATTGCAGGCTTGAATCACCTGATTGTCTGATAATAAAGATGATTCCGTGCTTCGGAAGGCACATTAACCCGTTGGTCCCGGCTGCCATCTGGTAGTCGTTAAAGGAACCACGTCAGAGGCCGAGAGGCGGTTCCGAATAACTCTGACACCAGAGTGTGCATGGTCGATTGACCGTGACACCTACTCGAAATGAATGAATGACCTCCTCATTTCAGGCACCAACCTGATGGGCTTCGGCGCTGGATTAGCCACGGCCTTCTGCGACAGTTTCTGGTCCTTCGCGCTCTGCCGGTTCCTAGTTGGTCTAGCGTTTGATAACTGCTTCACTATGATATACATTCTAGGTAAGTTACCCTTAAGCAAAGACAATAATATACTAACTTTAGTATACTACATAGTACGGCTAGCTCCATGGCGCAGCGGTCAAAACGCCAGCCTACGACAGGGAGTGCCTGGGTTCGATCCCCGGCCAGGTCAAGATGGAAAGATCTTTTTCAGATTGGCCTGGGTCTTGGATGTGTATCTATATATGTATTTGTTATAAAATATAGTATCGTTGAGTTAGTATCCCATAACACAAGTCTCGAACTTACTTTGGGGCTAACTCAATCTGTGTGATTTTTCCGTATATATTTATTTATTTATACTATAAAGTACTTACTTAAGGCGTGTAAAAAGCAGCAGGCCGGTTGCCGGCAAGCTGTGGTGGTTAGTTCCACTAACTGCCACTATGGGCGGCGGAGAGGGCGCTGAAGTGCAATAGTTACAGACTTTTCCACCCGTCACTAGATGGCGTTAGCGTAAACTTGGTAAAAACAAGTAAAACTGAAAATGATTGTTGTAATAAGACGAATGTTTTTTTTTATTTATCTTTTTTTCGTGAATTTTGATTCTATTTTCTCATAACATGGTGGATACATAGTAGTGAATAAACCTGCAGCGCCATCTATGTGATGAGCCTGACAAAAAACGTACGCAATATATGTTTTTGTTATTAAATATAGTATCGTTGAGTTAGTATCCCATAACCCATAACACAAGTCTCGAACTTACCTTGGGGATAGCTCAATCTGTGTGATTTGTCCGTATATATTTATTTATTTATTATTTATTGGGACCACATTTTTTTAATGCATATTTGTCGGCAAACGAGCAGACGAGCCACCTGATGGAAAGTGGTCACCGTAGCCCATGGACATCTGCAACACCAGAGGAGGTGCTGATGCGCTGCCGACTCTTAAACATGCCTGAAAATAAAGAAAAAAAATCTTTAAAATGAAAAGATCTTTATTTGGGAACATTGATAACATATTAACAGTAACGTTAGAAACTATGACACCTGCAGAAGTTAATAAAACTGTGTCGCAAAAATCAACGCCCACCTCCGTATACAAATTACAATTTGTTCCTATTACATTAAATAGATAAATAAATATATACGGACAAGTCACACAGATTGAGCTAGCCCCAAGGTAAGTTCGAGACTTGTATAATGGGATACTAACTCAACGATACTTTATTTTATAACAAATACATATATAGATACACATCCAAGACCCAGGCCATACTGAAAAAGATCATTTTCCATCTTGACCTGGCCGGGGATCGAACCCGGTCACTCCGTGTCGCAGTCGCAGGCAGGCGTGTTGACCGCTGCGCCATGGAGCTAGTCATTATAGTTGATGGGGCGGGAGATCGAAAGGATTTCCTCGGGCCGAAGGCGTGATCCAGGTTCCTTGCGTGCTGGTCTTCTCCACGCTCGATCACTGGATTTTTGGGGTTGAAGCACTAACACTTTCACCACCGGGAGAGTGACCATTATAAGTTATCGTTTTCCCTATGTTTAGGAATTTTTATATTCGCGAGCGCGTGCGCGGGGTTTTTGCGTTAGACGAACGGAACGCCATCTTGAGGTAAGGTGGGGTGAGTAGGTAGGTGAGAAAGAGAGGGAATGAGTGTGTGAGGGAGAGTGTGCGTGATTTAAGCGGGAAATTACAATATATATTTAAAAAGTCGTTTAGCTGCAGATATAATTTTTATATATATTGGCTAGCTCCGTGACGCAGCGGTCAACACGCCAGCCTGCGACACGGGGTGCCCGGGTTCGATCCCCGGCCAGGTCAAGATGCAAAATGATCTTTTTCAGATTGGCCTGGGTCTTTGATGTGTATCTATATATGTATTTGTTATAAAATATAGTATCGTTGAGCTACTATCCCATAACACAAGTCTCGAACTTACTTTGGGGCTAGCTCAATCTGTGTGATTTGTCCGTATATATTTATTATTTATTATAATATTTTTGTATAAAATTATTAGTGGTAAAATTGATAACCCTAACCTTCTTAGTAGGCTCAGTTTGTCTGTACCTAGAACCAGCAGTCGCCTACATAACCGTGTGGTCTTTTATTTGCCTCCATGTCGTACTAACTATCGTCAGTACTCGCCATTAATTCGTATGTGTTCTCAATATAATAAAATTTGCCAGGAGATAGACATTTTCAATGCATCAGCCAATTCTATCAGGAATTCTTTGGTTTTTATTATGGCTCTTTATTTTGTAGATTTAATGTTAATAACTGAGAGCTAATATAATATATTTTAGTGCATGCTGTGTTCACTCTGAGAAGGTTGTTCAATTTATTGTTAGCAATGCTTGTAACAACCAGATTGAAAACCAAATAAATAAAAAAAAAAGAAAAAAAATGTAATAATGTTAATTTGGCGTACACAATAGTAAAAAATAAATAATAATAAAAACAATAGGCCTGAAGTTGTTTAAACAAGCAAACCCTGCCCCATATATATATATATTTCACCATATCCTATTTCTTAATTTAATAAGAGTTCAAAATAATTTATTCTTTAGAAAAGTTTAATAATTAAGTACATCGTTTCTATTCCCCAGTCCTGGAGTACGTGGGGCCAAAATGGCGAACTTTCGTAGCCAACATGTCCATCGCTCTTTTCTTCACTGGTGGATCCTGCCTGCTGCCCTGGCTAGCGCTTTGGTCAGGCGATTGGAGGAAATTCGCTATTGGCACCAGTCTCCCGTTACTCTTGTCTGCTTTTACCCCCTGGCTGGTTCCGGAGAGCGCCAGGTAAGTTATGAGGTATCTTCATGATTACGAGAACTGAGCATGATCATGATCTGATGAGTAACTCCGTGGCCCCCGGGCATGATCCCTACCGGGATGGGTAACCACAAGCAGCATAAAAATATCTCGAGCTCCTTTGTGTATGGCCAGGCACGTTAAGCCGTTGGTCTCGACGTCGTTAAGCAAGTCTGAATCCAGTGTTGGCTTACACACAGGCACAGGACATATGGGTTCGCGAGTGCAGATCCTTTGGCTTCTTGTGCTTCCGACGCTGGTGCACATCGGAAGCATTATTAAGCTGGGGAAGGATAGGATTTTGTTGGTTTTGGGAAGGGAATGAAGTTATAAGAAGATAACTTAATATCATAATCATATACAGCCTGACTGGTAATTCAGATTACATACTTTAGGACATAATAAATAATGATAACACGTAACGTAAAAAAATATAAAACCAACAAAATACTTATTAAATGCAAACAAAAAATTAATCAAATTAGTCCGCAAAGTCTCGGAATGTTTGGAAACCGCGCGCTCGCTACGCGCATCCAGCTAGACGGCCCGCGGCCGACACGAAAACAGGTACGCGCGCTTTGATTAGCGCGAGTGTTCACACTATCTTGTTTTTATAGGATAATTTGGTCAACTTTTAAGCCTCTATTTTTTTATTAATTTCGAACGAGAATCAAGTACTGACTGCCCTCTTTCAATATGTAACGTGATTTACCTGTCACCCTGTATAGCCTCCCCCAAGTATTTTCAATATGACCGGTTGGAAGCTGCCTGCAATCAGCATTTACGTTTATTATTGGGTCCGTGGGGTCCATAAGCTTTTTAGTTTCTTGGCTAAAATGCTTATTGAGGTATCTCGTGATCAATGGACTAAAAATTACACCTAGCTCAGCGTATAAGCATTGCCATTCAATTAGGCAATGCTGCCAGCCTTTTGGGCACGATGCCCAGAGGTGAGCACCTGGAGGGACGATTTGTAAATATATCTATTTCTGTAGATTTTTTTAATATTGTTTTAGTTTCGTCTTTTTAAGTAGTTTAATAAGTATTATTTTAAATGTGAAAAAAATTTGGCACTTAAATAGTACTTTCTTATTTTAGATGGCTGGTCTCCCAAGGGAAGATCGACAAAGCGTTAACTGTAATGAAGAAGTTCGAGAGGATCAACAAGACCAAGATTCCGGAGAAGGTCCTCAGTGAATTCACGGTACGTACTTATATTCTTCTGTTTCTCATCGAGGGTTTTCCTAGTTGCATCTACAGCTCATCATCATCATTTCGAGTAGGTGTCACGGTCAATCGACCGTGCACACCCTGGTGTCAGAGTTCTTCGGAACCGCCTCTCGGCCTCTGACGTGGTTCCTTTAACGACTAACAGATGGCAGCCGGGACCACCGGCTTAACGTGCCTTCCGAAGCACGGAATCATCTTTATTATTAGACAATCTGGTGATTCAAGCCTGCAATGTCCTAACCAAACTGGAAACAACTTAACAAAGTATGCTTCCGTTGGGAATCGAACCCACGACCCCCGGGTCAACAGGCAAACGCCTTAACCACTGGACGACGGATGCATCTACAGCTGTGATACTTTGAAGTCTGGCATCTGATAAAGACAGCATTGTGAATCATCATCATCGTCATTTCAGCCGTAGGATGTCCCACTGGTGGACAAAGGCCAAGGATTCCTATGACTAGCTCCGTGGCGCAGCGGTCAACACGCCAGCCTGCGACACGGAGTGACCGGGTTCGATCCCCGGCCAGGTAAAGATGGAAAATGAGCTTTTTCAAATTGGCCTGGGTCTTGGATGTGTATCTATATATGTATTTGTTATAAAATATAGTATCGTTGAGTTAGTATCCCATAACACAAGTCTCGAACTTACTTTGGGGCTTGCTCAATCCGTGTGATCAATGTCCGTATATATTTTTTTATTATTTATTCCTCATTCCATGGGAGGATACGACGCTGCTTCCCATCGCAAGCATTTTTAAGCTGGGTAAGGATACGATTTTTTGTATCTGTATCCCTTCCCAGATGCAAAAAATCGTATCCTTCCCCAGCCTCCAAGTCAGTTTTATAAATGAAAAAGTATTAATGTGAAGAAATATACAATATAAATATATACGGACAAATCACACAGATTGAGCTAGCCCCAAAGTAAGTTCGAGACTTGTGTTATGGGATACTAACTCAACGATACTATATTTTATAACAAATACATATATAGATACACATCCAAGACCCAGGCCAATCTGAAAAAGATCATTTTCCATCTTGACCTGGCCGGGGATCGAACCCGGTCACTCCGTGTCGCAGGCTGGCGTGTTAACCGTTGCGCCCCGGAGCTAGAAAGGATTGGAATTTGTTGTATTTGGGAAGGGAATTAATGGGATACAACTCACTCAGATGAATGGAAAAAGCAAGTAGCAATTCGGAAAGCCGGCGCGCGTACCCAATGCCATACCTGCAACCACCAGACAGACAGTTGTGAAAAATATCTCGAGCTCCTCCATGCTTCGGAAGGCTCGTTACGCCATTGGTCAGCTGTCATCATTGATAGTAGTTAAAAAGCTGTCTACTATTTATCAGTAAATTGACTAGCTCCGTGGCGCAGCGGTCAACACGCCAGCCTGCGACACGGAGTGACCGGGTTCGATCCCCGGCCAGGTCAAGATGGAAAATGATCTTTTTCAGATTGGCCTGGGTCTTGGATGTGTATCTATATATGTATTTGTTATATAATATAGTATCGTTGAGTTAGTTAGTATCCCATAACACAAGTCTCGAACTTACTTTGGGGCTAGCTCAATCTGTGTGATTTGTCCGTATATATTTAAAAAAAAAAAATTAATATGTCGGATGCCTTGAAAAATCTGACACTAGTGCTGGCTTACACACGAATTTATTTTCCAGGAATCCTCCATAAAAGCCCTCAGAGACGACGAAGCTGAAAACCGCACCTACTCCGTCTTAGACCTCTTCAAGACCCCTCGTCTTCGTAGGAACTCCATTCTCCTCATAGTCATCTGGATGGCCATCGCTTTAGTGTTTGATGGACACGTCAGGAACGTCGGATCTGTGGGCTTGGATATATTCCTCACTTTCACCATCGCTATGGCAACTGAGCTTCCTGCAGACACCTTCCTGACAGTCACTTTGGACAGGTAATATTTTTTTAGGATTCCGTACCCAAAGGGTAAAAACGTGTGTCCGTCTGTCTGTCTGTCTGTCTGTCCGTCTGTCACCAGGCTGTATCTCAAGAACCGTAATAGTTAGACGGTAAATTTTTTTACAGATGATGTATTTCGGTTGCCGCTATAACAACAAATACTAAAAAATAGAATTAAATATTTAAGGGGGCTAACATACAAAAGTCATGATTTTTTTGCCGTTTTTTTAAATCACGGTACGGAACCCTTCGTGCGCGAGTCCGACTCGCACTTGGCCGGTTTTTATATGTATGTTTAACGGCAACGGAGCAGACGACCCACCTGATGGAAAGTTGTCACCGTCACCCATTGACATCTGCAACACTAGAGGAGATGCTGATGCGTTGCCGACTCTGAAGATTCCTGTAAACACGCGTTTTGAAGGACCCCAAGTCAAAGCACACAGAGAAAGGGAGAGAGCCTATTGCACAGACCTGATGTACGAGAGAAAAGACCACATGACGCTCTGACATTTATGGTTATATATAAATTTTTATTTTTAAATGTATATTTGATGACAAACGAGCAGGCGAGCCACCTGATGGAAAGTGGTCACCGTCGCTGATGCGTTGCCGCCTCTTAAGATACTTGTAAAACGCCTTTTGAAGGACCCCCATGACACTTAAGTTTTATGCTTTTTTGACATAGGATGGCAAACAGGTCACGATGGTAAGTGATCACCGCTGCCCACGAACAACTGCAACAGCCCGACAAAAGCTCCGTGGCGCAGTGGTTAACACGCCAGCCTGCGACATGGAGTGCCCGGGTTCGATCCCCGGCCAGGTCAAAATGGAAAATGATCTTTTTCAGATTGGCTTGGGTCTTGGATGTTTATCTATATATGTATATGTTATAAAATATAGTATCGTTGAGCTAGTATCCCATAACACAAGTCTCGAACTTACCTTGGGGCTTCGATCATTAATACCAACTAGATAACGCATTACCTACAAAATCGTAGCAAAATTCTGTCCGCTCGAACATATAGCTATACATCTACATTGACTTACTAATAAACAGAGACTAAAGTTTTAAAACCATTTTAATATCAAGATATTTCAGACCATATCACCTTACAATAAAGTCGCTTTTTTTAAAACAATTACCTTATGCTTACGATTATTCGTCACGAAGACTAGCAAAGTAATAAATAACACCTGTCACTTAGAAACAAAGAATCATTTTGTCTAAGAACATCCATTGTGATGACAACCTTATTGCACTAATCATAAAGTACTTTTCTCGTTGATTACATTGCGAGTTACGTCGTTTTGTTTCGTTTCTGTTTGCTTCTTCAAATGTTTGTGCGGATGTTGGCTAGCTTGGCCAAACATTTCTTGCCGTGGTTGAAAATCGGCAACATTTATTTAAAATGTTTATTATTAGTTAAAAGGTAAAATGTATAAAATAGTTCATTTACTTACCGAAAATAAGATACTCCGGACGAAAAATTCTTTTTTCGGCCATTATTTCGACAAGTTTTTAGTGCACACTGCGGCATCGTGACACTTCGTTACGTTGGCTGTGTTTGGACCGAACTAAATAAAATAGCCCCACACTGCTTGAGTGAGGGGCTATTTGCCGAGCCGTTTTTTATGCGCTGACCCGACATCTAGTTGGTATTAATGATCGAAGCCTTGGGGCTAGCTCAATCTGTGTGATTTGTCCATATATATTTATTTATTTAAAAGCGTTAGCCGGTCTTTCAAGAAACCTCGTTTTTTTAAGGTTCCAACGTCGGATTGATTCGGGAATACCGCCGCAGGCAGTTCATTCCACAGTTCGGTCGTACGTGGCAGGAAGTTTCTGTTAAAACGTACGGTAGTTGACTGCCAGTTATCCAGGTGCTAGGGATGACATTTTAATTAATAGCGGGTGGTACGATAGTGAAATTTTGCGGCAGGTGTTAGGTCGAACAAAGAATCCTCGGAGCATTCCAAGATATCCTTATCCTTACTAATATTATAAATGCGAAAGTGAGTTTGTTTGTTTATTTGTTTGTTTGTTACGCTTTCACGCCGTAACTACTGAGCCGATCATCACGAAATGTTGCATACAAGTTCTCTGGAGTACGGAGAAGGACATAGGCTACCTTTTATCCCGGGAAAAATTACTATTCCCGAGGGATCGACATTGATGCGGGCGGAGCCGCGGGCGAAAGCTAGTATGCAATAAATGCGCGAGGATCGAGACGAGCTATTTAATAATGGATATTGTTAGCCGTGTGGTATCCGGCAGAGTAGAATAGGACCACTCCAAGTCTTCCCGTGTCGTAGAAGGCGACTTAGGAAATACAAGCTAAACAAAGCTTATAAACATCTGTGAGACCTCCCCAACCCGTCTGGCCTGCGTGGAGAGTGTAGGCCAAGTCCTCTGGCTGCTCTGGCCAAGTATGGCCCTAGTAGTACAGACTGTGGTAGTGGAGACTAAAAAGGACCTGATGATGATGATGATTGTTTAAAGCTGATTTTAGAGTAACGCGTTTGAACAGCGCCGTCCAGACGCGCTTACAATTACACTAACGCAGTTTTTGAAACTTACCGCTCGGCAAACGCGGCGCGCGTTTGCCGAGCGGTAAGTTAAAGGCCAGCGCTGCCGAAGCGCGTGCTCATTACTCCATTTGCAATGATTTACGACGTGGCTGTTGCACTCTTTTCCATTAAAAATAAAAGCTAATCCTGTTACTATATTCGTCCCAATGATAGCGACATTGATATTGCAACGAAATGCGCGATACTAAAACTCGTTTCACAGCGCACGCCGGTCAAGCTTGCGCTGTTGAAACGCGCTGGTCGAACGCTCGTCTCGCCAGCGCCACTCTGACATCAGCCTAAAATAAGTGTAGGTTATAACATTTATTCCTGTTCATTCCAGGTGGGGCAGGAGATGGTTGTCTTGTGGTTCTATGGTCCTCAGTGGCATCTTCAGTTTGCTAGCCACTGCGGTGCCTGTGGGTAAGTATTTTTACAAGCTCATAATTAACTTGCAATGTATGTAACCATGTTTGCAAATCAATTTTGAAGCAGATACCTTCCACCGATTGAGCTAAAATTTTATAATCTCGTTTAGTTAGGATGACAATACATAGCTAGTTGTTTGACGTCATTATAAATCTATTTTTGATTGGAGTTATACTTTCAGTATGTACAGTCAGCCAATGAGATATCTGACCCCCTACAACAGCGCCATTTTTCGCAAACTAAAGAAACATCCGTGGTTTAAACCCAAAGATAAAAATATACAAGTGTAATAATATCCTTTGCGACTAGTGCCATCTATTGAATTGTGAATGAACAAATAAGGTTAATAAGCAGAAATCTGATACCCTTGACGACTAATGCCATCTATTCGATTTTTGATAAATAAAACAAGCCCTAGCATACGATACGCTTATTTCAAAGATACTTCAATAGTTAGATGTGGCGCAAGTGGTAGGCACTACGGTTTAATAGTTAATGTGATTATGAATGAACAGGGTCAAATCCTCCAAAGCTTTTTATTTTTTACAAATATCACCAACTTCGTATTGTGATGTTGGTGTAATTTTGGTTGTTTTAACATAATGTTACCGAGCTAATTACTGTGAATAAAAAGCATTTTAAATTTTTAATTACTTTATTACATCAAAAAAATGTAACAGTGAAATAAATACCTGCCTACTTAATTCAAACTATGATTAATCTTCTGTAGAGAGAACCAACATGTTACTTAATAAGTAACAATTTACATCTCTCAACTTCTTTTTAATCATAGTATTATATTTTTTTTAATGTGTAGGGTCAAATAGTGCTATGTGAATAACTTTGCTTCGATAATAGTATAATAATGAATATAAACCTATGGCATTAAATGAATTTTAATATGGGAGAGGGTGACCCCCATTTTGAAGCTTTTGTTCAAGTCTATTTGTCATTTCACTTACCATGTTAGATCAGATCACATATCACTTATGCGCATATTTATTAATTTAGTATAACCTTTTTGTCTAAATTGATTTAAATCAAACTTTACTCGTGTCTCGTGTCCCAGTTAAGCACTATTTGACCCTACAATCTGGGATTTTAATTGGTCACTCAATAACAGTTAGATCACAGAAAAATTGTCTTAAATAAAATAAATTCTACATTGCAAACTGTTGGAATCACCACATCTCATAAATTTTCCAAGTATTTTTCTTTATTCATCCGGCCGCCGAATTCTACCAGCTCCCCTGGGCCCATTGAAGACATCTGTCCCCAATTACCTGCAAAACAATAATACGATCAGTTACCTATTATTCTACACTGCGTAATACACTAGGTATTAAATATTATTATTATTTTACTTCACTATTTAATGAATATTTTTACCTAATGTTATCCTGCCACTGTTCTCAAAGGCAAATTATTTTGATGGCTATACGCTGGCCATGTCTTCTCCGCAATATTTTTCTGCCATCATCATCAGACTTAAAACTTTTTTCATCAGAATAAAATACGATCTCGTTCTTGTTGAATGTTTCCTCACTGTTTCAATTGAAATATTGTAGTGTATATGTTACGCCAGTTGACTCCGAATCCACAAACGGACGGTGTTTCTCTGTAAGAGATATATTTATCTTAGACATTTATCACAAACCCTATGTTTTACGGAACAAAAAATAGTGTGACAATTAAGTAAGTATATTAAATACTTATAATTTCTACTTACCGCGATACCTAACTCTCTAGATATAGATATTTTAAATACTGTGGTTGTCTTTACAATACAATATTAGCTTTCACAAAATCTGCTATATAAGATGAAATGGGATGCCTAATAACTGGTGGGGTTTTGGATCACTACACAGTAATCGCAGTATCTTATTTGTGACGCGAGTGAACAATATTTTTGATTAGTTGGTATCAGGTATAAATAAATCTGATAGATTACCCTCAATTTATTTGTTAAAGCAATGCGTTGCAGTTGGTGACAATGATGTCATAGCAGTAGAAATAGATAGCCAATTTCGCCCGAGACGTCATATCGTCGGTTGGCGTATTGAGATGAGCGCTAGCTTCTCAAGTCGTGGGTCCATGGTTCGAATCGAACTTTACGTAGGATTGTTTTTGATTCTTTCTTGTTCTTATGATGATTACTTGAATTATTAGCTGAGATTATTAGAAACACAAAATTTGCAACTGAGCAGGTTATCAGAAACAAGTTTATACCAGCAGTTGTCTGTCTACTTGCCAAAAATCACGGTAGGTGGCGCTTCACAGCAAAGTGTGAATTTACGTTTTAAAAGTCAGGGGGTCAGGTATCTGCTTGGCCGACTACCATCTTTGTCGTTTTTTGTAAGTATGGATGATGTTTTGACTCGGGGCCATTATTCAAGCTTCATTTTGTATGAGACTGTGTATCTACTATTATATATTTGATTGACTAGCTCCGTGGCGCAGCGGTCAACACGCCAGCCTGCGACACGGAGTGACCGGGTTCGATCCCCGGCCAGGTCAAGATGGAAAATGATCTTTTTCAGATTGGCCTGGGTCTTGGATGTGTATCTATATAATGTATTTGTTATAAATATAGTATCGTTGAGTGAGTATCCCATAACACAAGTCTCGAACTTACTTTGGGGCTAGCTCAATCTGTGTGATTTGTCCGTATATATTTATTTTTATTTTAGAAAATTCTACATATTAAAGAGAGAATTTCCTTGGAAAGTTTTGTGTTTTCCATTAAAAATTACTCTTACTTATACCATATTACTAGCTCTAGCTCCGTGGCGCAGCGGTCAACACGCCAGCCTACGACACGGAGTGACCTGGTTCGATCCCCGGCCAGGTCAAGATGGAAAATGATCTTTTTCAGATTGGCCTGGGTCTTGGATGTGTATCTATATAATGTATTTGTTATAAATATAGTATCGTTGAGTGAGTATCCCATAACACAAGTCTCGAACTTACTTTGGGGCTAGCTCAATCTGTGTGATTTGTCCGTATATATTTATTTTTATTTTAGAAGATTCTACATATTAAAGAGAGATTTTCCTTGGAAAGTTTTGTGTTTTCCATTAAAAATTACTCTTACTTATTCTATTCTATTCTATTCCAGCTCTAGCTCCGTGGCGCAGCTGTCAACACGCCAGCCTGCGACACAGAGTGACCGGGTTCGATCCCCGGCCAGGCCAAGATGGAAAATGATCTTTTTCAGATTGACCTGGGTCTTGGCTGTATATCTATATATGTATTTGTTATAAATTATAGTATCGTTGAGTTAGTATCCCATCCCATCCCACACAAGTCTCGAACTTACTTTGGGGCTAGCTCAATCTGTGTGATTTGTCCGTATATATTAATTTTTATTTTAGAAGATTCTACATATTAAAGAGAGAATTTCCTTGGAAAGTTTTGTGTTTTCCATTAAAAATTACTCTTACTTATACCATATTACTAGCTCTAGCTCCGTGGCGCAGCGGTCAACACGCCAGCCTGCGACACGAGAGTGACCGGGTTCGATCCCCGGCCAGGTCAAGATGGAAAATGATCTTTTTCAGATTGACCTGGGTCTTGGCTGTATATGTATTTGTTATAAAATATTAAATATATTATCGTTGAGTTAGTATCCCATAACACAAGTCTCGAACTTACTTTGGGGCTAGCTCAATCTGTGTGATTTGTCCGTATATATTTATTTATTTATTTATATTTCCCCCACAGGTGGCGCATCAGCCTCTCTAGCCATCATCGGACGTTTCTCCGTTAATATTTCCTACAGCATCGGTTTGCAGTATGCTGCAGAACTGTTGCCAACAGTAGTAAGGGCCCAGGGTGTCGCCCTTATTCATATTATGGGTTATGTGGCCGCCATATTGTCTCCCTTCGTGGTCTATTTGGTAAGTATCATCTTTCTCTTTTTATCATTAACCAGACAAATGATTCCGTGCTTCGGAAGGCACGTTAAGCCGGTGGTCCCGGCTGCCATCTGGTAGTCGTTAAAGGAACTACGTCAGAGGCCGAGAGGCGGTTCCGAAGAACTCTGACACCAGAGTGTGCATGGTCAATTGACCGTGACACCTACTCGAAATGATGATGATGATTAACCAGACATAATATAGTTTCTTAATTCTTTATCATCATTTTCTGCCCACATCAGCCCACTGCGTAAAAACAGGACCCTATTTATATCGCTTCGCTGTCCGTCTGTCTGTCTGACTGTCTGTCTGGCCGTCCGTCTGCCACCAGGCTGTATCTCATGAACCGTGACAGTTGGAAGTTTCACAGATGATGTATTTCTGTTGCCGCTATACAAAACTATAGAATAAAGTAATAATAATAAATATTTACTTTCAATACAACAAACGTAATGTTTTTGCTCGATATTAATTACGGCAACAGTATTTATTAATTCAATTTAATTTATTATTAGATAGAAATTTTTTTTTAATTATTTTAGGCTTATTTTATTATTTTATAATTATTGTAGACGTTTGAAATATTCACAGAATATTTATTTAATAATTCACTTTAATTTTTTTAATAGCCTATTTCAGTGTATTACTGCTGGGCAATGGCCTCCCATTTTTGTTTCCAGTTATCCCTATCGTGGGCAATAATTTGCCAGCCACTTATATTAGCATCCAAGTAACTTTAAAAATAAATAATGAAATAAAAATAAAATTAATATTAAAGGGGCTCCCTTTATTATTAATTTTATTTTTATACCTATACAACAGACATTTTTTTTTTCTGCCGTTTTTAATAATAACGGTACGGAACCCTTCGTGCGGAAATCCAACTCGCACTTGGCCGGTTTACATATAATATAATCCGTTGTTACATATTTTAATAACTCCTCCTATTCTTTCTTTTCAGGCTAATATCTCCCAAGAACTGCCTCTCCTCATCCTTGGAGCTCTTGGCATCATCGGCGGCCTGCTGTGTCTATTCTTACCAGAGACTATGGACATGGAGCTACCACAGACTCTGCAAGATGGAGAGGACTTTGGGAAGGACCAGAGGTTCTGGGATATACCGTGCTTCCCTAGGTAAGATATACATACTATCACTATTAAAATATGTAAGTTTTAATCAAAAAAATTAGTCTTGCCCTTGCGGGGTAGACAGAGCCTGTCTTTAAGACTGAAAAACCACGTTTAGCACAATATTATTATAACTTATTCGAGATACATCCATACTAATATTATAAATGTGAAAGCAACTCTGCATGTCTTTCACCTTTTCACGCTTCAACCATTGAACCAATTTAGATGACATTTGGGTTGGAGGTAGATTGAGGTCCGAGGAAGGACATACCAGGAAGGGTACCTTTCATTCCAGGACTACTGTTCCCAAGGGAACAACTGTAACACGGGCGGAGCCGCGGGAAAAAGCTAGTTCTTTATAAAAACCCGGTTTCACTCACACGTTTATTCAATTGAAATCGCCAACTAGTTTCGGTCTGTTACGAAAACCATCATCAGGGCTAGTGTTAGGGGTCGCGACGCGAATATCGTTATATCGTTGCATCAAAAACGTTTTAGCATTTTGGTGGGCGTGTGGGTGGAAAATTGAATCAAAATAGTGATGAGTTGCTAGCCGCATCGCCTACTAACATTGTGAGGGCTCGACTCTCGACTATCCCGGCGCTCTAGCCGAGTTCTCACATAAATAGGAAGTTAGGGAGAACACAAGACTCGACACACAGATCACACGGAGTATAAATTTATTGTTACAACTTCACTTTACAACTTCAACTATGTAGATGTTGACTTCAATAATTAATAACAGAGACTGTTACGCTCCGAGAGATGGTAGTAGACTCAAAGATGGTATAGACTGAAAGATGGTAGTAGACTGTTATGCTCCGAGAGATGGTAGTAGACTGAAGGATGGTAGTAGACTGAAGAATGAGTGATGAGAGAGAGAGAAAGTAATCTAAAAATGGAATGAAATTTGAATTAAAAATGAAATTTGAATTAAAATGAGGAATGAAAAATGGACAGGGTGAGATAAATGAGGTTGGACAAGATGCAGCATGCAGGTGGCATGCTGCAACGTTACAACATGATTCCTCAGATTATCACCCATTCCCTCGATCGGATTTTACGATCTGCGCGGGAATAGAAGCAGCTGGTACATTCCATGTTTTATCTTTTCTCCCAAATTAGCATGGCAAGCATCTGTGTCAAGGCGAAATTGGTATGATGTGGTCCTGTTTTTACTCTTTGAATCATCATCATCATCTTTAGAGCCGCACAATATCCACTACTGGACAAGGGCCTCTACCAAGGATTGTTCGTTCCATGGGAAGATATTGCCATACTCACCTAGCTTGGCAGGCGGGTTGGCGAGCGCAGTTTCTTTGGCTTGTTGTGCTTCCGACGCTGCTGCCCATCCCAAGCATTTGTAAGCTGGGGAAGGAAAGGAATTTGTTGGATTTGGGAAGGGAATGAAGGTATTGGGATACTACTCACTCGGGTGAATGGGGGAAAGTAAGTAGCAGCTCGGGAGGCTAGGTGTACCCGATGACATACCTGCTGCACCGGCCAGGCAGTTGAGGATGTCAACCCTGATCTTGAATAAAGTAACCATCATCATCATTTCGTGTAGGTGACACGGTCTATCGACCATGCACACCCTGGTGTCAGAGTTCTTCGGAACCGCCTCTCGGCCTCTGACGTGGTTCCTTTAACGACTACCAAATGGCAGCCGGGACTAACAGCTTAACGAGCCTTCCGAAGCACGGAATCATCTTTATTATCAGACAATCAGGTGATTGTAAAATCGGGTGCCCAATAAGAAAGATTCTTTGCAATACAAACTGTTTATTTGGATTAATTCGCTAATGTCTTCAGAGAGCCGAGGGCGAGCCACAGTTCTCCCTCATTTTATATACCTCGGTTCAGCCCCCAGACGGAAATCCCGATAACTATTACGTATGTCGCAAAGGTATTAGATAATTCGAAATCTTTCCGCTAGGTGGCGCTCAACCTTAGTTTACAGTAAGCCTGTCAGATGGCGCTGTTTAACAGTGATTCACGCCTGCAATGTCCTAACCAAACTGGAAACAACTGAAGAAAGTAGGCTTCCTGTGGGAATCGAACCCACTACCCCGGGTCTACAGGCAAATGCCTAAACCACTGGACCACGTGAAGTAACTCTAAAAAACAGTATTCTCTAACTACAAACGACTTTAACAGGAAAAAGAAAGAACAAGAAGAAAACCCAGGACGCTACGTCAAGCGAGCCTCCATAGCTGAGCAGGACAACTTCCTCAGAGCCATGCCCAGTGCCATCGGATCCCGAGCCTCTGTCCGGGCTTCCATCCGGGCTTCAGCCAGATCAAACCGATCCAGGCGAGAGAGGAGCGGGGAGAAACGCGAGAACATGGTCTGAAGACGCCATCTTGGATTCTTGGTTTGAGTTTGACAATGTGAAAAAACATTGGTGAATTAGAGTTAGGGCTGTGCAATTTGAAAATTTTAAGGTTCATTACAGGCCAAAAAGCTATTTTATTATTCAATAATATTTAAATCAATCTTAGTGAGAATTGCATTGGAAAAGTTTCTGGCTGAGAGAGGATATATTTATTGATCAAAGACCTTAAAGGTTTTTAAAATTTAAGCACAAAGTTATATGAAATCAGGGGTAAAACAATACTGTCATGTGTTAAATAGATATTATAGATATAAATAAGAATAAAGTGAAAATCAAATTCAATTGAAAAATTGCATTTTTATATGCGGTTATATTTTATGATATTTTTCCCGTTTTGTTTTGGTTTACTGGAAATAAACTACTTAATATAAAATCGAAATTAGAATAAAAAGATTGAAATTGGATGAAAATAAAATTGAAATAGAAGACGCGGGAAATTATTCCGATTGTCACTTTGAAAGTATCATAAAATTTATGACAGTATGTTGAAAATTGCGATGGTTGTCGAAACAATAGCTAATTTGATAAGTTGAAATTTTTTTTAAATGAGATTGTAAATGTGTTAGCACTGTTTGTAATAATAAAGTCTAAAATATGTTACCTATTCACAAGTACAAAAAGAATATCTGCTGTGATAAGTAGGTAAATAAATGATAAATAAACTACTTATAGGGACAAATCACACAGATGGAGCTACCTCCGCAGTAAATTGTAACCTTGTGTCGTAGGACACTAACTCAACGATACAAAATTTTATAATCATCATCATCATCAGGTCTTTTATACTGCAGGAGCATGACCCTCTCTATACTACCGGAGCCATACTTGGCCTGAGCAGACAGAGGATTTGGCCTACACTCTCCTCGCTGGCCAGACGGGTTGGAGAGGTCTCATTGATGTTTATGAGCTTTGTTTAGCTTGTATTTCCTAAGTCGCCTCTCACGACCTCCATGGGAAGACTAGGAGTGGTCCTATTCTACTCTGCCGGAAAATACACGGCTAATTTTATAATGGATGCATATAAAGATAATCCAAGACCCAGGCCACTCTAAAAGGATCGTTTTCCAACACGACCTGGCCGGGGATCGGGAAGTGAAGCAGGTTATTAAACGTTTTCTTTTCTTCCAGACCACCATAAAAAATCATCTGTGTCAATGTGAAATTGGTGTAACGTTATATAAATACAAGGTCCATTTAAATTATGCGCGAATATTTTAAGGGCTGAGTCTCTAGGTCAAAGAAATGCATTAGTAGCAAATTTCAAGAAATCGACACGCTAGATTTTTTTTAAATATTTTCATACAAAATAATTATTTTTTTACTAAAATCGATAAATCAGCTGTTTTGATCGTCGAGGTCAGTGACCTTAGTATCCATAGTAGATAATAGTAAAAAGTAGTGGTTATGCCAAGAAAGTGTTTATTTGTACACAGGGTGTTTTTTTTTCATTTTTTATTTTAAATGTTCAGGTCCAGATATCTCAAATACTAGCGTGCCGATTTTTTTTTATTCACTTGTAAAGCATTTTCTAGCTTATGGGAGTCAGCCTTTAAAATATTCGCGCTTAATTTAAATTGACCTTTTACATACAAGGTCCGTTTAAATTATGCGCAAATATTGAGCTGGGTCTCTTACGTCAAAGAAATGCATGAGCAGCAAATTTGAAGAAATCGAAACGCTATTTTGTGTTTTTTTTTATTCTTTTCTTCTATTTGGCCCCTAACATCATTCAGAAGCTTATTTTAGCCAGTATCTAGTTATTCTTCGAGTAATTCTTGCTTGTGTATCAACAAAATGATGTAATTCATTTTGCTGATTCGACAGAGATGGCGACAATTCCCACGTATCCACTGGCTTGATCATAAAAGCGACACAACGAGGCGAGCAAACACTAGCCCACTAAGTAAATCTAACTACAGCCGCACCATGACACTTTATTTTAGTTATTCCACACTTTGTTCAAAAACATAGGTATTTATTACACCAAATTACACCGATTTTACATTATAAAGTCCAGACACAATTTGCAAAACAATCCAAAATAAAAACCGTGCAGTACGTAGAAATTTCCGCCAAGAACTCCCTAGTTTTTGTTTAGCTCTTTCATTTTCATTCAGTTTTTTTTTATCATTAAAATCAATAGATCAGCCTGTTTGTTGACGCAGTCAGTGACTTAGTTCACTTAGTATCTATAGTTATAGATAATAGTAAAAACTTGTTCGCCAAGCAAGTGTTTTTTTTTTAAACACAGGGTATTTTTCGTCTGTTTTTCAAAATGTTCAAGTCCAGATATCTTAAAAATCAGCATTTTTTCATTATTTAAAATATTTGCCCTTAAAATATATGCGCTCATTTTAAATTGACCTTATGTAAGAAGAAGAAGTAAGCTAACAGTGATTCCAAGTCTACGTTTTATAATAAGTTGAATTGCCATTGCCAAGAGTTCCACCATAATTGCTGATAAGCACATTTACTACGAAATAATTTACTTTGCGTGCTTCCACCAGTTAGCTCATGCAAACTATTGCTGGCCAGCGCTTACCAACTACTGTTTGTCGACCAGGGTTGCATGCATCATCTATTGGTAGTAGGCATGAAAGGACTAACAGTAGTGGGTTGGCGCTGGCCAACAATAGTTTGCATGAACTAACTGGTGGCGGAAACACGCAAAGTAAATTATCTCAAAGTAAATGTAGCTTTTTGGCTTCTGCAAAGTAACACCTGAATCTATTAACAGTACATTACAGTATAACAGCAGCTAAATGCGGTTCAGCCTTATTCTTTTAACAGGGACACTACATAAGACAAGCAGTTTTAAAAATGTAAGCAATGTTGTGCCTCCGGTACTCAACAAAAGGGGATGTTACTTCATCGGCAAATAAAAACCCTACATCCTTTTCTGTTTTACTGACATCTGTATTTATAATTTCACAATTGAAAATCGGTGCAGTTCAGGCGTAAAATTAAAACAAAAAGAAAATCTCTTTAGACATATCTTTGTTGTTCCTCAAATAGTACAAATTCTTTAGTTTTTGGAAATAGGCAATTTAAAGGATTGTCGAAGACAAAATGTAAAAAAATATGTTTGACTTTATGCTATAATTTAACATTATCTTTTAAAAACATTGTCGAATTGAACTTGTGTTTTGTGTGTAAATAATTCTTCATGCTCAACTGTACACATACGTAAGAGAGAAAGAGAGAGTAAAGGGAGATTCAGACCGTCAATATGAACAACTTTTCTTATGGGACCAATGCTGGAAACTCAAAACAAATGGACATTTCCACACAAAACTGTTCGGTCGCCCGGTCAATTTCTTAGGGAATGCCAAAAAAAAAAGTTCCCAGCATTGGTCCCATAGGAAAAGTTGTTCATATTGACGGACTGAATCAGCCCTTTAAGGGTCCTAAACGATCAAAATTTCACAGTGCATGTTTGGTAAAATGCAACTTGAATAAAAAAATAAAAGCATGTAAAAATAAGGTAACTATTACACTGTTTGGTTCGTCAATAAAAGTATTAGTCAATCTTTTTTGATATCTCAAATACCAATTATTTTTTCTTTGTTCTAAATATATAACAGTCATCTGCAATTACCTGATATTTTTTTGTTTGCGTCATTATTTAACATTTTTGATTATTTTATTGTTTTGAAATGGAATTAATTTGTTTCTACCTTTTTCAAAAGTTTTTCTAAATATCAATAAAAGTATTAGTCAAACTTTTTTTGATTCATAAAAACATTCTTAATTTAACTTTTTAAATCATTTATTGAATATCTAAGTATACTTATCTTTACTTTTTTTATTTGAGTTGCATTTAAGCAAGTACTCTTTATTTATAAGTTTTATTTATAGTAATAGTAAGTTATACTTAAGTTTTACTATAAATCAATAAGGAATGATAATTTATGTAACTTATAGATTGTAAAATGGAAAGTAAAAGCAGTATTTTATATGTTGCCATCTTAGAATGAGCATGCGATTGTGAATTTGAAATTTCTGTGATAAAAATGTAAAATAAAAATTATGATTATTTTAAAAATTGTATTTTTTTTTATTACGCGACTCGAGATACGGGTGAATTGTTTTAGATTTGAATGCAGGGGTGAGCGTTGAAATCCTTCAGTCAGCAGGTCTTTTTAGTCTCCACTGCAGGAGCATGACCCTCTCTGTACTACCCGAATCATACTTGGCCAGAGCAGACAGAGGATTTGGTCTACACTCTCCTCGCTGGCCAGACGGGTTGGAGAGGTCTCATTGATATTTATGAGCTTTGTTTAGCTTGTATTTCCAAAGTCGCCTCTTACGACCTCCATGGGAAGACTTGGAGTGGTCCTATTCTACTCTGCCGGAAACCACACGGCGAGAAATGAAGTCCTTGAAATCCTTACATGACTCCAATTAGCATCCTTATCCTTACTAATATTATAAATGCGAAAGTGAGTTTGTTTGTTTGTTTATTTGTTTGTTTGTTTGTTACGCTTTTACGCCGTAACTGCTGAACCGATCATCATGAAATTTTGCATACAAGTTCTCTGGAGTGCGGAGAAGGACATAGGCCAATTTTTATTCCGGGAAAAAGTACTATTCCCGAGGGATCGACATTGACGCGGGGGGAGCCGTGGGTGAAAGCTAGTAAGCTATAATTTTTCGCAATCAGCAATGTTTCACTCTCTGACAGCCCAAAGCTGAGATCCGTCCCTCCTGTGGTTTTCAGTTTGAGGTTGAGGGCAGTCTGCCTTCGCCTCAAACGCCCGGTGAAGTAGCGAAAGCTCACTTGGAGCTAGCTACATAGTCATTACGGAGGCCAGGCGTATTCGATGCCATATCTCATCGATGATACCCCTGACTTATGCCACGCCTGTCTCACTCCCCGTATAGGTATTGAAAACATACCTACACGCGGCGACACCGTCGAAGCGGTAAAACCGGGTAAATCCAGTAGGAGCAACGCGTCACATGTGTTCACCGACTTCATCGAATTATGAATCGTTTGTACAGTGCTATAAGAATGAAATTGGCTTGCAATGGATTCTGTTGATATCTAAATGAAAAGGTTCTGCGTTCTGACGCGATCTAAATTACACCGTATCGCTAATGTAGTATGGCAGTATTTGTAAATCCCAAATGTAGTATTAATATACATTTAATTATGAAAAAAAATCTTAATATTTTTACGTTAAACTTATATTTGATTTTCATTAAAAATTTGGTTTAAAAAGTATATTTTTTCGCGAACTAGTCTGCCGCGCGCTTCATGACGGAAGGACGCGTCGGTAAAAAAACACAAAAACAAATTAGTTTTAAAATTTAACAAAACACAAAAACAAATTTGTTAAATTTGTTTTTATGTTTTGTTAAATTTGTCTTAAGTACCAAATAAATTACTTTTCTTTCTTCTTTCTAAAAGCATTTATGGGCATATTTTTTGAGAACATCGGCGAAATTTTAACGAATTTAGAAAAAAATACTTCTTGTGTAGTAAAGTGGTGCACGAAACTCAAGGAAAGACGGAAAAGTAAGACTAGAGTAGGTTATCATAGCGAGTAAGGTGAGCTGCTAGTCTACCTAGCTCTGCTATGTTGGCACCATAGCGTTCATTAGATTGTATGACACCGCACCGTGACTAATAATATTACACCGTGATTAATATGTATGTATGAGAGTTACGCTTCCATATTTTTTTCTAATCCAATGGAGAAAAGCAAGAAGCAGCTCGCGAAGCCGGACGCGTGTACCCGATGCTATACCTGCAACCATCGGACAGGCAGTTAGGGATGACACCCTTACCACATATTATAGGAATACGTAGCTGCTATTAAGCCCCTTCTTGGTTTACTTGGTAAATTATAAAAAGAGAAATAAGATGATTTTACATCTTTCTTTCTCTTTTACTCAGCAGCCAGACATTGTATATTGTTCCCATAACCTTCATTAAATTTCCAAATTCAACACATTCCTATGCTTCCCCAGCGTTAAAATGCTCCGATGGGCAGCAGCGTCGGAAGCACAAGAAGCCAAAGAAACTGCGCTCGCCAACCCGCCTGCCAAGCGTGGTGAGTATGGCAATATCCTCCCATGGAACGGAGTATCTTTGGGAGAGGCATATGTCTAGTAGCCTAGTGGAGTTTTTACGGCTGTCATCATCATGTCATGTAGGTGTCACGGTCAATTGACCATGCACAACCTAGTGTCAGAGTTTTTCGGAACCGCCTCTCGGCCTCTGACGTGGTTAACGACTACCATATGGCAGCCGGGACTAACAGCTTAACGTGCCTTCCGAAGCACGGAATCATCTTTATTATCAGACAGTCAGGTGATTCAAGCCAGCAATGTCCTAACTAAACTGGAAACAATTAAACAAGGTATGCTTCCCATGGGAATCGAACCCACGACCCCCGGGTCTACAGGCAAACGCCCTAACTGAACTCTACTATTGTTTTGTTGTTTTTCGTGCGTGTAAGTGGCCATGGTGTCAGATTTTTCAAGCTATCTAAAGGCATCTGATATAGGTTAACGACTACCATCAATGAAGCCGGGAGGATGCATGGAGGAGCTCAAGATATTTTTATGCCACTTGCGTACCCATCACAGTGGGGGCTACGCCCAGGGTTGATTTACATGCGTAAGCGCTTTTAAAGTTGACACCATTGGGCCATCGGTCTTCTCACTCACTCGTCCACAAGAGCCAGGCTCTTAAATAGGAAGAATATGAAACCTAACTGATGAGGTATGTTTCCATTCAGTTTATTTGTCGTCTAGCCAGCCCGATTGCCCTTAAAAGGAACATGTAAGATCCGCTTGCAACGCAGTCCTTAGGTTGACTACAAACTTACGACTTTTATCGACATATTTCCTAGCGTTGCCAGGTGTCCTGATTTGCGCGGGATGTCCCGATTTTCAGAGGTCTGGGGACGCGTCCCGATTTATATCTAATCGGGACGCTAAATGTCCCGATTAATCAAAAAATAAAAAGTGTACGCTACGTAATTATTACTCATTACATTACTATGTCACATTCAAAATGGCACACATTAGCATCACATCACATCAGTTCACATCACTAGCGCATCGCCTGGACAAGAGAGTGTAATGCACTAGTAGTTTAAAACGCAATAAATTAAACCCAGACTTAGAAACTCCTTGTTTTTTTGGTTTACTGTCCCGATCTGCAACCCTAAATCCCGATTTTTTGACCTCATGTACCGATTTAAAACTAATCGGACCTGGCAACACTAACACTAACTGGGAATGCGATGATTAGGCAAACATTTAGTGGGTGGCTGCCTTGACTTGTCTTAATGTTAATGTCACAATAATTGCTAGTTTAGGATAAACAAGCAATTATTGTATATAAGGTCCATTTAAATTAAGCGCAAATATTTTAAGGCTGATAGGTTAAAGAAATTTTAAGAAATCAACACGTTAGTTTTGTTTTAGCTTTTTAATACAAAATATTATTTTTTATCGAAAAATCAACTGTTTAATAACGATATATAAGTGGTTGCACTGAATTAAATATGTTATCTAACTATTTCATACAATATCGTGTAAAACTTGACTAAATTAATTAAATATAAATATATACGGACAAATCACACAGATTGAGCTAGCCCCAAAGTAAGTTCGAGACTTGTGTTATGGGATACTAACTCAACGATACTATATTTTATAACAAATACATATATAGATATATATCCAAGACCCAGGTCAATCTGAAAAAGATCATTTTCCATCTTGACCTGGCCGGGGATCGAACCCGGTCACTCCGTGTCGCAGGCTGGCATGTTGACCGCTGCGCCACGGAGCTAGTCGACACTAGTTCTTGTTTTAGATTTTTAATACAAAATATTATTTTTTATCGAAAAATCAACTGTTTAATAACGATATATAAGTGGTCGCACTGAATTAAATATGTTATCTAGCTATTTCATACAATATCGTGCAAAACTTGACTAAAGTAATTAAGGGTAATTATCTTTTTATCTTTAATAATATATTTTTCGTGAATAGTCTTTTTCTCATTAAATAGTGGATACATAATTGTAAATAAACATATGGCGCCATCTATATACCATTGTTGAAACGAATAGTACCGCCACATGACATTACGTAACTCAAAATAATCGTTCGTCTCCAAGCGCCCTAATTGAACTTATTGGCGATAATTAAAATGAATCACAATTGACAACGTACTCGTAGAATCAAACTGTGGACATTAATACTGAACAGACAGACTTGTGTGCACGCATCAATATAGTTATTTGTATATATTTCTAAGTCATTTGTGAATTACATTCTATAGCGTTTTCTGTGGAAACTAAGAAATCATTTTGGTAAGTTTTGAAAATCGATTTATTTATTCTCTTCCATGCTGGTCTGGGAGAAAAGAAAAAAACCGGTCGAGTGCGAGTCGGACTCGCGCACGTAGGGTTCTGTACCGTTATCTATAATAAGTTAAAATTTAATTATTTAAAATATTTTTATCATATGTTGTAAATAAATATTTACACTTTTCGCAATTTTTTCTTTATCTGTGCTTTATGTCGTTGCTTCATACCAAATTTCAAGATTCTGAGTTCACGGGAAGTACCCTGTAGGTTTTGATTCCCTTGCGAATGTTGAAAATTTGCGGCATAAAATTAAAAAATATTATTATTACATGACGTAACTAAAAATGTATGCTTTTCGCATTTTTTCCTATATCTGTGATATAAGACGTTGCTGCGTACCAAATTTTAAGATTCTGAGTTCACGGGAAGTACCCTGTAGGTTTTGATTCCATAAAACACGAAAATTTGCAGCATAACCAGCTGTATCTTTTGATTGCGTTGGCTTAGAAGTTTGAATTTTTCACAGCTTCAAGGGACAGTAGACCTTAGTATTTGATATGAATTTCGCTTGATACCTCTACGCGTTCCCGAGAAAAGGGTCTTTACAGACAGACAGACAGACGGACAGACAGACAGACGGACAACCGAGTGATCCTATAAGGGGTCCGTTTTTTCCTTTTGAGATATGGAACCCTAAAAACGTAGAAGATACCAGCTGTTTTTCTTCCCGCGCAAATCGTAAGAGCCGATCGAGGGATTGGGCTAAAATCTGCGGAATCATGTCAATAGGCGATGCGGCTAGCAATCACTATTTGATTACGTTTTCCATCTACACGCCCTCCAACATGCTAAATGTGGCCATAAGTTCTTAAAGACCTAGGCTCTGTCTACCTCGCAAGGGAAAAAGACGTGATAGTATATATGTATTATGTATGAATGCATGTATGTATGTACGTAACTAAATCTTTACATAAATAAAGATAACTTCACTAATTCCTTATCAAATAACGAAGTGCGTCATTCTAGATATAACTGGTTGTCGTAATTTTTATTGTACTAAATAGACAAACAGGCATACGGCCCATGTAATGAAATGTGCCTAAATGGTTTTCATGTCACCATGCGCTCATTTTTAAATAAATAAATATACAACGTGATTTTGAACCTCCTAGCTTTATTGAAATTTCAGAATCAGAATCCCTAATGAAATATAGAACTGCAAGAAAAAAAGCTGGAAATCGAAAAAAAAATTAGTGTTTCCCATACAAAGTCGCCGATCAGCTGGACGAATTTCTATGGAAAGTTAATTTTTTTTTTTTACCTTTTTGCAATTCTGTATTCCATTAGGGATTCTGATTCCCAGATTTCAATATAGCTAGGGGCTTCAAAATCACGCTGTATAGGGACATATCACACAGATTGAGCTAGCCCCATAGTCAGTTGTAAACTTGTGTAGTAGGATACTAACTCAACGATACTATATTTTATAATAGATACTTATATAGATAAACATCCAAGACCCAGGTCAATCTGAAAAATATCATTTTCCATTATGACCTGACCGGGGATCGAACCCGGGTACCCCATATCGCAGGCTGGCGTGTTGACCACTGCGCCACTGAGCTCGCCATTTCAGAAGTCCACTGCTGGACAAAGGCCTTTCCCAAGGATTGTTCGTTCCATGGGAGGATATTGCCATACTCACCACGTTTGGCAGGCGGGTTGGCGAGCGCAGTTTCTTTGGCTTCTTGTGCTTCCGACGCTGCTGCCCATCGGAAGCATTTTTAAACTAGGGAAGGATAGGAATTTGTTGGGTTTTGGACGGGAATAAATAATAAAATAATAAATATATACGGACAAATCACACAGATTGAGCTAGCCCCAAAGTAAGTTCGAGACTTGTGTTATGGGATACTAACTCAACGATACTATATTTTATAACAAAATACATATATAGATAACCATTCCAGACACAATTTGATAATTATCATTTTCCACCTTGACCTGGCCGGGGATCGAACCCGGGCACTCTCGAGTCGCAGGCTGGCGTGTTGACCGCTGCGCCACAGAGCTAGCCAAATGAAGGTTGAAGGTTGAATGAATGAAGGCGGATATGTATTTTGTTATAAAATATACCTAGTATTGTTAAGTTAGTATCCCATAACACAAGTTTCGAACTTACTTTGGGGCTAGCTCAATATGTGTGATTTGTCCGTATATATTTATATTTAAAGTATCCGCAGCTACACACGACTTCAAGCAACTTATTGTATATACTTATTAACTTCTATATGTACTTTTGCTGGCGACTGTACATTAAGATTATGATAGGTACATTATTACACTAGATTTAATATTTCAAATACATGTATGTTTATGATAGGTACATATAGATATGTATTTCAACAAGAGTTAAATTCCTTACTAATATTCAAAACCGGCCAAGTGCGTGTCGGATTCATCAGATTAACATCCATTGCAAGCCAATATTATTCTTATTGACGCCCAGTTGTCACGTCATCATCATCATCATCATATCAGCCGCAAGAAGTCCACTGCTGGACATAGGCCTCCCCCAAGGATTTCCAATACGACCGGTTGAAAGCGGCCTGCATCCAGCGTCTTCCTGCGACCTTAGTCAGGTCATCCGACCATCTAGTTGGTGGATGTCCGACGCTGCGCTTGCCGATACGTGGTCGCCATTCGAGAACCCTTCTGCCCCATCGGCCATCGGTTCTATGCGCTATGTGCCCCGCCCACTGCCACTTCAAAGAGCTAATCCGCTGAGCTATGTCGGTGACCTTTGTTCTCTTACGAATCTCCTCGTTTCTGATGGAAAGTTGTTGTCACGTAAGTGTAAGCAATAGGTGTTTTAGTAAAACAATCAATTAGTATTCGGTTACAGCCGTGGTCGCACATCTGATCGCTAGGTCTGACAGTCACTTGTCACCCCCACTCTCTCGAGGGTGCGCCCATGTCTATATGTATATTTAACGAGTCTATACACTTGGCTAGCTCCGTAGCGCAGCGGTCAATATGCCAGCCTGCGACACGGGGTGCCCGGGTTCGATCCCCGGCCAGGTCAAGATGGAAAATGATCTTTTTCAGATTGGCCTGGGTCTTGGATGTGTATCTATGTATGTATTTGTTATAAAATATAGTATCGTTGAGCTAGTATCCCATAACACAAGTCTCGAACTTACTTTGGGGCTAGCTCAACCTGTGTGATTTGTCCGTATATATTTATTATTTACTAGCTTTCGCCCGCGGCTCCACCCGCGTCAATGTCGATCCCTCGGGATTAGTACTTTTTCCCGGGATAAAAGGTAGCCTATGTCCTTCTCCGTACTCCAGAGAACTGATGATGACAATTCATGATGATCGATTCAGTAGTTACGGCGTGAAAGCGTAACAAACAAACAAATAAACAATTAAACAAACAAACAAACTCACTTTCGCATTTATAATTAGTATAAGGATTTACTGCAATACGTCACAGCTCTGAACAAACGATTCTTAATTCGTTGAAGTACATGTGACCAAACAAGCGTCGTTCCTACTGGATTTGCCTGGTTTTACCGCTTCGAAGGTGTCGCCGCGTGTAGATATGTTTTCGCTACCGACACGGGGAGTGAGACAGGCCATTTATCTACAAAGCAAGCAATTCTACTATCACCTAGGCAACCCTAAAATTGAATTAAGGGCCCGTACTACCTCACACTGCTTTGCATGATTGACTGTAATATCAATAATAATTAAATACTCAAGTTGAAATAAAAATGCAGCGAAGTTCAGGACTAACTCTGGTAACTATCTGACTCAAAAACACGATTGCGTTAAATTTTCTCGATAGAAATAAATTGCAAAGTTGCCTCCAAATCACGTCTAATTTACTCGGTATATAGCATTATTCACCAAATACATTAAAATTAACCTTGAAACTTTTGATTATTATTGCATAATAGATAAGGAAGCCATCATATGTTTTTCTTTTTCGAATAACCCTTGAATATTCCTAAAAAACGAAAATATCCAAAGTAGCCAACGCGTTTAGACCATCCGCGTTTGTACCGCCACGCCGCCTGGCATATGGCGGGCTCTTAAGAGGAAATCGTAGGGTCGTATTTCCATACAAGCGTAGTCCCCTGATTTCTCGCCGGATAGTACCAGTAGAGTAATGATTTTTTACAAAAATAATTTATCGATATAAAAGCATGTCCCTATGATGATTTTTTTTTTTCATAATTGAATTATTTAAAGAGATAAGAACCTTCAAAAACCTGAAAAATTGGTAAGAATTTCCGTTGTGTGCAAACATCAAGAAAACTTATTCGACACGATCATATTAGAAAAAGCAAACACAGCCATAGTTTATTTTAAATTTATAATACAATAAGAACTTAAATCCGTTTAGTTTTGGAGAAGAAATCAGGGGACTACGAAGCGTTAATTTTGTGTAATTTTCATAGGTATTTTCGGTCCGAACAAACTGCAGTTGTCTCTATCGCACTCTGAGGAGGTTGCTTTGGTACGCAGCGCGATAGCAATAGATTTTACAAATACCTATTTTTCAATTCTCTCGAGCGCAGTGTTTCCTCTTAATTATGTTTACAATAAGATTATACTAAATACGTTATCAACCATCTCAGAAATTATCAGTAATAAAATTATATAAAACGAACTAGGTGCCTTACTACTCATTTACATGTTATATTTCGTTATAATAACATCATAAGCGTTTTAGTTTTTATTGCCATTACTTATTATAATTAGTTAAAGTGTTATTGCAAATCGTTACACCAAAAAGTTCCGTAAGTTTTTTTCATCATCATCATCATCATCAGGTCCTTTTTAGTCTCCACTACAGGAGCACGACCCTCTCTGTACTACTAGGGCCATACTTGGCCAGAGCAGCCAGAGGACTTGGCCTACACTCTCCACGCTGGCCAGACGGGTTGGAGAGGTGTCTTAGATGTTTATAAGCTTTGTTTAGCTTGTATTTCCTAAGTCGCCTTCTACGACATCCACGGGAAGACTTGGAGTGGTCCTATTCTACTCTGCCGGATACCACACGGCTATAAGTTTTTTTCACGTGTTAACGTATTATAAATCGATGAACGTCGGCTGCTTGCACGAAAAAGTGTCACGTTCTGTGAGCAAGGGAGAGCGCTGAACTGTGATAGAGGCACGATCAGCCGCGTTTGGCTTGTGACGCATGTATCTCTCTTCCACCTTCACGTAAAATAATCTAATTTATTTATATTTATAATTATATATCTTCCATGCTGCTCTGGGAGAATCTTCCATGCTGCTCTGGGAGAAAAGAAAAAACATAGAATGTACCAGCTGCTTCTCTTCCCGCGTAGATCGTAAAAGCCGATCGAGGCAATGGGTAAAATCTGAGGAATCATGTTAATAGGCGATGCGGCTAGCAACCCATCACTATTTTGATTCCGTTTTCCACCTACTGCCCACCAACATGCTAAACGTGGCCTTCAGGTCTTATAGACCTAGGCTCTGTCTACCCCGTAAGGGAAAAAGACGTGATACTATGTATGTATGTATGTATTTATTTATATATTTAAAGATTTTTTTTGCCATAAATCTTATGCCATTATATTATATTCCATATATATTATATTCTCTGTCTGCTCTTGCCAAGTATGGCTCTAGTAGTACAGAGAGGGTCGTGCTCCTGTAGTGGAGACTATAAAGACCTGATGATGATGATGATATATTATATTACAACTTAGGTTTGCACCTTCTCGACCTTCTAGAGATCGGTAATAAACTGAAATCCGGCCCTTAGACTCTCAGGGAGAAGGATTTTCAGGATCCCCATTGATAATTGATGACATGATATTGAATCCCCTAAAACCTTTGCTAGAATATTCACCGTGTGGATTGCTGCTTCTTTCACACCCACACACACACACCCATACACACACACACACACACACTCTCTCACACACACACACACACACACACACACACACACACACACACACGCACACGCACACGTTCACCTCATATCATCACCTATGTATAGTGTCTACACTTCAATTGCATGATTCTGAACGCAACTAGTTATTAAGTGTTCAGTACTAAGCTCACTTAGATAATTAATTAGTAACTAGGTACCTAGTAGCTTTTGTCTTATTTTTGTTTTTCATATGCCCTATATTGTAACCATAATATTATTGTCATGCTTCATATTCGTGAGGGGAGAGGCTGGTGTACTGAGATACAGGCTCTGCTTAGTTCAGGCACCAGTCTCTCACAATCTTATAGATAGTCTACCACAATTTGTATGTCTGGGTATTGATGAGGATTGGAGAGAAAAACAAAGTTTTTTTTTTCTGCATGATGGTTATATCTATTTGAGGGTCTAGCATATTACAATACCGTTGCAGACTATGAGCGACTACTCCGGTTGCTCCTATGACTATTGGGATTATTATTGCTTTAGTGTTCCATAATCGGGCTAATTCAGTTTTGAGTAAATAATACTTGGTTAGTTTTTCTATTTCTTTGGCTCCTATGTTATAGTCCGACGGTATTGTGATATAAATAAATAAATATAAATATATACGGACAAATCACACAGATTGAGCTAGCCCCAAAGTAAGTTCGAGACTTGTGTTATGGGATACTAACTCAACGATACTATATTTTATAACAAATATATATATAGATACTAGTGATGTAACGAATATTTGCATTCGCATTCGCATTCGCGGATATTCGCATATTTTTGCTTATTCGCATTCGCATTCGCATTCTCATTCGCGAATTTACTGCGAATGTTTTTGCGAATAATTTTTTTTAATTTTTTTTTTATTGTTGTTTGATATAATAAAACAAAATCTATACATTAACTATGTTTTAATTCAAGAAAATTATTTAACCTCGTCATCACATAATCAGTCTTCTCTTTATCATTTGGTTGGTAACATTTATTTATTAACTTTGAGAAATTAGCCTTAAATCTAAAATTATAATGTCTACTCTACAAACATTGTACACAAACAAAAATAATTCTTCTATGAATTTTTACCTTTTCTACTTCTTCGCCTCGTTCGAACGGAACTGCTATCAAGGTTACCAAGCGATAGTGAATTGGCGCCAAACTTAAACAAAATCTGAATATTCGCATTCGCATTCGCGAATGTCGGTAGCAAATATTCGCATTCGCATTCGCGAATGTCCAAAATATGACATTCGTTACATCACTAATAGATACACATCCAAGACCCAGGCCAATCTGAAAAAGATCATTTTCCATCTTGACCTGGCCGGGGATCGAACCCGGTCACTCCGTGTCGCAGGCTGGCGTGTTGACCGCTGCGCCACGGAGCTAGTCTATATCGATATCTATGAGGTATGTAGTGTTATTTGTTTTATCTATATATATTAAATCTGGCCGATTATAGTTAACTGCCTAACTGTTAGGATTGATAAAGAATTTATTTGTTCATCTGTATCACACATATACATATAGCGACATTAAATAAATAAAAAACAATTAAAGTAATTAAAACTTAAATCTAAGGCTTGCATCTGTGTGCTACAGTAACACAAAAGGGCTACAGCTCAGCAAAATGTTCTTCTGTGGGAGCAACTGCTGATTTTCAGCTGGCACCCTGGAGAAAGCGCGAACGAGAGCAATTTCACAAGTCAACCCTTTTGATCCACACCAAACTACATTTACTGCACAAACGGGAAAAGACATGTCATTTTCGAATGGTAAATTAAAGAAAATCAGATTAAATTAATGAGAAATATTATAGAGTGATAGTGAATTGATTGGATTGGATTGGTATCTCCCACATTGATTTCGCCTCTTCATTTCCTTTAACTGTCTGTCTTCTTTATCTGGTATAATTGTTCATTCCACCAGAATTTTGATACATCGAATGTTTCGACTAGCTCCGTGGCGCAGCGGTCAACATGCCAGCCTGCGACACGGAGTGACCGGGTTCGATCCCCGGCCAGGTCAAGATGGAAAATGATCTTTTTCAGATTGGCCTAGGTCTTGGATGTTTATCTATATATGTATTTGTTATAAAATATAGTATCGTTGAGTTAGTATCCCATAACACAAGTCTCGAACTTACTTTGGGGCTAGCTCAATCTGTGTGATTTGTCCGTATATATATATTTATTATATTATATATATTTAAATGTATGTTTTCTAGCTAGTATCCAGTACATATATTGAACTACATTGGTATGACGTTTGACGTAGTAGCTACCAGCCAGCTTCTCGCAACCTGTTATAAGGTGTTGGGCGGTTTCATCTTTGACCTTGCATAGGCGACATTTGTTATCTACGGGTTTCTTGATTATATCTCTTTCGTGCTAAATATAATATTATATTATAATATATATCGAAACATACTAATAGGCTAGTTTCCTAAAAAAATATAATTAGTCCGTCAGTTAGATATTCAAAAAATATTGGACACGTATTTTTTCTTTTGTCGATTAAACAAAAAATTATAAAGATATAGCCCTTTGAAGTTCCGTGTGACGTCATAGTTTGCTACAATTTTTAGCAAACTTTGACGTCACGAGCCCCCACTCCTGAACTTTGACGCGCTTTATCTTTATTATTTACTAGCTGTTGCCCGCGACTTCGTCCGCGGCAATTTCTGTTATTATGATTAATTAATATAGATAAATAATTTTCCCCCGTTTTCAAAACAGTTTTTATTGATGCTTCGCTCCTATTGGTCGCAGCGTGATGTTTTATAGCCTAAAGCCTTCCTCGATAAATGGACTATCCAACACAAAAAGAATTTTACAATTAGAACCAGTAGTTCCTGAGATTAGCGCGTTCAAACAAACAAACAAACAAACAAAGTCTTCAGCTTTATAATATTAGTATAGATATTAGTATAGATTGTTTATTTGACAAAAGAAAAAATACGTGTCCAATATTTTTTGATTATCTAACTGACGGACTAATTGTTATGTTATTATTACGACCCAGGAAACTAGCCTATTAATACAATTTGCACGCCCTAAAAGAGTTGAATACTATACCATTTTAATAATATTAAGATGTATTTTTTGTATTCTTGCAAATAAACTATTGTTTGAGTTAAGTACGGCGGAAGGTGACACGTATTGAAAGACAAGCTGCGGTATAACAACTGATTTATTCTATGTGCGACCACCGTCATACAGTAATAATTATGTCTAATACCCAACACCTCCTTAACCAAATTAACAACTATAAAAAGAAATAACAGTTTGCTGCCATATTAACATTACTCATAATAGCGCACTCGGTTTGGACGAGGACGCAGATAATGTCTCGTAACGGGTGTGGAGGAAGCCAGCTCGAAACGGTCCTGTTCCTCATCTTCCACAGGTTGTTGTGAGATGTTCGGACTGGCAGCCGCCTCAACGGGGTCGGTGATGCCGCCACCAGTACTCAAGTCGGACGAGACCGGCACTGACAATTCGTCCGTGGTGTTACGCTGCGGCGAAACCACATTTTTGTCATCAGCTGCACTCACTTCATTCGAAGTACAGGTCAGCGAATACCTTTTTTTGGGTAACAGTATTTGATCGATGTGACGCCTTGTCGTGTTTCCAGAAGGCAAATTAACCACAAACGAATTCGGCCCTATTCGATCGCCGACCTGTCCTTCGACCCACTTATCTCTCTTATTAGAATAATCGCGTATATAAACTCGGTCGCTTATGCTAACATCGCGCTGCGTGCCGCTGGCGCGCGCTACCTGTTGCAGCTGTTTGCGCTGCACGCGCTCCTCCGTATTAGGTCGCAGAGCGTCTAAGCGGCCCTTGAGCTTTCGACCTAGCAAGGCCTGTGCGGGTGCTACCCCCGTCGTAGCCTGTTCACAGTTCCTATATTGAAATAACATCTTACACAGGGCTTGATCTACATCAGCGCCCTCAAAATACGCCTTTTTAATACAGTTTTTCACCGTTTTTACTGCATTTTCCGCGGCACCGTTACCACGAGACCTGTACGGACTTGTGAGACAATGCATAATGCCATTTTTTGAAAAATACTGACTTAACTCAATTGAGGAAAATGGTGGTCCATTATCTGTGACTATTTGAGAAGGAAGGCCAAAGCGTGCGAATAATTCCCGTAACTTAGTGATTACGAATTTAGCCGCGGTACTTTTCATGTGAAAAACTTCGATCCACTTGCTGTGCGCGTCAACTATAATTAAGTAGTGGGCACCCTTGTACTCCCCAAAATCCGCATGAAGTCGTTGCCAGGGGCGCGACGGAAACTCCCAGGGCGTGAGAGGCGCGTGCGGGGGGGCGTCACGCTGCTGGCGACACGCATTGCACGAATTACATAACTCCTCTATTTCGTTATCTAAACCTGGCCAGTATACATAGTTACGGGCTATGTTTTTCATTTTTACCACTCCTAAATGGCCTTCATGTAATTCTCGTAAAATGTACTGACGAAACTTAGGTGGCACAACTATTCTGTAGTTGTACACAATACACCCATTATCCACACAAAGGTTAGTCCTACGATTAAAATATGCTTTTTTTTGATCACTATTTGTGCTATGAGGCCAACCGTATACAATATATTTATAAATATTTCGCAACGTTTGATCATTCTTGGTTGCCTCCGCTACATCTTTAGAATTAACAGGGAAATCATTTTCTAAAAAACAAAAATAATCCCCAACGACACACTCACGTTCAAGACACTCGTTCGAACGTGTGCGTGTCAACGGTAAGCGCGACAAACAATCAGCCGGTGCATTCTGAGCCGAGCCTACCCACTCCACCGAGAAATCATAGGCCGCGAGCCGCGCCGCGTACCGCTGCAGGCGACTGGCCGCCGTCTGCGGAATGCCGAGCTTATCACTGAAGATATAAGATAATGGTTTATGATCGGTACGAATAAAGAACCTTCTACCAAATAAATATTGGTGGTTTTTAATAACACCAAAAAATATTGCGAGCGCCTCTTTGTCCAATTGACTGTAGGACTTCTCGGCTTCACTTAGTGTCCGTGACACATAACAAATTGGTTTTTCAGATCCGTCATTGTATTTATGTGCCAGAACAGCACCTATACCATATGCACTGCTGTCTGCACTGAGGACTAGCGGCAAGCTCGGGTCATAATGCGCCAGGCATTGGCTGCTACTAAGCATGTTTTTAACTTTAACAAATGCACGCTGACATTCCTGACTCCAACACCATTTATTTCAACATCTGATTCTGATTCTGATTCTTATTATTTTTTTGTAACAAGGCATACAAAGGGTACAAAATTTGGCTCAGTTTTGGTATGAACTTCCCATAATAGTTAATCATACCTAAAAAAGCTTTTAATTGGTGGATATCCTGAGGACTGGGTGCCTCCACTATGGCCTTGATCTTTTTATCATCAGGGTGCAAACCATTTTTATCTATGATATGGCCCAAATAACAAACCCTTTTTTTGAAAAATTCGCATTTCTCTAATTTTACCCTTAGGCCTACAGCCTGTAGTCGACGAAATACTTCACGTAAGTTATTAAAATGAGTTTCGGGCGTTCCGGAAACGCAGATATCGTCCAAAAATACCACTGTGTTGTGCCTAACACTTCTTCCATTAATTTCTGAAATTTTTCGGGTATGTTACTTAGGCCATATGGGGTACGAATGTATTGGAATGACCCAATATGAGTACTAATTGTAGTACAAGCCCGTGATTCAGGAGTTAAAATGACCTGTTCGTATGCATGGGCTAAATCAATTTTTGAAAAAATCGTCCCGCCGCTAAGTCCCGCATACAGTTCCTCAATACGAGGTAACGGGTACGGCTCACGTCGCAATTTTTTGTTTACCGTGATTTTATAATCACCGCATATTCGGATACTCCCGCATTTCTTAATAACCGGAACGATAGGAGTACCGTAATCAGAAATCTCCACCTTTACAATAGTCCCCTCCTTAACTAGGCGGTCTAACTCCTGTTCAACAGGTTTCTTTAATGACAACGGTAAATTACGAGCCTTGTAAAAAATTGGTTCCTTGTCTTTTAATTGTAGTGTAAAGTGCTTAGTGCAAGTACCTAAACCGGTAGCAAAAACATCAGAAAACTCGTTTTTTAACATTGAAATAACGCGCTCGGTTTCATCACCTGTAATTCCTTGTGTAATATTATTAAGTTTAATATTAATATGCTTGAGTTGTAAACAACGTAACCAGGCCCGGCCGAGTAAGGGAGGCCCGCCGTTCGGTATGACGTATAAAGGCAATGCGCACACTTCTCGCGTGGTACCGTCTTCACTACTATAACGAGCGGAGACAGTGATAAAACCTAGCGGTTTAATGGCGTCCCCGGTATAAGACCTTAATTTTAAATTACAATTTGAAATATTCAATTTATGAAAATGTTTACTATATAGTTCTTCATTAATAGCAGATATTTTGCTACCAGTATCGATCTCAAATAACAATGGTACAGATTCAATAAAAAGTTTGATTACATACGGCTCATCGTAGACTCCGTCAACACACATATTAAAAAAATCACTGTCTTCTGAATCCGTCTCCAAGAATAATTGATTTCTTCTCGGGTTAGCTGTCGAGCGATTGTAATTGCGCACACTTTTACACATAGCCTTCAAGTGGCCTCTAGCCCCGCACTCATCACAATTGAATTGCTTAAACCGACACTTTTCTGCTGAATGCGGCCGTCCACACCGCCAACACGGCTGCTGCCGAGGGTCGCGCGGCCTGCCCGCCGCACGCGTCCCCGCCGCCGCCGTAGCCCCAATCTTGTGCACGGGCGCGGCCGCGAGCGCACCGCCCGCTGCGGCCGAGCTTGTCTCGTCCGCCCCGCCCGATACCACTCCCTTGCAACTCGTCTCCGCGTGACGCTCAGCCGCCTCGAGCGCTAGCGCCAGCTCCACCGCCCGCTTGTAATCCAGATCCTTTTCCGCAAACAGACGACTGCGCTTGTCATCACTAGCGAGCCCGGATACAAATTGGTCTCTGAGATTCTCTTCCAATTTTTCCGAAAAATTGCAAGTGCTCGCTAAATGTTTTAAATGTTGCAAGTAGGAGCTTAGATCTTCTCCGATTTTTTGTCGTCTTTGCCTAAAAATATGACGTTCGGCAATATCGGACCGCCTGGGTTCGAGATGTTATTGCACAATTTCAACTAAATCGTCAAACTGCTTATTTTCTGGTTTAGCCGGCGCGCACAAATCACACATTAAATCGTAGGTAGCTTCGCCAACAACCGTAATGAGCGTAGCCACGTGCAACGAATTGTTTAACACGATCCACATAGATAGTCCACTTTCGCGAAGCTAAATCAAATGATTCAATTTTTCCGTACGGCATGATGATCGCAAATGAATTTAAAATATTACTCGTCGCCAGTTAAGTACGGCGGAAGGTGACACGTATTGAAAGACAAGCTGCGGTATAACAACTGATTTATTCTATGTGCGACCACCGTCATACAGTAATAATTATGTCTAATACCCAACAGTTTGATTGATTGAATCATTTTTTTTGTTCCCAGACAAGTTCCCCCTTTCGCCGTTCCGGAAAAAGTAGCCACGTCGGGAAAAGTGTCTTTTAAGGGAAAAACCCAATTCGAGAATGGAATCACATGAGAAGGTGGCCAAGGTCGGTCCAGTCCGTGACACGATGACGACCTTGGAAATGAGAAATGGAAATGGGGGTATATATTTTAATTATCTTTTAAATTCAATTACATAATACGGTTTATTAGCTGGCTCCGTGGTTGCCTGTAGACCCGGGGGTCGTGGGTTCGATTCCCACGGGGAGCATACATTGTTTAGTTGTTTCCAGTTTGGTTAGGACAATGCTAGCTTGAATCGCCTGATTGTCTGATCATAATGATTATTCTGTGCTTCGGAAGGAATAACGTTCCTCGTTATTGCCTCCGTAGTCCAGTGGTTAAGGCGTTTGCCTGTTGACCCGTGGTTTTGATTCCCACCGGAAGCATACTTTGTTTAGTAGTTTCCAGTTTGGTTAGGACAATGCTAGCTTGAATCGCCTGATTGTCTGATCACAATGATGATTCTGTGCTTCGGAAGGAACGTTAGGCCATTGGCCCCGGCTGCCATCTGATAGTCGTTAAAGGAACCACATAAGAGGCAGAGAGGCGGTTCTGAAGAACTCTGATACCCGGGTGTGCATGGTCGCTTTGACCGTGTCACCTACACGAAATGATGATGATGACGATGATACGGTTTCATCGCGTAGGTATATTACATTATTTTTACATCGAACGTTTCGAAAACAACAGATTTCATGGTCGCAGGTAGACTAAGTTGACATTTGTCTTCGTGTTATAAGAACTATACAAAACTACCGCCTACAATATTTATTGATAACGTTCCGGATGTACGCAGTATTGGCTCACGGTGTCTGAAGGTCTTGCAGTCTTGTGATGAGCTTGAGATTGATGACAGGATTCTGCTAGTGGTAACTGCCAACCATTTCCGAGATTGTTGCTTCTTAGACAATTTTTACTCGTTGAAGTTCCTCCTTTAGGCGGCATCTGTAACTTTAGTCGTGGTAGAGCCACGCTACCAGCAAAATGAATTGCTAGTAGCATGAATGGGCCGGCTCGTCCGGGGAAGTACCACACACTCACAGAAAATCGACGTCTGATTACCTTTACCGCTTCTATGCTTCCTTCGGTGAGTGAGATAGCCGGAGGCCCATCCTTCCCTCATCCTTCCCCATTTCTTTCCCCCAACTCCTTGAAAGGCTGACAACGATGTCACACCCTGGTGTTGCAGTTGTCCATAGGCAGCGATGATCACTTACCATCAGGTGACCCGCTTTGCTCGTTTGTCGCCCTAATCATAAAAAAAAAAATATTTACTTTTTTAGAATTTTTTTTTTAAACAAAGATTTAATTATTAAAGTTATCAACAGTTACTAACAGTATTCAATTCAATTTCATTGTCTTTTTCTACAGAAAATGGCCTCCCACCAACAGAGAAGCCTCAAATCAAAGATCTGGATGACTTACTACCGTACGTTGGAGGATTCGGCTGGTATCAGCGCTTCTTGTTCCTTATGATGATTCCATACGCGTTCTTCTTTGCATTCGTTTACTTCGCGCAGATCTTCATGACTGTGGTGCCGAGTGAGCATTGGTGCCTGGTTGACGAGCTCGGAAACTTGACCATTGAGGAGAGGTTAGTATCACTTTTTTTTTCGTCATCCCCTTTTATTCCTAGTCTCTCATTTTTTATGTTTTGCATCTTCTCGTTCTGATACTCGCACCTTTTAAGTTTCATATCACAAGCTCTTGTTTTCTTGCTTCTCTTATATACATAGTATCACGTCTTTTCCCTTGCGGAGTAGACAGAGCCTAGGTCTATAAGACCTGAAGGCCACGTTTAGCATGTTGGTGGGTATTAGGTGGAAAACGGAATCAAAACAGTGATGGGTTGCTAGCCGCATCGCCTATTAACATGATTCCTCAGATTTTCGCCCATTCCCTCTTGCTTCTTTTTCTACCTGCCTTCCGCCACCGCCACAAGCAAGTACGTACTCATGATAATCCAGTTAATAGATTCAGGTGGTACTTAGCGGAAGTCAAAGCTACATTTATTTTGAGACAATTTACTTTGCGTGCTTCGTCGTTTCGCCTCTACACGAGGCATCTTCAGGAACACGTGTCGCGAGCACGATGAGAGATCTTGCTGCAGCTTCAACGAATGCAGCAGTATTGACAACAGCCTCCGTGGTCCAGTGGTTAAGGCATTTGCCTGTTGACCCGGGGGTCGTGGGTTCGATTCCCACCGGAAGCATATTTTGTTTAGTTGTTTCCAGTTTGGTTAGGACATTGCAGGCTTGAATCACCTGATTGTCTGATAATAAAGATGATTCCGTGCTTCGGAAGGCACGTTAAGCCGGTGGTCCCGGCTGCCATCTGGTAGTCGTTAAAGGAACCACGTCAGAGGCCGAGAGGCGGTTCCGAAGAACTCCGACACCAGGGTGTGCATGGTCGATTGACCGTGACACCTACTCGAAATGATGATGATGAGCAGTATTGACCAGGGTTGCATGCATCAAGTATTGGTGGCGGGCATGAAGGGACAACAGTAGTGGGTGGGCGCTGGCCAGCAATAGTTTGCATGAACTAACTGGTGGCGGAAGCACGCAAAGTATATTGTCTCAAAGGGCTTATTATGAATCCCTTACGCATTCTCCATCCCTCGCATTCTTCGTGTTTGTGTACTTCAAACAGATCTTGATGACTAAAGTGTGATTGTTGCCTGGGAAATGAGCTGAGGAAATTGACCCTTGAGAAGAGGTGACTTTCCTCCATTATCTGTACCTTTATATCCGTGCCTCCTCATTTGTCTTCCTCCTTCCTTCGCCTTTTTACCTTCCTATCCGCATCCTCACCTTCCTTACTCCCTTCATCTACCACTTTCCCTCATCCACCCCGCTTCCTTCCCTACAGTCAGCCTCCTTTAACTTTATTCCCTCTCTACCCTTGATGAAAATCTATTTCTTGGTCGTCAAAGAAAGCTAAAATAATCCACATACTTCTGTGACATCTCTGAATAATTTCATTATTATATTCCAGACGCCATCTTTCTATTCCGCAAACCGACCACGTATATTCCAAATGCCAAGTCTATGATGTCGACTGGAAGAACATTCTTGAGCGAGGTCTTATGGAACCAGATGCAACGTGGCCAGTGAAGAAATGCGACCAGTGGGAGTTCAACTTCACTGATATTCCTTATGAGACGATTGCTACTCAGGTACGCTCAGTATCTTTTTGATTTAGCTCCAAGTGTCTCTATCTATTTTATCAGAGCGACGTCCTAGCTACATCCTCAGCTATATAGCTTCGTAGCCCACCATCCTCTGTTAAGACAGCAATCTTATTTTAGTTTTATACAACAGTAAGTCAGTTTGAAATTTAGTTATTCTACAGCATTTTAATATACTTAAAAGCTTGTTAATTATTTTAAAAGGTTGACTTCTGATATATCAGAATGTATTAAGACTGTCTTCTTTTAATGGCCTAAGAAACCTTTCAAGAAGTCCGTTGCCAGCTGGGTGATAAGCAGTGGTGTATTTGGTACACATTTCATTACAGAATAGCTAAATTCTTTTTGGGACACACCTGCCTGAAGACCTGTAGACTAAACTGTTGATATATTTCTAATGGGTCTGGTTGATTTTTCATGAACGGGTGAATTTGTTAAGCATTACAGTTTAAAAAAGCTACTAGACAAATGCTTCTGATCAAAAAAGGTCTATTATTATTAATACCCTTCTTTTCTCCATCACAGTTGGGCTGGGTATGCGACCGAGACAACTACCCAGCCACAGCGCAGTCTGTATTCTTTGGAGGGGCTATAGTCGGTGGGCTGATCTTCGGATGGATAGCTGACAAATATGGAAGAGTACCGGCTCTACTTGGTAAGTAAATATTTGCTCCTTTCGGCGACAAAGAGTTTTGATATGCATAGGAACGATACTGTATTGATTAGTCGCATAGTCCATGCTTCGGAAAGCACGTTAAGCCATTGGTCCCGGCTGCCATCTGGTAGTCGTTAAAGGAACCACGTCAGAGGACGAGAGGCAGTTCCGAAGAACTCTGACACCAGGGTGTGCATGGTCGATTGACCGTAACACCTACTTAAAATGATAAGATAAGATAAGATAAAGATTTATTTGCATGAAATACATTACAGTAGTTAATATGTAGTGGTTAACAATGTAGGTCTTATGTAAGTAATGTAATCAGCCTGCTTGCATACGTGCAAATATTATTTTTATAAATTTTTACATTTGCCATTAAATTAGAAATAATAGTAGCAACAATCAATTAAAGTCACAATTCACCATCAATTATTATCACTTAAATGTCACAAATATTCCGTCTTATATATTTTCGTCAAGTATTTAATGTCAAATATTAATGAATCACTCAGTCTCTACCATCTAAATATTCCTTAATACTATAAAAACTTTTCTCCTTCAACCATTTCGTCAATGTTATTTTGAACTTATTGTTATTTAAGCTTTTAATATAAGTCGGAAGTTTATTAAACATTTGAATGGCCATATTATAAGCATTTTTTTTGTATATATATTTCCGTGCACTTTGTTGAAATAAGTTATGTATATAATATGATCTTACCTGTCTTTTTGATACTTGTGTAAATAATTCAAAATATTGTGGATGTTTTTTTACAAAGCAGCATAGGTCTCTTATGTACATGCAAGGTAGTGTCAATATATTTAACTTTTTAAATATTGGTCTACAACTGTCTAAATACCAAGCGTTTGGCACGTACACATTTTTTTTGTAGACGAAATACTCTATCTGCATCAACAGAATTACCCCATAGTATTAATCCGTAACTCAGCACCGAAGATACATATCCGTAGTATGCTTGTAAGGCTGCTTCAATTGATACAGTCTGTCGTACTCTTCTTAATGCATAAACAAAGCGGTCAAGTTTATTACATATTTGATTTATGTGCTCTTTCCAATTTAAATGCTCATCTAGGTGAAAACCTAAAAATGTTGTATGGCTTATTTGTTCAATTTTATTAGTTTTGTAGTAAATATTGAATTTTGGAGTACAGAAATTGTAAGATTTAAATTTAATAAATTTAGTTTTTTCTAGGTTAATTTTTGGATCGTTTGAATCCAGCCATTCTATTACTTCGTTTAAGGCATTACTCGCTAGGTGTTGACAATTATTTTGGTCAGTACATTCTATGGTAAGTGTGGTGTCATCTGCAAATTGTATTATTTTATGAGTATCTGGAATGTCATTAATATATAATAAGAATAAAATTGGAGCGAGTATTCCACCTTGTGGGACCCCTACGTTGTTTGTTTTAACTTCTGATCTGTAGCATTCTTTAATGTTTTTACCATAACTAGATGTTGTTTTACTAATTTCTACACATTGTTTTCTATTAGTCAGGTAGTTTTCTAACCATTCATATGCTTTACCCCTAATTCCATAATTTTCTAACTTTTTAAGTAGCTTTTTATGGTTTACGAAATCGAATGCTTTGCTCAAATCAAGAAATATCGACATAATTGGAGTACCCCTATTAATACTTTCAGTTATATACTTAATTAACTCAAAACATGCTAGGGTAGTGGAATTACCTTTACGAAATCCAAATTGATTAGGATGCAAGATATTACATTCATTTATGAAGTCATTGAGTCTAGTTAACATCGCCTTTTCAAATATTTTCGACAATATTGGTACTAAAGTTATTGGTCGATAGTTAGTTGGATCTTGTTTATCACCCTTCTTGTATAGAGGTTTAACTATAGATAATTTAAGTTGATCTGGGAAATATCCTTGAAGGAAAGACAAATTGATTATATGGGCTAGTGGTTTGCATAATATTCCAGCGCAAAGTTTCAGAATTTTTGTACTGATGCCATCATAACCACAGGAATTGGTACTTTTTAAACCTTTAATAATTTTATATATTTCGTCATCATTAACTGGCTTTAAATATATAGTTTTAGAATTAAATGTCGTTTTATTCTTAGTCATATTTTTATTATTACAATTTGAATGTCCATTAGTTAATTTTATAAAATAATCGTTAAAGTTGTTGCTAATTTCTTGTGGGTCTGTATATAAATTATCATTAAATTTCATTGAATTCGTATAGGGTTGATGAGTCGCATTTTGCATACAATATGAAAATTTTCACCAATATTTGTCTATGTAAGCCACATAAGAGTTCACGAGAGACCCCAAAATACCTAAACCAGTCGCCACGACCGAAATTAGTTGGACGTCATTATTATTCTCTTTATTTAGTTGTAATCTTATTATTATTTTCAGGGACCAATATGATCGGATTCGCAGCAGGCGTGGGAACAGCCTTCTCCAACAGTTTCTGGTCATTCTGTCTCTGCAGGTTCTTAGTGGGCATCGCTTACGACAACTGTTTTATCATTATGTATATCATTGGTAAGAAGCAATTCTTAATTAAGATCTTGGAACGCTTATTGGTTATTGTTATTGGATACGACATGATTTAATGCTAGAAAAAAGGAGAAAGAAACAAGAAAGTGTTTAAACAAGGTGTAAAGATAATCCATATAAAGCACATATATTTGAACCACTACCATCATCCCTGGTAGTTACGTCACGCACGAACAGATGGCGCTTTCCTATTACTATAAAACGAATGTTCTCTCCAAACGAGGTCTCTTTTTTCGACTTCGGCACTAAGAAATATACGGGTACACACTTCCACTGGATCTCATTCATCCCAAATCTCGCCGCAAGAAAACATAACAGAACTCAATAAGAATACGGAACAGATAAATAATAAATAAAAATATAGGGACAAATCACACAGATTAAGCTAGCCCCACTGGAAATTGTGAACTTGTGTCGTAGGATACTAACTCAACGATATTTTATAACAGATACTTATATAGATAAACATCCAAGACCCAGGTCAATCTGAAAAATATCGTTTTCCATTTTAACTTGGCTGGGGTTTAAACCCAGAACCTTGCGATTCATAGGCACTTGCGGTGGCAATAAACCAGAGTGGTCGTCAAATACCTGCAAATATTGCTTAGACCGTCGTCAACGTATAATATAGTGTTTGGAGACTATAAAATATGGATGGGCACTTTATTGGCGAACATGATAAAAAATTCCTTACATCCGGTTAGGAAGCGAAAGGAGCTGGAAGTTTGAAAATTTGGAAGTTTAAAAACTGCTCAGAACAATACTGCCGATCGTGCAAAAATTTTTTAACACAATCACTCCTACAATTTTTTTAAACAAATTTTGAACTTTTCAATCTTCCATAACTCCTATACGCTTCCTAACCGGTTGTAAGAAATTGAATATGTATGTTCACCAATGAAGTATTCCATAAATTGCCGTTTGGTGTAAAGACTTTTGGACCATGGGGTCCTGCCTGGTGCGAGAGCTCTCTACAAAAATATTGCTCCTCGACTGATCTCCGCCGCACGTGACAAGAGGCCTGGCTGCTTTTTCGCACAAAGGATAAGCGTCACTATCGAGCGTGGGAATGCAGCCAGCATTCTTGCAAACATGCCAAATGGGCAAGAATTTTTAGATTTTTAAGTTCAGTTTTATTTTATAGTGTAATTTTAGGGTAGCTTATTAGTTTCATTTTTAGTTTGTACGGTCCCCGAGGACTATCTTATATATCAGAAAATCGCGTTGGGAAGTCAATCTACCTGTGTTATTCGTTCTTTCCAGTTGTGGAGTATGTAGGCCCAAAATGGCGTACCTTCGTAGCGAATATGTCAATTGCGGTCTACTTCACGTTTGCCGCCTGCCTGCTGCCCTGGATAGCGTTGGCTGTGGCTGACTGGAAGATATACACGTTGATCACAAGTGTTCCTCTGGGACTGGCTATACTGACGCCTTTGGTGGTACCAGAAAGCGCTAGGTAAATATGTCATCATCATCATCATCAGGTCTTTTTAGTGTCCACTGCAGGATCATGACCCTCTCTGTACTACTGGAGCCGTATTTGGCCAGAGCAGACAGAGGATTTGGCCTACACTCTTCTCGCTGGCCAGACGGGTTGGAGAGGTCTCATAAATGTCTATGAGCTTTATTTAGCTTGTATTTCCTAAGTCGCCTCTTACGACATCCATGGAAAGACTTGGAGTGGTCCTATTCTACTCTGCCGGAAACCACACGGCTACAGTATGTGTTGAAAAGTATTTATTTATATACTAGCTGACTGCCACTTCGTCTGCGTGGGTTTCTTTACATACACATAGTGTATCCGGACCTTGGGTGTTGTGGGCGTAAAGGTGGAAAACACCATCAAAAAACCCAGCCAAGTGCTAGTTAGCCTCGCGCACGAAGGGTTCTGTACCGTTATCTATAAAAACGGCAAAATAATCATGTCCGTTAAATGGGAGCCCCCCTTTAATATTAAATTTATTTTTATTTAAATATTTATTTTTAAAGTGAATATATAACTTAAGCCTGTGAATAGCTCAAGCGTCTAAATGTTGCCGTTATTAATATCGAGCAAATACAAGCAAAAACATCACGTTTGTTGTATGGGAGTCCCCTTAAATATTTATTTTATTTTATTTTTTAGTATTTGTTGTTATAGCGGCAACAACTGTCTAACTATCACAGTTCATGATATACAGCCTGGTGACAGACGGACAGCGGAGCGAAATTAATAGGGTCCCGTTTTTACCCTTTGGCTACGGAACCCTAATAGTGATGGGTTGACAGCCGGATCGCCTATTGCCATGATTCTTTAGATTTTCGCGCATTCCTTCGACCAGCTTCTAGAGTTTGCGCGAAAGAGAAGCAGCAATTTAGCTGCTGCAGTCCAGCGTGGAAGTTTATGGACGCAAATTTTAAATAAATCTGGATCTTTTCAGATGGCTTATTGCACAAAACCGCATTGAAGAGGCAATTAAGATAATGAAGAGGGTGGAAAGAGTCAATAAAAAGAAAATACCAGACGCCATCATCAAGGAATTCAGAGTAAGTGAAGAAAAATTTCTGGTGTTGCTCTCCCTGCTTTCCATTCCTCTGTTCACAGCGTTACTGGCTTATGTAAAAAAATTCTTAATGATGATGACATCGCCATTGACCTGTTAGCAGAGGCAAAGGAAACCTGGTCAGCTCTCTGCCCCGAAGACAGCATCCCGGTGGAAACACATCAGCAAAGACTCTGGGATGCTCCTTTGGTTCAGAAAGCAGCTGCTGGTCTGGTTAGGCTCAAAATTATATAAATGATGATATGAACCGCGCTCGGCTCCAAGCTGTATCCTCGAAGGAGTCCAGCCAATGGCTTCACGCCATCCCCTCTTACACCATCGGAACACTGCTAGACAACAACAGCTTCCGCACCGCTATTGAACTCCGTCTGGGAGCCCCCGTGTGCGCGCCCCACCGCTACCCGTGTGGCGCCGATGTTGATCAGTTTGGGCTCCACGGTCTATATTGTCACCTCAGCGCAGGCAGAATCCCACGTCATGGTTCCCTGAATGACATCATCAGAAGGGCCCTTGCCACCATCAACGTGCCCTGTACCCTCGAACCTCGTGGTGTGGCACGTGATGATGGTAGGAGACCTGATGGTATGTCGTTGATCCCTTGGGAACGTGGTAAGGCTTTGGTGTGGGACGCTACATGCGTCGACACACTAGCGCCTTCTCATCTCAGGGGATCAGTTATGAGAGCCGGGTCTGCTGCCGAAGGCGCTGAGGTTGCTAAACGGCGCAAGTATGCAACCTTAGCTGAGGATTATATATTTGTGCCGTTTGGTGTAGAGACTTTAGGACCTTGGGGACCCAGCGCGAGGGGTTTCTTAAAAGAGATTGCCCCACGGCTCATGTCGGCTGCCGGTGATAAGAGGGCTGGCTGCTTTTTCACCCAACGGATTAGCATAGCTATCCAACGGGGGAACGCAGCCAGCGTTCTTGCCACCATGCCACACGGGGAAGATTTCGAAGAAATTTCTTTCTAGTGCTCCTTTTTTTTTCACTTCATGTTTTTATTGTACATAATTAGTTTTAATCACTGTTATTTTAAAAATATAGATGAATAATTTTCCCCCGTTAGAAGTAGTTGCTGTAACGAATTCTTTAAATCTATTTATGGCTTTATTCGTTGTTTCAGTATGTAAGAAAATGATTTACAATACCCTCTTGTGTACGGTTTTATCACGACATGTTAGAGCTTTCATCCTTAGTGAAGAGCAACCCAAGATGATCTTCAATCATCTTTAGTGAAGAGCATCTTTTAAAAGCCACATTTAGCATGTTGGTGGGCATTAGGTGGAAAACAATTTACAATTTTTAAGATTATACTCATCATCATCATCATTTCGAGTAGGTACCACGGCCAATCGACCATGCACACCCTGGTGTCAGAGTTCTTCGAAACCGCCTCTCGGCCTCTGACGTGGTTCCTTTAACGACTACCACTACTTTAAATTAATTGTCAAATCGGTGACGTATGAGTCGAAACTCTATTTTTTTCTTTTCTTCTTCTTCGAATTATTCTTGAGTATCACCGAAATAGCCGTGTGGTATCCGGCAGAGTAGAATAGGACCACTCCAAGTCTACCCGTGGATGTCGTAGAAGGCGACTTAGGAAATACAAGCTAAACAAAGCTTATAAACATCTGAGAGACCTCTCCTCTGGCTGCTCTGGCCAAGTATGGCTCTAGTAGTACAGAGAGGGTCGTGCTCCTGTAGTGGAGACTAAAAAGGACCTGATGATGATGATCACCGAAATGATGGTGTTATTAATTTCGTCGGTTCGACGAAGTCCCTGGCTACAATTCACACGAATCCACTGGTTTGATCATAGACGACGCAGTAAGATGGGCAACAACCAGCATGCTAATTACCTAAATCTCACTACAGTCGCACCATGACAGTCTTCTTTAGTCATACCATACATTGTCCATTAACACGGACATTTATAACACCAAATACACCAATTTCACATTATAAAGTCCACTAAAGCAATTTACAACAAAATCCAAAACAAAAACCGCCAAAATTCTTGCAAAAACCATGTAGTTCGTCGAAATTCCCGTCAAGAAATCAAAGTCTAAACCCAGTGTAGGATTTATTTAATTTTTTCTTTTTATAGGAAACAGCAGCAGAAATAGCTAGAACAGAACAGGAGAACAAGAACTATTCAGCTGCAGACCTCTTCAAAACCCCCCGTCTGCGGCGTACCAGCATCCTCCTGGTCATCATATGGATGTCCATAGCCATGGTGTTTGATGGTCACGTCAGGAACGTGGGGTCCTTAGGATTGGACATGTTCGTGACTTTTACTGTAGCGACGGCTACTGAGTTTCCAGCTGACATTCTTCTGATCCTGACACTTGATATGTAAGTGCAATACGTCATCATCATCATCATCTCAGCCGCAAGAAGTCTACTGCTGAAGATATTCATTCACCAAAAAATTGAAAATGTTACACACACATGCTTCGATCAAATATAATGGTAAATACACTGTTGTGACTTTCTGGAAGGGTCACTGCATTCTCCGATCAACCCCAGAATCACAGCAAGGAAAAACAGTAAACACTAACCTGGATTCACGTGGAACAGGACTCGGAAGGATTCGCCTGCGACGGGACCTCGTGTCGACCGGCCGACGATCCTTGTGTTTGAACTGCGTTATTTTCTTACTGCCTACACTAGTGGTACACCATCACATACACGCGATGAAGATTTAGGGTTGTTTTGGCCAGCGAAGCCCTTAGAGTCGTTTTTATTTTTGGAAATTATATTAGCGCACGGGCGCGCTCAACAAGACTCGATCGCCATATTTTTTCGACTCGCCTTGTGCGACCAATCAGAGGCCGTCTTGGCGAAAAGGAAGTAGATATATGGAGAAACGGAAGCAGGACCACAGATAGGTAATTTTATTTGGATTTTTAAAGTTAATGCTTACACATTTTCCCCCACCTGAAATCCACAAGGGTTTCACAGAGAATGCAATTTGAAATATATAAAACAAAAGCAATAGCTACGCACTATTGCAAGAATATCTAGAAATATTATTTTCGAAAGATAAAGTAATAAATAAGTTTTAACTAGCAAGTAAGGATAGTGTGTATTTATGTATTAGTAATTTATGAAAAAAAAAATATTATTTAATTGGTAAGGGACAAACCTTTACTACCGGCCTACGAAAAGTCTTTCCGTTAGCAGTTCGGAAAGTAACTACTCTGACTACTTGATCCGAACCAGCATGCACTTGCACAATACGTGCCAACTTCCAGAACATCGGCGGAAGATTAGGTTCGCTAACTATGACTAAGTCATCTATTTTAATATTTGGTTCATGTACGAACCATTTGTTCTTTTGTTGTAATGTATGAAGATAATCACGCTACCATACGCGCCAAAAGCTCTGGGTAATTTTCTTAAGCATCACCCAATGAGAGCGCGGACACGAATTAAAACATCTAACACACTTCGACAGCACGGTACGTATCAGAAGTCTTAATCCAATTATCCAAAACTGGCGTTAAATAAGAGATTTTAAGGTTTTAGGCCCACAATGCAAATATTTTATATGAAAATGTTCTATTATAATTTTATTGTATGTTTCTATTATTTGATGCGTTCCCCCACCCGCACGATCCCATCATCGTCCAGGAAAGGTGAAAGTTTTTGAATGGAATTTACACATGGTTCATTATCTCGCACTCGACTGACTTCGGAAGACATATAATGATACTGACTCAATTTAACTAACACTTGTTGACTTCTCGAGTTCAGTACTACTGAGAAATGAAAGAATTCGATTTTGCCTTGCAACCCTCGAATTTGAAATAAATCGAATACACCATGTTACAATTCTTAGAATATATTAATAGTTTCAATTCAATTCTTATAATAATAGTATCAATGATATAATTCTTAGAATTTTTGTAAAAGAGGAATGTCTGGCAATTAAGTCCAGAAGTGGGTTTCTCACATCGATCACGTGAAGACTTTTAGTTTCTAGTGGTTTGAGCTCGGGTAAGTCTTCTTTTGGAAGTAGAACCCGTTTGTTAGGCCATTGACTAGGCAAATCCTGTAGCCAAGAAGGACCTTTCCACCACAGAGGATGGTCTATAAGCTCTGGACAGGACACTCCGCGACTACAACAGTCGGCCGGGTTATCCTTAGACGAAACATAATACCAATGATCGGGACTAATCAAATCAGTTGTTTGAATGACACGATTGGCTACATACATTTTTAACAAATGAGGGGCGGTATTAAGCCAGGACAAGGGAGTGCTGCTGTCTGAATAAGCTCGAATAGAATTAATAGTTATATGGTCTTTAAGCAAATTATACATGTGCGATAGAACTTTTGCTAGAAGCACCGCTGCGCTTAGCTCGAGTCTATTTACCGTGGTAGGTTTTAAATGAGCTACTCTAGATTTTCCAATCAGTAAACTAGTCGCAGTAGAAATTCTGGGCTCATTAGTAACCACACAAATATACACACAACAACCATAGCCTTTCAGAGAACCATCACAGAAACCTACCAAGTGTATTTCCATCAGATTGGAAGGTATAACTAACCGCGGAAGAGAATTTTTTTGTAAATCAGAAAAATGGTTGCTATTATATGCCATTGTTTGGTTAAATGTTTTGGAATAGTCTCATCCCACGATAAATTTAACCGCCATATTTCTTGCAACAGCGATTTTGCTGCAAAGACTACTGGGCATATCCAACCGAGTGGATCGAAAATGCGAGCTACTAAAGAGAGTATGGATCTTTTAGTAAATTTGACTTCGAACGAGTCTGAAAAGGCATATGAAAAAGAATCATTAATGGGATTCCATCGTATCCCTAATATTTTGACAAACTCATTTCCCGATTCATCGAAGGATTTGGAACTTTGACAAAACTCAGGAGAAACATCCTTAAAAAGACGAGGATCGTTGGCAGTCCATTTACGCAGTTCAAAGTGAGCCTTTGCCAACAAAGATGTGATATCGGCCTTCAGCTTGATCGCCTCTTCAAGGGAAGAGCCGCCAGTTGTGACATCGTTCATAAATGTCTCCTGGGTGATAACCTGAGCTACACGACTTGAGTACTCAGAACCATGATCTTCAACAAGTTGATGAAGTGTTCGAATGGCTAAATAAGTAAGTAAGTAAGTAAGTAACACTTTATTGTACACCAAATAAATACAAGTTTACAAAAACATTAATTTTACAGCAAGTATGTACAATGGGCGGTCTTATTGCTAAAAGCAATCTCTACCAGACAACCAATGGATGGAGAGGACTAACGAACGTTAACAGACGGGGTGTACCCTCCAACTAATAAACGTAAATATATAATAATTTAAAAATACACTACATAAATAACTAGGTATCTCAAAATATACTACTTAAATAGTTATACATAAATACATACAATATACATATATAATATATATACATAAATATACAATATACATATAAAATATATATACGTAACGAACTTGACAATTATTTGCAACAAAGTTAAACTATTTATTTTGAAGGTAGAATTGTTTTACCTTTTCTTTAAAAGTCGGTAGTGACTGAGCTCGTTTAATTGAGACGGGTAACGCGTTCCACAACCTCACTGCTTGTACAGTAAATGAGTTCGAATAAAAAGACGAATGATGAACCGGTGTTTTCAGTGTGAGATTTTGAGAAGATCTTAAACTATAGTTATTTGAATCCCCTAGGAACTGAAAACGTTCTCTAAGATAGTGTGGAGAAAAGGGGTTAAAGAGAATGTTATACAAAAGGGAGAGTATATGTGTATTCCGGCGAAGTCTTATGGGAAGCCACTTGAGTTTTGTTCTAAATTCTGACACGTGATCATATTTTCGCAAACCAAATATGAATCTTATACAAAAATTCTGTAAGCGCTCAAGTTTATCAAGCTGGCCCTCCGTGAGATCTAAATAGCTGGCATCGGCATAATCTAAGATAGGAAGTAAAAGAGACTGGGCAAGCATAACTTTAGTGGCTGTTGGGAGAAAATTACGGAGCCTTCGCAGAGAAGCTGCGGATCCAAATAATTTACGACTGATCACTTGCATTTGAGGAGCCCAAGAGAGACTTTCATCTATTGTCAATCCAAGATTTTTAAAGTTCTTACTATAGGGGATTGTGACTCCTTCAAATACTATACTCGGTATCGATGACCGATCGATACGGGAAAGCATCCTGGAACTACCAAGGATCATGACTTGAGTTTTAGAGGGGTTAACTTTAAGTCCATGAGCATTACTCCACTCAGAAATCAAGTTTAAATTTATGTTTATTATGTCCACAGCGTTGCTAAGATCATCAACAGATGCTTGGGTGTAAATTTGCAGGTCGTCAGCGTATAAGTGATAAGAACAAGTAATGTTTGCAGAAATGGAGTTTATGAAGATTGACAAAAGCAGAGGGGATAGAATTCCACCTTGTGGTACACCAGTAGAAGTATCAGACCACGTCGAGTAAGAGTTTTCAAGGCGAATTCGCTGACGTCGACCATTTAAATAGTTGCAAAACCATTCAATCGCTGTTGGAGATACATTAAGAGAGCTAAGTATTGCGAGAAGTATGTCGAAATTTACGGTATTGAACGCATTACTAAAATCTAATAGAGCCAAAACAGTTAATTGTCCTTCCTCCATGCCAAGGCGTATGTCATCGGTGATTTTAACAAGAGCAGTGACAGTACTGTGCCCTGGTCGGAATCCGGATTGAAAAGGGTTTAATAAATTATTTTGAGTAAGGAAAATACTAATCTGATTATAAACAAGGCGTTCGTGGACTTTAGAAAGGAATGGAAGAATGGAGATAGGACGAAGATCAGAGTAAGATTTGGGATTAGGTTTCTTGGGTAGAGGAATAATTTGGGCTTCCTTCCAGATGGAAGGAAACACACAGTCGGTCAGACATGTGTTAAGGATATGACAAAGGGCCGGTAGGATGATATCTAAGATGGGGACTAACATTTTACGGCTTATACCGTCCACTCCGACAGCATTGGAAGCAATCGACAATACGCTCTTCTTAACGTCACAAGCAGTGAATTGACTAAAATTAAAAGAATCATGTGCAGGAGTTAAGATGGTAGAAAGGTGATCTAAAGTAGCAAATTTGGTTACTTCATCCATAGTGGAAAAAGATGAAAAGTGAGAGTTAAGCGAATTAATATCTAAATTATGAGAAGCAATATCAATTTTGGATTTACCAACTCCAATAGAACGAAGAAATTTCCATATTTTTACTGGGTCTCCGTTTTCGACAGATTTGTAAATATGTTGTCGTTGTGCATCTCTTAATGCCGTGTTGCAACGATTACGGATACGTATATAATTAGTCCTGTTGGCATCACTGGGATTTCGCTTGAATTTACACTTGGCATTGTTCTTTTTATGCATCATCTTTTTGAGAGTGTCAGTGAGCCAAGGTGCTGGGGCATGTTTTAATTTAATAGTTCTCAGTGGAGCATGTACATCATATAATTTAATAATAAGCGAATTAAACAAGTTGACCTTCTCATCCACTGAATTTGCATCAACAACTGGTGACCAGTCAATTTCTTGGGCATCTTTAAATAACTGGTCTTGATTAATACCACTAAAGTTACGTTGAAGAACTACTCTTGGTTTATGTTTTGGAGGGCGAATTTTATAGGATAGGTACAATAAGTCATGGTACGAAAAGGCATCGGCATTATACTGACCGTGTTTAGCAACATGCTGAGAAGAAGACACTATAATAAGGTCGAGAAGAGAGGGTCTTTTATGGGGGAAATGATGAGTAGCGTTAAGGGGAAGAATAAGCAAGTTGCTAGAATTTACAATAGATCGAAGAGAAGATGACCGACTGTCATTCAAAAGGAGGCAGGTATTGAAATCACCCATGATTATGGTATGATCACAAGAAGGTAGCAAATCTTCTAAATGTTTCTCAAATGAGGAAAAAAAGTTAATTTTTGAGGATGGGCAATAATAAACTCCGAGAAGAACTTTGAGGTTAAAGAATTTTAATTCGATGAATAGGTGTTCACCAGCATTTGGGGGTGGTGGTTGTGTCGACATACTCACAACAGAGAAAGGAATGTTAGATCGAAGGTAAAATAAGGTGAACTACTAACTCCGTACGTGACTGTCTTAAGTTCGTACTCCTTTAAGATCTCAGTTGGATCATTACGCCAAAGCACGTGTTGGTAATGCCTTTCCTCGGGTCTTATCAATATTTGCCGATACATACGACGGATGTCGGCAGTAAAAATTATTTTGTGAAGTCTAAATTTTGTCACTAAATCGACAATATCCACTTGCAGCTTAGGACCCACATGAACAATATTATTGAGTGACAGATTATTCGAGGTCCGACTACTGGCATCGAAGACTACTCGTAAACGTGTCGTTGTACTATCGGGTCGTATTACACAATGGTGAGGAATAATATAACGGTCAGTAGACAAAGATTAAGCAGGCTGCATATGTCCCAGATCTTCGTACTGCTGCATAAATTCGTTATATTCCGTTTTCAACTCAGTCTGGCTGGCAAGACGCTTTTCTAAGTTGAGAAAACGGTTAAGAGCCTGATGATATGATTCTCCTAAGGCTGGAGTATCATCTTTAAGCATAATTGGTACAACATAACGACCGTCGGAGGTACGATATGTGCCATTTTTATATTTTTGTTCACATATTTCATCCTCAGGACCGGAAATTTTACATTTCGACGGTTCTTCGGATTCCCAAAACCGTTGAACGATCTCATCGAGCGCACTAGAAGACGCGATGAGTGACGTAACGGGTGTGGCTGGAGTTTGAGCCACCACGTTTTGAAGAAACTGACCACTTATCACCCAGCCGAATACACTAGACAGTGCACATGGAAAACCTGGACCTGGGCTATAACGTGAACCAGTATATATCTGGTCAAAACAGTCTACTCCTAACAACAGATCGATCGGACCCGATTTATCAAAATCTTGGTCGGCGAGATCCAAATGTTTAACAATGTATTCAGAGCCCTTCAGGCACGTAGGGACCAAGGCTGGATTGAGTTTCTTTCGGCGTATTCTTCTCACCAGTGGTCGTTCCGAAACGCTAGTAGTATTTCAATTTTGCATATATAAAAAAATATATAAGAAATAAAAATATGACGTTCAAAAAGAGATACATGTATCCAATTTTGAATAAAAATCTTTGACTTTGACTTTGACTTTGACTTTAAACTTTTCCTTGACAACCGACGGTAACGAAGTTGAAGGAATCATTGAAGTGATTTAAGGCAAAACCACTAATGGTATATCGAATTGGGGCGAGTCATTTGACCTAGGCACAATAGAGCCAAACGTATAACCTTTAATATTACAAACATAATTTTGACCGAGACCGGTTACATTTAAATTACACTTTTTTATATGTAAACCTAACTGTCGCACACAGCTACTTGTAATGAAAGAGTCCATTGAGCCACTATGTATGATTACACGAGCATACTGCAATGAACCATCCACTCTTCTCAACCGAACCACTGCTGAACCAATAATTTTGGTACTTATAGGTGGTGACTTTGACATGTTTGGCTGAGTTGTACAAGTTAGGGAAGTGCTCATATTGGAATTCTCAGAAGCCTTTAGGTTAATGGTATTAGATAATAAACTTTTATGTTCTTCATGTAATAATGTGTTATGTTTTGAGTTACAAATGAAACACATGGACTTAGACTTGCAGTCTGCACTAGTGTGACCGGGCCTTAAGCAGTTTTGACATAATTGTAACTCTAACTAATTGTTGTCGCTGTCCTATATTCATAGAATGTACTTTACCACAGCGATATATTGAATGATTTTCATGACAATACGCACAGACAGCCTGATTAGGTTTATTATTATTTGAGTTCGAAGAAGTAATTAAGGAAGAATTTGATTGCCGAGAAAAATTATCTTTCTTTGTATTATTGTGATTTTGTTTATTTGTAGAATTTAATGAATGTAAATTACTAGGTTGACTAACCTCTAATACCTTTATATAATTTTGTAAATAAACAATCAAATTATTAAATTTAGGAATTTCTTCGGTATTTTGTAATTCAACCCTTTTCCTAGTTTCTGTATCAAGAGGCCGAGATGCTATGTAAAATAAAAGAAATTCACTTAAATCATCAATATTTAACCCGCGCAAGGCACTAACACATTCATAAAGTGTGTTGGTTAATTGTGATAAGTTTGATAATGATGGCCGTTGGATCGGATTTAATTTTATTATTTTTTCTAAATAAGCGGTGGCTAAAATACGTTTATTATCATACCTGTCTAGCAACGCTGCATAAACAACAGAATAATTAGCTGATGTTATAGGAACACCCTTAGCTAGTGTCAGGGCATACCCAGACAGACATGACAACAAATAGTAAAATTTCTCTGTGTCCGACAACGAAACATTATTATGCACAAGCGACATATAACTGTCTTTAAACATCTGCCAGTTCTCTATATTACCATCAAACTTAGCTGGAATGCGCATGACCTTGACACAGTTCCGAGCGCGAACTCGCACCGGCGCTTGCGTCGAGAGAATCGGCAAACTCAACGACAAAATAGTATAACTCGTCAAATGACAACAAATCAGTATTATCGATAACAAATTGAGGATTTAGTTTAAGTTGCAACTGGTTTACACGATCGTTGCATTCCAAGAAATTATCACGAATTTTATCAATTCTTTTATACCTAGCTCGAAAGGATGCTAATTTAGTTTTATTTTCTTTCGTAATTTTTGCTAAGTCATAAAGTATTTGCATATTTTTAAACTCATATTCACGTTTTTTAATGGTGGACATTAATTCTCCTTCCGCCATGTTTTCGTTTTCGCTAAGCACTAATTGTGAAAGTACGAGTAATGTAGGTAAGTAGCAAAAGTTTAAATGGAAACTGAGTAATGGAACAGATATTCACAAACACGTAGGTTTTAAAACTACGGACTATTACTTATAATCATAAATACACACCTCGCTGCTATAAATCAATCCTAGGTAGGTACCTAGGCTTTCCAAAATAGTTCGAAAGCCTGAGTAACAAGATAGTACCTTATGGCATACAAATCGAACGATTAAGGGATTATTACAAGGGAATTAACTAGATAAGAAGTATGTACTCGTAAGCAATAGGTATTTACTATGGTATGGCACAGGTATGGAATTCCCTGTTTGATCCGAGATTGTTAGACAAATAGACAAATGCTAGGTGGGTAAGTACCAAGTTAATTTGAATCTATAATAAGTCTATTTATGAATAAATTAGTTATCCATATTTGGAAATAACTTTAATTGAAAATATTAAAATTAAGTGGGTAAATTTGAAATAAGTACGTGAGGAATTTCCTCACAGGAGGCACCATAAATTAATGTTGCGACTTTCTGGAAGGGTCACTGCATTCTCCGATCAACCCCAGAATCACAGCAAGGAAAAACAGTAAACACTAACCTGAATTCACGTTGAACAGGACTCGGAAGGATTCGCCTGCGACGGGACCTCGTGTCGACCGGCCGACGATCCTTGTGTTTGAACTGCGTTATTTTCTTACTGCCTACACTAGTGGTACACCATCACATACACGCGATGAAGATTTAGGGTTGTTTTGGCCAGCGAAGCCCTTAGAGTCGTTTTTATTTTTGGAAATTATATTAGCGCACGGGCGCGCTCAACAAGACTCGATCGCCATATTTTTTCGACTCGTCTTGTGCGACCAATCAGAGGCCGTCTTGGCGAAAAGGAAGTAGATATATGGAGAAACGGAAGCAGGACCACAGATAGGTAATTTTATTTGGATTTTTAAAGTTAACGCTTACACATACACAGTCTCATACAAAATGAAGCCTTAATAATGTCCCCGAGTCAAAACATCATGCATACTTACAAACAACTACAAAACGGTACACTACAATACTGAAAGTATGACACTCCATCTTTCTTTTTCACTATTGACGCGTAGTTTTTGCATCTTTTCACTGACCTTCGTCATCGCGAGACGTGTGAGTGCTAGAGCGGTTTATTGAAACTGTGGACAGAACAGCTCCGAAACTCGATTAGTGCGCTGTTTTGCCTGTGCTTTTCGAGCCCGAATCGTGTATCTACCATTATATTTGATCGAAGCACACATGCATATTACATAGACCCAAGGATGGGGGGTTTAGTCTTACTCACCACGCTTGAGAGACGGCTTGGTGAACGCAGTCTGTTTGGCTTATCTCGCTTCCGAAGTTGCTGCCCATCGGTAGCATTTAAAAGCTGGGGAAAGATAGGAATTTGTTGGATTTGGAACGAGAAGAAGATATTGGGATACTGCTTACTCAGATTAAGACGAGGCCTCAAATGTTTGGTACCATCGCTCGGCAAAGGCGTACGCAGACTGATCAAGTGCGCGCAAGGGATAGCGCTTGGCGGTTTAGCCCGTGAATGATAAGATAGTCTCGAGTCGCTCAAAGAAAAAAACGTAAGCGCCAAATTCGTTATTTCTATTTTATATAAAATCAGACCGGTTAATTGTATTTTCATATTTACATTTTGATGAATTACTATCTTTTAGTCTAAAAATCATTATTTCATTCGTCGCATTTGAGCTACAATAACAAAAACTCTGCGAACGAAGACCATTTTTCAAAAAATATTTCTGTCGAGAATATTTTATCAAAACGTGTTTTCATCTTACACTTTTGGAGATGAAATAGTCAAAAATCATATAACTTAGATTTGAAACTCCTAATTTAAGTATTTTGCGAGATAAATAAGGTTCAGAACGACCTTATTTACAGTGGTATCACCTTAATAGGGGGAAAGCAAGTAGCGGCTCGGGGGGCAGGCACGCGTGTCGTTTTCGACGCTTCTGCCCATCGAAAGCGACGGAAGAGTAGAACTTTGTTGCACTGGAGGGGGGGTTAAGGTATTCGGCGTGCTACTTGCTCGAATGGAATGAGGATGAGAAAGAAGCTCGGGAGGCGGGCGCCGTACCCGATGCCATACCTGCAACCACCGGACAGGTAGTTGGGGATGACACCCCTGACTATACATGACCCTGGCATGACTCGTATCGTTTATTTTGTTCATTTGAGGATCGGGCTCTTCAAATGAAAAAAAGAAAGCCTAAAAAAAGGCCCAGTGGTGGTGCGCTTTACTACCGCTTACGCATGTTAAGTCCTCTCCAAACTCTCCAACCCGTTTGGCCAGCGTGGAGAGTGTAGGCCAAATCCTCTGACTGCTCTGGCCAAGTATGGCTCTAGTAGTTCAGAGAGGGTCGTGCTCCTGTAGTGGAGACTAAAAACACCTGATGATGATGATGATGATGACGCATGTTAAGTAACCGCGGGGCAGTCCCCTCTGTGATGGGTGACTGCAAGTGGCATAAAGATACCTCGAGCTCTTCCGAGCTTCGGCAGGCACGTTAAACTGTTGGTCCCGGCTGTCATCATTGATGGCAGTCGTTAAGCTATGTCAGATGCCTTTAAGCAGCTTGAAAAATCTGACACCAGTGTTAGACATTAACACAAAAAAAAAATTTAAATTGAAAACTTGTTTAATGACGTTGTGCACTTTTAGGGATGAGTAAAAAAAGTTAAAGTCGCGTCGGGTCAGGACACGTGAGCTGATCGAAAATTCGTAAGACGGACACGTGACCTGAGACTACCGGAGCGAGTTTTCACTTCTGCCGGCGCTCCCGGAGTGCAACACTTTGTTATCTAATATATAAAATTCTCGTGTCACAGTTTTCGTTGCCATACTCCTCCGAAACGGCTTGACCGATTTTGATGAAATTTTTTGTGCTTATCCGGTATCTATGAGAATCGGCCAACATCTATTTTTCATCCCCCTAAATGTAAGGGGTAGTCCACCCCTAAATTTTTATTTTTTAGACATTATTTATATGGCAAAACAACGTTTGCCGGGTCAGCTAGTTTTTTCATAAATTTTCTTCTGTTACAGGGTTGGGCGTCGCTGGATGTCTTTTGGCACCATGGTGTTTAGCGGTATCTTCAGTATCCTGGCTGCCACCGTACCTATCGGTAGGAATCTTCACTATCATCATCATCATCAGGTCCTTTTTAGTCTCCACTACAGGAGCACGACCCTCTCTGTACTACTAGGGCCATACTTGGCCAGAGCAGCCAGAGGACTTGGTCTACACTCTCCACGCTGGCCAGACGGGTTGGAGAGGTCTCTCAGATGTTTATAAGCTTTGTTTAGCTTGTATTTCCTAAGTCGCCTTCTACGACATCCACGGGAAGACTTGGAGTGGTCCTATTCTACTCTGCCGGATACCACACGGCTAAATCTTCACTACATAGTAAACAATGTCGCTTCCCGCTGTCTGTCTCTCCATATGTATGCTTAGATATTTAATCCTTACTAATATTATAAATGCGAAAGTGAGTTTGTTTGTTTGTTTATTTGTTTGTTTGTTTGTTACGCTTTCACGCCGTAACTACTGAACCGATCATCATGAAATTCGGCATACAAGTTCTCTGGAGTACGGAAAAGGACATAGGCTACCTTTTATCCCGGGAAAAAGTACTATTCCCGAGGGATCGACATTGACGCGGGCGGAGCCGCGGGCGAAAGCTAGTAATATTATAAATGCGAAAGTGAGTTTGTTTGTTTATTTGATTGTTTGTTTGTTTGTTTGTTACGCTTTCACGCCGTAACTACTGAACCAATCATCATGAAATTTTGCATACAAGTTCTCTGGAGTACGGAGAAGGACATAGACTATTCCCGGGAAAAGTACTATTCCCGAGGGATCGACATTGACGCGGGCTGAGCCGCGGGCGAAAACTAGTCCTTACTAATATTATAAATGCGAAAGTGAGTTAGTTTGTTTGTTTGTTTGCTTGTTTGTTTGTTTGTTTGTTTGTTACGCTTTCACGCCGTAACTACTGAACCGTTCATCATGAAATTTTGCATACAAGTTCTCTGGAGTATAGAGAAGGACATAGGCTACCTTTTATCCCGGGATTAAAGAACTATTCCCGAGGTATCGACAATGACGCGGGTGGAGCCGCGGGCGAAAGCTAGTATTTTATAATTGTTTTATTTTGCATTCATCATTTCATTTCGTGTAGGTGACACGATCAATCGACCATGCACCGCCTGGTGTCAGAGTTCTTCGGGATCGCCTCTCGGCCTCTGACGTGGTTCCTTTAACGACTACCAGATGGCAGCCGGGACCAACGGCTTAACGTGCCTTCCGAAGCACGGAATCATCTTTATTATCAGACAATCAGGTGATTCAAGCCTGCAATGTCCTAACCAAACTGGAAACAACTAAACAAAGTATGCTTCTGGTGGGAATCGAACCCACGACCCCCGGGTCAACAGGCAAACGCCTTAACCACTGGACCACGGAGGCTGTTATAGGTGTTAAGAGCAAAACAGGTTGTTGTAGTCAGGCTCTTTATCAGTTAATATTCAATCGACAAAAGAAAAAATACGTATCCAATATTTTTTGAATTACTAACTGACGGACTAATTATATTTTTTTAGGAAACTAGCCTATTTTAAGTTGTATTCCTTAAAAAAGGTCTACAAAAAGACCGCGATGGTATATGTCTATCTCTCAGAAATAACCCACAATAACCATATTTAGGGTTCCATAGCAAAATGGCAAAAAGTAACCTTTTAACATTTTGACAATTGACTGTGCAAGGGAAAAAGACATGATGTATGCATGTATATTAGCCGTGTGGTATCCGGCAGAGTAGAATAGGACCACTCCAAGTCTTCCCGTGGATGTCTTGAAGGCGACTTAGGAAATACAAGCTAAACAAAGCTTATAAACATCTAAGACACCTCTCCAACCCGTCTGGCCAGCGTGGAGAGTGTAGGCCAAGTCCTCTGGCTGCTCTGGCCAAGTATGGCCCTAGTAGTACAGAGAGGGTCGTGCTGTAGGCAGCACGACCCTCTCTGTATCATGTATCATCATCAGGTCCTTTTTAGTGTCCACTATAGGTAGTGGACACTAAAAAGGACCTGATGATGATGCATGTATATTTATTTATTTATTATTTTCTATAGGCATCCCCTCAGCCTCCCTAGCCATCGTGGGACGCTTCGCCGTCAACATCTCTTTCAACATTGGGATGCAGTACGCCGCAGAACTTCTGCCCACCGTCGTTAGAGCTCAGGGACTGGCTCTGACACATATTATGGGATATGTTGCTACTATATTGGTACCCTACATCGTGTATTTGGTGAGTAACGTGGAAAAAGCCAGGTTGTTTGTTTGTTTCGTGTGTGTAAGTGGCTGTAGTGTCTAGCGTGCCTCACCTATTTCTCACCTATATAAACATGTATCATCATTATCATCAGGTCTTTTTAGTCTCCACTACAGGAGCACAACCCTCTCTGTACTACTAGAGCCATACTTGGCCTGAGCAGCCAGAGGACTTGGCCTACACTCTCCACGCTGGCCAGACGGGACGATAAACATGTATGTTTTGGTCTAATTGATGAGTAATAAACCGAACGTCGAACCACAATTACGTGTTTCATTTGGTACGCCCCTTATATGGCGACCCTGCCAGGATGGTGTCAGATTTTTCTACCTAAAGGCATCTGACTTATCTTAATGACTGCCATCAATGATGATAGCCGGGACCAACGGCTTAACGTGCCTAAGTCAGCCAGTGACAGGAACGTGTGGAAAAATCGCGTAATTTTAAAAAGGATTTTTGCACGGTTTTGATTCCTGATCTTGGAAGAGCGGAAGAATAAGAAACTTGACAATATTTTTTGACATCTTTATCCTAATTGGCGGGCCGGCCGAACATTTGTATAAATATATAAATATAATAAATATATATATACGGACAAATCACACAGATTGAGCTAGCCCCAAAGTAAGTTCGAGACTTGTGTTATGGGATACTAACTCAACGACACTATATTTTATAACAAATACATATATAGATACACATCCATGACCCAGGCGAATCTGAAAAAGATCAATTTCCATCTTGACCTGGCCGGGGATCGAACCCGGTCACTCCGTGTCGCAGGCTGGCGTGTTGACCGCTGCGCCACGGATCTAGTCATTTGTATGTATGAAAATGTATTTTTTTTTGGGGCCCGAGCATTAGCCCCATAGGAAAAGTTATTCATTTTGACGGTCAGAGTCACCCCTTTAAGGGAACGTCTAGGGTACATTTACACATGAAGGGGTGACTCAGCCCGTAAAAATAAACAACTTTTCCTATGGGACCAATGCTGGGAACACATTTTTTTGGCATTTTTAACCTAATTGCCGGGCTGGCCGAACACTTGTACGAAAATATAATTTTTTTTGAGGTCCCAGCATTGGTCCCTTAGGAAAAGTTGTTTATTTTGACGGGTTGAGTCACCCGTTCATTAGAATGTCGTTGATTAAGTTACAAGCTGTATAAAACAAAGTCGGGTTTCTTTAAATACTCATTCATTCATTTCGAGTAGGTGTCACAGTCAATCGACCATGCACACCCTGGTGTTAGAGTTCTTCGGAACCGCCTCTCGGCCTCTGACGTGGTTCCTTTAAAGACTACCAGATGGCAGCCGGGACCACCGGCTTAACGTGCCTTCCGAAGCACGGAATCATCTTTATTATCAGACAATCAGGTGATTCAAGCCTGCAATGTCCTAACCAAACTGGAAACAACTAAACAAAGTATGATCGAACCCACGACCCCCGGGTCAACAGCCAAACGCCTTAACCACTGGACCACGGAGGCTATTAGATACTAATAACTTATGAACGGATTTTTTTCGTAAGTTATTAGTATCTAATATCTTTCATCTTTAATTTCTTGGTTTGGTTATCACCCCGAATGGCAGAATAACCAGTGACGTGCAGTCTATATCAACAGTTAGACTCTGTGTAGCCTTGATTCACTAAACAAATATATATTTTTTTCTCAACCTAAAAATTATGCTCTTTGCCCCTAAAAAAATCTCAAGTAAAATGCACCTTAAAGTCGATTTTTTTCAAGCAATTTACGGCGGTCCGCGGTCGTTATGTCTATTCATACGCACCTGAGACTAAGTATGTAAATCTACGATGTCTACTTTCTTAAAATGTCTGTGCATGTCGCAATATTTACGACAAAAATATAATAGCGAAACGAAATTCGCCGGGATACTTACATAGAGTCATATAAAATAGGTTCTTTCTTTTTTATTACAGGCTACCATAAACACAATAATACCTCTTCTCATCCTCGGAGCCCTGGGGGTATTTGGTGGAACTCTATGCCTCTTCTTACCAGAATCAACCGGCAAGGACATGCCACAGACAATCCAAGATGGCGAGGACTACGGCAAGGAACAGAGCTTCTGGACTATGCCTTGTCTTGAGTAAGTACGAGTATTTCCTAGTCTTCCCATGGAAGTCGTAAGAGGCGACTTAGGAAATACAAGCTAAACAAAGCTCTTAAACATCAATGAGACTTCTTTAACCCGTCTGGGCAGTGAGGAGAGTGTAGGCCAAATCCTACACTGCTCTGGCCAAGTATGGCTTCTGTAGTACAGAGAGGGTCATGCTCCTGCAGCGGACATTAAAAAGACCTGATGATGATGAGTATTAAAACATCCAAGCGTTGTATCGTTTGCATCAGTTGGTGCTTTGGAATCCAGGATTCTCTTTTCTGACAGTCTATTAAATAATAGTATTTTAGTTGTGGTAGAGCCACGCTACCGGCAAATTTCATTTTTGCTAGTAGCATAAATGAGCCGGCTCGTCCGGGGAAGAAACACACTCTCACAGAAAATCGCCGTTTACCGCTTCTATGCTTCGTTCGGTGAGTGAAAGAGCCGGAGGATCATCGTTCCCTCATTTCCTTCCCCCTGCACTTTGAAAGGCCGGCAACGCTCCTGTCACACCCTGGTGTAGCAGTGGTCCATGGGCAGCGGTGATCGCTTACCATCAGGTGACTCGCTTACTCGACTGCCGTCCTATAACATAAAATTAAAAGTTATTATAATTATCATTGCAATTATAAGAAGTCCACTGCTGGACAAAGGCCTTTCCTAAGGATTTTTTGTTCCGTGGGTAGATATTGCCATACTCACCATGATTGGCTTGGTTGAGTTGGCGAACGCAGTTTCTTTCGACATCGATGTCTTAGTAATAGGGTATTTTTATTGGCTGGGTTCCTTCCGTATCCTATCGTGGACAGAGTTTCGAGCCAATGACTCCATATTAAAAAAACTCAGCATCAGACAGCGCCTATCAACCACAGTGCAGTCACGCATTTTGACCTTCTTCGGCCATATATCTCGTCGTGATAATGACTCCATAGAGCGTCTCGTAGTGCAGGGAAAATTAGAATCAGGCCACGTGGTAGATCACCAATGAGATGGACAGACCAGATTAAGGCCGCAACTAAGTGCTCGGTTTACGAATGTACCCGGAAAGCTGCAGTCCGCGACGAATGGCGCCGTATTACCAAAATCATCACTCATCGTGATTCATAATGATGACCACGACCGCTCTGGCAAGAGTGTACCGACTAAGAAGAAGAAGATGAAGGGTTCCTTCCGGATCGGTAGCGCTGTCACTTAATTGTTCTACTAAATAAAATATCATTATCATTATCATTATCATTACCGTAGTGAGAAAATCAAACCACCTGTCTGGTGGTAGCAGGTATGGCATCGTGTACGGCCTCCCGAGCTGCTACTTGCTTTTCCCCCATTCATCGGAGTGAGAGTATCCCAATACCTTTTAATCTAACAAATTCCTATCCTTCCCCAGCTTAAAATGCTTCCAATCGACAGCAGCATCGGAAGCACATGAAGCTAAAGAAACTGCGCTCGCCAACCCGCCTGCCAAGCGTGGTGAGTATGGCAATATCCTCCCATGGAACGAAGAATCGTTGGGAGAGGCTATTGTCCTGCAGTGGACTTCTTGAGGCTGGAATGATGATTCATTCATTCATTTCGAGTAGGTGTCACGGTCAATCAACCATGCACAGCCTGGTGTCAGAGTTCTTCGGAACCGCCTCTCGGCCTCTGACGTGGTTCCTTTAACGACTACCAGATGGCAGCCGGGACCACCAGCTTAACGTGCCTTCCGAAGCACGGAATCATCTTTATTATCAGACAATCAGGTGATTTAAGCCTGCAATGTCCTAACCAAACTGGAAACAACTAAACAAAGTATGCTTCCGGTGGGAATCGAACCCACGACCCCCGGGTCAACAGGCAAACGCCTTAACCACTAGACCACGGAGGCTGTGGAATGATGATGATATTGCCATACTCACCACGCTTGGCAGGCGGGTTGGCGAACGCAGTTGCTTCTGACATCAAACGCTTATTTTTTTTTGAATAATTCCTCATCGGTCGGGTTCCTTATACCCTTTGGTTATAAAAACCCTAAAGATAGATCATTGGTAGGTAGTGTCACTTAATTCTTCTACATTAGTGTCAAGAGTGAGAGTCAAGTGTCAAACATTTTGATTCACAATTGGATACATGTATTTTTTTAACGTCAATTTTCTTTCTTATATTTTTTTATATATGCAAAATCGAAATACTACTGGCGTTTCGGAACGACCACTTGTAAGAAGAATACGCCGAAAGAAACTTAATCCAGACTTGGTCCTACTCGCCTAAAGGGCTCTTAGCTCTGTCAAAATCAACAGTACCTACTCAATCATCGTTTGGATCATTTTGCATAAGATGTTTCAATAAGTATTGTTTTTTCTTCATTTTTCAGAAAGAAGAAAGAAGTTGTAGCTTGAAGATATACACAAACATGAAATACCTATTTTATTTTAATTTTTCATTACGCATAATCTATTATTATTAGAATAATGTTATTAATGGTAAGCGCATAATATAAATAATAATTGCTATTAACAAAAACTGGAGAGAAATGGGGAAGTACCCAGCAGTTGGACAAAACATAAAAAACATGGCGAGCACGCCAGCCTGCGACACGAGGGTGCCCAGCCCCCGTAGCATGGCTCACTGTCTCCGTTGATAAAAAGACAAAATATCGCGTTTTGCGTCTTTTAACCCCGCGAGCATGGCACACGCGTTAAATAATGTCAAATTTCATTCATAAATACGTTACAAGTCGCGGGGTGCGCGTCTTGCGAGGGTTTGACAGCTCGCGATAGACAAATGCAGGCAAAATCGAGGTTGGTACCTTGAAATCGCATAAATTTATCGGGGTTTAGCAAAGCCTAGATAAAATATGTTTCATACGCATTTCGAACATTAAAGTGATAAAACAATCAAAATATTTTGCGTAGTTACAAGCTGTCAGACACCTATAATGAGTATAATATTTTAATGTACAGTACAAAAACGATAGATTTACGAAAATAAAAGCCCGATACTAGTACGCCATCTTGCGTGAGAAACGAAAACTCAAAGGGAAAGAACCATTTTACCATAGATTTAAAAAAAATTGGATACTTCTATGCATTTTACCGACAGATTAATGACAGAGGTGTACTGTCAGTGTAAAGTGGTTGTTTGCGTTTGGTTGGTACACGATTTACATTCTGATATTTCCATATTGAATAAAAATAAACCCAAATATACTTAGTTTTTAAGTAAATATCACTAGGTATTTTATAAATTATGTCTAATACGTTCGTTTTCTTTAATCATACGAGGTTTTAATTATTTATTTGTAGTTTCGTGTTTGAAATATAAATAATGTTTCTAGACTGCATGCGTGCTACGAATCGTATGAGATAAATACTACGTTTTCATTGGTGGGCTTCGATACATTTTAAGTAGGCTGCCTTTTTATCTATCTTTGGCGTGAGCTGTAGATAGTAGCCATGTTACGGGGGCTGGTTCGATCCCAGGTCAGGTGAAAAATGATCTTTTTCAGATTGGTCTGGGTCTTGGATGTTTATCTATATATACGAGTATGTATTTGTTATAAAATAAACTATTGTTAAGTTAGTATCCCATAACTCATGTCTCGGACTTACTTTGGGACTAGCTCAATCTGTGTGATTCCGTATATATATACTTATATAGATTTATATGTTTTATTTATTCTATTATGTCCCATTGCTGGGATTAATAAAATATTATTAAGGGAATGTTTTTGATCACAATGGTATTAAATAAATGTAGCTGGACTAATAGTTATTTTTTTATTGTTTAATTTATCTTGTCTTGAGTTCACGATCTCGTATATGGACGTACTGTATACCATGGTATGTTTTATTCGTGCCACGGTTGCCTACCGTACTACAGACAGACTGTACGAATTTAGCAGGCGTGATCTCCACTCATACTTACGTAAGAAAGTATACAGACTGTCTGGTAAATCATTTTTTTTTTTTGAAATGACTATGTTGCTAGTTCCAAGTGAGCTTTCGCTACTTCACCGGGCGTTTGAGGCGAGGGCAGAGTGCCCTCAGCCTTTATAGGCAACATCACCAAAGGGCCCCCAGGAGGGACGGATATCGGCTTTGGGCGTTGCCTGTGTGCGCAAGGCTTGGAGAGACAGCAAACTCTCATATTGCCTGATGGGCCGCGTATGCGTGCATGCAAGCCTGAAGGGCCAATCTGAGAATCAATGGCAAAAGCCTTTGGAGAGCAGCAACTCTCATCTTTTGCCAGAAGGGCCTATCCTGGGTGCAAGTCACCCGGGACTGCCGGGCGGTCACCTCACCAGTAATCGGAGCTCTGGTAAATCACGTTTCATATCACGCCTCTGTGTTAAGTTGGTCGTCGATACTAGTGTCGTCTTGTGAAATAAAAGTAATATTGAAAGAGGGCACTTAGTACTCGATTCTCGTTCCAATTAAAAAAGGGGGGATTAAAAGTTGATCCATAATAAAAATGTACATTTTTAAACAAAAATGTTGGGCCACCCGATCCAAAGTCAAGTCAAAAGTCAAAAGTCAAAGATTTTTATTCAAAATTAGATACATGTATCTCTTTTTGAACGTCATATTTGTATTTGTTACTTCCACTTTCATATGTAAGAGGAAGTATGAAAGTGGCACCTGTCACCTGTGTGTGACAGAAAAATTAAAGAGCAATAGGTTGAGTTGGTTTGGACATGTCATGCGGAGGGAAGAGAATCATGTGACTAAGAGGGTTTTAGGTATGCAAATCGAGGGACGTCGAAGTAGGGGAAGACCGAAAAAACGCTGGATTGAGTGCGTCAAACAGGATATGGATAAGAAGGGCGTAACAGAGGGTTTGACGAGCGACAGAGCAAAATGGAAGAGGTTGACGTGCTGTGCCGACCCCACATAATAGTGGAGAAGGATAAAGAGGAAGAAGATATTTGTATTTGATATATTTTGTTTAATTTATGCAAAATCGAAATACTACTAGCGTTTCGCAACGACCACTGGTGAGAAGAATACGCCGAAAGAAACTCAATCCAGACTTGGTCCCTATGTGCCTGAAGGGCTCCGATTACATTGTTTACATGTATTATATCATCAAATAAATTTATATTAATTGCCAAGCATTTTTATCAATTATACTGGGTGGCGCAAAAGTAAAGACCCTATTTGGTTCAGCTATAACATTTTTTCTAAATTAGAAAACTAGATTTAGGTTTTTTTAAATGTATATTTGTGCCATTAAATTTCGTACCATTAGGATTTAAAGATGATGTCTTTTAAATGGTGACCTCCAGAGTTGATACACATTTGAGCCCTATTTATGACATTTTGCATAACTTGCCGTAACACTTCCTGCGATATGTTCGTTATTTCTTGACGAATGTTTTCTTTTAGAGCTGCGAGAGTCTGTGGCTTGTTCACATACACCCGAGATTTCAAAAAACCCCAAAGAAAGAAGTCTGGACTGGTCAGATCGGGTGATCTTGCAGGCCAAGGCAAATCGCCAAAACGAGAGATAACTCGGCCTGGAAAAGCGTCCCTCACTAAGTCCATAGTGTCGCGCGCTGTGTGTGCCGTAGCGCCGTCTTGTTGAAACCAGATGTGCTCCAGCCCCAATTCGTCCAAACTGGGTATCAAAAACTCTCGTAACATGGTTCTGTAGCGTTCTCCAGTGACAGTTATCGCATTGCCTCCAGCGTCTTCGAAAAAATAGGGTCCGATCACTCTGTCAACACAGATGCCACACCATACAGTAACTTTTAGTGGGTGTAGAGGTGTTTCTTGAATAATGCGCGGATTATCAGTGCCCCAGAACTGAGTATTCTGCTTATTGACATGCCCTGAGAGATGGAAATGCGCTTCGTCACTCATAACCAATTTTGAAGGAAAATCATCCTCTTCAAGGTTGAGGTTTATGACGCGCTGGCAGTAATCTAGACGAGCTCGGTGGTCAGCAGTTATTTTCAGTGTATTTTACATTTGTTCACTACACAATTTTCAAAAACAGAATGACAGAAAATGTCATATAAAAAAAATAAAAGTATTTTCTTTAGTGCCAGTACTTTTGCGCCACCCAGTATAATCAGCAATGCAATAATGTGCCTTTTTTACTAACTGGTTTTTTTACAGTCGCATTAAACTTAAGTAGCTTAAGTCAATTTTTATGAGAACGAAATATAAAAAAATTGAGTTCCTAGCATTGATCCCATAGGACAAGTTGTTCATATCGATGGGCTGAATCACCCCCTTTCATTACATATTGTAGAAGAATACGAAAGAGAATAATTAATAATCTTGTAGATGAACAACCAACCTCAACCTAACTAATCTATCATCATTACATACATAATCACGCCTTTATCCCTTACAGGGTAGACAGAGCCTAAGGCCATAAGACCGAAAGGCCACGTTTAGCATGTTGATGGGCTTAAAGATGGCATACGGAATCAAAATAGAGATGGGTTGCTAGCCACACATATTTACATGATTCCTTAAATTTTCGCCCACTCCCTCGGCCGGTTTCTATAGCCTGTGCGTGAAGAGAAACAGCTGGTACATTCTACGTTTTTCTTTTCTCCCAGACCAGCGTGGAAGAGTTCAGCCATTCATTACAGCCACAAAAGTTCACTACTGGTCAAGGACCTTTCCCAAGGATTCCTCGCTCCATGGGAGGATATTGCCATACTCACCACGCTTGGCAGGCGGGTTGGTGAGCGCAGTTTCTTTGGCTTCTTGTGCTTCCGACGCTGTTGCCCATCGAAAGCATTTTGAAGCTGGGAAAGGAAAGGAATTTGTTGGATTTGGGAAGGGAATGAAGGTATTGGGATACTACTCACTCTGGTGAATGGGGGAAAAGCAAGTAGCAGCTCGGGAGGCCGGACGTACCCGATGCCATATCTGCAACCACCTTGATGCCACCCCTGACGTGCCGAAACGAACTATACTAAACCGAATTTGATAAAATTAATTTTAAGAGAGGTAGGGCTGTTTCAAAGTATACAGTAGCAGTCCGACTGGGGCAGTACCTCCACCCTACAGAAAACCGCAGCCAAATAACACTGCTTTAACAGTGTTGTGTTTCTGCCGGTGAGTAGCGGTCGCCAGTTTTCCAGTGGGGTCGTGATGCTGACAACGGGGGGACTAGCAGCATGTTTTTTTTGCCTTTGTGGGCGCGGGCGCGGCGTGTTGTGGCGGCGGTCAGGGAGACCCGGTGAAACGGCTGACCGCTGGCCGCCCGCAGGCTGAATGGATTCCCGAACCTGGGGATCACTTAATCTCCACCCCAGGAGGCTGAACCGCCAGAATGTGTAAAATTCCCGCTGCAGTAGTCGTGCCGGGGAAGGAGACCGGAGTGGACCCGACTGCTGCAAACGGAGTGGACCGGGGGCCCTTCCGCCCGCCGCCCCAGCAAACTGCTCTACCCGCGTCTACCGCTGGCAGCCTTATGCTGCAATATTTGTTGTTCTTTTTGTTGTCAGCGTAATGACTCCACTATCTTTCACCCCCCCCCCCCTTTATGAATGGCTAGGAAAAAGAAAAAACGTTTTTCAGCGGCACCCTTATCCACACTAAAAGTGGATTTCTGTAACATAAGGGGACTGCATAGCAATCTGAACGCAGTCCATCATTATATTGAGATTGCGCAGCCGACCCTGTTTTTTCTGACGGAGACACAGATATCTTCTCCGGCTGATACATCATATCTGCACTACCCCGGTTATAAGCTGGAACACAATTTTGTGTCTAAAGCCGGGGTATGCATGTACGTCCGGGACGATGTCTGCTGTCGTCGTCTCCACGGCCTTGAAGAAAGAGGCCAGTCGACCTTATGGGTGCGCATAGATCACGGAGGCCACACCCGTGTTTATGCGTGCCTATACAGGCCTCACGGTGGTGACTTGAGCACAGCTCAACTGTATGAGCACCTGCAGCTATCGACTGACAAGGTACTACAGCAATATCCCTCCGCAGAGTTGGTTATCCTTGGCGACTTCAATGGCCACCACGTGGATTGGCTTGGATCCCAGAGAACTGACTTTGCGGGGAGGTGTGCATTTGAATTTGCTCTGGCCCATGGATTCTCGCAACTGGTTGATTTTGTAACCAGAATATCAGACGTCGAGAATCATGAGAGTTCCAAGCTGGACCTTTTGCTGACTACGCATCCGGACAATTACACTGTCGCAGGTGAGGCCCCTCTTGGTACCTCGGATCACTGCGTTGTCCGGACTCAAGTGCCCTGCTCGCGGCAAAAACCGGACCAGTCACCCGCACGGTGGCGCCGCGTGTGGCACTACAAGTCAGCAGACTGGGATGGACTGCGTGAATTTTACGCGTTGTACCCGTGGAGGCAGCTCTGTTTTGCATCGGAGAATCCAGAAGCCTGCGCGACAGCCGTCGCAGAGGCAATTCTAGCGGGGATGGAGTGTTACATCCCAAACCCGCTGGTGCCTTTTGGTACTACGACCGAACCGTGGTTTAATCGACCTTGCAGAGAAGCTAGGTCCCGTAAGCAAACTGCATACGAGGCTTGGACCACAGCCCGTGCCAATAAGGACTCTGATGTTTCCGATGCGAGACGGAAGTATAACGCTGCCTCGAGGTTCAGCAAAAAAGCGTCTGCTAGAGCAAAGTTCGATTTCATCGGCAGAGTTGGTGAGCGCCTTGTTAAGTATCCCTCTGGGAGTCGAGCTTTTTGGGCGCTTGCTAAATCTGCCGAGGGAAACTTTTGTCAGTCGTCATTGCCACCATTGCAAAAGCCAGATGGCGGTCTGGCCCATAGCGCAAAAGAGAAAGCCGATCTCTTAGGCTCTCTATTTGCCTCAAACTCGACCATGGACGATGGAGCTGCTACACCCCCTTCCATTCCTAAGTGTGACTACTCCATGCCGGAGATTTCCATCACACAGCGGATGGTTCGGCGGGAGTTGCTAGCTCTGGATGTTCACAAGTCGAGCGGGCCGGGCGGCATCCCTGCGATGGTGCTCATAAAGTGTGCTCCAGAGTTGTGCCCAGTCTTAACGCACCTTTTCGCGCTTTCATACCGCACTGGGCAAGTTCCATCTTCGTGAAAGACTGCACTCGTGCACCCGGTGCCCAAAAAGGGCGATAGATCAGACCCATCGAATTATAGGCCAATCGCCATTACCTCCCTCCTCTCTAAGGTGATGGAGCGTGTGATAAATACACAGCTCCTGAGATACTTAGAAGAATACGACCTCATTAGCGACCGTCAATATGGCTTCCGTCACGGTCGTTCTACAGGTGATCTTCTATTGTATCTCACTCACCAGTGGGCATCGGCCATCGAGAGTCGAGGTGAGGCATTAGCATTTAGCTTAGATATGGCGAAGGCGTTCGATAGGGTCTGGCACCGGGGTCTTCTTTCGAAGTTGCCGTCATACGGGCTTGCTGAGGGACTCTGCAAGTGGATTGCTAGCTTTTTGTCCGAAAGAAGCATTAGAGCAGTGGTTGACGGAAGCTGCTCTGATAGCTTAGACATTAACGCTGGCGTTCCGCAGGGTTCTGTGTTGTCCCCGACACTGTTTCTTCTGCATATCAATGACATGCTGTCCATTGATGGCATTCATTGCTATGCGGATGATAGTACGGGTGACAGGTCTTACACGGGCCGTGCGAACGTCCCTCGCATAGTTGTGGACGAAAGCCGCGTTCAACTTGTGTCCGAAATTGAAAACACATTGACGAAAGTCGCTGATTGGGGCCAAAAAAATCTGGTCAATTTTAACCCCTCGAAGACACAAGTTTGTGCGTTCACCACTAAAAAAAACTCCATTTGCTGTAGCTCCACAATTTCAAGGCACATCCCTTACCATCTCCAACAGAATTGGAATCCTTGGTGTCGATGTTTCTGCCAGCGTTCAATACTGCAGTCACTTGGAGGACAAGGCCAAGATGGCATCAAAAAAGCTGGGTGTGCTTAACAGGGCTAAGCGGTACTTTACCTCTGGGCAAAGACTGCTACTTTATAAGTCGCAAGTCCGTCCACACATGGAGTACTGCTGTCACCTCTGGGCAGGTGCACCCAAATATCAGCTGGATCCATTTGACTCAGTCCAAAGACGAGCTGTCAGAATTGTCGACGATCCCAATATTACAAACGGTATCGAGCCACTGAGTCTAAGGAGAGATTTTGCTTCTCTCTGTGTGTTTTATCGTTTGAATAATGGGCTGTGCTCCGAAGAATTGTTTGAGTTGATGCCTACGGCCACTTTCCATCATCGCACCTCACGCCATCGGCAGGGAATTCATCCCCACACCTTGTATCCTAAATGGTTGCGTACAGTACGCTTTGAAAGGAACTTTATTCCACGTACGCTTAAATTGTGGAACGAACTCCCAGCCATGGTTTTCCCGAGTGACTACAACATGGGGTTCTTTAAAAAGGGCGTGAAAAGATTTCTTCAGGGTCGGCAACGCGCGAGTGGCACCCCTGGTGTTGCAGGCGTCCATAGGCTACGGTAACCACTTTCCATCAGGTGGGCCGTATGCCTGTTTGCCTACTAAGTAGTATAAAAAAATAAAAAAAAATAATTGGAACCAAGTAGGAAATAGCCCTCTAAAAAAAGTTTCGTATCCTTATCCTTACTTCCTTATCCTTACTAATATTATAAATGCGAAAGTGAGTTTGTTTGTTTGTTTTTTTGTTACGCTTTCACGCCGTAACTACTGAACCGATCATCATGAAATTTTGCATACAAGTTCTCTGGAGTGCGGAGAAGGACATAGGTATACTATTCCCGAGGGATCGACATTGACGCGGGCGGAGCCGCGGGCGAAAGCTAGTCGGTTCATAAATTATGAAGTAATGAGGTAACTAAGCGGGAGTCGGACTGAGTACGTATTTTATTTAATTACCGTACCGGTTACCTACCGGTATAAAAAAATCATGTTTGTTGTATGGCAGCCCCCTTTAATATTTTTTTTTTTTAAGTGAATGTATTGCTAAATATTCTGTGAATATTTCAAGCGTCTACCTGTTGCCGTTATCAATATCGAGCAAAGAAATCACGTTTGTTGTATAGAAGCCCCCTTAAATATTTATTTTATTCTGTTTTTTAGTATTTATTGTTATAGCGGCAACAGAAATAAATTATTAGTGAAAATTTCAACTGTCTAACTATCACGGTTCATGAGATACAGCCTTATGACAGACATACAGACAGATGGACAGCGAAGCCATATTAATAGGGTCTCGTTTTTCCCCTTTGGGCACGGAACCCTAAAAACGATACAGAAAAAACTCACATATCCTGACAAATCTATGACACGTATACACAAGGATACACTGGCTATAAAACGTACCTACCAAAATTAGGAGCTCGATGGCGCAATAGACGTTATTAGCGCTTACACATGTTAAGCAAACCCACTATTTAGTCCCCACTGGGATGGTGACCACATGTGGCATAAAAACCTCCCAATCTCTCCCATTCTTTGGGTCACTGTCATCATTAGTGGCGTTAAGCTATGTCAGATGCCTTTAGGCAGCTTGATAAATCTGACACCAGTGTTGGCAACTTACACACACGAAAAGCAAACAAATCATCTTATCAGCGCCAAAAGGAGGTCATAGTACTTATCAATACAAAACGGTTAAAAGAAAGTTTGTTAAAAAATAAAGAAATTCTTGTAAATCAAAACAATAACATGGTTCATACAACGGGAATGAACTAGTGGTGGGATTTGTCGATAACTTTGGAGAAATATCGATATCGACTTATTGAAATGAAATGATTTATTTGCTTTTGAATAAGGTACAGTGGTTGTTAAGTAAGGTGCTAATCTGCTTATTCAGCTGAGAGCATTGAGTGCATGCAAATATTTGCTTTTTTTTTTATTAATACAATATCTTCAATATCTTCACCTTTGCCCAGCAGTGGGACAATTTAGGTTAGTTAAATAAAATACAATATCTGATACTTTTGGGACACAATTATAAAATGTAATCAAATAAACAATATTTAATTCATAACATATTATTTATTCAAGAATTCGTCGATAGAGTAATTTTATATTCAATTCAATTCAATTCATTTATATAATGTGGGTATACAGTGATGTCACATGTTCATTAGTCCCGTCACATTACCTTCTGCGAGGCATGCAAATGTTTACAATTATTACTAATTTCCTATACTTGTTATCCAGTCAAATTAAATTAATTTCTGTATATATTGTTAATTAAACACTACATTAATGCATCATAATTTGTCACTTAATAAAATAAAAAATACAATTATACATGTCAAAGTTATGTAGGTTGCGTCATATTGAACAATTTTAAGGTTTAGGGTCCCAAATAGGTCGGTGCGAAATATAATACCATTTTTCATATCTCCGTGCAATAATAATGTGTCCTACCATAACCCCATTCTGAGAATATGTCGTGAATATAACCAGCTACATCAAACGCACGACAACGATCTAGTACCTGACATCTATTGTTTATCATTAAATAGCTTTAAATTTAGAATCCGGCAATTGCTTTCAACATATACATAACTTGTTAAATTCTTTACTCTTTCTCTATTTCTTTCTATTTTTTAAATTTAATTACCGTTTTGCTTTTTTGGTTTTTGAGTTATTTTTTCTTAGTAACTGTTTTTTTTTTCTGTACACGATGTTTTCTTGTCATATCATCACAAGCATGCTAAGTGTACAAATTATTTGGCTTTACAACCAGATCATGTATCTATCATAATAATCATAATTGTAGCATTAGTTGTTGTAAACTGTATTGTGCACTATTAAATAAATAAATAAATAAATTCCATTACTGAATAAAAATTTCTCTCAAGTAACCAAGATTTCAGTTTTTTTTATAAAGGGCAATGCCGGTTATTGGCGTCTTTTTTTTTTCGCGCGGCCACTGACCATACCTTGTTTTTCTTGTAGACAATAGCATACTAAACAAAACTTATTATGACATATATACCTTTAAACTCAGTCCGAACTGAGTTATTTGAGTTTAAAATTCGTAAGTAATCATGTATTTTATTTGGCAATTTTTATCATAATCGCGAGTTTATATGAAAATATGCAATAAAACAATTATCTTTGAACATTTTTATTATTACTTTACCCCTTTGAGGACGGCCCCCACCATCTGCACACCTTGTTTAAGTTTAGTTGTATTGGTGAGTCATCTTGCATTTTGCGAACAAAGCAGATAAAAGCCTAGTATACGCAGATATATAGTATCCCTACCCTTCCCCCGCCTCCTCTCTGCCAACCCTGCGCACCACAGTGCAAGTATGTACTGCCCATTCTCTCTTTTCACAATACATCCAAAAATAAATTGCCAGTTAATTTTTAAGTGTGTTTATTTAATAATTCCCAACTCTTATAACTATTACAGTATAAGGTATAACTCGCAACCAATTAAGATTTTATATTATATGGTTGTTATAGTATGAATAGCGTAAAAGAGGTTAACAATAGATTCGTTTTACCTATAATAATATTTGTTTGATTTTAGTCATGACACAAAAACTACAGGTAAAAAACATATACATACATTGATCGAGTAGGTACTTTTATTTGTAAAACATCAGGTTCACCTACATAATAAGGTTATTGCAACAATAATATAGGTGTGGTGATATACAGCACAAAAGAAGATGTGAACAGGGAAATAAGTATCTCCCCCATGCTAAGTACTATAATACTGACATGACGTGGGAACAGCAGCCAAGCGTTCGTTTGCCGATAATGCAACTGCAGTAATGGGCGCATATAGCTTGCCTGCCTCCCATACCACCTTCAATTAAAATATACGTATAATAAATTCGAGATTGTCTATACCTTGATTGTATTCGCGCCCTTAGCAACCATGGATTTGTGACTGTAATATTATGTTCTTCGAGACTTTCTAAGTCCATATCTCTACATACTTCTATTCTCCGTAATAACTACGAGCTTGTTTGATTTGATAAGTTCCCAAGACATAAATAATTAACTCGTCCATACTAATAACAGGAAAGTCATGGACTATGTGATTTAAATCCTCTGCTGTATTCGTCAGGAACACTGCTCTTCTTGCGTTTATATTTTTATTAATGATATAATCGCCTAGATAGTTCTCAGTTTCTGCGGTCGCTTCTATTGCTAATAATATTGCTTCAACCCATCTATGATCAGTCAGAGGACGCCCGAAGGCATATAATACTGTAATATTTAAAACTTCTTCCCAAAAAATCTATCAGGAATGGATGTTGTTGGAAGCACTGCGCAGTCAAAGGGTAGGATCTTCTTGTACTGTTATTACTTCTACTTATACTTCGAAGACAAGCAATGCACTGTCTACGATCCATCTTTGTACACACGCACATACAATATTGGCAATCAGAGTCCGTAATACACAAGTCGATTCACTACACAGGGGGAATATCAGTAAGGTCCATATAACAAGCCAATCCACAAAGGTAAGATATCAGTGTCGGAATCAATTAAACAGGCCAAGTCATCGTTTGATCACTCCTATACAAAAACTGGAATTACATACGCGTACGACACGAAGACAGAACGGTAAGTGAAATAGAATCTTACCAAACGCTTGCTTTCTAAGAAAGAGACAATCAAATCTGAGATTGCATCTGTGAAAGCAGGAAGGTAATAGATACCTGCTGAGTGGCGCGTGGAAATGACGGAAAGGAGGTGGGGGAAGGGATTAGCGCAAGGACACTAGCTACATGTGTACCCACGGATAGATCTGCTTTGTTCGCATAATGATCGATGACTCACCAGTACCACTAAACTCGCCGAACAACGTTTGCTGTTGGTGGGGAAGGCCGCAAATGGGTAAAGTGATAATAAAAATGTCCAAAGATAATGTTTCATTGCATATTTCAATTAACCTGCCACTTTTTTGACGAAAATTGCCTTCTTAAATATATGATTTTTACTGATTTCAAACTCAAATAACTCAGCTCGGACTGAGTTTAGAGGTATATGTTTCATATTACGTTTTGTTTATTATACTATTATCTATAATAAAAACAAGGTTCGGTCAGTGGCCGCGCGAAAAAAAAAAGACGCCACTTCCCATAGTCGAATCGGCATTGTTCTTTGTGCAGCGGCAACGATTGAATATTTCTGGCAATGGCATTACATACCTTTCCACACATAGCCAAACTACTATTCTGATACAGAGATGTTTTTGGAACTTTAGGTAAAACGAATCTATCAGGATCTCTTGTGCATCTCGGATAGATGTCACGCGCACGCTTGAATAGAGTTGGATTCGATTTTACAAAGAGCGCCAATTCGTAAAATATTCATTAGCACATCATAAACGCTTTTCTTAAATTTATTAAATGGAAGATCCTTGACACGGTCAGATATTCTGTTATAGATTTTTAAACACATGTTATAACAATTTCGCATACACATTTCAGTTCTAGGATTATGTTCATAAACAATTCCGGGACTTTCAAAAGTAGAATAAATGGGTATCTCTTGAATAGGAGAGTTGGAAGACAAATGCCTACTTCAATAATTAGTAAAAAAAACTATTACAATGTCTTATATCTTTATACATTTCAGAAGCAGTTTTAAATAAAGTTTTGTTTTTTTTTTAAATTAGCAAATTTCAAAATGTAAATGTATGGTAAAGGTAGTATTTTAAATTTTTGAAATAATGGCTTACACGAAATATAAGGGGGAACACCACAAATAGCCCTAATGCATTTTTTTGCGGTATAAAAGCTTTGTCAAAACCAATGTATTTATTCGACTACCTCAATGTTACTGCAAGTGCTTTGAATCGCAGAGTCTCTAAGGGGTCAGGGTCTCTAATCAATAATCCACTAAAATAAATAAAGACTACAAATAGGGGTAAAGAATGTATAAGTTTTTCCCCTACCAAAAATCGCGCAACATGTCTAAAAAACCCTTTAATTTAAAAACACTCTTAATTATAGTTGTATTTTTTATGACATAGGACGGCAAATGAGCAAGCGGGTCACCTGATGGTGATCACCGCTGTCCATGGACAACTGCAACACTCGGGGGTTACAAGAGCGTTGCCGGCCTTTCAAGAAGACATAGGCTCATTTTTTTAAGGTTCCAATGTCATATTGATCCTGATGTGACAGGCAATATGTTGCCGACGGCTGCGTGTAATATCGCCATCTGACGTTTCTTTTATTTAATAACTAACTTTCGCCCGCGGCTCCGCCCGCGTCAATGTCAATCCCTCGGGAAAAGTACTTTTTCCCGGGATAAAAGGTAGCCTATGTCCTTCTCCGTACTCCAGGGAACTTGTATGCAAAATGTCATGATGGTCGGTTCAGTAGTTACGGCGTGAAAGCGTAACAAACAAATTTTTGAAATAATGTCGTACACGAAGTATAAGGGGGAACACCACAAATTGCCCTCATGCATTTTTTTGCGCTATAAAAGCTTTGTCAGAATCAAACTCACTTTCGCATTTATAACATTAGTAAAGAAGTAAGGATAAGGATAAAAATATTTTTTTTTTTTATTTGTTTTACGGCATTTGGCTTTCTATGCCATTTAGCCCTTCATAATTTTTCTACGTGTTATCAACGAAATGGTGGTGTAATTAATTTCGTTCAATCAATGGAGCCCCTGGCAACAATTCCCACGAATCCACTGGTTTGATCATAGACGCAGTAGCGGTAAGGCGAGCGACCACCAGCCCGCTATCTATGTAAATCTCACTACAGCCGCACCATGACACTTTATTTTAGTTATTCCACACATTGTTCATAAGCATGGGCATTTATAATACCAAATTACACCGATTTCACATTATAAAGTCCACTAGAAGCAATTTGCAAAACAATCCAAAACAAAAACCGTGCAGTGCGTCGAAATTCCCGCCAAGAACTCCAGTAAGGATAATGAAATCAATAGGTACCTACTAAAACGTGGCTTCACATCACTGCACAAATTTCTCTAACTGGGACAATCTATGTTTGATAATATTTTTATAGTCAATGCAAAGAAAGAAAAATTACAATAACAGTTAATGAAAAGGATAAAGGGATCTTGGTGAGTGTAAGATCACTCAGAGAGTCGAGTTGGTTAAGTTACTCCATCGATATCAACAAAAGAAAATTCTAAATCCCATCACTACAACTACTCACAGTGTTTACAAATAAAGAATCTCGGCTCAGATTACAATTCAAATACATTCCAAATCCATTAATAACCCACTCACTCACTTACAAATCGCCAATGCCATACCAGCTTTAGTGATGTCAACAATCGTATCGATATATTTGAAATTTGGAATTTTAATATCAATAATTGTGTTAACTAAGACTGATCATGTGAGGCATAGAGATAATGTATTAAATAAAGGCACTTGGATCAAGAACGACAACGAAAATCTTTTTGATAAATCGGGTTTCGGAGATTTTATTTTTAAGCCAAGCTCTGTGAATGTCGATGATCTGTTCCAAGATGATTTTTATGGGTTTGGAGGCAATCATGTACAGGATGCGCCGTTTGTGTCGAAGTATATTGAGAGGACAAAGAGGTCCCCCAACTGTAAGTACATACTTTTTAATTACATCACTACATAGTTTAAAACAAATTAGATTCCCGCTGTCTGTCTTTCCCTATATATGCGTTAAAGACGCAATAGATTTTGATGCCTCCGTGGTCCAGTAGTTAAGGCGTTTGCCTGAAGACCCGGGGGTCGTGGGTTTGATTCCCACGGGAAGCATACTTTGGTAAGTTGTTTCCAGTTTCATTAGGACATTGCAGGCTTGAATCACCTGATCTTCTGATATTTAAGATGATTCCGTGCTTCGGAAGGTACGTTATGGCGTTGGTCCAGGCTGCCATCTGGTAGTCGTTAAAGGAACCACGTCAGAGGCCAAGAGGCGGTCCCGAAGCTCTCTGACACCAGGGTGTGCATGGTCGATTGACCGTGACCCCTACTCGAAATGATGATGATGATGATGGCGAAAGACTGTAATGCGGCTACTGACATTTTTTTAATTTATTTTTTAACATATTTTTAAAACTGTTTGTCTCGTGGTTAGACACAACTATAAACTTTCATATAAATAAAACTGACTTCACTTCGACTACTGAAACGATTGTGATAAAATTTGTATGGGCTCAATTTGAAAGCATACCCAATGAAACTAAAAAGATTTGTTTTTGAATCAGTTCATAAATGACGAAGTTATAAAGGTAATAAACATTAAAAAAAAACAACCCACCGACCTTCGCCTTTGTTTTTGAAGTCGGATAAAAATTACTATATAAAAAATATTTATTTTTTTAGAAGGGTATACGCTTTTCAACACAAAATTTACATTATCATTGTGATACATAAACTATTTTTCAGTTTATAGTAATTAAAATATTTTTTATGTTGAGTCTGTTATTATGAAAGAATAATTTCTTTGTGATTTAAAATTTAGTAAAGAAACATTAAAAAAGAAAAAAAAGATTACCAATACCATACAGAGAATTAATCATTTATCTACATATTAAGATGATTCCGTGCTTCGGAAGGCACGTTAAGCCGGTGGTCCCGGCTGCTATCTGGTAGTCGTTAAAGGAACCACGTCAGAGGCCGAGAGGCGGTTCCGAAGAACTCTGACACCAGGGTGTGCATGGTCGATTGACCGTGACACCTAATCCAAATGATGATGATCTACATATTAATTGTATTATTTATTAAAATATTTTTTTTCTTGCAGTACTCGAAACGGGACTTCGAAAAAGTGTAAAGGATTGCAACGGAATAGATTGTAACCAAAATAATATTATCAACAACAAACCTGTAGTAAAATCTAAATTTACAACAAAACAAAAACCTGCTGCTCTGTTAGGCCTGTATCCTTATGATATCGCAATATTAATGAACCACGTGAAGAACCACAATAAGGTTATTGAGGAACCAATTTCTGATGCTGTAGAAAGATCTATTGAAACCAACAGCATAGATGATTTTGAAATAAACCAGACACAAAATTCGATTAAACCTTTTGAAGTCGTAATGGGCAACGAAATTTTGGTAGAAGATACTTCTGGAAATTTCAACAATAATGTGTCAATACCAAAACGTAGTATGGAAAAAAACTACGAGTCTGAACTTATCAAGAAAATTGAAATAGTTGAGGGGATAAATGCGTCCAAAAAACTCGATAGAAACATATTTGATGATAAAACGAGAACTTGGCATCACAGCGCCCCTTTACATGACGTAAATATTTACAAAGTTATTCCTAAAAACCAAGATCACGCAGTATCAGAGAAAGGTTTGGTCAAATTACTATCAATTCTAACAAGAACTTTCAAAAAGATAATGACGCAACATACGGAAATAAAGAAAATGCACACTGAAGTGTTTGCTGGTAAAGAAGACGTAGACAAGAGTATTTCACTTTTAATAAGTAAATTCAACGATTTCGAATCTAAATATACAAATATAAAAGATACTAATGAAAAGATAAAAGAGTTACACAAGAAGTTGGAAGCTAAAGAGGTATATTTTAAAAATAAAGAAGCAGAAATGTCTCAAAATTTAGCGGACTTCGAGAATCAACAAAAGAAATTCTTGACTCAGCAACGGCAATTTTATAACATACAAAAATTGATGTTGGCTCAAAACGAAAAGATAAATGCTAAACAGACTATGATAGCTAAAACACAAAGCGAAATATCTCGAAGGCAGAATAATTTTGCTCGAATACTGAAAAAAGCGAAACAGATATACATAGATAAAAAACCAATAATTGTTAATAAGCAGCCTAAGATTTCGAATCATAACGAAACTAATACTAAATTGGTAACACCAGCTCTACCAGTTACTACAGAATCAGTAAAAATTGATCTATTTTCCATACCGCCAATAGAAACGCATATTGAAAACCAAGACAAACTGATCTTGAAAGAAAAAGATCAACATCCTGTTGACGATTTAGTCTATAAGTATTATTTCAATAATACTTTCATAGACACTCTCATGAGAAGCCATGTACTATCTGGTGGGCCATTACATGGCAATAAATATATAACTCGTAACGCAAAATCAAAAAGGAATGAAGAAGCTAGGACATTATCTACTATATTGCTACCTATAGCTAATACTACTTCAGAAACGAATTTAACTGAAAATCGTAGAGCCAAAAGGTGGATCCGTCACCACCATTCAAAAAATAAAAGGAGGCATCACAAATTCGCAACAAATTACGAAATGAAAGATGATAAACCGTTGAATGCTAATGAAATTCATAATATGATTGACAACACAGAAAAGAATGTTCCAACAATAACAACTGTTGCAAATATACTAACAACAAAAGAACAAACAAAAGCACCAGTCGAAACTACTACAGTTAAAAAAGAAAAGCCTCTGAAAGAGTTAAAATTAATTAATCCGTTTACGTCTCTGGACAAGGTGACCGCGGGTGTGGAGCAGTTGAATCCTTTTATGGCTATGGCGTCCAATTTTTGTAACAAAATTGGACAGAATGGAAACCCATTGATGTTGAGTTGGTGTGTTGAGAAAGTTTTGAGACGATTGCAGAATATTGGTGAGTAATGATGATTGATTTCTAAATATAACATAACATAATATAGTATCACGTCTTTTTCCCTTGCGGGGTAGACAGAGCCTAGGTCCATAAGATTTTACCACATTTAGTATGTTGGAGTGCGTGTAGATGGAAAACGGAATCAAAATAGTGATGGGTTGCTAGCCGCATAGCCTATTGACATGATTCCGCAGATATCAGCCCGATCCCTTGATCGGCTTTTACGATCTGCGCGGAAAGAAAGACTTATAGACCTGGGCTCTGTCTACCCCGCAAGGGAAAAAAGGCGTGATACTATGTATGTTTGTATGGGAATGTCGATTTTTAGGGTTCCGTACCTCAAAAGGTGAAAAGGAACCCTTAAAGGATCACTCGGTTGTCCGTCTGTCTGTCTGTCGGTCTGTCAGGAACGCGTAGAGGTATCAATCATTAATAAGCCAACGCAATCAAAAGATACAGCCGTTTATGCCGCAAATTTTCGTGTTTTTTCGACATTCGCAAGGGAATCAAAACCTACAGGGTACTTCCCGTGAACTCAGCATCTTGAATCATGATAAAAGATCTTGAGGAGAATACGCCGAAAGAAACGCAATCCAGTCTTGGTCCCTACGTGTCTGAAGGGCTCTGATTACATTGTTTACATTGATCCAAACAAACAATACTGTATACGTTACAAGTTAAACAATCTAACAAAACAAAGTTGTTATCAAATCGCCAACTGTTTGTTTGTTTGTTTATCGTAACTTACCAAACGGCTTTAATAATATTACAAGCTTTTATTTTACTAAATGCATTAACGAGAATTAGCACGAACATGCCGTTCTTCTCCAGACGTTTCGACCAGGTTGCACCGGCCGTGGTCACTGGTTGACTGATTATAAAAATGGTCCATATTACATGGCTATCATGGTCTACAACCACCTTCCTAAGTATATAAAAAAATCACAGGGACCTAAATTTGACAATGAATTAAAAACTCTTCTGACCAATAAAAAGTATTATACACTAAAGGAATATTGGGATGATAAATTATAAGACTGACATTTTTCTTTATTGTTATTTATTTTTATTAATTTAATAATAATTTTATTTTATTGATTAAATTGACTGTATTAAAATTCACAACGCCTTAAAAAGGTAAAATTTGTAAAAAATAAGATCTTTTTATAACTATGTTATGTGCATGTGTACTTGTTACAAATTTTTCGAAACGCTAGTAGCTTATCGATTTTGCAAATATTAAAAATAATAATATGACGTTCAGAAAGAGATACATGATATCCAAATTTGAATAAAATTCTATTTCATTTAATTTCGTGAATAAATGAATATGAATATGATGCAGCGGTGTCAATGCTCCGTCAGCGCGGTGGTATCTTCATCCTGCATGTTGCTTTTTCTCCAACTACCGTCACACACTACACTAACAATGTCCCTATTACGTATGGCACGGTTGCCATAAAGGCAACAAATATTTTATGGCAAGTCGGATAAAAATCAAGCATCGGTATGCTTGATTTTTATCCGACTTGCTATAAAATATTTGTTGTGTTTTTGTAACCACTGGATTCCACGCTGGTGACAACTTCTTCACCTGTCTCGTTGTTTATCTGTACTTAATTAAATCTTGCGAGTTACATTTGATCCACTTCCCGGTTACTGATTGAGCTGAAATGCATGCATGTGTAAATCGGATGACAATACAATATTATGGAATTGCGCTGGTCCGATGATGGAGTCGGAAATTGGAAATAGGAACTCTTAAACTAAACAAGGTACACCAATCGTTTGGGCTCATTTGATTTGTCTTAGAAAGCACTTTACAGTATAGATTCGCTTATATTACAAGCATGTCACAAAAATGTAAGTTTTGCAAAAAATACTTGGTTTCCTGAACTGATAACAAAAAAACTGTCGGAATAGAAACCACGAGTCCGATGTCCTGTTGTTATTGAATGTAATCAAATTGATATCCAATAACAGTAGAATAAATGGGTATCTCTTGGATAGGCATGTAACATCCTCGTCTTCATCGTCACTTACCATCAGGTGAGATGGGAGACAAATGCCTAATTCAATATTTAGTAAAAAAAAAAAAAATCAGCTTATCGTTTATTAATATTGCCGTGTGGATCCGGCAGAGTAGAATAGGACCACTCCAAGTCTTGCCGTGGATGTCGTAGAAGGCGACTTAGGAAATACAAGCTAAACAAAGCTTATAAACATCTAAGAGACCTCTCCAACCCGCCTGGCCAGCGTGGAGAGTGTAGGCCAAGTCCTCTGGCTGCTCTGGCTAAGTATGGCCCTAGTAGTACAGAGAGGTTCGTGCTCCTGTAGTGGAGACTAAAAAGGACCTGATGATGATGATGTTTATTAATATCGCTCTGCTGTCGCCTGTCACCAGGTTTTATCGCATGAACTGTGATAGTTAGACAGGTGAAATTTTCCCAGGTAATGTATTTCTGTAGCCGCTATAACAACAAATACAAAAAAAATAGAATAAAATAAATATTTAAATTTTCCCATACAACACAAATGATTTTTTTGCTAGTTTTTGCTCGATATTGATAACAGCGTAATTCGTTTAAAAAGAAAAGAGCCCCTCAAATATTAATTTTATTATTTATTTTTAAAGTAAATATGTAACGTAAATATAAAGCGTCTACCTGTTGCCGTTATCAATATCGAACAAAAACGAGCAAAAACACGTTTGTTGTATGGGAGCCCCCTTATACATTATTTTATTCTGTTTTTAGTAATTGTTATTACAGCAACAACAGAAATACATCACTTGTGAACATTATAATCAACTAACTACTATTACGTTTCATGCTATACAGTCTAGTTTTTATTTGTAACAGCTTTATACTCTACTAGCTTCCGCCCGCGGCTCCGCCCGCGTCAATGTCGATCCCTCGGGAATAGTACTTTTTCCGGGGATTAAAGGTAGCCTTTGTTCTTCTACGTACTCCAGAGAACTTGTATGCAAAATTTTATGATGATCGGTTCAGTAGTTACGGCGTGAAAGCGTAACAAACAAACAAAGAAATAAACAAACAAACAAACTCACTTTCGCATTTATAATATTAGTAAGGATTTACTGCTTAATCATCATCATGATCAGGTCCTTTTTAGTCTCCACTACAGGAGCACGACCCTCTCTGTACTACTAGGGCCATACTTGGCCAGAGCAGCCAGAGGACTTGGCCTACACTCTCCACGCTGGCCAGACGGGTTGGAGAGGTGTCTTAGATGTTTATAAGCTTTGTTTAGCTTGTATTACTGATTAATAAAGATCTTAAATACAATGAAGTATCTTTAATTTTAACGTTGACCTAATTTTTTGTATCTTTGCAGAGACAATACCCGTTGTAGCAACGCTACAGCAGGCGGTACCAGTGTCAATGTCCAAGGCACCCACGAAGCCAAATCAACCAACTCAGCCACAGACACCACCTTCAACTATCCAACCAACACCATCAGGTACCTATTTCTTCCTAAATCTATCATTATCATCAGGTCTTTTAGTCACCATTGCCTATGACCCTCTCTGTACTACCGGAGCCATACTTGGTCAGAGCAGACAGAGGATTTGGCCTACACTCTCCTCGCTGGCCAGACGGGTTGGATAGGTCTCATTGATGTTTATGAGCTTTGTTGAGCTTGAATTTCCCAAATCTATAATTAAATTCTCTCTGAACTACACTGAGAATCCTTAATCAAGTATATAATTGCAATAAAAGGGTAAAAATCGAAAAAAATAGGCTTCCCATACGAAGTCGCCGATCAGCTGCGCGAATTTCTATGGCAGGTCAAATTTTTTCAAGTAAAAACTTCTTTATGCCGCATTGTGCACTTTTTGAGATGGGTAAAAAATGTTAAACTCGCGCCAGGACACGTGCCCCGATCGAAAATGTGTAAGACGGAAACTATACTTGAGACCGCCAGCGCCGCGTAGGAGTTATCCCCTCTCTTTCTACCGCGTGGAGTTTCCACTTCTGCCGGCACTCCTGGAGTTCAACCCGTGGCCCATAAGGCAAAAAATGAGAGTTGCTGCTCTCCAAAGGCTTTTGCCGTGCCGTGTGGTATCCGGCAGAGTAGAATAGGACCACTCTAAGTCTTCCCGTGGATGTCGTAGAAGGCGACTTAGGAAATACAAGCTAAACAAAGCTTATAAACATCTAAGACACCTCTCCAACCCGTGTGGTCAGCGTGGAGAGTGTAGGCCAAGTCCTCTGGCTGCTCTGGCCAAGTATGGCCCTAGTAGTACAGAGAGGGTCGTGCTCCTGTAGTGGAGACTAAAAAGGACCTGATGATGATGATGATGATGAAAGGCTTTTGCCATTGATTCTCAGATTGGCCCTTCATGCACGTATACGCGGCCCATCAGGCAATATGAGAGTTTGCTGTCTCTTCAAGCCTTGCGCACACAGGCAACGCCTAAAGCCGAGGTTCGTCCTTCCTGGTGGCCCTTTGGTGATGTTGTCTAAAAGGTTGAGGACACTCTGCCCTCACCTCAAACGCCCGGTGAAGTAGAGAAAGCTCACTTGGAGCTAGCTACATAGTACTTCCAAAAGAAAAAGTTCAAACCGTTGTTTTTTTTTTAGTTTTTTTTTTTTCTTGCAATTCTGTATTCAATTAAGGATTCTGATGCCAGGATTTCAGTGTAGTACAGAGATTCAAATTCACGCAATATTAAATCTACAGGGTTACTTGACCTCGCAGGACTAGATTGCTAACATCATAAGCAACAACGTTTTTCTACTAGTTCTGATAATGTGTTAGATTTTACTTTCATACAAAAATGTCAATCAATTTAATTTTACGCGTCGCTAATTCCGTGCGAGCGTCGCGTCGTCCTTTCGTTAATATAGACTTACAAATATATGTATGTAATGTATAATTTTAATTTAATTTATTAAGTTATGACTGCTAAGCAAAAGTCCAGTCTCGGAGTTTGTCAACGAGCCATATGTTGGAAGTCAAACTTTCCGACCGCATTAGAAATACAATACTGCGCTCCAAAACTCAGATCATAAACGCTGGACGAAAGGCCGCCAGTCTTAAATGGAACTGGGCAGGGCATATCTACCGCATGCCTGACGAGTTGTGGGCCAAAGCGACCACAATATGGATCCCACAAAACCGCAATCGAAAGCGTGGAAGGCCCAGAAAGAGATGGGAAGACGAACTGCAATCCTATCGGAAAGACTGGACTTCAGTAGCCCTCGACCGTAAAAGTTGGAATGATGAAAGGGAGGCCTTTGACCTGCAGTGGGACAGTATAGGCTAGAAATAGAAATAGAATTAAGTTATGTCAGAACTCGTACAGATTGAGTTAGCCCCACAGTAAGTGTCGAAATACACTATGCCGAAGATACGCGGCCGAAGTTCAGCGGCTGATCATACGCTCCGACGTGCCGCAAGTGAAGCAGTAGGAAAAAACTTCCTCTCGTCCCATTGCAATGCCTGACCAGACATATGCATTTATATAAAATATTTAATATATTTATGTGTTATATAATGAGCATTTAACCGTGGTCCCACTACTATTCCCCACTGGTGGGTCCACAGGTTTTTTTTTTGCCCGTAAACCCACTGCAGAGCAGCGGGTCTACAGTTAATTGAAACAAAACTCACCTTTTAACCGTGGCCCCACTGCTGCCTGCCATGTTTAGAAAAGTATGTAGGTTGGATCACTATAATCTCTTTGCATTTTCCTGTTTATTCCTTGCGTCATTATTTATGTGTTATATAATATGATACATAAATAATTTAAAGCTAACCTTGAAAAACGAAGTTACTTTTCCCCGTTACCCCCCGTTACAGAGGGGTAACGGGCGATAACGGGGGAAAGTAACGACTCTACGTGAATAAAACATTGGTTTTGCACAACAACTGTCTTAACAAAAATCGTCGTTTATATCCTAATCTTTTCAGCCGAGACGAACCCACCGTCAGTGCCGACTCCAGCGCCCGTGCTTTCTCAAACGCACCCACCGACTTCGACGGCCCCCCCGAAAGAAGTTTTCGCCCAGACTCCATCAATGCTGTTCGGTGGGTTTTTCCCAGGTTTGTCTGATAATAACTAGTTTTTGAAGTGGAAACTTCTTTAGCGGCTTTGTTCACTTTTTGTGATGGGTCATCATCAGGTCTTTTTAGTCTCCACTGCAGGAGCATGACCCTCTCTGTACTACTGGAGCCATACTTGGCCAGAGCAGACAGAGGATTTGGCCTACACTCTCCTCGCTGGCCAGACGAGTTGGAGAGGTCTCATTGATGTTTATGAGATTTGTTTAGCTTGTATTTCCTAAGTCGCCTCTTACGACATTCATGGGAAAACTTGGAGTGGTCCTATTCTACTCTGCCGGAAACCACACGGCTATTTGGGATGGGTAAAAATGTTAAATCGCACACGTGACCTGAACGAAAATTCATAAGACGGACACGTGACCTGAGACCGCAAGCGCGGCGTATGAGAGGAAGTAATATCCCACTCTCTTTCTACCGCGTGGACTTTTTAATCTGTCGGCACTCCCGTAGAGCAACCCGTTGTTTTCTCATCTATTCAAAAAAACAAAGCGCGGTATCTCGTATACACAGACAGCTCCGTGGCGCAGTGGTTAACACGCCAGCCTGCGACACAAGAGTGCCCGGGTTCGATCCCCGGCCAGGTCAAGATGGAAAATGATCTTTTTCAGATTGGCCTGGGTCTTGGATGTGTATCTATATATGTATTTGTTATAAAATATAGTATCGTTGAGTTAGTATCCCATAACACAAGTCTCGAACTTACTTTGGGGCTAGCTCAATCTGTGTGATTTGTCCGTATATATTTATTTATGTTGCCCGATCGGGGCGCTTGGTGGTTAAGCGGTTATTTCACAATTTAAACTTTTTTAGTTAGAATGAAAACACAAATATTGTTTTTCTCATAGAGGGAGATGAAAAGCAGAATGTGTTATATCGGGATTAACATAATACTTTTATTTCGGGTAACATACTCTGAATCCCTCGCTTCACTCAGGAGTCTACTATAGAATCTCTCACCTCACTACTACTAACAGCCTCCGTGGTCCAGTGGTTAAGGCGTTTGCCTGTTGACCCGGGGAAGTGGGTTCGATTCCCACCGGAAGCATACTTGGTTTAGTTGTTTCCAGTTTGGTTAGGTCATTGCAGGCTTGAATCACCTGATTGTCTGATAATAAAGATGATTCCGTGCTTCGGAGGGCACGTTAAGCCGGTGGTCCCGGCTGCCATCTGGTAGTCGTTAAAGGAATCACGTCAGAGGCCGAGAGGCGGTTCCGAAGAACTCTGACACCAGGGTGTGCATGGTCGATTGACCGTGACACCTACTCGAAATGATGATGATGACCTCACTACGCACGGGAATCTATGCTAGACTCCTTCGTTCCATTCTGGATTCAAAATGCGTTCATCAAATAAATAAACATATACGGACAAATCACACAGATTGAGCTAGCCCCAAAGTAAGTTCGAGACTTGTGTTATGGATTAATAACTCAACGATACTATATTTTGTAACAAATACATATATAGACACATCCAAGACCCAGGCCAATTTGAAAAAGATCATTTTCCATCTCGACTTGGCCGAAAACCCGGGCACTCTCGTGTCGCAGGCTGGCGTGTTGACCGCTGCGCCACGGAGCTAGCCAAATATATCAAAAAATATTAGGTTAGGCCCTTGTGTCACATTTTAGTATTTTATATTACCTATCCAAGAGAGATTGGTCAGGTGTCTGCGAGTGACTTGCCCAGGTGAAGAAATATAACCGAATCCCACAACTTCACACGATTGTTGTTTTTACATTTTGGATACCTTTACTTTGCGTGCTTCCGCTACCAGTTAGTTCATGCAAATTATTGTTGGCCAGCGCCCACCCACTACTGTTAGACCTTCCTTTCATGCTTAGCAGGCATTGAATTAGAAAAGCTATGGAAGCGTAACTCTCATACAACTAACGATTCAATATCAGTCCCATTTCCGTAAACAAACTTAACTCCAATCACAACGAAAAACTTACGCACTCATAGACGAAGCTAGTTTGCGATTGGTTGCGTCAAGGTCACGGGGCGGTGTCAACATTCTAATGAACGCTATGGTGTCAACTAGCGGAGATAGGTTGGGTACAGTTTGCCTCGCTTGCTATGATAAGTTACTCCATTGTCACTTTTCCGTCTTTCCTGTACCACTTTACTACACAAGAAGTTTTTTTTTATTCGATAAGATTTCGCCGATGTTGACAAAAAATATGTCGTTAAATGATTTTATCGACGCGTCCTTCCGTCACGGAGCGCGTGGCAGACTAATTCGCAAAAGATATACTTTTTAAGCCCCGCCCGCTTTGATCTATTTTCCGTGGTGTCAGTTTTTGAGCGCAGTGCTGCTTCCATAGTTTTTCTAATTGAATGTCAATGTCAAGCAGGTCAGAAGCAGAGTAAATTATCTCAAGTATATGTAGCTTTGACTTCCGCAAAGTAAAACCTGAATCTATTAACTATTTTGAAAACCCATAGATTCCCTAAAATACATATTTGTAACTGTTTTGTGTGATAATTTAATTAATCTTTCCACAGATAACGAAGAGCTAGAGTCAAATCTAAAACAATATGGTAAGTGAATATTTGATATTACATAGTATTTTTAGGGTACCGTACCTCAAAGGAAAAACGGAACCCTTATACGATCACTTGGTTGTCATGTCTTCACAGACAGACGTTCTGTTTTTAATATTTAACCGCACATCGATTTTAAAATTCTTTCTTTGTTTGAAAGGGTATGCTTTTGAATTGGTTTCATTTAAATTCCATCAAAATCGGTTCAGTAGCTTTATTGAAGTTGTTTTTTTATATGAAAGACTAGCGACCCGCCCCGGATTCGCACGGACTCGATTATACATTTAATTATACATATAAACCTCTCGGTTTCCCGAGCTGCTACTTGCTTTTCCCCCATTCACCCGAGTGAGTAGTATCCCAATACCTTCATTCCCTTCCCAAACCCAACAAATTCTTGTCCATCCAGCTTAAAAATGATTCCTATGGGCAGCAGCATCAAAAGCACAAGAAGCCAAAGAAACTGCGCTCGCCAACCGGCCTACCAAGCGTGGTGAGATTCAATAGATTCAAAGATTACAGAAGGCCTTTACAGGCATTTTTCACGTCAATTCCATGCTCGCGCTGGTCAGTCTGATAGCGCCATAGATTGTGAATGTCATCATCATCATCAACATCATCAGGTCTTTTTAGTCTCCACTGCAGGAGCATGACCCTCTCTGTACTACCGGAGCCATACTTGGCCAGAGCAGACAGAGGATTTGGACTACACTCTCCTCGCTGGCCAGACGGGTTGGAGAGGTCTCATTTAAATAATACTTATTAAATTATATTCATTGTTCAAAAGCTATAAACTACTAGCGTTTCGGAACCGACACTGCAGAGAAGAAGACGCCGAAAGAAACTCTTTTCAACTTTTTGTGTATGGCAATATCCTCCCATGTAACGAAGTATCTGTGGGAAAGACCTTTGTCCAGCAGTGGACTCTTTTGCGGCTGTAATGATGATGAAACAAATACCAGTGAAACTGAAATAGCAGGCAGCCTTCAATAATCCATTCTGAAGTTCATCATCATCATTTCGTGTAGGCGACACGGTCAATCGAATATTCACACCCTGGTGTCAGAGTTCTTCGGAACCGCCATTCGGCCTCTGACGTGGTTCCTTTAACCACTACTAAATGACTGCCGGGGCCAACGGCTGAAGTGCCTTCCGAAGCACGGAAACATCTTCATTATCAGACAATCAGGTGTTTCAAGCCTGCAATGTCCTAACCAAACTCAAAACAACTAAACAAAATATGCTTCCCGTAGGAATCGAACAACGACTCCCGGATATAAGGCAAACGCCTTAACCAATGGACTACGGAGGTAGTTTTCTGAAGTTAATGTAATGATTTATCTTACAGAATTAAAACCTGATGACGAAGGAACTGTTTACTTTGAAGGCAGCGTGCATGCTAGTGAAATGATCGGTGAGTGTAGTATTATATACTAGTGGTTCTACGAGAACAGTAGACCTCGCGAGCCCTTACAACCAACATCCACATTTGCCCTCCAGTGCTCTAAAATATATCCGTTAATGTTATGCTAATTGACTAAAGGACGATTTCCTTCAGTTACGACGTCACAGTTACTACGCACCATTTTCATACCTTGTCATACCATAGATTTGTATTCATACTACGACATCATACTAAATGCACTAATACAAAAAAATATACAGAAAATCGATTTCAGACAACTTTTGGGCCAATTGCCGACTATAAACACGTTCAAGTTTATCGTATAAAAAAGTTGTTTATACAAAAAAGTTGCGTCGTAATAAGAATAACAAAAAATTCTAATAACAAATTAAATTTTTTTTTCAAATAGCGGTGCTTTGTTATTTTTTTTTAGTTTCGGACTCCGATATTTCCGCCATTTTGAAAAATTTCGAGAAACTGACGACTAAAATATTCTATATAATTACCGAACTTGCTCACAAAATTTCATGAGGATCGGTTGAGAAATGCGACCTGTAGGCAAGAACAGACAGACAGACAGACAGACAAAAGAATTTTCGGCCAGTCGAAACTGAGACGCTTCGCTCGCTCGGTCACTTAAAAAACTAGCCAAGTGCGGTTCCGTACAATAAATACAATAAGTTTGAATTTATTTTGAAACAATAATGAGGCACTCGTTGCTTGTCATTCGAACGATGAACATCTTGGTTTACTGCCTGAAGATGCCTCGTGTAGAGACGAAACACGTGTCGCGAGCACGACGGCCGATATTGCAGCCTCAACGGATGCAGCACTATCGACCAGGGTTGCTTGCATTAACTATTGGTGGCGGGCATGAAGGGACTAACAGTAGGTGGGCGCTGCCAACAATAGTTTGCAAGAACTAACTGGTGGCGGAAGCACGCAAAGTAAATTATCTCAAAGTAAATGTAAGACTAACTACGTGACGCAGCGGTCAACACGCCAGCCTGCGACACGGAGTGACCGGGTTCGATCCCCGGCCAGGTCAAGATGGAAAATGATCTTTTTCAGATTGGCCTGGGTCTTGGATGTGTATCTATATATGTATTTGTTATAAAATATAGTATCGTTGAGTTAGTATCCCGTAACACAAGTCTCGAACTTACTTTGGGGCTAGCTCAATCTGTGTGATTTGTCTGTATATATTTATATATTATATATCTACGAGTGTGATAGTATTTTGTGATTTGCATATTTAACTTCCATGCTGGTCTGGGAGAAAAGAAAAAACGTAGAATGTGCCAGCTGCTTCTCTTCCCATGCAGATCGTAAAAACAGATTGAGGGAATGGGTAAAATTTGAAGAATCATGTTAATTGGCGACGCGGCTAGCAACCCATCACTATTTGATTCCGTTTTCCATCTACACGCCCTCCAAAATGCTAAATGTGGCCATAACGCTAGGCTCTGTCTACCCCGCAAGGGAAAAAGACGTGATACTATGTATTTTATGAACTAATGTTTACAGTGGATGGATTACAAGGATGTGAAGCTTTTGTCAACATTTCATACAAAAGTTGCCATTTTTAGCAAAAATGCTTCACATTCTCACTTAAACTGAAAATAGTTTTTAGTGTTATCAAAGTCGTCGAAATACAAAATTATTAATGATATCTTCCTTTTTTTTTCAATTGGAGGCAGTAAAATAGACTCCGAGCAGCGTAAGAGTCTTCTTCTTTATACTTCTCCCACTATTACGTGGGGTCGGCACAGCACGGCAATCTCTTTCTTCCATTTTGCTCTGTCGCCTATCAAGCCTTCTGTTACGCCCTTCCTATCCATATCCTGTTTGACGCGCTCAATCCAGCGTTTCTTTGGTCCCCTTCTTCGACGCCCCACAATTTGAATACCTAGAACCCTCTTAGTAATATGATTGTCTTCCCACCGCTTAACGTGTCCAAACCAGCTCAACCTATTGCTCTTTAGACACTAGAGTAAAAGAAAAAAAGTCGGGTCTGTGTCGGTTCACACTGCCGTTGGTTAAACGTGAAACGTCTATATCACGAGTCGCTTTTAGTGTTAAAGATTGAAAGAAAACCAGATGCCGCGATGCAAACTCAAGGTCTTAGCAGCGAGCTGACTATATACGCTAAATAATGTCACTAAAATCATGTTTCTACGATGAATAGTTTTATAGTTATTAATGTCAGACGATATAGACCAATTGGTTACGGTCCGGTGTTCTGACATGGTACCCCATGTATACCGATTTTAAAGACGTTTCACGTCTAAATTAGGTACGGCCTTCAATCTCCAGACACTATCGTAGGTATACATCAGAGAATCCCTAACTATGAGCCTCATAAAGCTCAAGGTCGCTCAAAAGCTATGGAGGGAAAGAGAGCGCAGCGTTGGACACCCACCGACCAGATGGTTGGACGACCTGACTAAAGTCGCAGGAAGACGCTGGATGCAGGCCGCTTTCAACCGGTCGTATTGGAAATCCTTGGGGGAGGCCTATGTCCAGCAGCGGACTTCTTGTGGCCGAGATGATATTAGAAAATCACGTGGGATGATGGTCTAATAAAAATATTTCTCTTTCAACAGGCCGTGGAGATAGCGACGGCTTCTCCGACTTCATGCCTGGTCTGGACAGCAACTCACGAGTAGATTTAGACCCTCTGACCTTCGACATTCAGTCCAAGAGGCGAGCGGCTGTTAGAAGGTAGATATTTTGAGCTACCTCTATTTGTTCACACTATCATCATCATCAGTTCTTTTTAGTCTCCACTACAGGAGCACGACCCTCTCTGTAATAGAGCCATACTTGGCCAGAGCAGCCAGGGGACTTGGCTTACACTCTCCACGCTGGCTAGACGGGTTGGAAAGGTCTCATAGATGTTTATAAGCTTTGTTAAGCTTGTATTTCCTAAGTCGCCTTCTATGACATCCACGGGAAGACTTGGAGTGATCCTATTGTACTCTACCGGATACCACACGGTTTACACATTACACACACATTATCACGTCTTTTTCCCTTGCGGGGTAGACAGAGTCTAGGTCTATAAGATCTTATGGCCACATTTAGCATGTTGGAGGACGTGTAGATGGAAAACGGAATCAAAATAGTGCTAGCCGCATCATCTATTGACAAGATTCCGCAGATTTTAGCCCAATCTCTCAATCGGTCTATACGATCTGCGCGGGAAGAAAAGCAGCTGGCACATTCTACCTTTTTCTTTTCTCCCAGACCAGCATGGAAGATTCCATCCATTTGTATAAATTGGTAATACATCTATGGTGAAAAAAAAAACTCGCGACTAGGATTCGAATCCACAATCTAAGGTTAACGTCCTAAACGTGTAGTTTTTCTAAACATACTACACCACCGTCATCAGGTCTTTTTAGTCTCCACTGCAGAAGCATGACATGACCCTCTCTGTACTACCGGAGCCATACTTGGCCAGAGCAGACAGAGGATTTCGCCTACACTCTCCTCGCTGGGCAGACAGGTTGGAGAGGTCTCATTGATGTTTGTGAGCTTTGTTTACCTTGTATTTCCTAAGTCGTCTCCTCTTCGTGCCTTGGGAGGATATATGGCAATATCCTCCCCATAGCATGAAGAAAGGTCAGGGGTCAAATGTCATCCTCAACTGCCTGTTTGGTGGTTGCAGCACCTCCCAAGCAGCTACTTATTATTCCCCCATTTATCCGAGTGTGTAGTATCCCAAACCCTTCATTCCTCTCCCAAATCCAACAATTTCCTTTCCTTCCCCTGCTTTAAAATGCTTCCGATGAGTACCACAAGCAGCCAAAGAAACTGCGCTCGCCAACCATTCTGCCAAGCGTGGTGAGTATGGCAATATCCTCCCATGGAACGAAGAAGGCCTTTGTCCAGCAGTGGACTTCTTATAGCTGAAATAATGATACAGGCAACCGCCTGCGTGATGCTAACCCATCTTGGACAACACCAGAATCACAGATTAAAAACTAGCTCCGAGGGGCAGTGGTTAACACTCCAGGCTGTGACACAAGGGTTTCCAGGTTCGAACCCAGCCAGGTCAAGATGGAGACGATCTTTTTCAGATTGACCTGGGGTTTTGGATGTTTATCTGTATAAGTATCTAATATAAAATATAGTATCGTTGAGTTAGTATCCTACGTCACAAGTTCACAATTGACTGTGGGGCTAGCTCAATTTGTGTGATATGTCTTTATCATCATCAGCTTTCCACGACCCACTGCTGGGTATAAGCCTCCTTTTGTCTGCGCCATTCCTATCATTAGCCTTTTGCAATCCAGTTCTTAATTCCAGTTTAGCCGAGTGGTTTCTGGCAGAGTAGAATAGGACCACTCCAAGTCTTTCCATGGATGTCTGGATCATAGTCATGGATGCATGGTCATGGATGCATGGAGGCGACTTAGGAAATACAAGCTAAACAAAGCTCATAAACATCAATGAGACCTCTCCAACCCAGGCCAGCGAGGAGAGAGTAGGCCAAACCCTCGGTCTGCTCTGGCCAAATATTCCGGTAGTACAGAGAGGGTCGTGCTCCTGCAGTGGAGTCTAAAAAGACCTGATGATGACGATGATGATGAATCCAGTTCTTACCAGCAATCTGCTTTATGTCGTCGACCCATCTAGCTGCCGGACGCCCAACACTACGTTTCCCATTTCAGGGATACTACTCATTGAAAGCTTACTCCACCAACGATGGTTGGTGGAGTAAGGCTAAAGATATAACGATGGTTCTTTCTAGCCAGCTGTCCAACGTCTTTATATATTTATTTATTTTTCCGTTTATTAAAGAATTTTTATTCAACAAAGTACTTAACTAAAATTATACACTAAAACTTAAATTAAATTAAAAATAAAATGAATTCATGAAACACATCAAATTAAATAAATAAATATATAACTACGGACGAACTAATCACACAGATTGAGCTAGCCCCAAAGTAAGTTCGAGACTTGTGTTGTGGGATACTAACTCCTATATTTTATAACAAAATATATATTGACAAACATCCAAGACCCATGTCAATCTGAAAAAGATCATTTTCCATCTTGACCTGGCCGGGGCACGAACCCGGGCACTCTCGTGTCGCAAGCTGGCGTGTTGACCGCTGCGCCGCGGAGCTAGCCTACAACTAGCCTAACTAAATAAAATATAGGTACCAAAGGTTTATTTAGCTGATCACAGTATAAATAACTTGTCTTTATTGTTTCAGACTGAATGAGAAAATGAAGAAGCAGAGAGGAATAGCATAAGATAGCCTCAGTAATGCATATTATCAGTTTACCGAATAATATCATTTTATGACAAGCTTTTATTTTGAACGAATGAATGCTGTAAAATGATTGTGACTAAGCTCAGTTTGGAGCAGTCAAAGTCAAAGATTATTATTCAAAATTGGATACATGTCTATTTTTGGACGTCATATTTGTATTTGTTATATTTTGTTTAATTTATGCAAAATCTAAATACTACTAGCGTTTCGGAACGACAGCTGGTGAGAAAAATACGCCGAAAGAAACTTAATCCAGACTTGGTCCCTATGTGCCTTAAGGGCGACCATGTTTTCTGGTCTTTCCGAGTCTATGTATTCTTGAAATCCGTCTCCTGTAACTGGGTGTTACAGTTGTCCATGGGCAGCGGTGATATCTTACCATCTGTTGACCTGCTTGCTCGTTTGCCGTCCTATATCTATATCATAGATAAAAGATCCCTCATTAAACCAGCTTTAAGGTTCCCAAAATTGCATGGTCATCGCAAACGAAACAGGTTAAAAAAAATCGGGCTGTGACAAGAATTAAAGAAAACCAGATGCCGCGAAACTCAAGGTCTTAGCAGCGAGCTGACTATATACGCTAAATAATGTCACTAAAATCATGTTTCTACGATGAATAGTTTTGTAGTTATTAATGTCAGACGATACAGACCAACTCGTTACGGTCCAGTTTTCTGACATGGTACCCCGTGTATAGTAGCGATTTTAAAGTCACGTCAGAAATACGACTGACCTGGCAATAAAATTATAGCAGATGTCAATCGGGACAAATGGCAAGAAAAGTTTTCTTACTAAAAAGACTTTTCTTACGACTAGAAATTAACGATATAATAATATCGTGTGTCAAGTTATGTCTGGCTAGGCAAAAGCAGCATAACCGCGACAAAACTTGCTCAAATAGAACTCAAAAATGGTCCAATATCCTGTAATATGGTGTCATAATTACAGTAAAAATGTATATTAATAAAATTCAAATTTAACTTTCATATGTAAGTAAAAATTAACACATTTATAACGCAAACTCTCAACAAGTTCAACATAAACAATGCCGCCAGCCGACACAATTGCTTTGTATTTGAGGAAGCCGTATCTAGCAGCGCGCGAGCCACAAAGGGCCCGTACTACCTCACACTGCTTTGCGTGATTGTCTGTAATATCAATAATAATTAAATACTCAAGTTGAAATAAAAATGCAGCAAAGTTCAGGACTAACTCTGGTAACTATGTGACTCAAAAACACGATTGCGTTAAATTTTCTCGATAGAAAAAAATTGCAAAGTTGCCTCCAAATCACGTCTAATTTACTCGGTATATAGCATTATTCACCAAATACATTAAAATTAACCTTGACACTTTTGATTATTATTGCATTACAGATAAGGCAGCCATCATATGTTTTTCTTTTTCGAATAACCCTTGAATCATGAATATTCCTAAAAAACGAAAATATCCAAAGTAGCCAACGCGTTTAGACCATCCTCGTTTGTACCGCCACGCCGCCTGGCATATGGCGGGTTCTTAAATTTCCTTGCTCTGTAATTTGTACTGCTCGTACGGCGGAATCTCCTCACGAATAAGGAAACTTCATGAAGTTCGAAAACTAACTACAACACAAAACCTTAACCTCTGTGATTTAATTGTGATGCATAAGAGTGTACACGTATATGTTATTTGAAAGGTAAAAAAGAATAATAATAACCCTCCTATTATCGGCAGCCATGTAATAACATGAGAAAGAGGCATTAATTTTAATGTATGTAAAAACATGCTACAGTAAATAAGAGGCAAGATTTTGATTTATAAAAAAAAAACATTGTACGTTAAATAAAAGCTTGTCATGACATTTAGTATCATAATAATATAAATGCAATTGTATAAAATTCGTTTTGAATTGTCATACACTTAGATTTAAGTTTTTAAGAAAATGTTATGTTATAGCAGTAAGTATTATACTTAAAAGTCAAAAATATTTAGTTTAAGTGAAGTTTAAGAACAAAATGTAATTTTGTTTATATTTACATTCTTTATACGTAATAAATAAATCATAAAATTTTTCTTGTTTTTTATTTGTCTTTTTCACCACTCTTTTGTTGCCATACGAAATGATGACCACTCTTTTGTAGACTTTTGTGGCCCAGTGGCCATCAAACCCGGGGCCTCGGATGTGACATCCTCGGATACTCGGATGGCCCCGGAATGATCTTTTTCAAGTTGATCTGGGTCTTGGATATGTATCTATATATGTATTTGTTATAAAATATAGTATCGTTGAGTTAGTATCCCATAACACAAGACTCGAACTTACTTACTAAAAAAAATCTTTTATTTCAGACCACAAATTTTGTCCATATAGTTGTTAGTTACAGATAATCTTACACTATGTAAGTAGGAACATATACTGAGGTGCTGTTTGACGCAGTGCTTTATAAAGCGACTGTCCAGCCTATCTGCTATCATGATAGGGAATGCAATCTCGTTCTCGCGAGATCTCGTTTTTGCGAGATCTCGGTCTTTTTTAGCGAGATTGATCTCGCACGAAAAAAGGGCGAGATCTCGCGAGTTTTACGAGATTAAAAAGAAAAGCGCGGCAGCGCGTGGACTGACGCGTGTTTAATTTATAAAAGTCTATTGAAAAAATTCGTGAAAAAAATGTTTATCATAAAATACTTATGGTTTTTATTCTTTTTTTTTTTCCTAATTTATTCAAACATTGTGATTATTTGCAAAAAAAACACACGAAACTGCCAATCTCGTGACATCTCGAAATTGACGAGATCTCGCAGTATTGTTATTCATAAACTCTCGAGATCTCGCTTGAGCCCCAATCTCGCGAGATTTGCATTCCTTAATCATGTACCAACGCAGTGCCGCCGCACTCCGTTTGCGGAGCACCGCATAAAATCCATCTACTTTGAGGCTAGCTCAATCTGTGTGATTTACCAACACCAACGAAGAGATCGTTAGTGTTGGCACAATTCTCATATCCATAGGTGATTTCTTTCCCATGACATTACCGGTTGTGCCATGGGTAAAAAAGCATCCCCGTGACACTTCTCAGAGACTAGTTTGTCCATAAATAGCGGGTTACTTAACCAACCCCGTGAAAATTAACAACTTTTCCTATGGGACCAATGCTGGGACCTAAATTTTTAGGGTTCCGTACCCAAAGGGTAAAAACGGGACCCTATTAAAAAATAAATTAAATTAAATTTTATTTCTATTAATATTGCTCCGCTGTCCGTCTGTCTGTCTTTATGTCCGTCTGTCACCAGGCTGTATCACATGAACCGTGATAGTTAGACAGTTGAAATTGATGATTCACAGATGATGTATTTCGTTTGCCGTTATAACAACAAATACTAAAAACTAGAATAAAATAAATATTTAAGGGGGCCTCCCATACAACAAACGTGATTTTTTTGCTTGTTTTTGCTCCATATTGATAACGGCAACAGGTAGACGCTTGAAATATTCACCGAATATTTAGTTAAATATTTACTTTAAAAATAAATAGTGAAATAAAAAAATAATATTAAAGGGGGGCTCCCATACAACAGACATGATTTTTTTGCCGTTTTTATAGATAACGGTACGGAACCCTTCGTGCGCGAGTCCGACTAGCACATGGCCGGTTTTCTTTTGACATTTTCTTACTAATTGCCGGGCCGATCGAACACGTATAAAAATGCAATTTTTATTTTATTCATTGGTCCCATAGGAAAAGTTGTTCATTATGACGGCCTGAGTCACCTCTTTACGGAACTTCGTTGGTTATGTTACACACTGAATATGTAGTTAGCCGTGTGGTTTCCGGCAGAGTAGAATAGGACCACTCCAAGTCTTCCCGTGGATGTCGTAGAAGGCGACTTAGGAAATACAAGCTAGACAAAGCTTATAAACATCAATAAGACCTTATCAACCCGTCTAGCCAGCAAGGAGAGTGTAGGCCAAGTCCTCTGGCTGCTCTGGCCAAGTATGGCTCTAGTAGTACATATAGGGTCGTGCTCCTGTAGTGGAGACTAAAAAGGACCTGATGATGATGATGATGATAGTGTTTTTTTTTCTACTAATTATTGAAGTAGGCATTTGTCCTCCATCTCACTTGATGGTAAGTGACGATTAAGACGAGGATGTCACATGCCTATCCAAGAGATACCCATTTATTCTACTTTTGAATGTCCCGGGACTGTACTTGTCTGGGAATATAGATGCAGGCAGTTCACATCTTAGCTACTCGAACCAAAAAGGAACTGTCAAAGCGTTTAGTTCGTGTCATTGAGTATCTACATTCCCAAAATCCCACAAAAGTCTCGAGCTTACTTTGGGGCTCAATGAATGAATTCTTTATTGCACTACGGAACAAAAAAGATACAATACAATACAAAAATCTTTATTGCACCAGACATACATAACGAAATTCAGATACATAATCTTTTAATAATATTTGGAGAAAACAATTGGTAAGATACAATATTATTAACGCTAGGCGATCTCTTCCAATTTAACTAACGTTTTCCTTTATTCACAAATAATGGAACACAAAAGAAAATTATTTCGAGCTTTTCACCGAAGACATTTTCTCTAATTCGGACATCCGTCAGCCACCTAAGCTTTTTTAGCCCGCCCAATACTACCGTGAAGGTTGAATTTGACACGCTACACACTTGATCAACCTTAGTACGTTAGTACATATATGAATTCTATGCCTTAGTGTAGACGGAAAAGAAACATCATTGGTACGTTCCGGCAAACTAAATTATTGCATAAACAAAACATACTATCAAACATAACAAATATACCTACATAGGTACATAACTAATTAACGCATAACCTCCTTAAGGTGACTAAGGTATATCATAATTAACTACGTTTCATCGTCATCATCATTACAGGTTTGAGTTTGTAGCCTACTTACACGACTCTGCCAAACAACGCATATACGAGTGTGTAATTTAGGTGCGAAAGACGAAGGTGCCAAGTGCTAAGGTGCGAGCGAACGCAGGCGCGAAGACACTACGCAAAAAGAACTTACTAACTTTCAATCTTTTGACTTTAATCCAATTATACCAAATTAATTTTATATACTTTTGACCAACTAACATTATAATTTTATTTTTAATGTATAAATATTGACTACAAAACTAATTTCCAATTGTATAAATTTATTAAAATAATTTTGACTTGTATAATCATATTAAATGGCGCAAAAATTATTTCGTGCCAATTTAAATATTTAATTATATATCTTTTAGTAATTAATCTGTTGCAACGCCCTGACTGGGTACATGTTTATACTGCACTATCTATTATTGTCAACTGTATGCAACATGTAAGCGACGAATAAATGAATTATGAATTATAGAATCGACACTTAAGCATGTGTGTACGTAAAATCACTTGTGGCTATATGTGGGTGTCTGGATATGCGCGGGGGCAGCGAGAGGCGCGCGGGACGTGGAACGAGCCGTCGCAGGCTGTCTTGATCAAGGGCTGTGTGTTGTGTTTGCGTTTCTCGTACGGCTCATACCGGCAGGCACGAAGTGCGTAGTGAGCGGTATCAACCCTAGCGCTTACACGCCCCTTAAGGTCACCGGTGCCCGAACTCTCACGTACAGGGAGTGTCACAGTTCGCGATCGGATTCCATTGAGTCACGATTCGCCGCGGCGACTGCTAGCAGTCAGCTAGCAAACACCGCGCAGACCGTCTAACAATAAAGATGATTCCGTGCTTCGGAAGGCACGCTAAGCCGTTAGTCCTGGCTGCCATCTGGTAGTCGACTGAAGGATCCAGGTCAGAGGCCAAGAGGCGGTTCCGAGGAACTCTGACACCAGGGTGGGCATGGTCGATTGACCGTGTCACCGACCGTGTCACGAAATGAGGATGATGAAGACATTTCCACTCCCACCCGGCAAATAAAATATAATTCAAATATGGGCTTCAGGTAGTGTCATCGTATTTTATATTTTCAACATAAATTAGCAGATAGCGAGCTTATCGCCATCAGGCTGCTCGGTATTCGACGTCTCGTTGGCCACGCGTTGAAAAAAATTGTATGAAAGAAAACATATAACACATAAGATTTAGACAACAAATAACCATTGTAACTTGAAAAATAGAAGAACACAACTATACTTACCCGTTCAAATATAACAGCGTTCTTTACCTTCTCTCACAGTACTATACTATATCATTCGCGACTTGCTAGACGATGCAACTTGACGTGTTGACAATTTAGTATTTTGTTTAAATAAACATTTTACACAGTGACCTACTTTATACTTCGCGTTGTAGTTCACAAATCGTTTCTAATAGGTATAATGTGAAGTGATTAAGTTAATATTGGTAAAAAATGGAAGGTAGCCCCTTTAATCGCAGTGCACTGACGCGCCACAGTCCTCCGCCCACGCCCGCCTGCCGTAGTCCATTGCCCACGCCAGCCACCAGACCACCTGAACCCCAGCCCAGTCGCCAAGACGAACAGCCTGTTGAACTTCTATCCACACCGGACATACATAATTGGATGACCTCAATTAAAAAGTGCCTTAATGACATATGTAACATATCATCTGAAGGCAAATTAAACACCGATCAAAAATTGAGGATTCAAAATTTATGCCGAAAAGTGGGTCACGGGACATCCCAAATGGTAGTTCAGTACCAATCACTGAAACAAAAAACTATACAAGCCCATACTACGATTCAAATACTTAGGGAAAAAAATGATCTCGGACACCAAATTCAACATCTGAAGGAAATTATTGAACAGCCTTCCCCAAAGCAAAACAGCCAAGAGCCCTCAATACCCATCACGGGAAGATCTTTTACTGACATGGTAAAAAAGAGCACACGAAACTTTATCCTGCCCAGTAAAATAAGTTCTGTAGCAATTTACCCTACAGATAAGCTTAGATCGAGCGAGGAGACCAAATCTCTAGTGCAATAATTATAAGGCCTGACCAAATGAAGCTACATGTGCGAGGACTACGAAAGACTAAGAACGGAGGTATCATCATCAGCACAGACACCAAGGACGACGTCGAGAAACTGAAGCAGTCAGCACAACTCACGAACTCGGGCCTAACTTTGGATGAACCACAGAAGCGCAAGCCAAGAATTGTAGTCATTGGAGTGCCTTCGTCCATGCAGGAAATTGATGTCCTTAACCCTAGAAGCCTAATCTACGCCTGCGAGGCGTACACGGAATCGAATATTCGCTGTCTCTTTCTAATGAGTGACGTTAGCGCATCGTGCTGTTTAACCAACTCTGTGGCCGAGGAGAGCTTGCCGACGGTGCCTGTGACGCTGCGGTAAGTTCCGCCATTTTTGAGTTCTGGAGGTATTGCACGCCTGCGAGACGTATGATTAGGCTTTGTGTAACATTCAACCGATTTAACTATTTTAAATATTTTCGATAATTTTATAGGTATATTGCTTCCTTTTAGATAACAGTATGTCGCAGTCTCAGAGACTAAGGGATGACGATATTTGGGCAGTTTAAGAGGAGGACAAAGATGAATTTTCTGTGCCTGAATCCGCTTCTGAAGACAAGGACAATGAGGTTGTAGATGACGTTCAACGCGAAGATGACAATATACAATACATCAGCTCAAGAACTACAAGAAGGAGAACCTGAGCCCAAAAAGCGAAAATACTGTTTTTTGCTGATATAAAAAGAAAATGATGTCAAAATTAATGATTATGATGCTATATGTGTAAAAAATCCGTGTGTGGCGAGCACAAAGTTGATGTCTATGTAGACTGTTCTAAAATGTGTCTCAGTCATTAAAAGTCTCATTATTTCTTAAGATTATCTTAAGTTAAACTGATATATGTTGAAATATCACAAGATTTTTGAAAATAAATAAGATATTTTCCTTATTTTCTAAGAAGTTGATTTTATTGTTAAAAATTAGACATACTTGCTACTAAATTGTAACAAAATACTGTAATTGTTAAGTTTTTGATAAAACTGTGTTTAATTAAAAGTTTATGTTCCTACCTTACATATCCTTTAAAAATTTGGACAAAAGTAAGTATATTTTTGGTTATAAGCTATAATCGATATATGTACGCCTCCGAAACGTATGATAAGGCCTTTTGTATCTCTGAAATAGATTAGGCTTCTAGGGTTAATAGTATTTATCATCAAAACTTAGCCGACACTATTCAAGATTTGACACTGGAGAGATTTTTGGCTTCTATACACACAAACACAAGTATATGTTTACTTAAATGTAGTCCCCATTCACAATGTAGAAATGTAATCCAAGATACTGAATAAACATTATTATTATTATTATACAGCTAAGTCATAAGTCGGGTAAGAAAGGTGCCGAGACCTGGAACTATGTGATTGAAGTCACAGCACACATACGCCAGGCCATAATAAACAAGGATAGAGTCTTTGTCAACTGGTCGTCGTGCCCTGTTCGTGATTTTACCTTAGTAACACGATGTTACAAGTGTCAGCAATATGGACACGCGGCCAAGACATGCAGAGCGGACACCAACACGTGCGGCCATTGCGGCGAACTAGGTCATGCGATTAAAGATTGCACCAAAAAGACAGAATCGCCGAAATGCGCTACATGCTTGCACTACAAGAAACCGTGCAATCACAAAACAGGTGATGCAGACTGTCCGGCAAAACTAATGGCCGAAAAAAGATACATAAACACCATAGACTATATTAGCGCCTAAAATTAAGTTGAATTACTTTTATTTCGTAATTTTAAAAATTAATAGTTTTATTCATATTGCTCAAACCTTTTTTTGGCAAATAACTTAATCATACTTCTATAAAAACCTTATTATTAAGAAACTGTTTTAGCATTAAGTAATATATTTTCATAGCTCTACAAGTACTCTATATTACCTATACTCTATTTCTGATAAGACGACTATACAAAAAAAGAAAAAAAAATACTACATAGTATCTTTTTAGTTTGTCGATGGCGAATCCTGGTGACCCGTAATTCAGGTTTCTTGAAAACCTAGCATGGGCACCAGTTCTCCACATAAATTGCTCTACTAGTAATTTCATAAAATACTACTCTTTTAATGTTAATGTCTTTATTCATTATACATATACATAAACTAAGCTAATGGAGTGTCCTGGTGACCTGTAATACAGGTTCCTTGGAAACCTAGCACAGGCACTAGTTCTTTCTCCACCTCGCTTTTGTTTATTTACTAATATTATTTTTTCAGCTTTGTAACAATATATTATCAAATGCATTTTTGTAACAATTTGTAATATATAGAACTTATTTGTGGAGAAAAATAAACGTTTTTTGATTTGATTGATTTTTGACTATAAAGATGTACGATACGAGGGCCATCTCCAGTCCAACTTTGAGCTCGTTCTACCGAGCACGAATAACGTCGGATACAGTAAACTTGTTTTGTATTCTTTCTAACATGAGGCTGCATTTGGTTTCGGGACTTTCGGGTGGAGACTACCGCGCTGCTTTTGAAATGGCTTCGTACCAATGCATTATCTTCTTCTTCCTATACCATATCCCACTTTTTCTTTGACTTCTTGTGGCACTCATCGGAAGCATTTTGAAGCTGGGAAAGGAAAGGAAATTGTTCGATTTGAGAAAGGAATGAGGGGTTTGGGATACTAGGGGAAAAGCAAGTAGCACCTTGGGAGGTCGGGCGCGCGTACCAGATGCTATACCTGCAACCACCTGATTTGGGATAATACCTTTAACCTTTCGTCATGCCTCGGGTTTATACAATGGATATCGTCTTACATAAAAGACAGATTTCAAGGGGTTATAATTAATAAAATATCAAAAAATGAAATGACTTCATCTACATCCGCATATAAAAAAAATTGTAGTGGTGTACCTCAGGGAAGTGTCTTAGGGCCTTTATTATCTCAATGTACCATGTTTTATGTGAATAAATAAATATGAATATGAATAAACAGCCATATACCCTTCCATGGCACGAAGAATCCTTGGGTAAGGCAGCAGTCCAGCAGTGGACTTCTTACGGCTGCAATGATGATGATGAAATACAAAGTCACGGTGGTGTAGTATGTTTAGAAAATCTACACATTTAGGACGTTAACCTAAGGATTGTGGTTCAAATCCAAGTAACGAGTTTTTTTTCACCACAGAGCTATTACCAATTTAAACAGGAGGTAGCTCAAAATCTACCTTCTAATAACCGCTCGTCTCTTGGACTGAATGTCGAAGGTCAGAGGGTTTAATTCTACTCGTGAATTGCTGTCCAGACCAGGCATGAAGTCGGAGAAGCCGTCGCTTTCTCCACAGCCTGTTGAGAAATATTTTTGTTAGACCATCGTCAAATGCGATTTTCTTCAGCCACAAGAATTGAAATTCGAATACGGCTGATTGGAAGCGGCCTGCATGCAGCGTCTTCCTGCGACTTTAGTCAGGTCGTCAGGCGTCCAACGCTGCGCTCCCTCTCCGTCCATAGCCTTTTTAGTGACCTTAGCTTTATTATGAGGCCCATAGTTAAGGATTCTTTGATGTATACCTAGGATAATGTCTGAAGATTTAAGGCCGTATAATTTAGACGTGAAACGTCTTTAAAATCGGTACTATACATGAGGTACTATGTCAGACAACCGGACCGTATTAAATTAGTCTATATCGTCTGACATTATTAACTACAAAACTATTCATCGTAGAAACATGATTTTAGTGACATTATTTAGCGTATATAGTCAGCTCGCTGCTAAGACCTTAAGTTTGCATCGCGGCATCTGTTTTCTTTCAATCTTTAACACTAAAAGCGATATAGACGTTTCACGTTAAACCGATTTCCATCATTACTGACCGGGGATCAAACCGGGCACCCCCGTGTCGCAGGTTGGCGTGTTGGCCACTGCGCCACGGAACTCGCCATCTCGCAATCATGAGGAACCCGTTGGTCCAGTGGTCGTTAGCATTAAAAGCGTTTACAAATGTTAAGCAACCCTGAACGCAGTCCCCACTGTGATGGGTGACAGCAAGTGGTATAAAGATATCTCGAGCGCCTCTGTGCTTCGAAAGGCACGTTAAGCCTGTTGGTCCCGGCTGTCATCATTGATGGCAGTTGTTTAGCTATGTCAGGTAGGTAGGTTCATCATCATCATTTCGAGTAGGTGTTACGGTCAATCGACCATGCACACCCTGGTGTCAGAGTTCTTCGGAACCGCCTCTTGGCCTCTGGTGTGGTGGTTCCTTTAACGACTACCAGATGGCAGCCGGGACCACCGGTTTAACGTGCCTTCCGAAGCACGAAATCATCTTTATTATCAGACAATCAGGTGATTCAAGCCTGCAATGTCCTTACCAAACTGGAAACAACTAAACAAAGTATGCTTCCGGTGGGAATCGAACCCACGACCCTCGGGTCAACAGGCAAACGCCTTAACCACTGGACCACGGAGGCTGTTAGCTTGTCAGGTAGCTTGAAAAATCTGAAACCAGTATTGGCCACTTACACATCGCGCAGTTATATAGCAAGTCTGCGTCGATTCCAATTTGTGAATAGGTCAATTGTCTAATATCTTGTTTTTTTAACCCGACAATGCTTGAAATTTTAATAAAACTACACACACAAAAACCCAAGAACAAATGTAGGTAACAATCTCTTAAACAATCAAACGCGATTATTATTTTGTAAACAAAACCTTTTTTCGAAAATAAAACGCTACACTTGCAAGTGCGATATCATTCATTATTTCAACTACTAGCTTCGCGATCGGTCTGATTTGTTAGTGTGACTGATTAGATTGATTCAATGTCAAGATGCGACTACGACGTGATCTTTTACAGAGTATTTTGTCTCTCTCTATTGGTTATTGCTTTCATTTTCACTGTGATATTGACTAATGTTTTTGTTGATATTGATGGGCTGCTGTCAAAAAAGGAGAAAGGTAAGTCTTTTTAATTTTTTTTTATGTTCGCGTGTTGTTTTCAACTTAGCTCTGGTTGATCGGGGTCCAGAATCATCTCGGATTTTTCTTCACTTACCAATAGTTTTATCAAATACAATCAAAGGTCCCGAAGACCATCTTCGGGACCTTTAATATTTACTAATTAAACTTTAATAACCTTTAATAATTGAATTGCCATATTGTTGAAATTCAGATTTTTGACTGTTATTTTTATAAAAGCTATATCCTTTGTATTGCAACCAAACGTTAATCCGCAGATACTATTGTTATATGTTTTATTAAAAAGAAATGATTTCCATATTATTAAAACACAGCATTTCAAATGATAAACAATTTAAATCATAATGTTGAAATCCATAATCCGTAGACATAGAAGCTAGTAATCTTTATAAACTTATTATGTGAATTTATTTTAATATTGTATATATTAATTTTGCATATTCATTATTATTAATTAAATTAAATGTTGTTTATATTTCAATAATTACATAAAATGGTAGGAGTTTTATTTTCAAAAGGAAACCTAACCTATTATCCACGCCAAAGTTGTTTTTGGGTCTTTATTATTTGCGCCCTAAGCTTGAGTGATGTTTTGGTCACAAGTTAACCTAAAGATGGACCTACCCATCGTGGACAAGTTGTTTTGGTGTGGCGGGGGCTTCGCCCCCGATCCCCTTGTTCGACGGGCCTCACCCCCGTATCCCCCTTGTACTTTTTTTATTTGATACCAATTCTTTTATTTTCTTCTAAGTTTTTTAATTTGTCGTCAGAAAGTAGTTATTGAAGATCTGTATAAATAATAATATGGAAAAAGTTACTTCTATCGTTAAAACTTCTAGAAAATGAAATTATTCTTACCAAAACATCTATCAAAATAAAATTCATGTTTTGATTTTCGGTCGACAGTTGTTCTAAAAGAAGAAAAATATTTTAATTCAGTTTATAGAAGCAGAAAATATGATAAAGAAGCCATTTAAAACTTCGTCGTACCGTTTTCGAACAAATGAAATTCGAAAAGAAAAAAATCCACTTGAAGTTGTTGGTGGTTTGGCGCTGCGCAACGCGTAGCGGCGTGACTGAGCATTTTCTTACTCTCCCGGTTAAATAATAAATAAATAATAAATATATACGGACAAATCACACAGATTGAGCTAGCCCCAAAGTAAGTTCGAGACTTGTGTTATGGGATACTAACTCAACGACACTATATTTTTATAATAAATACATATATAGATACACATCCAAGACCCAGGCCAATCTGAAAAAGATCATTTTTCATCTTGACCTGGCCGGGGATCGAACCCGGGCACTCCGTGTCGCAGGCTGGCGTGTTGACCGCTGCGCCACGGAGCTAGCCGAAAAATATGAATGTTATCGTAAATAAAGTTTTATTTTGTATTTGTCACTTCGCATCTCGGCGCTGCTGCCCATCGCAAGCATTTTAAGCTGGGAAGGGATAGGAATTTGTTGTATTTGGGAAGGGAATGAAGGTATTGGGATACTCACTCGGATGAATGGGGGAAAAGCAAGTACCTGCTCGGGCCGGGCGCACATACCCGATGTTATATCATAACTACCAGACAGGCAGTTGAGGATGACTCCCTTTGACCTACCGAAATACGCTTAAATAAGGTGAATCCATAAAATCAAACAAACAATAATAGCACTGATGTTTCAGCTAAAGGTAATCATGTGACTCAACCCAACGAAGAGCCAAGCGTCACGCTGCTACGGGAACCCAAACCTGAAATCATATTCAATGAGGAGAAAAATTACGAGGACACAGAAGACGGATATAGAAAAGAGGATGTCTATGTTAACGAAGAGGAAACTTATAGGAATAAACGATCTTTGGGTAAGAACGTCACTAATTTAGATGAAAACCATTAATGAGATAATCTGTACATTATAGAATTGCTTTAATTAGGATGTGAAAGTGTAGACAATGATAAACTACTAAAATATAAAACATTATCATCATCAGGTCTTTTTAGTCTCCACTGCAGGAGCATGACCCTCTCTGTACTACCAGAGCCATACTTGCCCAGAGCAGACAGAGGATTTGGCCTACACTCTCCTCGCTGGCCAAACGGATTAGAGAGGTCTCATTGATGTTTATGAGATTTGTTTCGCTTGTATTTCCTAAGTCGCTTCTTACGACATCCATGGGAAGACTTGGAGTGGTCCTATTCTACTCTGCCGGAAACCACACGGCTAATGTGAAACATAATCATTAATAAATAAGTGGTTATCTTTCTCTTTACAAAAGTAACTAGACATCAGAGAGAGAGAGAGGGGTTAATTTTTAATTTAGTTAAACGTTAACGAACATTTATTGCTACTCTGATATTCCAATACTGTCTTGTCTTGAATCACGAATCGAGAACGTAAATGTAAAAACTGAGGCATCAGTTCTCTTATGGATATGAATTATTTGAGCAAAATACAAAATTCGTCTGAGATGCTCCCAAATAGAGTAAGCAATTTTAGTAAAGAAATGCTTATAACGTTGTAAAATAAAGGCCTTGGTATTAAAAATAGGTTTGGCGCTTATAAGCTTAATTTTGAACCAGTTACGAAAAAAGAATATTGGAAATAATTCATGAAGCAAACGTATTGAAATTGAATTAGATTTATAAGAAGGCAAAAAAAAACAGAAAAGATTCAAAGACAAATGTTTCAATTGTAGCAATCGTAGGAACCTAAAACAATAGGCAAATCACTACTCATTTTATTTTAAATTTTCAGAAGCGAGAAACTTCATATTTCATCTTCAAAATCCTAGCGTGAAACACATTTTAACAAACCATCTCAATGCACTACTGGAACAAATGGATGCTGAAGAATTTAAATCTAATTACATCGAAGACGGCAGAAGACATAATAAAAAAGAAGATACCGTTTCTAATGAAGAAGTTAAAGCTCACAAAGAAACTCAGAATAATAAAGATATCTCACCTCAAAATGAAATAAATAATAAAGAAAAGCCAAAGAGTATCAAAGCAACAGTTGAAATCAATGAGGTAGACAATAAAAGTAAAATAGAAGAGAAAAGTCGTAATGAAATGCTACATTTAGCTATGCATGATGTTTTGTTGCAAGGAATTATTGGTCACATGGATTTAAGTGAGGTGTATAAGAAATTTAATATGTTGAAGACGAATTTTGAAGCGTCCAATAAAAAAATTGGTGAGTGGCTTTACCATAACGTTCTTTTTCTTTTAATCACACTTTATGAGAAGTCAGGACACCATATGAATTTTCTTATAGTATTTGTAGTAATTGGGAAACTCTACCACCTTTTCCAAATTTCCAAAAAGTATTATACGTGGGGCACTATAAGTTTCCGGAATGAATATGAAAAAATACTATCAAAGGTACAAAATTAATTTATTGTTTTTCAAAATAATCTCCCTTGGCGTCTATGCACTTTTTCATTCGATCAAACCAGTTTTGAAAACTTTTGTGCCACTCCTCTGTGACCTCTGAAACGTGTTTTTCATACTCCTCGACAGCCTCTTCTGGTGATGAAAATCGTTGACCGCGTAATTGGTTCTTAATTTTTGGGAACAGAAAAAAGTCACAAGGTGCCAGGTCGGGACTGTATGCAGGATGACTCATGAGTTCTACATTTTTCGCCTTCAAAAAGTCGTTTGTCTGTCTGGCCGTGTGAGAACTAGCATTGTCGTGGTGCAGGATGATACGGCGTTTACGGTTATTTTTACGGAGTTCGTCAATAACTTCCGGCAAACAAATGGTCGTGTACCAGTCACTATTCACTGTACGACAATTCTCTAAAGCAACAGTAGGCACGTGTCCAATTTTATTAAAAAAAGAAGCAATCATCCGCTTAGATGCACTTTTCACGCGCGCCACTTTGGTTGGTTTCGGCTCATCTTGAAAGACCCATACGCTCGATTGCTGCTTTGTTTTGGGATCGTAGCAATAAATCCATGTTTCGTCACCTGTTACTATGTCCCACACCAAATTTGTCGCACCTTCGTTGAATCTGGTAAGCATGGCACTGCACCAAGTGACGCGGTCCGTTTTTTGAGCCTCGGTCAAGTTGTGTGGGATCCACCGCGAGCACAGCTTTCTCACACCCAAATGTTTGTGTAGGATTAATTGTATTTGACTCATGCCTATTTCTAAGGATGCGCGAATTTCATGGTAGGTCACATGCCTGTCTGTTTCAATCATACGGCACAGCATCGATGTTTTTGTTGGTCACAGCGGTGGACGGCCGACCATCGCGAGATTCGTCACTGAAATTGATACGACCACGCTTGAATTCTGCAAACCAGCTATAAACAGTTGTCTTGCATGGTGCTTCATTGCCAAAAGCTGTTTCAAGCCGAGCGATGCTCTGTTGAGCTGTCAAATTACACTTAAAGTCGTAGAAAATCATACTACGAAAATTTTCCCGAGTTAAATCCATGTTGATGCAGACACACAATTTTTTAAATGGCGCCACAAGGTAAAAACAAAAGACAGTCAAATGAAACAAACTGCATTCTACAGCCAAAGAGTTCTTTTTTCAAATGTTGCAATAAATTTTTAAATATTGTTTTGTAAGTGGCCAGTTCCGGAAACTTACAGTGCGCCCTATGTAATTTATTCTATATTCTGTAGGCCTATGTCCAACAGTGAACACCTTGCAGCTGAGATGATGATGATGATTATATACAAGGTCCATTTAAATTTAACGGGCTGGCATCCATAACTTCGAAAAATGCTTTACTTAAGTTAGAAAAATGCGGTGTTTTTATCTTTGTTACCGTACAACTCCGTCATTCATGAACTGCCTCCGTGGTCCAGTGGTTAAGGCTGCCTGTAGACCCGGAGGTTGCGGGTTCGATTCCCACGGGAAGCATACTCACCAGGGTGTGCATAGTCGATTCATGAACCGATTTAAAAATCCTTTTTTTGTCTAATAGGGTATGCTTTTAAATTGGTCCCATTTAAATTTCATCAAAATTGGTTCAGTGGTTAAATTAAAGTCGTGTCTTTTCTATAGACGATCTCTAATAATTTGCTAAATTTGTTTAAGCAGAAGCAAGCACAAAAAATGGTGAAGCAAATCTGGCAAAACAAGACACCGCAAAGAACATAGAAGGCAAATTCTTCGAGGAGCTGATAAAGTGCAAAGAACTACAGCACCAGATACTGGATACAAAGGACAATAAAGACAGACTTTCACAGAAGGCTGTTCAGAATAAGAGTAAGTATTTTTGCCAGCAGGGACAAGGGTCAGTTGTGGTAGAGCCACGCTACCGGCAAAATTCATTTTTGCTAGTAGCCGGCTCGTCTGAGGAAGTACCACACCCTCACAGAAAATCGACGTTTGAGTAGAAGCTTTACCGCTTCTATGCTTCATTCGGTAAATAAGAGAGCCGGAGGCCCATCCTTTCCCCAACTCCTTGGAAGACTGGCAATGCTTCTGACACACCCTGGTGTTGCAGTTGTCCATGGACAGCGAAGATCGCTTATTAGGTGACTCGCTTGCTCGTTTGCCGTCCTCATGAAAAAAAGCCTGAAAGAAAGAAAGAAAGAAAAAGAATTTATTTGATACCACAAAATTAGTATTACAATCATACGAGTATCAATTTTATCCTGCTTGCTTTGCCACCACTATTTTGATTAAGTTTTACATCTACACGCCCTCCAACATGCTAAATGTGGACATCAATGACATTTAATCTTATAGACTTAGGCTCTGTCTACCCCGCAAGGGAAAAAGACGTGATACTATGTATGTATATTAGGAGTAAGAAAATAAACTGATGGGATTCCCCTTGGCGTGGAAAACTAACTACCACGTCTACTATAGGCCCATCAAAATGTTCAACTATTTATTTCCTAGTTCGATGGTGGGTTGCGGAGGGGCGAACCCATGGTTAGATACTTGAATATATCTTACTAGCTTTTGCCCGCGACTCCACCCGCGTTAATGACGATCCCTCGGGAACAGTAGAATTTCCCGAAATGAAAGGTACCCTATGTCCTTCCCCGGGCCTCAAACTACCTCCATACCAAATTTTATCTAAATTGGTACAATGGTTGAAGCGTGAAAAGAAGACAGAAAGCGTTACTTTCGCATTTTAAATATTAGTATGGATTGCTCTTAAGATAACGAAATAATAAAATATAACAAAGAAATTCAAAACTCTATACTCTATGTATGATACATGAATAAATCGATTTTCATCTTTTTATTTTATGTTTATCTGTTGCCAAAGAATATTATAGCCTTCGCCGACTGTCTTGGTCAAGGGTTGTGTGTTGTGTTTGGGTTTCTCGTACGGCTCACACCGGCAGGCACGTAGTGAGTTGTGAGTGGTACCAACCCTAGTGCTTACACGCGTCGTCTCAAGGTCACCGGTACCCGAACTCTCACGTACAGGGAGTTTCACCACTGTGCCGTTGCTTTTCTGGAACATTTCCTTCGAGATATAACAATTCAAACGCGCTCGGAAATATCAAAGCATCTTTTTGATTACATTCCTTTAATTTCACATTGTTAAGCTCTTCGTCATCATCATTCCAGCCGTTAGAAGCTGGACAAATGCCTCTCTCTAGGATTCTTTGTTCCATGGGAGGATATTGCCATAACTACCACGCTTGGCAGGCGGTTTGGTTCGTGCAGTTTCTTTGGCTTCTTGTACTGCCGATGCACTTGTTAGCCGTGTGGTATCCGGCAGAGTAGAATAGGACCACTCCAAGTCTTCCCGTGGATGTCGTAGAAGGCGACTTAGGAAATACAAGCTAAACAAAGCTTATAAACATCTAAGAGACCTCTCCAACCCGTCTGGCCAGCGTGGAGAGTGTAGGCCAAGTCCTCTGGCTGCTCTGGCCAAGTATGGCCCTAGTAGTACAGAGAGGGTCGTGCTCCTGTAGTGGAGACTAAAAAGGACCTGATGATGATGATGACTGCCGATGCTGCTGCCCATCGAAAAAACGTTTAAGCTGTAAAAGGATATGAGCTTGTTGGATTTGGGAAAAGAATGAAGTTATTAGGATACTACTCACTCGGATCAATGGGGAAACAGCAAGTAGCAGCTCGGGAGGCTGGCGCGCGTACTCAATGCCATACCTCATCATCATTTCGTGTAGGTGTCACGGTCAATCGACCATGCACACCCTGGTGTCAGAGTTCTTCGGAACCGCCTCTCGGCCTCTGACGTGGTTCCTTTAACGACTACCAGATGGCAGCCGGGACCACCGGCTTAACGTGCCTTCCGAAGCACGGAATCATCTTTATTATCAGACAATCAGGTGATTCAAGCCTGCAATGGCCTAACCAAACTGGAAACAACTAAACAAAGTATGCTTCCGGTGGAAATCGAACCCACGACCCCCGGGTCAACAGGCAAACGCCTTAACTACTAGACCACGGAGGCTGTCTATAATGCCATACCTGCAACCACCAGATAGGCAGGCCTCAATCTATATTAAATATTTTTAATCTATTACAGAGCCGGAAGTGATAGTAAAAACACTGATAGACATCAGCTCCATCGATGGGAAACCTCCTCTTGTTAATCGGTTGTAAGTATTGTCAGTTTTACCCGTTCATGCCACACAGTCTGATATATGTGACAAATCTATTTAGTGACCGTCTTCACATCGTATTCACAATTAGCTGTGTGGTTTCCGGCAGAGTAGAATAGGACCACTCCTAGTCTTCCCATGGAGGTCGTAAGAGGTGACTATGGAAATACAAGCTAAACAAAGCTCATAAACATCAATGAAACCAAGTATCAAGTATCTTTACCTATCCATAAACAATATACATTCTGTTTGAAACTTAACTATACAAAAAAAATATTTACAACAATTTATAAATATTAAGTGCATACATAAATATAATTTTTACATAAAATGTATAACTGTTGAACTATTTAAAGTAATCATTAATAGAGTAGTAATTTCCATTTAATAAATAAGATAGCAACTTTTTTTTAAATATATTTATGCTATTTCCAACCGACCTCTCCAACCGTCTAGCCAGCGAGGAAAGTGTACGCCAAATCCGCTGTCTGCTTTGGCCAAGTATGGCTCCGGTAGTACAGAGAGGGGCATGCTCCTGCAGTGGAGACTAAAAAGTCGTGATGATGTTGATGATGATGATGACATTCACAATCTATGGCGCTATCAGACTGACCAGCGCGAGCATGGAATTGATTTAAGACTGTGGCGTTAAAAAGGAGTAATTATTACTAGTTGTAGTAGTAATAAATGATTTTATCATCTGTGTAAAGCAACCTTCTCTTGTCCGTTGCTTGCTAGTGCCCAAAATATACAGGTTTGCGGGGCGGGGGAGTCTTATTTGTTTTTTCTTTATTCAAAATACGAAATTTATAAATAACTGATGAAACCGTATCAATAGGTGCAAGTTAAATTACTTTCTTAAGTAATTTTACACAACTAGTGATAGTTCATACAATTTTTACCATCACAAATGTCAATATAATGTGAAGATATAAACATACGATGCAGGGTGTCTCATTGAGATGATGGCAGGTTTTTAAAATCCTAGAATACAGTTTTTATTTTCTCAAAAATCGGTTCATTTGATCATATTTTTATAGATCATAAAATCTCGTCTCTGAGAAATCTCGATGAGATGTAAAAGTAGGTCTCACTCAAAAGGGTGCGAACGTCCGACTATGTAGCTATGTGGACTCTATAAAATTAGATCGCGTTGGGACTCCGTCTATGTGTCTTTGTCTACATAGTCGGACGGTCGTACCCTTTAGTGGGATCGTGGGATGCACAGGGTGACTCCGAAAATATATTGGGGACTTTTGACGAAATATAAAGGAAAAAATCCGGTTTCACACGTAATATATACCTTTATTTTAATTTTCAGAAATGGCAAAGAAGTAAAAGGCATTATCAAGCTAATATACAACGGTAAACCTGTTAAAGTTAGACTATCATCTAGCGAAGAAGCCAATTCTGAAAAGGCTGTAACAAATAAAACGCCACAGACAACTATAGAGCCAGTTCACATACTTAACGCGTCCATAAGCGAAATCTCTAAAGATGAAGACAATTCTCAAGTGAAACTTAATATTCCTCAATCATACTTAAACAAGGCTATAGCAAACTATTTCAAAAAATACTCAAAGAGCAAAAGAAGTATAAATGACAAGCGTTACAAACGACATATCAAAATTCATTACGATCCCGTAAACAAAACTAAATCTGAAGACGATGAATTGTACGTAGAAATAGAAACGCACTTCGACAGCAAAGGAATGAAAGGAGAAAAACGTAAAAAGATGATAAGAACACTTATTGAAAAAATAGAGAAGGCCATTCATTCAAATGGCGGAGCACAATCGAACAAAACAAAAAAGCATTACCATGCTCATGTGAAAAAACGAATACAAAATCCTCTGATCTTCGATAACACGGAAGCACTTGTAGTCAAAAAAGTTTCTTCAGTTGGTAAAGGCAAAGTAGAACATAGACACGTGGACCCTATTAGCAAACCGGAGCCTATAGGCAAAGCTGTAGATGGAAACAAAAATGATGTACCTAGCATCTATGACAAATCAGGAGAAGGTTGGAGGAGACAATACGCAGGTCCAGGATTTTTAACGGCTTCTAAAGCGTTGAACTCTGCAGAACTGGCTGAGGTCGATGTAGACTACAACAGAGTCATGACTTTCAACGGTGTTCCTCAAAGATTACAGAAACCTCTAAACACTGAAAATTCTGATGAAGCTCTACCAACGAATTACTATGATTTGGGAAATCTTAAATTTATCGTCAAAGATATGGACGGCAGTGGTATTTCAGTAGGCTTCAATCAATATACTGATGAGGAACCAGATCCAGAAACTATCAAAATATTTACTGGTGTTGATAATCTTGTGAAAGTTTACAATCATAATTATGGCCAACCCGGTCCATTGGATGACGCTAATATTCAAACTCCAAATGCAATGGATTATGAATACAATGGCCAGATGCACGGCGATCACACAATACTTAGACGTTCGGCTGTTGAAGAAGATTACCATTCTAATGAATACAAAATGTTATTTGATTCAAACTTTCTTCCTTATGACAGTTATCAAGATATATTTGATAGAAAAGATAAAACAGAGAACCAAAGAGAACAGAAAAACAGAACGGAAACTACGACGGAAGAAGCTATGACAATGGATATACTTGAAAAAAAATTGAAACCCAGTGAAATATTTTCCCTAGCAAATCTATTAGGAGAGTATAGAAAGAAACGTTCAATAACAGTACAAAAATATTCAAATATAAAAACTAGAAGAAAATTAAATAAATACTTGCAAACTAAACCTAGTAAACTTTTTATCAACAAAAAGAGAATGAAGCGGCATATAGATAAAATAAGAATTATTGCAACGGATAAGGGTCGTCACCAACAACGCAAACAATCTGACGAAAACATATTTGTCGTATCCAATGAAGACGAATCATCGAATAGAGCAGTTATTAGGGAAGTTTTACGTCCAAGCGAAGACACTATGAGTGAAAGAATTATTGGTAATGATAAGATAGCAGAAAAGGTCGAAGACGTTTATAATTATAACCAAAATTCTCCAGTAAATTATAACCAAATGTATGATGAAGGTCTACCAGCTGAAAACTATATCACTCACGTTTTCGACGGTCGGTCAAGACATAATCCTCTCATGTCTAAATATCCACATGTTTTTATGGAAGAAATATCTAAATCGAAAGAAGGAGATATTGAACCTGCAGTATATAGCAATATCAGAAACGTTATGGCCAATATTAATAACAGGTACAATATCGATCAATATGACATGCCAGTTCCAATTTTCGATGCAACAACTCCAAATTATGTGTTTAATACTACACCACAAATGGTTTTAAGAGAACCGAACACAAAAGCTAAATATAAACTAACAGTCAAAATCGTGCCAAAAAATATGACAGAAATGAAATCAGGTTTTAAAGAAATCCATACAAGTATTAACAAAAGTTATGATAAGGACGGTTTAAGATTTTATTCCTTAGTTAACGTATCTGAAATATCTAAAATAGAAAACCTTGAAGCGATTAAAAACAAAACCAGGAAAAAAGAGGTGATCTTAACAACTACAACGCCTATTCCTACAATTAATCCACACTTAAAAGCGCAGCAGTTCAAGATCAAATCGATGTTGAAAAGACACAAACAGATGATAGATTTACAACTCGCCCATTTCAAAAAGGAAAAGGAACATTTAGATCGTTTCCTAGTTACTAATCAAAGTGATTCTGATGAAGTATTGGATTTAAAATTACCAGGAGAGTCTCGGCCATTACAAATGAAAAAGAGCGATATCAGCAAACTGTTGGCTTCTGTATTAAGAAGTGAACAGCAAGTCCAACAAGTCCCACAACGTCAACAAGTCCAACAACAACAACAACAACAAGACCAACAACAACAAATCCAACAACAACAACAACAGCTGCAGCAACAACAGCAGCTGCAACAACAACGGCTACAACAACAGCAACAGCAACCAAATGAGTGGCCGTCTACAGTACTAATGCAACAAACGCAACCGATTTCAACTACAAGATTTATTACGACAACTACAAAAGCAACTACGACTTATGCTACTACTACCCCAGCTCCTATGCCCACCCCTGCACAACCAAAAGGACCGGATAAAAGATTGATAAATATAATCGAAAAGAATGGTAAACTAACTAAAGAGATATTGAACAAAATCGACAAAAATACAGAAATGTTAGAAACGTTTTTAGTTAAATTAATCGATAGGATCGAAAGGCCTCCTCCTCCTCCTCCTCCTACTCCCGTGGAATTTCAAGAACGAATAGACCCTAACAAACTAAAAGACATAAAAATGTTTCCAACACATGAAGAATTCTTGGGTAAACATACTAAAAATGATTCCAACTACGCTATTCCTTTCATTTATGCTTATCAACATCCTTATGGCAATCCTGACAAACCAAACGCAGCCGTAGCGAATGTAGTATACCATGGTCACATACACACAGACAATTCTCAAATTCCAAAGGAGGTTATGAATGCTAATCCAAGGATAGTAATTCCAAAGGTGCCACAGAAACCTGAACAGATGAAAGCTGCAAACAAAGGGAAATTTTTCATTGACAGCGATATGGCTAATGGGTATAAAGCTATGAGTCCTATGGATAAAACTGCTTTGTTTCCCAACCATGGTTTGCCAGTAAACGCGACTAAAGTATACGCAGATAAACTATAAACTAAAATTAAAGTCGAATATGCAATTAAAGACATGTCAAACTAAAATTAAGAGTTGATTATACAGCCTCCCGACCTTGGCGATGGACATTCCCGGGTTATTGCTGTTTCATCTGCATGAAAGGGCGCTACGCGAGCGAGTGAATTGAGACGAGGATTATACCTAAATTTGGAGTATTAATCGCGTCTTCCGTTCTTTAGAAAATAAGGTATTTTGAGAAAATGGAACGAACGGGAAAATATCTTATATGAACTGAAAAGTAACCAAACTACGTACGTAAGAATCTGCATGTTCATAATCGTTAGACCAATGCATTCCATCTGCCATCATTATCTATGTTCGTTCTGTAAAATTCAAAACGCGGTTAGTAACTCTATTCAACAGTATTGGTCGCCTACTCGCCTGGAGGGCTTCTGCATTTGATGATTATTATATTTTTTTTGTAATTTCAAGTAATAAAAAATATTTAAGTTTTTTTGAAAGTAACTTTGGAGGTAAATAAACGAACATGAAGATTTCAATATTGACTTGATAGTTTGATTATGCAAAATGGAAAAAACTTACATGCAGTCCTGACGCCCGACCCCACTTAAAGTGGGATAAGGTGAGGAAGAAGAAGAAGACATATGTATGAGCTATCATCTCATACAGTTTAGCTAACAGTCACTACCTACATACGCAGTAATATTTTAACCTACATTTAAACTACTGAATAAGCAGCCTTACCATTAAGCAACATGTATTTGTCATTACGTCAATCGAATGGTCTTAGCGTTTAGGTGAAATCAATAAATTTAGTGTAAAGAAATCACTCGACGGGTTTGGTTATATTCTCTCCGGAGTTCCTCCCGCCTAGCTAGCATTCCTTCCAGCTCAACTCAACTAACTTAATTATCTTAGCTTTATGTGTGGGTAACCCATACAACATAGTTTGGTTATGCATTAGATCAAATCACTTAATTTTACGTATATTTAAATTCTATTCCTAAAGAATTGTTCAACGCTCCGGATTTAAGTTTATAGCATCGTTTTATCTCACTCTCTCGTATCGTGCCCCCATTTCACGTAGATGAAACAACTATACTCCGCCGAACAGCCGGTTGACTTTACAGGCGGTTCTTAATATTTTCATACTAATCACGTCTTTATCCTTTACGAGGTAGACAGATACTCACGTCATAAGACTCAAAGGCCATGTTATTACAGAATATAAAACAAAGTCGCTTTAGAAGTACGCAACGGATTTTGATGTGTTTTTTTTAAATAGAAACGTTCCTCTTGAATCACTCTATTCAAGAGGAACGTTTATATATATAACTAGCTTTCGCCCGCGGCTCCGCCCGCGTCAATGTCGATCCCTCGGGAATAGTACTTTTCCCGGGATAAAAGGTAGCCTATGTCCTTCTCCGTACTGTACGGTTCAGAATTTACGGCGTAAATGTGTAACAAACAAACTCACTTTCGCATTTATAATATTAGTAGGGATAACGATTTATATCACACCCGTGCGAAGCCGAGGCGGGTTCCTAGTACATAATAAACGAAAACTCCACCATTAAAATTAACGTTATTCTAATTCTAAACTACTCTTTCGGGTTTCTAATTCGTTTGATGTTTCTCTTATTTCAATTTCGCCTTTAGGTTTAGTATAAGGCCATCCACAAATTACACCACAAGATCAACGAAGTGGGTATATCATCATGTGACGATGGGTGAGGCCATCATTATTGTTACAGTTCTCGCCAAACTTTATTGTACATCTGAAGTTGGTCGCAAGATAGATAAATTATTTATTTACTAGCTTTCGCCCGCGGCTCCGCCCGCGTCAATGTCGATCCCTCGGGAATAGTACTTTTTCCCGGGATAGAAGGTAGCCTATGTCCTTCTCCGCACTCCAGAGAACTTGTATGCAAAATTTCATGATGATCGGTTCAGTAGTTACGGCGTGAAAGCGTAACAAACAAACAAACAAACAAACAAACAAACAAACAAACAAACAAACAAACAAACAAACAAACAAACAAACAAACAAACAAACAAACAAACAAACAAACAAACAAACAAACAAACAAACAAATAAACAAACAAACAAACAAACTCACTTTCGCATTTATAATATTAGTAAGGATATGTTTGCAGGCAAACTTATGCCTTGAGTTCATTCAAATGACGATAACTTTTTTTTTAATGAACTGATTTTGATGAAACAAACTTTAAATGTTAAACTGAGTTAAAACAAAGCAATTGGTGAAAGTTTGAAGTAAATCGGTTCAGTATTTTCGGAGATAATCGTGATCATACATACAGACAGACAGACAGACAGACAGACAGACAGACAGACAGACAGACAGACAGACAGACAGACAGACAGACAAGAAATTCCAAAAAATTTTTTTTGCTTTCTATTATTCTTTTTAAGTGTCCCTCTATCCATTTCAGTCAAAAATTCGAAATGTACAGACAAAATAATTTTACTGTTTTATTATATGTATAGATTTTCTGTAACACAATATAAATAATTGCTTTATTGTACAACATTACACATAATACTTACAACTAAGCATGCATTTGTGTGACACAGTGCACAAAAGGGCTACATCAGCTAAACGCTACCTACTAGAGCTATGCAAGACGTGTCGCAGTGTCTAACTTTGGGTGTCAGCGGGGAGAAAGCGAAGAAGGGGAGGCACGACCTCCCGCGCACCGCGCCGCATCCCCGCGCTTCTATGTTTCAATGTGTGAGTGCTGCATTCCTATGCGAACACACGCTCATTGCTTGTACCGGCGCACGCTAGCACTCGCGTCTTGCTTCAGACCCACAATAAAGTTTGTAGCTTGCTTAGCCAAAGCCTACGCGGATTCAGCCTCCACAGGTTTGCCACCATACCCGCGTCAAAGAATATACACACTATGCGAAAATAAATTACAATTAAGCATGTGTGCACGTAAAATCGCTTGCGGCTATGTGTGGGTGTCTGGATGTGCGCGGGAGCATCGAGAGACGCGCGGGGCGGGGGACGGACCGTCGCTGACTGTCTTAGTCGAGGGCTGTGTGTGTTATGTTTGTGTCTCGCACGGCTCGCACCGGCAGGCACGAAGTGAGTAGTGAATGGTATCAACCCTAGCATACTCTCACGTATTCACTACTGCGCCCGCGTTTTATACAAGGAAAGACTAGGTTCAACTAACACTAGCGCAGAGTCGACGCCTCGCGTCGCATCATGTTTATCTCCTAGAGCTTGTCATATCTATTTTCCCATTATTGGGTATATGTGTCTATTACTAGCTGTTGCCCGCGACTTCGTCCGCGGCAATTTCTATTATTATGATTAATTCGTTTTTTTCTTAGTATAGATGAATAATTTTCCCCCGTTTTCAAAACATTCTTTATTGATGCTTCGCTCCTATTGGTCGTAGCGTGATGTTTAAGCCTAAAGCCTTCCTCAGTAAATGGACTATCCAACACAAAAATATTTTTCCAATTTGAACCAGTAGTTCCTGAGATTAGCGCGTTCAAACAAACAAACAAACTTTTCAGCTTTATAATATAAATAATAATATAGTATATCACATAGTATCGTTGAGTTAGTATTTCACGACACAAGTTCACAACTTACTGTGTGGCTAGCTCAATCTGTGTGATTTGTCCTTATACTTTTATTTATTTTTCAAAATCTGGACATGATGGTATTTCCTTATTATAAACAAGATCAAGGCAATGTAATTTATGGATGATCCCTTTAGATAAGGGTACAATGTAGATCAGGGTACAATATTATAGTCATTATTAATGTGAATATTGACAGGGAAGAAAATATGTCGACAGGGTACGAAATTTCGTGACCTAAGGATTTATTTTCCAATTTTGTTTCCAATAAACTTGTTTTTGTGTGAATTAGATGTAAGATTATTTATTTTTGTATTTTTGAAAATAAATACTTTTTTAATATTTTTGTATTTTATTCTTTATTTAATAAAAAGGCTTAGTGCAAGTTTCACACACAAGGCAAGACGGCAAGCGAGTCATCTGATAGTTAGTGATCACCGCTGTCCATGGACAACTGCAACACCAGGATGTAACAGGAGCATTGCCGGCATTTCAAGGGGTTGGGGAGAGGACATTAGAGGGAGAAAATGGGTGGGGGGGGGGGGGGTTAGAGAAGGGGACAGGTCTTTTTAGTCTCCATTACAGGAGCTTTGATGCGGTTTTTTTTATAGATAGGGTGATTCAAGAGGAAGGTTTATATGTACATTGCACCCGTGCGTAGCCGGGGTCCGTCGCTAGTTTATTTATAAGAATGGAACCCGTAGCTACTCATCATTTCGAGTAGGCGCCACGGTCACTCGACCATGCACACCCTGGTGTCAGAGTTCTTCGGAACCGCCTCTCGGCCTCTGACGTGGTTCGTTTAACGCTACCAGATGGCAGCCGGGCGGGAACAACGGCTTAACGTGGCTTCCCAAGCACGGAATCATCTTTATTCAAGTGATTCAAGCCTGCAATGTCCTAACCAAACTAGAAACAACTAAACAAAGTATGCTTCCCGTGGGAATCGAACCCACGACCCCCGGGTGTACAGGCAAACGCCTTAACCAATGAACCACGGAGGCAGTCAAGCCGTAGCTACTGCGTCAGTATAACTGTAATTTTTAATGATTATTATCATGATAGAATCAGTTATTATAGGAATTTCTTAATAGCCAAAGTAATTAATTTTAAGTATTACCGGATTACTTAAAACATATATACTAAATCACTTCTTTATCACTTACGGGTTAGAGAGAGCCTAAGCTCTTTAGGCGAGCTCCGTGGCGCAGAGGTCAACACGCCAGCCTGCGAGAGTGCCAGGGTTCGATCCCCGATCAGGTCATGATGGAAAACTATATTTTTCAGATTGACCTGGGTCTTGGATGTTTATCAATATAAGTATCTATTTTAAAATATAGTATCGTTGAGTTAGTATCCTACGATACAAGTTCACAACTTACTGTGGGGCTAGTTCAATTTGTGTGATATGTCCCTATATATTTATTTATATTTATCCATATAGGTATTATAGTCCCAACGCGTATTGCATACGATTAGTTTCAAGCTCATCAGATAGATGGCGCCATATGTTTATTCAAAACTATGTATCCACCATATTATGAGAAAATAAAATCAGTATTCACGAGATATATGTTATTGATCATTTAAAAAATATTTTCGGCTTATATTAAAACATTATTTTTCAGTTTTACTTGGTTTTACCAAGTTTAGGCTAACACCATCTAGTGACGGGTGGATAAGTCTGTAACTATTGCACTGCAGCGCCCTCTCCGCAGCCCATAGTGGCAGTTAGTGGAACTAACCACCACGGCCTGCCGGTATGCTTGCAGGCTACCTTGTACGTGCTTTTAACAGGGCTTAAGTTGGATCAATAATTTTGTATGACGTTGGCCGTCTATACTTTAGTATTATATTGTTTTTGATCTAGGTCTTTAGACCTTATAGCCCTATGGACATTATCATCATCATCGTCATCATTCCAGAAGACAAAGCCTCTCTGTAGGATTCTTCATTACATGGGAGGATATTGCCATACTCACCACGCTTGGCAGGCGAGTGCCCATCGGAAGCATTTTTAAGCGGAGGAAAGTAAGAGATCATACCACAGGTGCCACAGTTGGCCGTGGTAGTAGCAGAGTAGAATAGGACCACTCCTATTCTTCCCACGGAGGTCGTAAGAGGCGACTTAGGAAATACAAACTAAACAAAGCTCTTAAACATCAATGAGACCTTTCCAACCCGTCTGGCCAACGAGGAGAGCGTAGGCCAAGTCCTCTCTCTGCTCTGGCCAAGTACGGCTCCGGTAGTACAGAGAGGGTCATGTTTCTGCAGTGGAGAATAAAAAACCTGATGATAATAAAACAGGTGACTCGTTTGCTTGTTTGCCGTCCTGCCCATGAACAACTGCAATACCAGGGTGTGACAGGAGCGTGGATGGGCCACCGACTCTCTCACTCACCAAACGAAGCAAAGCGGTAAAGCTTAACTCAAACGTCGATTATCTGTAAGAGTGTGGTACTTCCCCGGAAGAGCCGGCCCATTCGTGCTACTAGAAAATATGAATTTTGCAGGTGTAGCATGGCTCTACCACATCATCATCATCAGGTCCTTTTTAGTCTCCACTACAGGAGCACGACCCTCCCTGTACTACCAGAGCCATACTTGGCCAGAGCAGCCAGAGGACTTGGCCTACACTCCCCACGCTGGCCAGGCGGGTTGGAAAGGTCTCACAGATGTATAAAAGCTTTGTTTAGCTTGTATTTCCTAAGTCGCCTTCTACGACATCCACGGGAAGACTTGGAGTGGACCTATTCTACTCTGCCACACGGCTCTACCACAACTTACCAACATTTACTAACCTTAATTATCAGTATTTAACAATTTATCTATCAAATATCCCGTTAAAATCTATAATATTGTTCTATTAGAGTTGATAAGATGCGTTGATAAACTAGATAAAATAGCTATTAGGAATATATTTAAGGCTGGAGTTGTGCTTTGGTGCATCATTCTTGTGGTGGTTGCTGCTGTATTTGGAAAAATGAGGATTTTGGTGAGTGTTACTTATTACGAAAAACAAAAATATTATTAATCGCGGTGAAATTTTGATCGTTCTGGACCCTTAAAGGGGTGATTTAGCCCGTCGATATGAACAACTTTTCCTATGGGACCAATCATCATCATCATCATATCAGCCGCAAGAAGTCCACTGCTGGACATAGGCCTCCTCCAAGGATTTCTAATATGACCGGTTGGAAGCGGCCTGCATCCAGCGTCTTCCTGCGACCTTGGTTAGGTCGTCCGACCACCTTGTCGGTGGGTGTCCAACGCTGCGCTTGCCGGTACGTGGTCGCCATTCGAGCACCTTTCTGCCCCATCGGCCATCGGTTCTTCGAGCTAGGGACCAATGCTGGAAACTATAAAAAATGCGCAGTTCCATACAAAAAATTTCGGCCGCCCGGTCAATTTGTATGGGAACGTCAAAAAAATTTTTGAGTTCCCAGCATTGTTCCCATAGGAAAAGTTGTTTATATCAACGGGCTGAATCATCCTTTTAAGGGTTCAAAACGATCAAAATTTCACCATGTATGGTCAGGGGTGTCACCCTCAACTACCTGTCCGGTGGTAGCAAGGATGGCATCGGGTACACCCGCCCTCCCGAGCTGCTACTTGCTTTATCCCCATTCATCCTAGTGAGTTTTGTTGTTGTTGTTGTGAGTAGCCGTGTGGTATCCGGCAGAGTAGAATAGGACCACTCCAAGTCTTCCCGTGGATGTCGTAGAAGGCGACTTAGGAAATACAAGCTAAACATAGCTTATAAACATCTGAGAGACCTCTCCAACCCGTCTGGCCAGCGTGGAGAGTGTAGGCCAAGTCCTCTGGCTGCTCTGGCCAAGTATGGCCCTAGTAGTACAGAGAGGGTCGTGCTCCTGTAGTGGAGACTAAAAAGGACCTGATGATGATCCTAGTGAGTAGTATCCCAATACCTTCATTCCCTTCCCAAATCCAACTTATTGCTATACTTTCCCAACTTAAAAAAATGGTTCCGATCGGCAGCAGCGTCGGTAGTACAAGAAGCCAAAGAAACTGCGCTCGCCAACCCGCCTGCCAAGCGTGATGAGTATGGCAATATCTCGCATGGAACAAAAAATACGTTAAGGATGTTGGTGGACCGTAGAATCCGGTCAAGGGAATGGGCGAAAATCTAAAGAATCATGACAATAGGCGATGCGGCTAGCAACCCATCACTATTTTGATTCCGTTTTCCACCTTTACGCGCAAGAAGAGGTACTCTCTACGTTTTTTAGGTTTCCGTACCCAACGAGACCTAATTCATATGACTCCGCTGTCCGTCTGTCTGTATGTAGGCTGTATCTCATGAACCGTTAGACTTTAGTTAGACAATTGAAATTTTCACAGATGATGTATTTATGTTGCCGCTATAACAAGAAATACTAAAAACAGAATAAAATAAATATTCAAGGGGGGTCCCATACAACTAACGTGATTTTTTTTTTGCTCGTTTTTGCTCTATGGTAATAACGGTAACAGGTATAATAGTTGAAATATTCACAGATTATATAAATATTTACTTTAAAAATAAATAATCAAATTAATATTTAAGGGGGCTCCCATACAACAGATTTGATTTTTTTGCCGTTTTTATAGATAACTAGCTGTTGCCCGCGACTTCGTCCGCGGCAATTTCTGATATTATGATTAATTAGTATAGATGAATAATTTTTCCCCGTTTTCAAAACATTTTTTATTGATGCTTCGCTCCTATTGGTCGCAGTGTGATGTTTTATAGCCTAAATCCTTCCTCAATAAATGGACTATCCAACACAAAAAGAATTTTCCAATTTGAACCACTAGTTCTTGAGACTAGCGCGTTCAAACAAACAAACAAACTCTTCAGCTTTATAATATTAGTATAGATTGTACGGAACTTGGTGCGCGAGTCCGACTCGCACTTGGCCGGTTTCTCTTTTCTCCCAGACCAGCATAGAAGACTAAATATCTTTTTTATTTTTCCAGGTAACACTAACTCTGCTGCTCTTCGAGCTATTGATAACAACAGCGCACGCCGTACCTGCTTCAGAGGTGAGTAGCTTTCATCATCATCATCATGATGGCTTTTCAGTTATCCAATCTTGGATAGGTTAGGTTAGGAGCCGGAAGCCGTGGGATATCCGGCAAAGCCGTGTGGTATCCGGCAGAGTAGAATAGGACCACTCCAAGTCTTCCCGTGGATGTCGTAGAAGGCGACTTAGGAAATACAAGATAAACAAAGCTTTTAAACATCTCTGAGACCTCTCCAACCCGTCTGGCCAGCGTGGAGAGTGTAGGCCAAGCGCCCCTGACTGCTCTCGGCAAGTATGGCTCTAGTAGTACAGAGAGGGTCGTGCTCCTGTAGTGGAGACTAAAAAAAAAGACCTGATGATGATGATGATGAATCTTGGATAGGTTAGTCGTTAAATTGGATATTTATGTTCACTAATGAAATCCCTATCTATATATTATAGTTATCTATATATTAACTCCCTCCGTGGTCCAGTGGTTAAGGCGGTTGCTTGTAGACCTGGGGGTCGTTGGTTCGATTCCCACGGGAAGCATACATTGCTTAGCTGTTTCCAGTATGGTTGGGACATTGCAGGCTTGAATCACCTGATTGCCTGATAATAAAGATGATTCCGTGCTTCGGAAGGCACGTTCAGCCGTTGGTCCCGGCAGCCATCTGGTGTCGTTAAAGGAACTACGTCATAGGCCGAGAGGCGGTTCCGAAGAACTCTGACACCAGGGTGTGCCGTGTGCATGGTCAATTAACCGTGTCACCTACACGAAATGATGAATACTCATAGAGGGAAAAATGTTCGTGCTATATTAAAATCTTATTATGAGATCTGAATTAAATTGAAATTTTAATTAAATCAAGGCAATGACCTTTTGCAATGCTATAAATAATACTATAATATAAAATATAATAAACTAGCTTTCGCCCGCGGCTCCGCCCGCGTCAATGTCGATCCCTCGGGAATAGTACTTTTTCCCGGGATATAAGGTAGCCTATGTCAAACAAACAAACAAACAAACAAACAAACAAACAAACAAACAAACAAACAAACAAACAAACAAACTCACTTTCGCATTTATAATATTATAGTAAGGATAATACTAGCTTTCGCCGGGGCTCCACCCGCGTCATCGTCGATCCCTCGGGAACAGTACTTTTTCCCGGGATAAAATGTACCCTATGTCCTTCTCCGTAACGTCAGATAACGTGTATGCAAAATTTCATGATGATCGGTTCAGTAGTTACAACTTAAAAGCGTAACAAACAAACAAACTCGCTTTCGCATTTATAATATTAGTTAGGATTAGGATAATGCTTTTAAGTTAAATGGAGTTCAGCTGACTCGTGTCACACCATTTTGAAAATTCAAAGCTCAAATTCAAAATATTTTTTGCACATAAGTCCCAACGCATATACGACGAACAGTGGCGGACAATCATCATCATTATTTCGAGTAGGTGTAACGGTCAATCGACCATGCACACCCTGGTGTCAGAGTTCTTCGGAACCGCCTCTCGGCCTCTGACGTGGTTCCTTTAACGACTACCAGATGGCAGCCAGGACCACCGGCTTAACGTGCCTTCCGAAGCACGGACGGTGGCGGACAATAGTCTTTCATATAAAAAACGAATTCGATCAAACTGCTGAACCTATTGCGATGAATTTTTAATAGGACTAACTTGAAAGCATACCTTTTCAAACAAAAAAAGAATTATTAAGATCGTTTCTGAAATGACGGAGTTATGTGGTAACAAACATAAAAAAACGTACAACCGAATTGATAACCTCTTCTTGATTTTGAAAACTACTAAAACGATTTTGATGAAATTTAAATAGGACCGATTTGAAGGATACTCTTCTAGTTATGAGGTAACAAAAAAAAACGGGTTACACTCCAACCGTGTGTCGGCAGAAGTGAAAACTCTGCGCGGTAGAAAGAGAGGGGGATATTACTTCCTCTCCTACGCCGCGCCGGCGGTCTCAGGTCACGTGTCCTACGAATTTTCGATCAGGTCACTGTCCTGACGCGAGTTTAACATTTTTTACACATCCCAAAAAGTATGTCGTAGATTGTAAGTTGATGTCATTTGGAGAAAATGCGCTGGGCAGTTTGTTGCCGCTTCTTCTGCAGTCCGCCTTGGAAGCGGCGTAAACTTAGCTCTAAGTAAGTTATTGACGTCAACAATATTAATGTTGTAAATAATAATGTGTTATTTAAGTTAGCGTTCACCAAATGATATTTAAAATATCTTACGATGAATAAAATATTTGACTTTGACTTTGCTTATAGTAAAACAATATCTTTAAGTTTTATTTGGTTTTACCAAGTTTAGGCTTACGCCATCTTGTAGCTTAAATCATCAATGAGACCTCTCAAACCCGTCTGGCCCGCTAGGAGAGTGTAGGCCAAATCCTCTGTCTGCTCTGGCCAAGTATGGCTCCGGTAGTACAGAGAGGGTCATGCCCCTGCAGTGGAGACTAAAAAGATGATGACGTCGCTTGGAGAAAATGCGCTGTGCAGTTTGTTGCTGCTTCTTCTGCACTCCGCTTTGGAAGCGTTAAACGAAGTATTCTGCCTTAAGTAAATTACTGCAATTTGTAAATAACTATATTTTTAAGTAGTTTTAGTTATTACTAGCTGTACCCGCGACTTCGTCCGCGCATGCATTTCGTGTTTAGACTGTTTTTTATACTGTATAAGTAAACAACATCAAACATATATGTACGTAGTTGTATAAATATATTTATATATTTTTTTTCATAAACAATATTACCTATTGGTCATGTGTATCAGTAAGTATAAACAGACTTTACCCACTGCTTACACGTGACAAAGATACATACAGCTGCTATACAAGATCAACACTAACGCGATTTTTTTTTTTTTTTGAACTGACTATGTAGCTAGCTCCAAGTGAGCATTCGCTACTTCACCGGGCGTTTGAGGCGAGGGCAAAATGCCCTTAACCTTTATAGACAACATCACCAAAGGGCCCCCAGGAGAGATGGACCTCGGCTTTGGGCGTTGCCTGTGTGCGCAAGGCTTGGAGAGACAGCAATCTCTCATATTGCCTGATGGGCCGCGTATACGTGCATGCAAGCCTGAAGGGCCAATCTGAGAAACAATGGCAAAAGCCTTTGGAGAGCAGCAACTCTCATCTTTTGCCTTATGGGCCGAAGGATACGTTGCCAGAAGGACCTAGCTTTTTTTTTTTTTTTTTTTTATGTATATCCGACCGCAAACGAGCAGACGAGCCACCTGATGGAAAGTGGTCACCGTCGCCCATGGACATCTGCAACACCAGAGGAGCTGCTGATGCGTTGCCGACTCTTAAGATACCTGTAAACACGCCTTTTGAAGGACCTCAAGTCATAGCTTTACTTATAGGCATGCAAAATTTTTTGGTAGCACTGTACCTCAGTCACCTAATAGGCATCATAAAAGTTTTAAGGGCCCGTACTACCTCACGCTGCTTTGTGTGATTGTCTGTAATATCAATAATAATGAAAAACTCAAGTTGAAATAAAAATGCAGTAAAGTTCAGGACTAACTCTGGTAACTATCCGACTCAAAAAAAAGATTGCGTAAAATTTTCTCGATAGAAAAGAATTGCAAATTTGCCTCCAAATCACGTCTAATTTACTCGGTATACAGCAGTATTCACCAAATACAATAAAACTTTTGATTATAATTGCATTACAGATGATGCAGTCATCATGAATTTTTATTTTTCGAAAAACCCTTGAGTATTGTTTAAAAACGAAAATATCAAAGTAGCCAACGCGTTTCGACCATCCGCTTTTGTACCGCCACGCCGCCTGGCCTATGGCGGGCCGTTAAGTTAAATGAATATATCTTACTCATGTTGTTGCAGCTACAAAATGCCACAAGCGATGTGTACGAAATCCAAGAGGCTGGCAAGCCGAAGACCACCTTCGTCGCCCCAAAGCCGAAGAAGCCAACATTACGAGAAATAGTATACTACCATATCATTGAGAGACCTTTTGGAGGAAATGTTCAATTGGAGGTAAGCATTCTCTCATCATCATCATTTCAAGGTAACTCCCTCCGTGGTCCAGTGGTTAAGGCGTTTGCCTATAGACCAGGTCGTGGGTTCGATTCCCACGGGAAGCATACTTTATTTAGTTGCTTCCAGTTTGGTTAGGACATCGCAGGCTTGAATCTCCTGATTGTCTGATAATAAAGATGATTCCGATGCTTCGGAAGGCACGTTGAGCCGTTGATCTCGGCTGCCATCTGGTAGTCGCTAAAGGAACCACGTCAGAGGCCGAGAGGTGGTTCCGAATAACTCTGACACCAGGGTGTGCATGGTCAATAGACCGGGTCACCTACACAATGATGATGATTATCATTTCAAGGAAGTCTTAGACATAAGTCTCTCCCAAGAAATCTTCGGAGAATAATGGCCTAGGATTCGTTGTTCCATGGGAGGATATTGCTATACTCACCACGCTTTGCAGGCTTGGCGAGCGCAGTTTCTTTGGTTTCTTGTACTCCCGACGCTGCTGCCCATCGAAAGCATTTTTAAACTGGGGAAAGATAGGAATTTGTTGGATTTGGGAACAGAAGTATTAGGATAGAGGAAAGTAACCAAATATGGAATACCGGTTTGTTTTATGGGCATAAAAAAAACAAATATTTGAAATCAAAACCTTTTACTAGTAATTTTATCTTATTATATATTTGCGTTTCACAAAGTAACAACCAGTTGTCATACTTATTGATTTTAAGTATAATATTTTTTCAAAAAAAAAATATCATAAAGGTATCTAAACATGGAATAGGTACCCCAAATATGGAATAGTATATAAACTCAGGCATAAACCTATAGAAAAAGTAACGTAAATTAAAAAATCAACATAAAACAATCAAAACTTAATGTAACTATAATACTGGCATTAGGAACTTTCATAAAATAGAAAAAAGAACTTGAATTATTTGCAGAAGTCACAAATCCAGGTGTCCATATTCATAGTCCATATTTGGCATTTTTAAATAATTGAACATAAATTAAATATTTTTGAAATGAGTAAACTAAGATAACATGTTGCTTCTAATACTTTCACAAAAACACTTAATTAATGTAGAGAAACAATAACAAACACACCATTCACAATAAGTAACGAAAAAAACATTTTTTATTACGTACCCGTAAAAGTTTTCTGACGGCGACAAAACAAAACACCTCCACCGTGGCCAAAGCGCTCGCACAACTGACTTGTCAAGACCGGTGCACGTGGATAGAGGTAGAAAGAGATGGAATATCAGTACTTATCGCATTTAGGATTCTTTGTTTACGAGTAATGCCGGTATTCCAAATTAGGGATACTATTCCATATTTGGTTACTTTCCTCTACTACTCACACGGATGAATGGAGCAAAAGCAAGTAGCAGCTCGGGAGCCAAATATCTGCGACCACCGAATAGATAGTTGAGGACATCCCCATACTAGAATTTTTTGTATATCCGGCGTACCTTTAGTTTAGTTGTGGTAGAGCCACGCTGCCAGTAAAATTCATTTTTGCTAGCATGAATGGGCCGGCTCGTCCGGGGAAATACCACACTCTCACAGAAAATCGACGTTTGAGTAGAAGCTTTATCCGCTTTTGGATTTGTTCTGTGGGTGAGAGAGCCGAAGGCCCATCCTTCCCCCCAACTCCTTGAAGGGCTGACTACGCTCCTGTCACACCTTGATGTTGCAGTTGTCCATGGGCGGCGGTGATCACTTACCATTAGGTGACTCACTTGCTCATTTGCCGTCCTTTATCTTAAAAACCCTTAAATGACGCCCCTGACGCTACTACATTTGTATTTTCGCCGCTCCTTTAAACTGCTGCCCAGGGCATGGGCACCCACTTGCCTAGATCCAGCACTTCTAAATACCTACATTTCCATTTTGGTTTCAGCGATCATCAGACCCTGAGCCTCCACAAATTGAAATGGACGAGACGATGCGCCCGTTCACCAACGGCCATGGGTACCAGTTTGTTGACACTGATCTTCATGAGACGGTAAGTGGAATATATGTGCAGTATTCATCACGTCTTCAATGCATATGTGATCATAGAACCCTCAAAGCCGCACAGGTCTGAAGACCAAGCCTTTGGCTGTTGGGTCACCTTCAGGCGCATTTGTATTTCTGCATATGTATGGTTCTTTATCTATAATAAGTGCGTTTGACCTCCATCTTGCCTGATGGAAAGCAACGATGAGGTCTAGGGTGGTACACGCAAACTCAAATAATGCCTATTCACTCTTGCCTTGAAAATTATGATGTACAGACGGCTGCAGTGTGACCCCCCCACTCAGTATAGTGTCACAGCCTCCGTAGTCCAGTGGTTAAGGCCGGGAGTCGTGGGTTCGATTCCCACCGGAAGCATACTTTGTTTAGTTGTTTCCAGTTTGGTTAGGACATTGCAGGCTTGAATCACCTGATTGTCTGAAAATAAAGATGATTCCGTGCTTCGGAAGGCACGTTAAGCCTGTGGTCCCGGCTGCCATCTGGTAGTCGTTAAAGGAACCACGTCAGAGGCCGAGAGGCGGTTCCGAAGAACTCTGACACCAGGGTGTGCATGGTTGATTGACCGTGACACCTTCTCAAAATGATGATGATGATGACTAAAAGGCGGTTAGATTTCTCTCCAGCCAGCCTCATCTTCCACACAGGCTCGGGTCTTGATACGCTTGCCGAAGCTAAACCGTCTTAAGGGAGCATTGGGTGCGATCTGGAGGCGCCGCGTCCTCAGGGGAAAAGTCGTGGGGAAAAAGGATATTTTCTCATCAATCTGGTTAAGTACGGCCCTGCTTAATACTCACAATGATACACAGAGACTGTCTAGATGCCAAGAAACCACTTATATGGAATTCCTTTCCTAAATCAGTATAGTATCCGACGCCTCGGCACTAAGTTGGTCGTCGATACTAGTGTCGTCTTGTGAAATAAAAGTATAATAAAGTAATATTAAATCAAATCAATAAATTAACAACGGGTTACTTACGTACGAAGTCAGCTACTGGCCGACATGTTTCGACCTCATCCGGAGGTCTTCCTCAAGGCGAATGTGAATAGAGACGCGCGCCCGAAGTCGTCGCGATCCACATCGTTGCTGATTCTCTGCTTAGTGATTCCCGAGGATGTACCGGCAACCATTATAAATAAATAAATAGTAAATCTATTACAAGAAAAATCGTGATAGGAATACGAGAAATAAAAATAAATTAGCTCCAAAAAAGATACAAAAATAAGAATGTTTTTAATCAACTTTTTTTTGTGTGTAGTGGATTATTTACAAAAATAAAAAACCCTACTACTTTTTTACAGTTTACGCCATATAGATTTTTTGCTAACGTCACATAGCACTTCAAAATCGGTCAAGCCATTATATCTTGTACATCATCTACTACGGTGACCGATGATCATATTAGCTATAAAGCCAAAGTTATACATTTCCAGGAAAACCATGACGACACTCCATCTCATTCTGATGATGTAGAAGATAAAAATGAAGAAGAGGAGACACACAAAACATCGGAAGAGGTAATGTTTCAATGAGCGATACAAGTAGTATTTTGTCAGCTGCACATCATTTTGTGATTGGTGGATTTTGACTCCATCTGGGGAAAAACTCGATTCCGAAAGGCGCTGTATCCCTTAACCGTTTGTAGCGGACATCGTGCGATATATTATTTACTCGTGTCATACTTTTGATCAGTCTCATTTCAAACCCGTGTCTACCATTTCCGTGTTAATTTTCACTTTTAAATTTAATAATTCAATAATTACTTTTAACCAAATATTTTATTTTTTTAGGTATCTATCTCTTTTTCATGCTAGTATTCCATGAAAAATAAGGCTAACTGCGCGATGAAAAAATACACGTTTTACGGTATTCTTCTGATGCACAGCGCCTTTAAGTAACCACGGGCCGAAGCCCGGTCTTTTAAGGCTTGCATGGGGACACATGTCCAACATATAGAGGCCTTGTGAGACGTTTGCTATAAATATTATTACATCATCATAGGAGCATTTACCCGGTTCAAAATCAAATATAAATTCAAGTTCTTTTGTTTTTTACTTTGACTTAACATATTTTATTCTTCTGTTGTAGGTCACTGAGGAAGTGTCAACGGAAACAACCACGGCGGAGAATTTAAAACCAGGCGAGGTAAATACTCAGTTAAAGTCTAAACGTTTATTCCCATAACAAATAAGTTCAAAGACTTAAGTAAGTAACACTTTATTATACACCAAATAAATAAAAGACTTAAGCCCGACTACTAAAAACACGCCCAAAAAGTATGAAACAAGAAAATATTCGCACCTGAAATTATTATGTTCTTACAAACTAGAGTCGAGTTGTCTTTACAGGTGGGTTTTTTTAGATTGTGTGTTAGTGTTATTCTGGCTAGCTCCGTGGCGCAGCGGTCAACACGCCAGCCTGCGACACGAGAGTGCCCGGGTTCGATCCCCGGCCAGGTCGGAAAATGATCTTTTCCAGATTGGCGTGGGTCTTGGATGTTTATCTATATATGTATTTGTTATAAATCGTTGAGTTAATATACCATAACACAAGTCTCGAACTTACTTTGGGGCTAACTCAATCCGTGTGATTTGTCCGTTTATATTTATTCTCTAGAACAAAGTATGCCACTAGAGAATAACACTAAAGATTGTAAGTATTGTTTTGTTAGGGTAAGTGGCAGACGCTTTTTCTAGTAAGTAGTTTTGACGTAAATAAAAAAAAATATATACTAGACCAATGAACCTAAAACTAAAAACCTTAATAAATATAAATATAATTTAATTCTTATATATTTTTTTAATATAGTTATGGAAATTCGTAATACTACTAGCGTTTCGGAACGACCACTGGTGAGATAAATACGCCGAAAGAAACTCAATCCAGACTTGGTCCCTACGTGCCTGAAGGGCTCTGATTATGTTAAAACATGTCAGCCAGAATATCCATTTAAATTAAGCTCAAATATTTTAAGGGCTGGATCTCATAGGTCCGTGGCGCAGCGGTCAACACGCCAGCCTGCGACACGGAGTGACCGGGTTCGATCCCCGGCCAGGTCAAGATGGAAAATGCTCTTTTTCAGATTGGCCTGGGTCTTGGATGTGTATCTATATATGTATTTGTTATAAAATATAGTATCTTTGAGTTAGTATCCCATAACACAAGTCTCGAACTTACTTTGGGGCTAGCTCAATCTGTGTGATTTGTCCGTATAAAAAAAAAAGGTCAAAGAAAAGCTTTAGTAGCAAATTTCAAAAAATAGACACTAATTTTTGTTTTCATACAAAATAATCATTTTTTTATTAAAATCGATGAGACCTCTCCAACCCGTCTGGCCAGCGAGGAGAGTGTAGGCCGAATCCTCTGTCTGCTCTAGCCAAGTATGGCTCCGGTAGTACAGAGAGGGTCATTCTCCTGCAGTGGAGACTAAAAAGACCTGATGATGACGATTAAAATCAGCTGTTTTGATTGTTGACGTCAGTGACTTAGTATTCAATATCCATAGTAGATAATAGTTGTTCGCCAAAGAAAGTGTTTATTTGTACACATGGTGTAGGTATACTTCGTCTGTTTTTCTAAATGTTCAGGTCTAGATATCTCGAAATCTAACCTATCGATTTGTTTTCTTCTTGTTTATTCTTTAGCATAGAAAATTGTAATGGTACGACATTAGATGTAATATTAACGACGATCCCTAGGGAGAAAATTTGCGTCAGTGAGGACCGTGAACATCTCACTCGATTGGATAAGCAGCATCCATCATTGTATAAAAGTCAACTCAGCTAAAAGTGACGAACGGATGGTCGGACCAACGCTAGAGACAGGAAGGCAAGCACTGGAAATACAACCAAGGTGGAATTTCAAGAAAGTAGACTTTCACTTATTATACTTAACCTTGGCTACTGCGGACTGGACCCAACTATACGAAAAGAGAAATGTACAGGAGGCTTATGACGTGCTATACAGCAAAATATACCAGATGGTAGACAGCTGTGTACCCAGGAGAAGAGAAAACAGGAATTTTTTCTACCTAATGGGTGCCAACCTTTAAATTATTTGCGCCAAATTGAAAATGACCTTGTATTTTTTTTTCAGACAACCGAAATGACGACAGTATCATCTAAACACCGAGAACAACGAGAGACGGGAAAAGAAATTGTACGTACGATTTAATGTCCAATACTTTGATTCATAATTTGACTAGCTTTCACACGAAATGATGATCTGTATTCTTTATATGGTTTAATAAATTCTTTTTGTATTGTATTGTATTGTAAATTTGATATATTTTATTTGTTTAAATCTTTATTTATCGAAGTAAATGGCAACTTGTGACAAAAAGTGAACTTAATGCTAATAGCTCTAACAGTCAAGCTTCGGGATAAATAGAAATAAAATGTGGTAGGCAAATACTAACATACATTTAAGGATTGACATAGATATATAATACATACATACAAATATATAAATAGATACCTATATATAAACAACATAAACTTACATGCATAAATACTGATATACATAACAAAATGGTCTTATTATCTACTGCACTAACAAAACTACTGGGGAAGAAGGTGCCTATGGACTTTTTTCTTAAATGATTTACTGCTGATAGATTGAATGTCTTCTGGCAGGGCATTCCAGAGTCGTAAAGCTGGAAAAATGAAGGACTTGGACATGAATTCATAGCGGAACATCATATAGCTCTTGATTAAGTCGTGATAATATACCTACACCTGGTATAGCCATCCACATAAACTAGGCCAAATTTGGGAAACTCTGGACGGGTTAAGTATAAGTCCCTCTGCTGGGCAAAAGCCTCCCCTTTATTTTTCCACTTTGCTCTATCTCTTGCCATCTCTCTCCAAGTTTTATTAAAAGCAGTGAAGTCGTCTGTCCATCTTGTTTCTGGTTTGCCTCTTGACCGTTTCCCGTCAATAGGTACCCATGAGGTTGTTCTATAAGCCCATCTATCCTTATAATATTTCTTATTAAACATTATTTTATATTACAGAGCACCGAGAAACTAATAGTAACTACACCTTCGGAAGAAAAGAAGAACAGGGTATGTACAATGTTATTGCTAGACTTTTTTAAAAACAAATTTTTTTTGGTAATTGTAATTTATAAATTAAACCACAGTTATCTTCTACGTATCGCTATCACAATACGATGCCCTCCAATAATATCATGCCGTTCAAGTATTACGTAAACAGAATATCAGCTTTTTTATCCCCCTCCCTGCATTGTCAGCAAAAGTAAAAAAAGCTCTCCCCCCTCCCTCCAAGCTTACGTAAACATTGCTATAATTTACACAAAATTTATTTATTTTGCACAATTTTTTGACGTCTTTACCATTTTGGGGTTTAAGTGGTGAAGACGTCAACAAAATTGTGCAAAATAAATAATTTTTGTGTATATTATACCAATGTATACATGGGGGATGCCTCATGTCATCAAAAATAAGCCAAGACTACTCCAAAACTCCCACACCATTTTGCCTCACAAAAAAATTAGGAATTATCATAAAAGAAAAAATACCTCTGGATGTTGACCTTGTAAGTATTCATCATCATCATTACATTATTACAGCCGTTAGAAGTCCACTGTTGGACAAAGGCCTCTCCTACTGATTTTTAGTTCCATGGGAGGATATAGCCATACTCACTGCCAGCCTACGTGCTTGGCAGGCGGGTAGGCAAGTTCTTTCTTATTTATTTATTTATTTACTGCTTTTACATTATTTTTACAGGTCTTAACCTAATACAATAATGTAACTATTATCTAATTATTAATTATAACTTATAATAAATAAGGCCATCCTAGTAAATTCACTCAGAGAACAGGAAAATAGATCAGTTCTTTCATCTACTTGATTGAGAACGTGCAGTGCTCGCTCCAGCGGCGCCTTGTTGAGCAAGTTGGTGCGCCCGCGCGGATCGGCCAGCAGCGGAGGCCGGCGGAATTATGCTTTTTGACGCTGCTATCTGAAGCATCTGAAGCTGGGGAAGGATAGGAATTTGTTGGATTTGGGAAGACAATGAAGGAAGGATGTATGGGGGAAAAGCAAGTGGCAGCTCGGGAGGCCGGGCGCGTACCCGATGAGATGCAACCACCGGCCAAGAAGTTGAGTGTGTCACCCCTAACTTTGTTTATAAGTATTCCTTCTTCTTCATCCTATACCTTTTTGAAATTTCCACTTTCCATCGGGTGGTACGGCTGCTCGTTTGCCGTCAAATATACATAAAAAAAATATATATGAGACGAAATATTTATAACATTTAAATGAAAATAATTCATAGTAAATTGTGATTATAATTGATTATTGCTACTATTATTTTTAATTTAATGGCACATGTAAAAATTTATAGAAATAATATTTAAACATTACTATACATAGCCGTGTGGTATCCACATAGTAGAATAGGACCACTCCAAGTCTTCCCGTGGATGTCGTAGAAGGCGACTTAGGAAATACAAGCTAAACAAAGCTTATAAACATCTAAGATACCTCTCCAACCCGTCTGGCCAGCGTGGAGAGTGTAGACCAAGTCCTCTGGCTGCTCTGGCCAAGTATGGCCCTAGTAGTACAGAGAGGGTCGTGCTCCTGTAGTAGAGACTAAAGGGGACCTGATGATGATGATGATGATGATTACTATACATAAGACCGAGGGTCATTACTATAAATAAATAAATAATAAATAAATATATACGGACAAATCACACAGATTGAGCTAGCCCCAAAGTAAGTTCGAGACTTGTGTTATGGGATACTAACTCAACGATACTATATTTTATAACGAATACATATATAGAAAAACATCCAAGACCCAGGCCAATCTGAAAAAGATCATTTTCCATCTTGACCTGGCCGGGGATCGAACCCGGTCACTCCGTTTCGCAGGCTGGCGTGTTGACCGCTGCGCCACGGAGCTAGTCAGAGGGTCACGCTCCTGTAGTGGAGACTAAAAAGACCTGATGATGATGATGATGATGATGATACATAAGACCTACATTGTTAACCACAACATATTAGCTACTGTAATGTGTTTCATGCAAATAAATCTTTATCTTATCTTTATCTTACCTTATCCCACTTTTTTCAGGATCATTCTTACAGTTCCATCAGCAAACAGTTCCATGGAACTAGTGAGATATTTTTTCTCAGTAGTTCCATTGACGTTATGAAGTCAATGGAACTACTGACAAATATTCCATTGACTGTAGTCAGTATGTCAGTTCTCTCCATTTTGTTCTGCTTCCTACCGTTGTCTTGTTTGTAAGTATTCCTAATAATACTGATTAAATGTTATAAAATAGTATTTGTTACAGATCAGACAAAGACAATTCCTATTTGACCGCCTCAAGGAGAGATACAGCGCGAACTTCAAGAAACCCAGTGTAAGTATAGCGTTATCAGATAAAAATTAAATTAGGTTATATTAAATTAAAACTTCAACGCAATCCGACACGATAATCCCTGTATCTTGTCAAGCCTATGTCACCCCGTGTCGATGTCGAAAATATACCTACGCGCGGCGACATCTTCGAAGCGGTAAAACTTGTCTTTTTTTTTTGGGAGACAAATGCCTAATCCAACATTTCGTAAAAAAAAAAAGCGGTGTTACCGCTTTTTTTTTTTTACGAAATGTCCGGCCACATCCAGTAGAAAGAGTTCTTGGCGGGAATTTTGGCGGACTGTACGATTTTTGTTTTGGATTGTTTTGCAAATTGTTTCTAGTGGACTTTATAATATGAAATCGGTGTAATTTGATGTTATTAATACCCATGTTTATGAACAAAGTGTGGAATAACTAAAATAAAGTGTCATTATGCGGCTGTAGTGAGATTTACTTAGAGGGCTGGTGTTTGCTCGCCTCGTTGCGTCGTTTATGATCTTGCCAGTGGATTCGTGGGAATTGTCGCCAGGGGCTCCGTCGAAATCAGCGAAATGAATAACACTATCATTTCGTTGATACACAAGCAAGAATAACTAGAAAAAAAACTAGACACTGGCTAAAATAAGCTTCTGATAAGTTTGGTGGCCCAATAGAATAAAAGAAAAAAAAACCTTGAAAATTGTTTGAATACAAGACAAAAATATATTTTTTTATTTTCTCTTAATTGTGAATGCATAGTTGTGAATAAACCTCTGGCGCCATCTATGTGATGAGCCTGTCAAAAATCCTGGAATCAGAATCCCTAGTTGAATACAGACCTGTAAGAAAAAAAAACCGGAAAAGTGCGAGTCGGACTCGCGCATGAAGGATTCCGTCCCGTTATCTATAAAAACGGCAAAATAATCATGTCTGTTGTATGGGAACTCCCTTTAATATTAATTTTATTTTTACTTAATTATTTATTTTTAAAGTTAATATATAACTAAATATTCTGTGAATATTTCAAGCGTCTACCTGTTGCCGTAATCAATATCGAGCAAAAACAAGCAAATAAATTCACGTTTTTTATATGGGAGCCCCTTAAATATTTATTTTGGCGAGAATAAATATTTATTTTATTCCAGTTTTTTTTATTCTAGTATTTAGTATTTGTTGTTATAGCGGCAACAGAAATACATCATCTGTGAAAATTTCAACTGTCCAACTATCACGGTTTCAGTAATTTAATTAAAACATTAGAGTTCTTATCATCAGTTCTTCTTCTTTTCGAGTCAAAATGGTTATAATTGAAGCTTTTTCTTATACAGTCTTTGACCAGTAGGTGGCCACAGCGACTCCTTTGTCGTTTGCCTTATTAAGATCTTCGACTGTGCAGGTGTAAGGACAGTTAGGGCACGTCATAAGGTGAGTCATCGATTGCGTGACGCCGCAATCGCAATGGTCATTGTTGGTGAAACCCCACTTAGTCCGGCTCTCTCGGCATCTACCCACGCCAGCTCTGACTCAGCCCAGATTATCATCAGTCATTAGTTTGTATTAAAACAGTTGTTAATTAAGAACTTTGTATGTTTTTAGGTAACCGAACAAGCAGATGTAACTACAACTACTGAAAAGGCAGAGGTATTTTGATGACTTTCTTTTTATATTTTAACTAGTTGTTGCTCGCGACTTCGTCCGCGGCAAATTCTGTTATTATGATTAATTAGTATAGATGAATAATTTTTCCCTTTTTTAAAACCGTTTTTATTGATGCTTCGCTCCTATTGGTCGCAGCGTGATATTTTATAGCCAAAGAATCTTCCAATTTGAACCAGTAGTTCCTGAGATTAGCGCTTCAAACAAACAAACTCTTCAGCTTTATAATATTAGTATAGATATACCTTATTTTGCATTTAAAATGCGATCGAAATGGTACTAAAAATGTGAGTACGCAAAATTCAATTTACCTACTCGAAATTTTCTATAGAAAACGACGATTTCATAGGTAAAGACCCACTTTAAAAATACTAGCTGTTGCCCGCGAATTCCTCCGCGGCAATTTCTGATATTAGGTATGATTAATTAGTATACATCAGACGAATAATTTTCCCCGTTTCCAAAACATTTTTTATTGATGCTTGGCTCCTATTGGTCGCAGCGTGATGTTTTATACCCTAAAGCCTTCCTCAATAAATGGACTATACAACACAAAAATAATTTTCCAATTTGAACCAGTAGTTCCTGAGATTAGCGCGTTCAAACAAACAAACTCTTCAGCTTTATAATATTAGTATAGATAACCTGATTAAATTTAATAATCAAAAATTATCATCATTATTTGTTAAACAAACAAACAAATACAAAATCTCTTTATTTTACTCCACAAGTTACTACATAAATACATATAACAAAGAAGCTTAACTAATATAACTTGTGGGAGCACTGGAGGCACCAAACTAAGCCGAAACCTGTATCTTGGGCCACCAGGTTAAAGGTTGTAGCAAACAAAAAAAGGTTGAATAGTTTAAAATTTTAAATATCTATCAAATATAGCACGAAGCGCCCTCTCTGTACAGTCGCAGCGCAACTCTAGTTTGTATGAACCGTGGAACGTCAAAAATGATACCGCCATAATAGAATCTTCTTCCAGACTACCACGATTGGCTCAACAGCTGCCCCCACGTCAAGACCAACTTCTGCTTCAACTACTGTGACTGCTCCAGTTCCTGCAGCGAGGTCTAAGAGAGCTGTCAACTATGAAGTAAGTCCTCTTTGTTAAGAATAATCTTTCGTTTAATAAAACGAATTCAATAAATAATAAATAAATAAAATAAATATATACGGACAAATCACACAGATTGAGCTAGCCCCAAAGTAAGTTCGAAACTTGTGTTATGGGATACTAACTCAACGATACTATATTTTATAACAAATACCTACATATATAAACATCCAAGACCCAGGCCAATCTGGAAAAGATCATTTTCCATTTGGCCTGACCGGGGATCGAACCCGGGGCCCTTGTGTCGCAGGCTGGCGTGATAACCACTGCGCCACGGAGCTCGCCAATCAAACTACTGATCAAACAATGAAACTACTGAAAGTACTGAACCGATTGTGATTTAAATTGGACCAACTTGATTATTAATACAGTTCTGTAGATACAGCTCTGTGACAGACGGACGGACATTAAAGTCTTAGAATTAAAGTCCAGTTTCTACATGAGGTTAACCATTGAATTAGATAAAAATATGGAAGCGTAACTCTCATACAACTAACGATTTAATATCAGTCCCATTTACGCAAACAATCTTAATATATGGTTCGTATTATGAAAGTTTAAAACAGATACATACTTCATAATCATTACCGTAAGTGACTAGCTCCGTGGCGCAGCGGTCAACACGCCAGCCTGCGACACGGAGTGACCGGGTTCGATCCCCGGCCAGGTCAAGATGGAAAATGATCTTTTTCAGATTGGCCTGGGTCTTGGATGTGTATCTATATATGTATTTGTTATAAAATATAGTATCGTTGAGTTAGTATCCCATAACACGAGTTTCGAACTTACTTTGGGGCTAGCTCAATCTGTGTGATTTGTCCGTATATATTTATTTGTATATCTATATATTTATTAGTCGTAGACAAAGGTCACTCCCAAAGATTCTTCGTTCCATGGGAGGATATTGCCATACTCACCACGCTTGGCAGGCGGGTTGGCGAGCGCAGATTCTTTAGCTTCTTGCGCATCCGACGCTGAAATGACGCACAAATTCTTATCCTTTCTCAGCTTAAACATGCTTTCGATGGGCGAAAGCATTTTTAAGCTAAGAAAGGATAAGAATTTGTTGGATTTAGGAAGGGAATGAAGGTATTAAGATACTACTCGCGTGGATAAATGGGGAAGCAAGTAACAGGTCGGAAGGCTGAGGGGTACCTGATGACATACCTGCTACCACCGGACAGGCAGTTGAGGACGACACTTGTCCAGTTATGATTTTCAAATGTTTTATTGAAATTAATTCCTTTCATGCTGATCTGGGAGAAAAGAAAAAGAGTAGAATGTATCAGCTGCTTCTTTTTCCGCGCAGACCGTAGAAGCCGATTGAGGGAATGGGTAAAATCTGAGAAATCATGTTAATAGACGATACGGCTAGCAACCCGTCACTATTTTGACTCCGTTTTTCACCTAATGCCCACCTACATGCTAAACGTGGCCGGTCTTATAGACCTAGGCTCTGTCTACCCCGCAAGAGAAAAAGACGCGATACTATGTGTATCATCATCATCATTAGGTCTTTTTAGTCTCCACACACACAGTGTATCATCACCATCATCATCAGGTCCTTTTTAGTCTCCACTACAGGAGCACGACCCTCTCTGTTCTACTAGGGCCATACTACACAGTATATGTATGAATCTAATTAAAATATTCACAGGAAATACCACTCGCACCGACATTACCTCCTCTGGACTACAGCAGATATCCTGGTCTTCGTGTCTACTCAGGAATACAACCGGTACACAGTTTTTCTTACCCTCATACTCCATCATAGATATAATTTTGCATTAACATTGGCGAGCTTCGTGGCGCAGTCGTTAACACGCAAGCCTGCGACATGAGGGTACCCGGGTTCGATCTCCGGTCAGGTCAGATGGAAAATTATGTTTTTCAGATTGGCCTGGGTCTTGGATGTTTATATGCTGCTTAAAACCATCGAAATCTAGAAATGTTACGTATGTAAGATGTTATAATGGGTATTCATAAGCTTTTTTCAATTCGATCGATTGTAAAAAAAAAATAATAAACTAAGCTAAATCATAATTTTACAATATTTTCTTGTAGATATCGAAATTTTACGTTTATATTTTAGATGTACCAGACAACGATATACCCCGTTGACATGGAGCCTACCAACGAAGACGACCTCAAGAAAGCTATGAAATTCAAAATCAATGACATTTTTGCTACAATGAGACCATATGACGACGACGACAGAAATACTAATAATGAAAACAAGAATAATGATAAAATAAATGAGACTAAAGATAATAATAATAATAGCAAAAATGAAAATAATTATAACAAACATGATAATGATATAAGAGTAGAGAGAAACACTGGCGGTGATGATATAAGGGTTGTAACCCATAAGCCAGAGAATAAACCAAAAACTTATGGAATGAATTTATCTGAAGACCAGGGTGTTGTTTGGAACGTAAGTATTATTATTTGCTTTTTCATCGTATCTATTAAAAAAAAAAACAAAGATCGGTTGCCTGAATTTTTTGAATTGTATAACATAAATATTGTTTTCGAAATTTCCGAGACGTGTTTCTTTCCGCACAATAATAATAAATAATAATAATAATAAAACGTTTATTTTCTCCTTTACAAACAATGACCAGAGTCTAGCTCTTATAAGAGAGATAAACCAAACAATGGCCGTGTGGTTTCCATCAGAGTAGAATAGGACCAGTCCAAGTCTTCCCATGAAGGTCGTAAGAGGCGACTTAGGAAATACAAGCTAAACAAAGCTCATAAACATCAATGAGACCTCTCTCCAACCCGTCTGGCCAACGAGGAGAGTGTAGGCCAAATCCTCTGTCTGCTCTAGCCAAGTATGGTTCCGGAAGTACAGAGATGGTCAAGCTCCTGCAGTAAAGACTAAAAAGACCAGATAATGAATCCAAACAAGTAACAAAGCTACAATTACGTATTTATTTTACAGAACATGTGGAAACCGATCAACTACCATGTCGGAGAACCAGTGAAACTTTATGAAGTCAACGTAAGTAATAAAATAGATAGTCAATATTGTTTGAGGTGCAAGGTTGCAGTGGAAGGGAAATGCCGTAATGTTATTTAATAAATGTTTTTATTTAAAGTTCCACAAAGGTGCGTAAAATAGTAGTCAAATATTCGCAAGTAGTTTTCACAACTCATAATGTTAAATAGGTAAATGTTCGGTAGTTAAAGAAATTTTAAAATTTTATGTTGATTGTTAGAATGCACCCGGACAGGCCGACGTTTAATATGCTAGTTTCCTGTGTCAAAATAATAACATCAAAATAAGTCCGTCACTTAGATAATCAAAAAATATTGGACACGTGTTTTTTCTTTTGTCAAATAAACAATAAATGATAAAGATAAAGCGCTTCAAAGTTCATGAGTGGAGGCTCGTGACGTCAAAGCTTGCTAAAAAGTGTAGCAAACTATGACGTCACACAGAACTTCAAAGAGCTATATCTTTATAATTTTTTGTTTTATCGACAGAAGAAAAAATACATGTCCAATATTTTTTAATTATCTAACTGACGGACTAATTATATTATTTTAGGAAACTAGCCTATTGTGCACTGTCTATCAATTACAAAGGCTCGCGGTGTGCGAAATAGGTAAAATAACTAAAGTGTTTGGTTGCATTTATTGCACCTAACAAATATAGTTCAAAAATACTTTAATATTTTAGTTTGATAGTCTCTATTACAAAACTAAAGTTAAGTTGAATAAAGATAATAAAGAAATTATATAATTAATAGAAACAGAAGTAACAAGAATGTAATTAATACATTGAAAACTCCGTAGCGCAGTGGTTAATATGCCAGCCTGCGACACGGAGTGCCCGGGTTCAATCCCCGGCCAGGTCAAGATGAAAAATGATCTTTTTCAGATTGGCCTGGGTCTTGGATGTATATTTATATATGTATTTGTTATAAAATATAGTATCGTTGAGTTAGTATCCCATAACACAAGTCTCGAACTTACCTTGGCGCTAGCTCCATCTGTGTGATTTGTCTGTATATATTTATTTATTTATTTAATCAGTGTATTAAATAAATAAATAAATATGCAAGCGCTGACTTTTAATAGATGGGTAATGTGTTAGCAAATAAATGTTAGGCACCATTTCGCGTATGACGTTATCATGAATCTACTAAATACAAATAAAACTCCTCAAACCAATGATATTGAAACCAATACAAGTCCTAATGAGCAATATGTACACGTAGTTTAACAAATTAATGTTTTTAAGCAATTTATCATATCAAATATTTGTGTGCCTTAAGGGCTAAACATGTTATGAACTTGAAATTTAATAATAACATCTAAATTTTGTAATTCACAAGGGTTTTTACAAATAAAAGAACTTAAACTTGAACAAAAAGTATGTTTACAGGAATATGAAGTTTCAACCATATCACCGATAGAACAATACACTACCACAGAAGATACAAAGACTACCACAACAACCCCTAACCCCAAAGACACAGAAGACATCTTTGTTGACGTGAAGAAACACAAACATACTACCACTACTGCCAAACCTGATACTGAACCAAATAAAGAACCTGAGACTGCAAAGAAAGAAAAAGAAGATACGAGAGATGACAAAAAGAAAGACAAACCAAGTAATGAAGATAAGAAGGAAGACGAAGATAATGTAGCTTCGAAATCTTTACCTAAACATGTAAGTCTATAACTTCTTAAAAAAATATTTAGACAAAAAAAATACATTTCAACGAACTAAAACTACCTATGAAAAACAATGGCGCGCAGGTCATTGCGGTAATGTGCCTAGAGTGCAGTGACTAGCAGCATTGCCGAGTTTAATGGCAATACTATTCTTTGGTCATTCGACGGTTGAACCAGACTATAAATACCTATTTTTCAATTCTCTCGAGCTTAGTGTTTCCTCTTAAAAAAAGGTCTGGTCGGGTTTCTGGTAAGAGGAATGTAGGTTTAAATTTCCGTTTCTTCTGGTACCTAATTAAAAGCAGCGGGGATTGCGAAATAGTAACTGAAGGAAATCATCCTTTAGTCAATTAGCATAACAGTAACAGATATATTTTAGAGCACTGGAGGGCAAATGTGGATGTTGGTTGTAATCACAGAACCACTAGTTTAAGAGCTGATGCAGTTTGGGACCCCGCTACACAATATCTATTAATTGGTTGACTTAGATCACACGAAAAGGCTTAGTTGTCATCATCATTATATCAGCCGCAAGAAGTCCACTGCTGAACATAGGCCTCCAAGGATTTCCAATACAACCGGTTGGGAGCAACCTGCATGCAATTTCTTCCACAATTTAAGTATCAAATTTATTTTTACAGAAGAAAAAGCCAAACAACTCCAGTGAGGACAAGCCGAGCAACGAGGCAAAACCAGATTTGTACGAGCAACTTATGAATAGTGTAAGTGATACAAAATAAATTAAATATAATGGTCGATAAATGAGCTTTGTTTAGCTCGTATTTCCTAGTGAGACCTCTCCAACTCGTCTGGCCAGCGAGGAGAGTGTAGGCCAAATCCTCTGTCTGCTCTGACCAAGTATGGATCAGAGAGGGTCATGCTCCTGCAGTGGAGACTAAAAAGACCTAAAGATGAAGATGAAGGTCGATAAATATAAGACTTAAGAAAATGTATTGCTATGAAGTTACATATTTAGGCAGAGGTAAAATCTATAGGTATAAACAATAAAACCAGTTGCATGGAAGATATTATAAAGATATGTAATTGCTATAGCAAATCAACGTGAAAACTTTTAAATAAATAAAACAATTAGCCGAGGATTGGGAAAATTGGAAATCACACTGACAGGACCAGACTCCTAAATAGAAAGAAGACACAAATGTGTATTTAAATAAGAGAAGGGAAGAGGAACAATTTTGCAGTCATCAGCTGCGTAAATTGCTAGTAACGTTTTACTCTTAACAATTTTAATTTAAATTTGTCCCATTCCTCACTTTATTTTCAAATTGTTCCTTTTTATCTTTACACTTAGATTTTTTACATTTGGCATTATTATATATTTGTTTTTATTTGTTTATTATATATTTTTTTATTTATAGGACAAATTCTGGAAGTGGCTCGCTCAATGGACTTCAAACTACATGGAGGTTCTTTCCGACGTAAGTATCATGCAAATGTCTTGCACCACTTTCTCAATCATTCTTTCTCATCACAGCTTATACAGATAAAGATTAAGAAAAAAAGATTTAAAATACGTGTTGTTCAAATTAAAATTTAGTAAAAATATATGAAATAAAAAATCTAAACATTCTTTTTATTTTACAGCGTGTTAAAGACATGGTCAAGGAAGAAGTCGCGAAAGAGATAAAGAAATACGAAAATGGACACCAAAATGTTCCTTTAAATCCAACAAAAGACAAAAGCAAACCAAACAATGTCACTGCACCTGTTAAAGATGAAAAAGACGCTAACAATACTAAAATAGTACCAAACAAGGAACCTGCTATAAAGAACAATACACTTATTATAGATGGCAAAGCAATACCTATAACAAACACTACAAATTTTAATCCAGGAAATAGTACAAGTAACAACGACTTTTTAAGAAAACATCGAGATGAAAACAAAAGACCTAACACTGATAAATTACCCACCAATGATAAATTGGATAGTAAGAAAGAGGCTGATAAAAAGAATAAAACTTTAAGTAATGAAGTTCAACCTAATGTAACTAAACATGAAGAGAATTATAACAATGTCAAAGCTGAAAACGTTTATGGAAGCTCCACAGGCAATGATAAAGTAACAAATATATTTATTTTCTACCCCGGCACGGAAGCTGAGAAAATCATTGATGGTTTGAAGCCTTATTTAAATAATTCTGTCACTGGAATAGCTACTGCAATTAAAAATGATAAGAAAAGTAATAAAGAAGATAAGAAAGACAAAAACGTAACAGAAAAGCCAATTAAATCCACGTCGTTAGCAAATAAAGAGCCTGAAAATGCAACAACACCAAAACCTATTCAACACGACAAAAATGAAGTAAGTAAACCTGTAGGTGACAAAAACTCTACAAAACTTGAAGCTAATAAGGAGCAAAATTCAAACAGCACAAAAACTCCAGTTTCTGAAGATAAAAAAGAATCTGTAACAGAGAAAAACAAAGATACTATGGAAAAGACAACAGAAAAAGAAACATCAAGTAGTACTGAAAAGCCAAAAAGTAACAGTACTGAAGTAAGCACTGAAAAATCCGTTGGTTCGGCTACGGTTTCTTCAACCTCTACTTTAGCGCCTTTAAATTCTACTAGTATAACTCCAGCTGAAGCGAATTCTACTTCATTAGCTCCTGAGGCAAAATCAACTAGTAGTACGCCACCTACAATTTTAACTCATTAATTTTTTTATCCAACTTATGGCTTTGATAATTAAAAATAGATAAGTGTATTTAAATATTTGTATATAGGTAAAAATATATAAAGCTTTGTAACGATATAATGTATCTTGTAGATTAAGCGTTATTAAAATTATGACATCAATAAATATGTGGTGAAGATTTGTTTTTGTTTTTTCTTTAATAATAATAACTCACCTTACCTTATTTTCAATTTTCTTTTTTGCGTATTTAAAATTGACGCCATATTTATTACCTGACTGGGGCTTTGAATATTTTTGGCTGTTGGAATAAAATCGTTATGTCAAAGAAATTAAACCGACATTGACATCTGAATGACAACATGCATTACCATAGGATTGCCATCTCATCACAGATATATCTGTGCATCCCGTTAAATTGCAGGATGTGTAAATAGTACATACAAAATAAAACATAACATTAATATAACACAATTTATTTCTAGACCTAAATAACAAGTCCTGATTATGGCACATAGAAAAACACATGAACACAATCCAATAATTCTTCTTTTGACAATCTATTTTAAAACATAGTCAGAAAATTTAAAAAATTGGATTTTAATATATAAAGTAGTAAAATGATTGTGTAAATAATTCGTAACAAACACATTTGGCGTGTTTGTTGTAGTGATTTAACATTTATGGTAAAACTTCAGTGATTTCACTACAACAAGTAGTATATCAGGTAAAAAATTACATTTTTTGTGCAATGTTGGCAGTTAGAGTAGACAACTAAAAAATAAACCAGATACAAATATAATTTCATATCAACAGTAATCGATATAAAAAAAATGTTTTTATAGATTTGTTCGCAAATTATTGCGATTTCTATTAAGAAATATTTTTGGTACAACAAATCCTTTAATTAGATGTAAGTCGAGACAATTTAATTTATACCGACATCTATCTGTAATTTCATCAAAGAATATTATATATATCGTTTTAAGGAGCGCTACCTAGTATTTATTGCATTTGAATATTAATTGGATGTAAAAAAAATGTTTTTATTTTTATCTGCATGTTCCCTGATTGATTACCGAAGTATTTTTGTACAACAATTGACAATAGAAAGTAGACATAGGATTTTCGAAACATAATTCTTAATCTGACTTTTAAAAAAATATGTTTAAATATACTTAAAAACTAACAAAGTAAATCTAATCACTAGTATACCTAATTTTATGATAATTAAATATTATGACGAAAATGGAAGGCATACTTCTTTAAACACTAAAAACGTCTGTGAATCGGATCAAAATTGAGAATTGTGTATTTTAATTGGGAAATGCCTAGTTAATTCATAAATGAGTAAGAAAAATATATATACGGTCAGATGTATATCCAGGCTTACATTACTCATAAGTATTTATGCCTGGATACTTATCTCATAATCCGATCGTACCTAAATAACAATATTTATAAGGTTTTTTGACAAAAGTAAATAATAAAATTGTTACATATTATAATTTCCCAAATTGCTGTTCAATTCACAGGCGTTATAAAGCTTCTAATGCATACAAAATACCTCTTTAACATTGATTCTTCTTGGGCACTATTATTTTATGAGTATTCAATAATAATATGGTCACTAATAAAAACCAAATGAACGAAATACTCATAACTCATGCATTCAAACTATTTTAATTCGTTAATAAATTCATAGCTAAGAATAAAGTTCTCAAAATTAAATTATTCTTTCTTATGGTGACAAATATCTAATAAAAAAAAATCTTTTAAATTATTTGTCTTTTTAAAATATTATTCTAATATTACAACCAACCCGAAATGTTTTTTTTATATACCATTTTACTATCTAATATAAATTGCGCTATGAATTTGTTATTTTTTTTTAACGATTAATTACACTAAGAATGTTCAGTATCAACTTTTATTTTCTTAAAATATCCAATTTCATATAGACCAGCAAAGATTTGATATATGCATACAGTATTAAAAAAATACAATTTGCTTATAATATATATTTTACAAGTAAAAATATACTAATATAAGGAAAATTATAAAAAGTACTAGAAAAATAAAATTCGAATCGAGGCAAGACAACTAAAAATAAATTCGTTAAAAAATATAACATATATTTTGAAAAATCTCAGATTTTTTATTAAAAAATAATGTTATCGTAAATTCCTGTATTTGTTAATAACAATGATATAAAGTGAAAGATTATCATATTATATTAATGTTATTTTTTCATAGTATCAATTATTTTAAAATCATTAATTAAAATATTATATTTTAATGTAAATAAATCGAAGCATAACAGCTCGCTTTGAGGAACTATCGTTTTATAAAAATATTACATAATTATAAAAATAATTTATAATAGATATGAGGCAGTGAAGGGGACTAATCATATAAACAAGACACAATTCGTGAAATCTAACAACAGATTGTTTCAATAAAAATGGCAAGATGGCAATGTAAACAAAACTTTTCATACAAGCAAAGCAAAGGACGCAGTGTTCTTTGGCCTTGATCAAACAAACTAAATGAATATAGCCCGAAAATTGTGGAATAATTCATTACTAAATTTTCCATGAACTAATCTGATACCACAAATTCAAAGATAAGTTTACCATGACACATATTAACGAAATGCATTAAAAAAAATCTTTTACATGATGAAAATTATTATTTATGCTGGATATTTATGGACCTTTGAATATCTTCAATTATTCTGTTAGACTTTGTACAACAATTTTGATTTACATTAATCGCCATCTTTCTTGAAATATGTAAATATAGACTATTCATCGATAAATTTCTTAACCAAAAGGCATTCTGTCAAACTTTGAGTTTGACAGAATGCCTTTTCGTTCCTTTAGTTGTCCGTGATTCTGAGCTCGGCCAGTTCCTTCTCCTCATCTACCTCGTCCTCGTCGTCTGAGCCGTGGACCGAAGCTGCTGGGGTTGTGCCTCCTGTAAAAAAAATAATTGTCTGTAAAGTCGGTTTACGGACAATAATTTTATAGGAAGTTATGACGTCAAAAAAAAGTTAGTTTTTACTTCGGCTCGTAGGGTCCAGTAATGTTGTGTATTTCAAAATCACAAACAACGATGTATCTATGCATTTGTCAATGTGTCATCTGTTCGATTTGAAATCTGATCAAAATCAAACAAACAACAAATATCATCTACCAAATACCAGTTTATACCATTAAGAGCTTGTAAATCTACCAGTTACAGTCAGAAAAACATTTTAAGTGTATTCAAATAACTGTGCTACCAATCAAAATACCCGTCAAATTGCAAAAAAAAGTGTTCACTACCAAATACATCGTCAATGTAAACTCAAATTTTACATTGACGATGTATTTCTTAGCACTCTTAGAATCTCCTATTTAGAAATAATTTCATCGATTTCAATTGTCTTGTAACTTCCTTATTTAGTCCCAAAAACTCAGTTGGGTTCTTTAAAATACACATAAAATACACAAACGACTTTTCAGAATTTCCAACTTTTCCTGGTTTTGGGCGTTTTTAATATAGATATTGCTGTCACATAATAGTCAAAATGTGATGGTATACAGCATTTAACATAACCAACGTCGTTCCCGTGATGGGGTGACTCAGCTCGTCAAAATGAACAACTTTTCTTATGGGATCAATGTTGGAAACTCTATTTTTTTTTACATTTTCATACAAATTGCCGGGCCGGCCGAATACTTTTGTATGAAAATATATATATATATATATTAATTCTAAGCATTGGTCCCATAGGAAAAGTTGTTCATTTTGACGGGCTGAGTCACCCCATCACGGAAACGTCGTTGGTTATGTTACACATTGTATTTGTATAGACAGAATTTTTTGGAGGCCTGGGTCCCGATAGTCGAGTATTTTCAACCCATTTAGAAAATTATAGTATGTTTAGAAAATTACAGTTTCGCAAAATACATAAACTAAAGAAAACACAGTGCAAGCTACAAATTTATTTATGTGTATGTTGCAATTACCAAAAAAACTCAAAAAAATACGAATTCTATCCAAAATCTACTATTTCCCCAAACACCTTGAAAAACTACAAAAAACACGCCAAAAATCATCTTGTAGTATTTAATCTTACAAATTTATTCGTCCTTGCAATCCCCCAACTTCGATATAATCTCGTCAATCTGTCCTGTAACTTCTTCATTCAATTCCAAGAACTCACTGGGAGTTCTATAGTTCTCGTGTTCTTCAAAATTCTTCTCGAATGTCACTTCTATATTGTCCTCGGCGGGTATATCACTGATTTCGAGGATTTCTAGAGACTTCTGGATGTTAAGTAGGTTTTTCTTTTGAACGATATCGGTTTGGACCTCTTCGTCTTTTGTTGGTTTCTCTTCTTTTTGGAAGGAGATGGTGAGGCGATTTTCGTAGCAACGGACTGACATTATTATAATTTCAGTTAATGTATCTACTAAATATGTATAGTACTCACATAAGAAATATAAGAAAGTATAGCCAAAAAATTGAAAAAAAAATCGGGTGTCTGTTTCGGTTCACGGCCGTTGGTTTTAACGTGAAACGTCTATATCAGCGAGTCGCTTTTAGTGTTAAAGATTGAAAGAAAACTAGATGCCGCGATGCAAACTCAAGGTCTTAGCAGCGAGCTGACTATATACGCTAAATTATGTCACTAAATTCATGTTTCTACGATGAATAGTTTTGTAGTTATTAACGTCAGACGATATAGACCAATTCGTTACGGTCCGGTTTTCTGACATGGTAGTATGAGCTTTGTTTAGCTTGTATTTCCTAAGTCGCCTTCTACGACATCCACGAGAAGACTTTGAGTGGTCCTGTGAGGACAGTGTGTATCTATCATTATATTTGACACATGTACACCTGATGGAAGGCAGTTACCGTAGCCTATGGACGCCTGCTAAACCAGGGGTGCCACTCGCGCGTTGCAGACCCTGAAGAAATCTTTTCACGCCCTTTTTAAAGAACCCCATGTTGTAGTCACTCGGGAAAACCATGGCTGGGAATCCGTTCAAAAATTCAAAGATTTATTCAGAAAATAGGCCTTTTCAGGCAGGCTTTTTCACGTCAATTCACATTTAAATAATACTTATTAAATTATATTCAAATTATTAATTATTGTTCAAAAGCTACAAACTACCAGCGTTTCGGAACCGACCACTGCAGAGAAGATGACGCCGAAAGAAACTCTTTTCAACAGTATTGGTCGCCTACTTGCCTGAAGGGCTTTGTATGAGTTTTTATATTTTTATCTTTTCTTTTTTTTCTTTTGTCATGTTATATACAATTTCAAGTTAGATAATGTTGTGGAACACGTTATGTAAGCGATCAAGGGTGAAACAGATAAGATAAAAGATACAAGTCTCAAAGTGGTTGAGCAGACCTGTCCCCCCCGGCAGCACCCGTTCACGAGTTGACGCATGGATCATCGCTAAGCTCAATATATAAGCTCATATTAACTTATTTGCCTTTTGTTGTTTTGTTCTACAACTTATTTGCCTATGTCCAGCAGTGGGCTTGTTGCGGTGGTTACTTACTAGAGTGTGTGGGGCTGGGTGGCTCGGAGATGGGTCGAGGGTAGTTGAATCTCTTCCCAAGCTCCCGATCCTGATGGTCCACGTAGTCTGGATACACCGTCTTGAGGGCCTGAGCACGCGCTTGCCGGTAGTACTGTGAGGATATAAATAAATAAATAAATATATACGGACAAATCACACAGATTGAGCTAGCCCCAAAGTAAGTTCGAGACTTGTGTTATGGAATACTAACTCAACGATATTATATTTTCTAACAAATACATATATAGATAAACATCCAAGACCCAGTTCTTATGAGGCCCATAGTAAGTACTTCAAGATTTGATTACAGACAAACAACGGGACAGGTGAAACTAAAGAAAAGCTAGTAAATAAAGAAATAAATATATACGGACAAATCACACAGATTGAGCTAGCCCCAAAGTAAGTTCGAGACTTGTGTTATGGGATACTAACTCAACGATACTATATTTTCTAACAAATACATATATAGATAAACATCCAAGACCCAGTTCTTATGAGGCCCATAGTAAGTACTTCAAGATTTGATTACAGACAAACAACGGGACAGGTGAAACTAAAGAAAATCTAGTAAATAAATAAATAAATATATATGGACAGATCACACAGATTGAGCTAGCAACAAAGTAAGTTCGAGACTTGTGTTATGGGATACTAACTCAACGATACTATATTTTATAACAAATACATATATAGATACACATCCAAGACCCAGGCCAATCTGAAAAAGATCATTTTCCATCTTGACCTGGCCGGGGATTGAACCCGGTCACTCCGTGTCGCAGGCAGGCGTGTTGACCGCTGCGCCACGGAGCTAGTCAATAAAAAATTGCATCGTAAATGCAAAATAAAACACAAAAATAATGGTCTTAGATTTTTCTAGCTGCCTCTGACATAGCTTCAAGTCTGCCATAAATGATGACAGCCGGGAGCAACGGCTTAACGTGCCTTCAGAAGCACGGAGGAGCACTTGTCACCCATCCTTGTAAGGACCGTCCCGGGGTGGCTTTTCATGCATAAGCGCAAATAATGCTTTAACCCCCTGGGCCATGGAGCTCCTCATACACCTGTGGACATGGAGTGTGAATAGATACTTACAATTCCTAAGTTTCGCCAGTCCATCAGATCTGACAATCTTTCAGTTCTGTTCCTCTGGATGATACGCTGTCGTCGCGACATTCTGAAAAACATAAAAAATATCTAAATACAGTCGACTCAATCATTAGACGTTAGTAGTAATGGTAAGCTAAGATGGGTCGGAGATAGCACGTCTATGACAAAATGTCGTAAGGTACAGTGACGAGCAATAATATTGAACACAATTGAATTACATTTTAGATTTTATTACATTGACATAAGAACCGATGTATACATATACACGTATTGTTACTTCCTAGAAACCATAGATGTTCAGACGGTAAGCTAAGACGGTTTCAAGGGGTCTGGGAAAAAAGGAAAAACGTAGAATGTACCAGCTACTCTTCTTTCTTCGAATGAGAAAAATGTGACGCATCATGTTTGTAGGCGATGCGGCTAGCAATCCGTCACTATTCTGATCCCGTTTTCCACCTTCTAAACGTGGCTTTTAGGTCTTACAGGCCTGGTCCATGTCTACCCCGCAAGGGAAAAAACGTGTTACTATGTATACTGCCTGTCCGGTGGTCGCGGGTATGCAGCAGCGTCGGTCTTTCAATGCTGGTGCCCATCGGAAGCATTTTTAAGGTGATACCACTGTAAATAAGGTCGTGAACTTTATTTATCTCGCAAAATACTTAAATTAGGAGTTTCAAATCTAAGTAATATGATTTTTGACTATTTCATCTCCAAAAATTGAAGATGAAAACACGTTTTGATAAAATTTTCTCGATAGAAATATTTTTTGAAAAATGGTCTTCGTTCGCAGAGTTTTTGTTATTGTAGCTCAAATGCGACGAATGAAATAATGATTTTTAGACTAAAAGATAGGTTATTAGTAATTCATCAAAATGTAAATATGAAAATACAATTAACCGGTCTGATTTTATATAAAATAGAAATAACGAATTTGGCGCTTACGTTTTTTTCTTTGAGCGACTCGAGACTATCTCCTATCTCATCATTCACGGGCTAAACCGCCAAGCGCTATCCCTTGCGCGCACTTGATCAGTCCTTTGCCGAGCGAAGGTACCAAACATTTGAGGCCTCGTCTTAAGCTGGGGAAGGATAGGAATTTGTTGGTTGGGGAGGGAATGAAGATATTGGGATACAACTCACTCGGGTGAATGGGGGAAAAGCAAATAACAGCTCGGGAGGCCGGGCGCGTGTACCCGATGCCATATCTGCAACCGCAGGCAGACAGGCAGTTGAGGATGACAGCCCTGACGACAAATCACTGGTTGAACCTCACAAACAACTTACTTGGTGAAATCGAACATGTACTGGGCTAGTTGTTGAACAGTTCCCTCCAATGATATATATCTTCTGTCCACCACGTATATACCGTACGACATCGGATCAGCGATGTGTTCTTGCATGAAACAACCGAAACCTGGGGGCGAAACAGGTATAAGTTTAGTTGGAAATTAGGAAATTATATACGATGTTGAATTCCTGTCAAATTCTAACTATACTAGCCTTACGGCTTTGGAATGCCCTAACTGACAATAAATAAATAAATATACTTATACGGACAAACCACACAGATTGAGCTAGCCCCAAAGTAAGTTCGAGACTTGTGTTATGGGATACTAACTCAACGATACTATATTTTATAACAAATACATATATATATAGTAGTATAATGGAAAGTCTCTTTTTAAACCCAGTAACCCATGAAGAAGTGCACAAGTTGATAATGTCATAGAAGAATACTTCTTCAGTGGGCTATGATGGAATTTGTACTTTTATTCTTAAAGTCTGTGTAAATCAAATTGTTCCGATATTAACATATTTGATAAATTTATCTTTAGAAAATGGAACCTTTCCAGAAGCTTTAAAAAAAACAATAGTGAAGCCACTTTATAAGAAAGGTGATAAAACTGAATTAAACAACTATAGACCAATTGCTCTGCTATCTATATTTACAAAGATATTTGAAAAGGTTATGCATAAAAGAATAAACAATTCCTTATCAAACATAGAATAATCAAAACTGAACAGAATGGTTTTCAAAAGGGCAAGTCTACTACTCTCGCTATTTTAATTTGATTCAACAGGTTCTATCAAACGTTGACAAGAAAAAACCTACTATAGTAATTTTTTTTGATATGTCAAGAGCTTTTGACTTTGTTTCGCATAAATTATTATTACAAAAACTTGATAATTATGGTATAAGGGGAGTAGCTCTAGATTGGATGAAATGCTATTTAACTAACAGAGTTCAATGCGTTGAAATTTCGAATTTGGATGAACAAAAGGTTTTAAATCAATATAAATCAGATTACATAGTCAATAACTGCGGTGTACCACAAGGAAGTGTATTAGGACCACTCCTGTTTCTCTTGTACATAAATGACTTACCAGATATTACATCTCAAAAATGTACTTTATTTGCAGATGATATTTCTATAATGTTGACATGTGATAATTTAAATGATTACAATGACATTATTTATCAAACTATTAAATCTGTAATTCAATGGCTGAATGAAAATAATTTAAGTGTTAATTTAGATAAAACGAGTTATATTCAATTTCACTCTAAACGAGGCAAACCAATTATTGATGACATTTATTATAATAATATGAAAATTAAAGAATGCAAATATATGAAATTTTTAGGTATAACTATAGATAAGTATTGTGATTGGAAACCCCATATAGATGACATGTGTAATAAATTAAACAAATTTGTATATGTATTAAGTAACTTACGTAGAACATCAACTGTACAAACCAGCCTACTAGCTTATCATGGCTATGTAAGCTCTATACTTAGGTATGGTTTATTAGTTTGGGGAAATTCAAGCGATGTAAACAGAGCCTTCTTGCTACAAAAAAAGTGCATCAGAGCTATGGAAGGCATACCGCCATACAAATCATGTAAACCACTTTTTAAAAAATTTGGCATACTACCGTTGCCCTGCATGTATATTTACGAGATAGGTGTGTTTGTAAAAAGTCATATGCATTTATTCACAAAAGCAAGTGACATATTTATCCGTAATACCAGAAATGGGGAAAGGCTTGTGGTTAAAGATATACCTATGACTGCGTTATATCAAAAGAATTGCATGCCGATGTGTGTAAAAGTATACAATAGATTGCCTAAAGATATAAAAGAACTCCCATTGCCAGTTTTTAAAAAGAAACTGTAGTTGTGGCTCGTTGACAAACAATTTTATCAAATAAATGATTTGTTTATCTGAAGCAGAAAAGTATGGAGACGCCACTTTTTTTTTTTTTTTAAATCTATGATGTGACGTATATTTAGTTTGTTTTATAAAGTAGTAATGTTTTTGTATGAATATTTTATATTAATTATGATGACAATTTTGACGATTTAAGAATTTTGATGTACCTACATATAGATTATTTCAAATATTCACATGCTTGATGTAAGCAAAATAGATTAAGGACATAAAAATATTGTAACAACGAATGTACTCTATTTTACGTGAATAAATTATCATTATCATTATCATTATCATTATCATTATAATTATAATTATAATTATAATTATAATTATAATTATAATTATAATTATAATTATAATTATAATTATAATTATAATTATAATTATAATTATCATTATCATTATCATTATCATTATCATTATCATTATCATTATCATTATCATTATCATTATCATTATCATTATCATTATCATTATCATTATCATTATATATAAACATCCAAGACCCAGGCCAATCTGAAAAAGATCATTTTCCATCTTGACCTGGCCGGGGATCGAACCCGGGCACGCCGTGGCGCAGGCTGGCGTGTTAACCATTGCGCCACGGAGCTGTCTACAATGTTATGAGAAAACAGTTTGAGAGTCACTTATATATTAAATGCGAAAATAACCGTGTCTGTCTGTCTGTCTTTTTTAGGGTTCCGTACCTCAAAAGGTAAAAAGAAACCCTTATAGGATCACTTGGTTGTCCGTCTGTCTGTCTGTCGGTCTGTCAAGACCCTTTTTCTCAGGAATGCGTGGAGGTATCAAGCTAAAATTCATATCAAATACTGAGGTCTACTGTCCCTTGGAGCTGTGAAAAAATCAAACTTCTAATCCAACGCAATCAAAAGATTCAACCGTTCCAACGCAATCAAAAGAAGTAATATTATAATTCAGCCGTTAATGCAGCAAATATTCGTGCTTTTTCGACATTCGCAAGGGAATCAAAACCTACAGGGTACTTCCCGTGAACTCAAAATCTTGAAATTTGGTGCAAAGCAAAGTCATAGCACAGATAAAGGAAAAATTGCAAAAAGTATAAGTTTTTAGTAACATCATATAGATAATAAAAATATTTTTAATCATTTTTTACCTATTATAGATAACGGTACGGAACCCTTCTTGCGTTAGTCCGACTCGCACTTGACCGGTTTTTTTTTATATAGATCGGCAAACGAGCAAGCGGGTCACCTGATGGTAAGTGATCATCGCTGCCCATGGACTACTGCAACACCAGGGTGTGACAGGAGCGTTGCCGGCCTTCGAGGAGTCGGGGTAAGGATGGGCCTCCGGCTCTCTCACACACCGAACGGAGCATAGAAGCGATAACACTTCTACTCAAACGTCGATTTTCTGTGAGAGTGCGGTACTACCCCGGACGAGCCGGCCCATTAATGCTACTAGCAAAAATGAATTTTGCCGGTATCGTGGTTCTACTACAATTAAAATATATGATATTTTTGCTGCAATAAAGTATAGCCCACGCAGATCGTAAAAGCCGTTCGAGAGAATGGGGAAAAGTTTGAGCAATCATGTTAATAGGCGATGCGGCTAGCAACCCATCACTATTTTGATTCCATTTTCGACCTAATGCCTACCAACACGCTAAACGTGGCCTTCAGGTCTTATAGACCTAGGTTCTGTCTATCCCGAAAGGGAAAAAGACGTGATAGTATGTATGTATGTGTATATGTATGTATGCATGTATGTATGTATGTATGTATGTATGTATGTATGTATGTATGTATGTATGTATGTATGTATGTATGTATGTATGTATGTATGCATGTATGTATGTATGTATGTATGTATGTGTGTATGTATGTATGTATGAATGTATGTATGTATGTATGTATGTATGTATTTATGTATGTATGTATGTATGTATGTATGTATGTATGTATAAAGTCTATATTCAGTAAAAAACACTTACCAGAAAGGTTAGTAGTTATACTAGGGATCCCCATAACAGTGCACTCGGCTGGCGTATATCCCCACGGCTCGTAGTAAGACGGGAACACTCCTAAATGGCAACCACGGACGAACTCCTCGTAATCAAGGCCGAATAGGGGGTTGGTTGACGTAAGGAACTCAGGATGGAATATTACCTAAAAATAAATAAATAAATATATACGGACAAATCACACAGATTGAGCTAGCCCCAAAGTAAGTTCGAGACTTGTGTTATGGGTTACTAACTCAACGATACTATATTTTATAACAAATACATATATAGATACACATCCAAGACCCAGGCCAATCTGAAAAAGATCATTTTCCATCCTTGACCTGGCCGGGGATCGAACCCGGGCACTCTCGTGTCGTAGGCTGGCGTGTTGACCGCTGCGCCACGGAGCTAGCCAATAAAATTTAAAATTAAATTGGTAAGTAATTAGTTGGACATCAAGATTTTACAATTGGGGCAGCAGAGAAAACACTTGGATAAGCTTTGGCTTTCCACTTGGAACGACTGAGGGCAGAAAAGAAGTTAGGTTCAGGTTATTCTTTTTATGACCACCCGGAACGATTGAGGGTAGAAAAGAAGTTTTGCTGACCATAAGTTGCTGCCCAACGACCTATTTTTAACAGACTTCAAAAAAAGGAGGAGGTTCTCAATACGTCGGAATATTTTTTTTTAGCTTACCGATTACATTTTTTTTTGCAAACAAAAATACGAATATTCTGCTTAACGTTTAAATAACACTTAGTTAAACTTTGCCGTGTGGTTTCCGGCAGAGTAGAATAGGACCACTCCTAGTCATCCCATGGAGGTCGTAAGAGGCGACTTAGGAAATACAAGCTAAACAAAGCTTCGTCTTTTCAGTCTCCACTGCAGGAGCATGACCCTCTCTGTACTACCAGACCCATACTTGGCCAGAGCAGACTGAGGATTTGGCCTACACTCTCCTCGCTGGCCAGACGGGTTGGAGAGGTCTCATTGATGTTTATGAGCTTTGTTTAGCTTGTATTTCCTAAGTCGCCTCTTACGCCATCCATGTGAAGACTAGGAGTGGTCCTATTCTACTCTGCCGGAAACCACACGGCTAACTTTTTAAGCTATTGCATAGCTTCTATCGCGGGCCTTGAGCGTGGAGACCGAATCCAGAATTTCCGTAACGAAAAAACCTAATACCCTCCACTTCGACCGGCACAGCGGGGATACTTTGACTTGGGTGTCGCGACAGGCTCGACGGAGTTACTGTTAGTGTTACAGTAACGGAGTTACTGTAACAGTGAGTTAACTTAGTAACAGTAATTTAACTTAGCAAGGTAACTTAAGTCGAGGGCTCAAATGTTTGGTACCTTCGCTCGGCAAAGGACTGATCAAGTGCGCGCAAGGGATAGCGCTTGGCGGTTTAGCCCGTGAATGATGAGATAGGAGATAGTCTCGAGTCGCTCAAAGAAAAAAACGTAAGCGCCAAATTCGTTATTTCTATTTTATATAAAATCAGACCGGTTAATTGTATTTTCATATTTAAATTTTGATGAATTACTAATAACCTATCTTTTAGTCTAAAAATCATTATTTCATTCGTCGCATTTGAGCTACAATAACAAAAACTCTGCGAACGAAGACCATTTTTCAAAAAATATTTCTATCGAGAAAATTTTATCAAAACGTGTTTTCATCTTCAATTTTTGGAGATGAAATAGTCAAAAATCATATTACTTAGATTTGAAACTCCTAATTTAAGTATTTTGCGAGATAAATAAGGTTCAGAACGACCTTATTTACAGTGGTATCGCCTTAACTTTGTGAACTTAACCTAAGTTAACTTAAGTTAGCAGTAAGTAAAGTTACTAAGTTACAGTTACTGTTACAGTAAGTTAACAGTGAGTTACAGTAACGGAGTTACTGCAAAAATAAATAAATAAATAATTATAATTGCATAAGTTGATAAAAAACGCTATGCAATAGCTTTACCGCGGCAGTCCTCGAGTGTTTTTTAGTTTCTGTTGAAACGTATCAAAGATTCAATGATTTATTCAGAAAATAGGCCTTTATTAATTAAATGTGAATTGACGTGAATAAGTGCCTGAAAGGCACTTATTCACGTCAATTCACATTTAATTAATACTTATCAAATTATTAATTATTGTTCAAAAGCTACAAACTACCAGCGTTTCGGAACCGACCACTGCAGAAAAGAAGACGCCGAAAGAAACTCTTTTCAACAGTATTCGTCGCCTACTTGCCTAAAGGGCTTTGTATGTTTTTTTTTATTTTTATCTTTTCTTTTTTTTCTGATTTTATGGTATATACAATTTCAAGTTACATAATGTTGTTGAACACGTTATGTTAGCGATCAAGCGTGAAACAGATAAGATAAAAGATACAAGTCTCAAAGAGGTCGAGCAGACCTGTCTCCCCCCCCCCGGCAGCACCCGTTCACGAGTTGACGCATGGATCAGCTCAACGACCCGTACGGTGGTTGACTGCCAGTTATAGGTAAGGATTGAAATTGTTACTTACTTTAACTTTGTCGTGGACAGTGTTGAACAGCTGACATCTCCTCACACCGTTTAGTACAGGATCATTCCAGTCGTCCACCTGTTGGAACAATTGTTTTTAAGTGGTCGTGATCATTATTAGCGATTACCTATGTTAAGCAACCTGGGCGCTGTCCCCTCTGTGATGGGTGACCGCAAGTGGCATAAAAATATCTCGAGCGCCTCCGTGCTTCATAAGGCTGGTTAAGTTGGTCCTGCTGTCATCATTGATAGCAGTAGTGAAGCTAAATCAGATGCCTTTAGGCAGCTTGAAAAATCTGACACCAGTGCTGGCCAGTTACACACACGAAGAACAAACAAACAGTCTTCGACTACCAGATGGAGGCCAGGACCAACGGCTTAACGTGCCTTCCGAAGCACGGAATCATCTTAATTATCAGACAATCACCTGATTGTCTGAAGCCTGCTATGTCCTAACCAAACTGGAAACAACTAAACAAAGTATGCTTCCGGTGGAAATCGGACCCACGACCCTCGGGTCTACAGGCAATCGCCTTAACTACTGGACCACGGAAACAATCACGCCACTGATGTCAGAAAACCCTCATTGAATCAGGCAAATAAGGTAAAATGATGTATAATGATGAAATGAAAAATATTTATTGTAACACATAATAGCACAAGACAAAAGAGGACAGTATAAGACAATAAAAAAATTATAAGGCGGTGCCATCAGTACATACATACACAGTATGTATGTATGTACTGAGCGATTTTCCCTTGCGGGGTAGACAGAGCTTAGGTCTATAAGACCTTATGGCCACATTTAGCATGTTGGAGGGCGTGTAGATGGAAACCGGAATCAAAATATTGATGGGTTGCTAGCCGCATTATTGACATGATTCCGCCAATTTTAGCCATTCCCTCGATCGGCTTTTGCGATCTGCGCGAGAGGAGAAGCAGCTGGCACATTCTACGTTTTTCCTTTTCTCCCAGACCAGCATGGAAGGTGCCATCAGTGAGGATTTAGTCGTGGTAGAGCCACGCTACCGGCAAAATTAATTGCTGGTAGCATGAATGGGCCGGCTCGTCCGGGGAAGTACCACACTCTCACAGAAAATCGACGTCTGAGTAGAAGCTTTACCAGTTCTATGCGTCGATCGGAGGCCCATCCTTCCCCCTCCCCTCCCCATTTCCTTCTCCATTCCTTGAAAGGCCGACGACGTTCCTGTCACACCCTGGTGTTGCAGTTGTCCATGGGCGGCGGTGATCACTTACCAGGTAATCCGCTTGCTCGTTTGCCGTCCTATGATGAGGTAAAATGAGGTAAAACCGCCTTAAAATGTGCCATCAGTGATGAGGTAAATTGAGGTAAAACGATGAGGTAAATACTCACAATATTATGGGTAGTGACTGGCGGTAGTCCGTCTCGTTGTAACGCGTATATACAACGTTTCAGACGCACAGTGTCGTCTTTGTGTAGAAGATCTGACGCGTCGGGGAGATGGCCTCTGTAACGAAATTAATTTGATAAAACTATGCGAGAGATATATAACTAAGTATATATATATCATCACATACAATATTACATAGCTATAAGATTAGGTCAGATACATTTAAAACCCGCCCTGTATCGTTTCTGGCGCAAAGGTGCCCAAAATACTGGCTGCATTGCCGCGCTGAATAGCTATGGCCATCCTTTGCACCAAAAACGTGCCAGAGCGAGAGTTTCCCCATTCTTTTCCCCTATTCATCATCATCATCTTCAGGTCTTTTTAGTCTCCACTGCAGGGGCATGACCCTCTCTGTACTACTACAGCCATACTTGGCCAGAGCAGACAGAGGATTTGGTCTATACTCTCCTCGCTGGCCAGATGGGTTGGAAAGGTCTCATTGATGTTTATGAGTTTTGTTTAGCTTGTATTTCATAAGTCGCCTCTTACAACCTCCATGGGAAGACTTGGAGTGGTCCTATTCTACTCTGCCGGAAACCACACGGCTATATAGGGACAAATTACCCAGATTGAGCTATTGGAAATTGGCTCAAAACGCGACAAAGTCCTGCAAGATATTTAGAAACGAATCCGAAGCAAGTTGACAGTGATGACGAGGCATGTGGTGCCTCTTTTAAAGGTCAGAGTAGCTGAACTACATAATGGGAGAATTGATAAAGGTAAGAATAGTTTTCGGCCTACTATCATTTCTGCTTCTATGAATTACTAGAGTAGTTCGCAGCCTCTACCCATTTCACAAGTCACGGCGCCGTCGCTGTTTGTTAGCATAGGGATAGATTGTTGCGGACCGCTAGGTGTAGCAGTAGTGACTATGTGCCCAGGGGGAAAAACGGTTGAGTATGGCCCTACTTACGAGTCCGATACGTGGTCCCTTACTATGGGCCTCATAAGAAAGCTCAAAGAGCTATGGAGAGAGCTATGCTCGGTGTTTTTCTGCGAGATTTAATCAGAAACGAGGAGATTCGTAAGAGAACGAAGGTCACCAACATAACTCAGCGGATTAGCTCTTTGAAGTGGCAGTAGGCGGGGCACACAGCGAGTAGAACCGATGGGGCAGAAGGGTTCTTACCACGTACCGGCAAGCGCAGCGTCGGACACCCACCGACCAGATGGTCGGACGACCTGACTAAGGTTGCGGGAAGACGCTGGATGCAGGCCGCTTCCAACCGGTCGTATTGGAAATCCTTGGGGGAGGCCTTTGACCAGCAGTGGACTTCTTGCGGCTGATATGATGATGATGATGATGGCCGTAATCTTCTAGAAGACTACACAGGAACGAATCCAAAGCAAGTTGACAGTGATGACGAAAATGTGGTGCCTCTGTTGTAGGTCAGGGTAGCTGAACTACATAATGGGAGAATTCATAAAATTAAGAATAGTTTTATTCCGTCCATCACTTATACTACGATATACTACCCTTAGTCCTCTCTCGTTTATCATTTGAGACGGAAGAAATACTATTTTCTGAAAAAAAAATTTGAATATGAATCGTCTAAGTTGTTGATCTTCTCACTCATAAAAAGTAAGTTAAGACGACTAAGCTTACCTCAGGCAAATGTCGTTCATCCTGTTGCCAACCTTCTGCTGTATATCGTGGGTAGTGTCTCTCAAAGCCTTCGTGACACCATGTCTTCGGAGATTCTCAGAGTTCCTTTTTATGATATAGGCAAACGAGCAAGCGAGTCACCTGATGGTAAGTGATCACCGCTGCCCTTGGATAACTGCAACACCAGGGTGTAACAGGAGCGTTGTCGGCCTTTCAAGGAGTTGGGGGAGGACATGGGGGAAGAAAATGGGGGGAAAGGATAGGCTGATGGGCCTCCGGCTCTCTCACTCACCAAACATAGAAGCGGTCATCATCATTTTGTGTAGGTGACACGGTCAATCGACCATGCACAACCTGGTGTCAGAGTTCTTCGGAACCGCCTCTCAGCAAAGAAGAAATAGTAGAAGACTTTTCCTCATAGAAGCGGTAAAGCTTCTACTCAAACATCGATTTTATTGATCGACATTGTTGATCTTCTCACGCGTAAATAGTAAGTAAAGACGACTAAGCTTACCTCAGGCAAATGTCGTTCATCCTCTTGCCAACCTTCTGCTGTATATTGTGGATAGTGTCTCTCAAAGTCTTCGTGACACCATGTCTTCGGAGACTCTCATGATATAGGTCGGCAAACGAGCAAGCGAGTCACCTGATGGTAAACGATCACCGCTGCCTATGGACAACTGCAACACCAGGGTGTGACAGGAGCGTTGCGGGCCTTTCAAGAAGTTGGGGAAGGACATGGGGGGAGAAAAGGGGAGGAAGTATGGGCCTCCGGCTCTCTTACTCACCGAACGAAGCATAGAAGCGGTAAAGCTTTTATTCAAACGTCGATTTCCTTGGTCGAAGTTATTGGTCTTCTGACACATAAATAGTAAGTAAAGACGACTAAGCTTACCTAAGACAAATGTCGTACATCCTCTTGCCAACCTTCTGCTGTATATCATGGATAGTGTCTCTCAAAGCCTTCGTGACTGCGTGACCTCGAAGACTTTCGACGTTGAAGTTGTTGGTCTTCGCTGGGAAGATCAGGAACGCTACTACCGTCATCTCTGAGCCGGAAGACTGGAAGAGTATTGAAGATATACAATAACGATATGTAAAAGCCCGATGGCCTAGAAGGCGTGAGCATCATTAGCGCTTATGCAGGTTAAGCAACCCAGGCGCAGTCCCCACTGAGATGGGTGACCGCAAGTGGCATAACAATATCTCGAGTGTCACCGTTTTCGGAAGGCACGTTAAGCTGTTGTCATTAATGGCAGTCGTTAAGCTATGTCAGATGCTTTAAGGCAGCTTGAAAAAACTGACACCGGTGTTGGCCACTTAAAAAACAGACAAACATGCATAGCTGATGATCGAGCAAAGTGGCGCTTCTTGGAAGAGGTCTAAGTCCAGAAGTCTACTGCCGAGGCTGCTCATGGTGATGATGAAACAGATTCTTGGCTTCAAAGATGGAGTCATAATTTGTCATACAATTAATAACAGAAATCATGACTCCACTTTTGAAGCTGACTGTACATTATTGGACATCATCATCATTACAGCCACAAAAAGCCCACTGCTGGACATGGGCCTCCTATAAGGTTTCGTTCCATGGGAGGATATTGCCATACTTGCCATCTCACCACGCTTGGCAGGCGGGTTGCCGAGCGCAGTTTCTTTGGCTTCTTGTGCTTCCGACGCTGATGCCAAGCATTTTGTAGCTGGGGAAGGATAGGAATTTGTTGGATTTGGGAAGGGAATGAAGGTATTGGGATACTACTCACTCGGGTGAATGGGGGAAAGTATGTAGCAGCTCGGGTGGCCGGGCGCGCGTACCTGATCATCATCATCATTTCGAGTAGGTGTCACGGTCAATCGACCATGCACACCTTAGTGTCAGTGTTCTTCAGAACCGCCTCTCGGCCTCTGACGTGGTTCCTTTAACGACTACCAGATGGCAGCCGGGACCAACGACTTAACGTGCCTTCCGAAGCACGGAATCATCTTTATTATCAGACAATCAGGTGATGCAAGCCTGCAATGACCTAACCAAACTGAAAACAACAAGACAAAGTATGCTTCCCGTGGGAATCAAACCCACGACCCCCGGGTCTACAGGCAAACACCTTAACCACGGAGGCAGTTACCCCCCGTACCCGATGCCATATCTGCAACCACCGGTCAGGCAGTTGAGGGTGACACCCTTAATTATAATAATGGGGGACCATACATTATTCCTACCTTCAAATAGTGATTCAGTCTCGCCAACGCCTCAATGAAGATATCAGCTCCCTTGTTCCCAAACTCGTACCGACCCGCGATGAAGAAATATAACGTTTTGTCTAGGTCGAAGTTGAAATGACTGAAAAGGGAAAATATGTATTATAAATACGCTAAATGATAAAAATATACGGAGAAATCACAGAGATTGAGCTAGCCAATGTAAGTTCGAGACTTTAATATATAGCGATATATTTTATAAGAAATACATAAGTTAAATAAAAAAACCTTTTTAAAAACAAGCACTGAAGTACATCGCAAAAGTAAAGGAAATAGTGACTGAAAATCCTCATTCAACTTTAAGAGAGATAGAGCATCAGGGGAGATGGGAGACAAATGCCTAATCCAACATTTAGTGAAAAAAATCAATACTTAATAAAAAAAATATGTATGGAAGTATGGATATGGATTTATTCATCATCATTACAACCGCAAAAAGTCCACTGCTGGACATAGGCCGCTCCCGAGGATTCTTCGTTCCATGGGAGGATATTGCCATACTCACCACGCTTGGCAGGCGGGTTGGCGAGCGCAGTTTACTTGGCTTCTTGTGCTCCCGCTGCTGCCCATCGCAAGCATTTTGAAGCTGGGGAAGGATAGGAATTTGGGAAGGGAATTAAGGTATTGGGATACTAGTCACTCGGATGAATGGGGAGAAAGCAAGTAGCAGTTTGGGAGTCCGTGCGTACCCGATGATGGCATCCTGTCCGGTGGTAGCAGGTATGGACCTGCTACCACCGGACAGGCAGTTGGGGATGACGCCTCTGACCATGTTATTTATACTTCGTGTGAGATGAGACAGACTTACCCATAAAAGTGTCCCCTGGAGAATTCATTGATCTTGTCCTTGGCCAAGGCGTGAAGGTTTTGGAACTCGTGAAGAGCCGAGAACTTCTTCACGTTCAACCCGTTAGGCGTGATGATGTCGGGTTTACGCTTTAGGAGATGCTCCGCTTCATACCCTGGAGGAAGAATAGAGATATTATTGGAATAAAAGATTTTTTAACGCGATGCATATAAAATGTCATTACTGTTATTAAATAAGGATTTTTTTTTCCTAGGCCATTGGTGTTATATCCCACTTATGGGCAAAAGCCTCCCCCTGGGACTACTCATCCCTATCCTTCGCTACTTCTAGCCATCCATGTTGAATTTTATCGAGGTCGTCCCTCCATCTCCTTCTTGGTCTGCCTCTGCCACGGCAGCCGTCCGGTACCCAGAAAGTGTTAAGTTTTGCCCACCTTTCTGGCCGCATGCGACAAACAGGTCCTGCCCAGCCCCAATTCAACTATTTCAACGAGCCATGGAGGCTTGCGACTTATAGACAAAGTTAGGAACACCGAGCTGGGCTCCCTGACACAAATTGCGGATGTAGGTGCTAGAACTGCCAAGAAATAAAATATGAACTGCCTGCGTCTATATTTCCAGACAAGTACAGTCCCGGGACATTCAAAAGTGTAATAAATGGGTATCTCTTGGGTAGGCATGTAACATCCTCGTCTTCATCGTCACTTACCATCAGGTGAGATGGGAGACAAATGCCTAATCCAACATTTAGTAAAAAAAAAAATGATAAAAAAATTTCAACCGGTCAAGGGTATATGGGGAATGGGATTAATGAGGAATTTCGGCGACGAGGTTTAATCAGGCGGTGGCTCAGTCGGTAGAGCGTAAGTCGTACATAGACATGAGGTCTCTGGTTCAAATCCCTCCCGCTTGAAATTTTTTCACCATATTTCTTAATTTAATAAGAGTATATCAAAATAGCATTGTGAATGCAAAAATAAAACACAAAAATATATTGTATGGCTTTTTACATATTAGTTGATTTTCAAATTCATTGTAATATGAGTTAAATCATCATCAAAAATACCTCACTTGTAAAAGTCGGGTAGTTGTGTTGGGTGACGTAAGCCTTAATAATATGGTGAATGGGATATGGTAAGGAATTTCGGCGACGAGGTTGAATCAGGCGGTGGCTCAGTTAGTAGAGTATAAGTCGTACATAGAATGAAGGTCGCTAAAAATATGAAATGTCATTGTTACAAACCTGTAATATCAGAAACAGTGGTAAAGATGTGAGTCATGTGTGCCGCGGCTCGCTCCATACAGTAGCGGTGGTATATCTGCCGTTTGCCCGCTTCTTCGTCCACTGAGAACTGAAAGCATGATTGATAATGGCAATCAAACACCTTTGTAACACCTTAATAATTAATCAAATAATAATGACATACTACACATAAATAAATAAATAAATATATACGGACAAATCACACAGATTGAGCTAGCCCCAAAGTAAGTTCGAGACTTGTGTTATGGGATACTAACTCGACGATACTATATTTTATAACAAATACATATATAGATACACATCCAAGACCCAGACCAATCTGAAAAAGATCATTTTCCATCTTGACCTAGCCGGGGATCGAACCCGGTCACTCCGTGTCGCAGGCTGGCGTGTTGACCGCTGCGCCACGGAGCTAGTCAAAATTGAATCAAGTCAAGCTTGAATCACCTGATTGTCTGATAATAAGATCCCATACAACAAACGTGATTATTTGCTTCGCTTTTGGCAACAGGTACACGCTTGAAATATTCACGGAATATTTCATTTATCATCATCATCAAAATTTAAGAGCAACGCTCTTGTCGGTGGAGCTCCCTCCATCTTGGTCTATTCTCTGCAAGTCTTTTCACATCCTGGTACGAAACCCTTTCCACTTTTTCCTTTACCTGTTTAAAATAGCTGTGCCTGGGCTTTCCTCTCCCTCTCCTTCCCTCTATTTTACCTTCTATAATAGTTTTCATAAACTGATCGTGTCGCAACAAGTGTCCTATCATATTACCTCTTCGATTTTCTATCGCAGTTAAAATAGACCTTTTTTCTCCTACTCTATTTAAAACTATCTATCTAAATATTATCCTATCTATCCAGCTAATTTTCTCCATTCTTCTCCAACACCACATTTCAAACGCTTCCAACTTTTTCCTTTCCTTCTGTGTTAAGGTCCACGTCTCGCAGCTGTAAAGAGCAATGCTCCAGATGACCTTGTTAAGCCGTTTTCGCGTATTTTTTGAAATATGTGATGTTAGTAGATGTTTTTTGCTATTAAATGCGGTTTTTGCCATTGCTATTCTTGCTACTATATCTTGGGTACACCTGGACTCGCTTGTGATAATACTCCCTAGGTATTTAAAGGTATTGACTTGTTCTAGTTTGATGTTATTGATTTTAATAGTGTTATTGATTTTCTTTATATCATTGTCTTTTGATGCCAGCATAATTTTAGTTTTTTTACAATTAATTTTGAGGTTGTATGTATTAAAAATTTGGTCCATTGTTTGTAGTAGGTTTTCTAACTGTATTGAATCTTCGGCTATAGCTGCAATATCATCCGCGAATCGTATAAAGTGAATAATTTCTCCATTTATTTTCACACCGCCCTTGTTTTCTTCAGTTATCTTTCTAATAGCACCTTCTATGAATATATTAAATATCAGCGGTGAGAGTGGACATCCCTGTCTAACCCCTTTGTTGATCTTTGCATTTTCTGTTTCTTCGCCTATTTCTACTATCATTTCTTGATGTTTATACAATTGATAAATAATTCTCCTATCCCTGTAATCCAATCCTGCGTCTTTTAATATCCCCATCATACTTTTCCAGTCCACATTGTCGAAGGCCTTTTCTAAATCGATGAAAGCTATGCAAGTATCCAAACCTAGTTCCATTCTTCTATCAATTATAATTCTTAGCGCTAAAATTGCTTCTCTTGTGCCTTTATTTTGTCGAAAGCCGTATTGGTCTGGCCCTAATATTGTTTCCGCTATGGGTCTTAATCTATTCTGGATTATTTTAATTAATATTTTCGATGCGTGGGAAATTAAAGATAATGTTCTGTGTTCTTCACATTTTTGTGTGTTAGTCTTTTTTGGTAATGTTACGGTTTTACTTATGACAAAATCATTAGGTAGGTTACCAGTTTCGTACTTTTTTTTTTATTTCATTTATATACTCACTTTAAAACAAATATTTAAATTAAAACAAAATTTATATTTTAAGGTGGCTACTGTATGGTAAAAACGGCAATTTGTTTTTGTCTTTGCCATTTTTACCATTTACCTGATATTGTATACCTAATTATGATTTGGAGGCACTAGACATTGTTTAAAACTAATACCATTAAAATCAAAAATAATAATAATTTTGGCATGCCAGTATCTGGTTAAATGTGTGTGACTTATACGTTATGTATTATATAAGATCTACTTATGTACCACATTTCGGGCAAAATAAAGTATTTGTATTTGTATTTGAATGGTACGGAACCCTTGGTGCGCGAGTCCGACTCGCACTTGGACGGTTTTGATAAATATTAGAAAACAAAAGTATCAATTTACACAGCTTAAAAGGTCAAACTTACCTTATCAAGGTTATTATAAAAGTCAGTGTTGCCAGCACACAAGTATCTTCCAAGCAAGGTAGCGTGCGTCGTGAAGACGGTAGCGACATCTACATGACGGACTCTGAAAAATAAAATAAAAATCAATATTATGTAAAAATCTTTTATTATAAACCACCTTGTAAAGTGCTCTCCAATACAAATCAAATGAGCCCAAACACTATTGGTGAACCTTTATTAGTTTAAGAGTTCCTATGGCAACCTTCCGACTCCATCATCAGACCAGCGCAACGATTCCATAATATTGTATTGTCATACGATTTACACATGCATGCAAAATTTCAGCTCAATCGGTAACCGGGAAGTGGATCAAATTTAACTTCAAAATTTCATCAATATCGTATGAGCCGCAAGAAGTCCACTGCTGGACATAGGCCTCCCCCAAGGATTTCCAATACGACCGGTTGGAAGCGGCCTGCATCCAGCGTCTTCCTGCGACCTTGGTCAGGTCGTCCGACCATCTGGTCGGTGGGTGTCCGACGCTGCGCTTGCCAGTATGTGGTCGCCATTCGAGAACCCTTCTGCCTTATCGGCCATCGGTTCTACGCGCTATATACCCCGCCCACAGCCACTTCAAAACTATGTCGGTGACCTTTGTTGTCTTACGAATCTCCTCGCTTCTGATTCGAGAGAAACACCGAGCATAGCTCTCTCCATAGCTCTTTGAGCGACTTTGAGCTTTCTTATGAGGCCCATAGTAAGTACTTCAAGATTTGATTACAGACAAACAACGGGACAGGTGAAACTAAGGAAAAGCTTGTAAATAAATAAATAAATATATACGGACAAATCACACAGATTGAGCTAGCAACAAAGTAAGTTCGAGACTTGTGTTATGGGACAGCTCAACGATACTATATTTTATAACAAATACTGTGAGAATTTGTTTAGGTTCGTGTGGAAAAGATAGGGGCTGAATAACTAGATGAGCTGTACTGGTTAAAATATAATAATCTTTAATGTTTTTCCGTACAGACAGAGAGAGTGACATATGTACATCATAAAAAATATTCATGTCAAATACTTAAGGCGCTGTGCATTAGAAGAATACCGTAAAACGTCTATTTTTTCGTCGCGCAGTTAGCCTATTTCTTCATGGAATACGAGTATGAAAAAAATATGAAGTACAGTTCAAAGATCAAAATAAATGGTTATATCAAAATATTTTCAAAAAAATACTTAAACCCCAGCAAAATAAAATAGCAAAAAAGCTATATCCAGAAAAAGTTTTGTCGCGAATTTCTTGATATTTTCAGCGACAACTACCAACTTTTTTACGTCTATAAAAAGTATAACTAAATGAGCCAGATGGATACCTAAAAAAAATACAATATTTGGTTATAATTGTTGAATTATTAAATTAAAGGAATTGAAAATTAACACGTAAATGGCAGACACGGGTTTGAAATGAGACTATGGACAGGCCAACTGGTATCGCCACTTTCAAGCGCTACAAACGGTTAAGGGATACAGCGCCTTAAGAAGAAATTCGTTGTCATAGAGGTATAAAACCTCTACAAATACATATATAGATAAACATCCAAGACCCAGGCCAATCTGAAAAAGACCATTTTCCATCTTGTAAAAAGTATACCTGAGCATAATGAGCCCGATACCGGCCTGCCACTCGTGGAAATGAGCGACGACGCGGGGAGGAGTATCGCTGTAGCCCTCAGCCGCTTTTCGGAACTGCAACAAATACAATAAATGAATATTTAATCTAATTTCTTAGATAAATTTTATAGTAAAGGTCCCCATGAGGCCGGCGTAGTCACACTGCTCCGTGAGTCACACCAAGTGTACTGAAACCTCGAAAAAAAAATAGATTGAAAATCTATTTTATCTCATAAAGAGGTGCTGGAAAATGTAGGAGAGAAAAGAGGATTTTTCATCGAAATAAGGAGTTAAATGATTCGTATCTAGATACGACATGATACGTTCTTTAAAAACTCTGCCAGTGTTAGTTTCGACGGCGCTGCCGGTCCCAAGCCAATCACTCATCATGGTAAAAAAGAAAATTGATTGAGAAGTCCACTATGAAGAAAACCGGATCGCTTAACTCACGACGACCTCAGCATGAATTAAAGGATAAACGAAATCGCTTACGTATTGGAACTTGGAATGTACTCCGCGGAAGGCCTAGAAAGCGGTGGAAGGATTGTGTAGAGGAGGACCTGAAGAGACTCGGCAAGAAAACATCTTGGAGACGGGAGGCCAGAGATAGAGCGAAATGGAAGAGAATCGTAGAGGAGGCCAAGACCCACAAAGGGTTGTAGCGCCCAGGAAGTAAGTAAGTAAGTACGTTCTTTAAAAATATCTCACTTTCATACAGGCTAAGTTTAAGGCTCCCCTCGCTTTACTCCACCTCCCGAACCCTCTTTCAACAAATTCGCTTCTCAAGTTGGTCCCATACCAGTGTTTAGAAACGTTTCCACAAACGAGACAAAACAAAACCACCGGTGTAGGAGCACCTTCAGTGTCTCTAAAATATCTCGCTCTTATACAAACATACAACTTTAAGTATGTCTCCCTTAGCTCCCCCTCCTCAAAGACCCTGTCTCTGTGGAATACAAGAAAAAGACGCTTATATAGGCAGTAAAACCGACTATTATATAGTAGGCGTAACAGCAAACGGAATGACGCCCTCTTTTTCCATTACGCCACAACCTTGACGCATGAAGACCAACTCTTTTTCGAGCCAATGTCAGACGAAGACCGCTATCTTACTTCTAATATTAGCGTAGCGACCTTGGTTACCCTGTTACCTGTTACCACACTATAACGTGATCCTATATGGAGTAGAAGAAGACATCTTACCTCAGTGATGAACTGGGCCACCATGAAGCCAAGAATCACAGCATCGTTGGCCTCCACGTCCAGATGAGGGATGCCAATATGCCAATAGAAGTGGTATCCCACAGCTCTTATTTATGACCGTCCTGTTGCCAAACACCTGAGCCGATGTCAAAGAGGATGTTGACCAACTCTTCTTCGAGCCATTGACAGACGAAGATCACCATGTTACCTCTATTAGTTTTTGGCCTTCATCATCATTATCATCATCAGGTCTTTCTAGTCTCCACTGCAGGAGCATGACCCTCTCTGTACTTCCGGAGCCATACTTGGCCAGAGCTGACAGAGGATTTGGCCTACACTCTCCTCGCTGGCCAGACGGGTTGGAGAGGTCTCATTGATGTTTATGTGCTTTGTTTAGCTTGTATTTCCTAAGTCACTTCTTACGACCTCCATGGGAAGACTAGGAGTGCTACCTAGTGCGTACCTATTCTACTCTGCCGGAAACCACACGGCTGGCTTTTGGCCTAGCGACCTTGATTACTGTTACCACACTATAACGTGATCCTATATATAGTAGAAAAAGACATCTTACCTCAGTGATGAACTGAGCCACCATGAAGCCAAGAATCACAGCATCATTGGCCTCCACGTCCAGATGAGGGATGCCAATAGAAGTGGTGTCCCAGAGCTCTTGTTTATAACTGTCCAGTTGCCACGCTGCTGAGCCGATGTCGAAGAGAATAATTTGGGGGTTGCCATCGACCAGCCAGGTGCCAGTGTGGAGCTGGAAAACAATATCAACCTCATCAGATCCATACTTCCATATCCATACTCATATTATAAATGCAAAACTAACTCTGTCTGTCTGTCACTTTTTATTTTTCAACCATGCTAAACGTGGCCTTCAGGTTTTATAGACCTGGGCTCTGTCTACCCCGCAAGGGAAAAAGACGTGATACTATGTATGTATTAGTGATGTAACGAATATTCGCATTCGCATTCGCATTCGCGGATATTCGCATATTTTTGCATATTCGCATTCGCATTCGCATTCGCGAATTTACTGCGAATGTTTTTGCGAATATTTTTTTTTAATTTTTTTCTATTGTTGTTTGATATAATAAAACAAAATCTATAGGCGCGTTCGTATAGGCGCGTATTAAGTCGGCTATTCTCGAAACAAAAATCAAATCGAACGCGCTTCGCCTCGTTCGAACGGAACTGCTATCAAGGTCACCAAGCGATAGTGAATTGGCGCCAAAGAATCATGGCGAAATTTGTACAAATTAAATTAAAAAAAAAGAGAAGGTGAAATATTTTTTATATGATTACTACGGCTCTGGTCAACAACTTGAATTAATCAGAATATTTTTTAAAGACGGGGAAAAAAAGAATTTTATTTATTTAAATACTGATTTATTATTCGATATCCGAACGCATATTAATAATTTTTGAGTTAATATCCGAACACTACCTGCAACTGACACGTTAAAATATATTAATTTATGGCAACACCACGCAAGCAGGCAACCATCCGCTAAAATAAAAAAAAATCTGTCAATTCGACTGACATTTTCTCATTGACTTGACAGTTCTGAGTGACAGATCTACAACAAACAGTCAGTTTGACAACCATTGTGAACTTTTTTAGGCAAATGAAAATAGCAATAAGGCTATAACTTTTATTGTGATATATTTTATATAAACGGGGGTTTAAAAATATTTCTATAATGCAGAAATGTTCCTAGGAAGGAAACCTCAATACTGCTATATAATTCATCTTCTCTTTTTTTATTTTTTTTCTGTACATTTGATGTATGAGCGTTCGCCATGATTCATTTTTAAACAAAATCTGAATATTCGCATTCGCATTCGCATTCGCGAATGTCGGTAGCAAATATTCGCATTCGCATTCGCATTCGCGAATGTCCAAAATATGACATTCGTTACATCACTAGTATGTATGTATGTATTGAACCAAATTGGATAAAATTTGGTATGGAGGTAGTTAGAGGCCAGGAGAAGGACAAATGGTATTTTTCATTCCGGGAAATACAATTTTTTTTTTTAATGCTTGTGTGTAAAGTCGGTATACGGACGATAGTTTTATGTGATAACGATGGAAGAGATTCGTAGGGAAGAGAGATAGATGCGTCACAAGCCGAACGCTTAGGCCGATCGTGCCTCTCTATCGCTTGTTCCGCGCTCTCGCTTGCACACGGAACGTGACACGTTTTCGTGCGTGCAGCCGGCGTTCATCGATTTATAAGACGTTATTACGTCAAAATATTCTCGGGGATCATCATCATTTCGAGTAGGTGTCACGGTCAATCGACCATGCACACCCTGGTGTCAGAGTTCTTCGGAACCGCCTCTCGGCCTCTGACGTGGTTCCTTTAACGACTACCAGATGGCAGCCGGGACCAACGGCTTCCGAAGCACGGAATCATCTTTATTATCGGACAATCAGGTGAAGTCCAAGCCTGCAATGTCCTAACTAAACTGGAAATATGCTCCCCGTGGGAATCGAACCCACGACCCCCGAGTCTACAGACAAACGCCTTAACCACTGAACCACGGAGGCAATGAAGGCAGTTCACGGGGATAAGAAAGATAAACCAACAGTTTCTTTGGGAAAATATTCAAAGTTGTATACATACCTTGTACCCATGGCTCCTCATGGCGTTGACGGCGGCTGTCAGAGGTGAATTTGGCGGGAAATCCGCCTCCTCGACCTCTTGACGCGCGCAGTGCTCCTTGTACGGCCCTGGTTAACAATAACAAATAAATATATCACCATCATTTCGAGTAGGTGACACGGTCAATCGACCATGCACACCCTGGTGTCAGAGTTCTTCGAAACCGCCTCTCGGCCTCTGACGTGGTTCCTTTAACAACTACCAGATGGCAGCAGGGACCAACGGCTTAACGTGCCTTCCGAAGCACGGAACCATCTTTATTATCAGACAATCAGGTGTATCAAGCCTGCAATGTCGTAACCAAACTAGAAACAACTAAACAAGTATGCTTCCCGTGGGAATCGAACCCACGACCCCCGGGTCTATAGGCGAACGTCTTTACCACTGGTCCACGGAAGCAGTTAATACAAATAAATATATGGACATATCACACAAATTGAGCTAGCCCCACAGTAAGTTGTGAACTTGTGTCGTAGGATACTAACTCAACGATACTATATTTTATATATCTTATTTATATAAACATCCAATACCCAGGCCAATCTTAAAAAGACCATTTTCCATCTTGACCTGACCGGGGATCGAACCCGGGCGCCCTCGTGTCGCAGGCTGGCGTGTTAACCACTGCACCACGGAGCTTGCTGAGGATGGAACCGGAAATACCAGATGAGGTGGAGGTTATATACAGACTTACCGAGCAAGCAGTAGTTTTCTCCCATCTCCTCCGTGGAGACATATGCCTTCGACCGGATCACGGTGTAGATACCGCCCACTGAAAAAAAAAAGATAATTAGTAAGAGATATCTAGCCGTGTGGTTTCCGGCAGAGTAGAATAGGACCACTCCAAGTCTTCCCGTGGATGTCGTAGAAGGCGACTTACGAAATACAAGCTAAACAAAGCTCATAAACATCTGTGAGACCTCTCCAACCCGTCTGGCCAGCGTGGAGAGTGTAGGCCAAGTCCTCTGGCTGCTCTGACCAAGTATGGCTCTAGTAATACAGAGAGAGTCGTGCTCCTGTAGTGGAGACTAAAAAGGCCTGATGATGATGATGGTGACTAAATTTGAAGTAGGCATTTGTCTCCCATCTCACCTGATGGTAAGTGACGATGAAGACGAGGATGTTACAAGAGCCGAACTTTCGGCAGCCGAATATTCGGTCACACTTTGAACTTTCCGCGGGCGACTAGTCACAACTCGTCTCGGTACGAGTTCAAAATTGCATCGCTGAAGTAATATGTTTGGTAGGCGCGGGCGGTTTTGTTTGTTTCATTTGTGATTAGGTCACGGTCGTGTCACAACCAGCTTTATTTGTTGATCAAAATCAAAACGTTTATTCAGAAAAGAATGTTACATGCCTATCTCTTGGATAGGCATCCTCGTCTTCATCGCCACTTACCATCAGGTGAGATGGGAGACAAATGCCTAATCCAACATTTAGTAAAATAAAAAAAAGGCCTTTGTCACGTCAAATCACATTTTAAAGGATCTAATTTAGTAATATTTATATTACTAGCTGTTGCCCGCGGCTCAGCCCGCGTTAATGTCGATCCCTCGGGAACAGTAGAATTTCCCGGAATCAAACATACACTATGTCCTTCCTCGGGCCTCACACCTCCATACCAAATTTCATCCAAATCAGTTCAATGGTTGAAGTGTAAAAAAACGACAGACAGAGTTACTTTCGCATTTATAATATTAGTATTAGTATGGAAGTATGGATATTATTTATACTTCTAAGTCCAGAAATGAGAAAATTTCCATAAAACCTTTACCCTCCCATTTTACCCCTTTAGGAGTGAATTTTGTCCATTTCACCCACATATATGTTTTGTAAGTTGTAATCGAGAACTTACATACCTATTTATTTTCATACTTCATAGTCCAGAAATAAGAAAATTTCCAAAAAAACTTTACCCCCCTCCTGGGGGATTTTTTTCCAGTTGACCTACACAGATCTTTTTCAATTGTAATCGTGAATTTATTTACCTATTTTCATACATCTAAGTCTAGAAATAAGTAAATTCCTATACAATCTTTACCCCGCTATTTTACCCCTTAAGGGGAAAATGTCGTCTATTTTACCTACACAGATATTTTTAATTGTAACCTAAAACTTATATACTTATTTTCATACGTCTAAGTCAAGAAATGAGAAAATTTCCATACAAAGTTTATACCACCCACCCACCCCCATTTTACCCTTTAAGGGAGGAATTTTGCAAATTTCATCTACCTACACACATCTTTTTTAATTTTAATCGAGAACTTATATACTTACTTTCATACTTCTAAGTCCAGAAATGAGAAAATTCCATATAAATTTTACCCCTTTAAAAGTTAAATTTCCTAAAAATCCTTTCTTACTGCTCACTCACATCATTAAAAGAACCCCTGTACCAAATTTCAAGTTTCTAGGCGCAGCAGTTTCGGTTGATTTGCCGTTTGCCCGCGGCTACGCCGCCGCCGTTAGTGTCCATCCCTCAGGAACAATTTGGACCCTCAAAGGGGTGACTCAGGTAATCAATATAAACAACTTTTTCTATGGGACTAATGCTGGAACTCAAAAAAAAAATTCGTCATTTCCATAAAAAAGAATCCCGCCGCCCGCCCAGTTTGTATGGGAATGTCGAATTTTTTTTTGAGTTCCCAGCATTGTTCCCATAGGAAAAGTTGTTCATTTTGATGGTCTGAGTCACTCCTTTAAGGGTCCAAAACGATAAAAAATTCACTGTGTATATTTGCAGGCAAACTAATGCCTTGAGTTCATACAAATGACGATAACTTTTTTTTTAATGAACCGATTTTGATGAAACAGACTTTAGATGTTTTGCTGAGTTAAAACAAAGCAATTGGTGAAAGTTTGAAGAAAATCGGTTCAGTATTTTCGAAGATAATCGTGATCATACATACAGACAGACAGACAGACAGACAGACAAAAAATTCGAAAAAAATTTTTTGCTTTTGTATTTTTCTTTTTAAGCGTCCCTCTATCCATTTCAGTCAAAAATTCTAAATGTACAGACAAAATATTTTTACTGTTTTATTATATGTATAGATTAATGAATGTACAAAAGCTACAGACTACTAGCGTTTCGGAACCGACCACTACAGATAAGAAACGCCAAAAGAAACTCTTTTCAACAGTTTTGGTCGCCTACTCGCCTGAAGGGCTAAATTGCTATTCGGTATTCGGCCGAACAGTTAACCATATTCGGCCGAATACCGAATAGCGAAAAAAGTAGCCGAATAGACGAATACCGATTACTTAGTTTGGTTAATTTCTTACAAAAACAAACATGTTGCAAGATATATTTGTGGCGGTAAAAGTACATCTTAGATGCACTTGTAAAACTGGTTGCAACTTAATATTGTATTGTGATTGTGCAGTCTCCGGTACGGCGCCACAGGCCTGCCTGCCTCAGACTAAGATCATTGTTTGCAATGTAGGTTATGTGATGTCTTAGTACTGTTTTATTGTAACAAGTTATGATCTTATAAATCTAAACAAATATTATAAAGCTAAAGAGTTTGTTTGTTTGAACGCGCTAATCTCAGGAACTACTGGTTCAAATTGGAAAATTCTTTTTGTGTTTGATAGGACATTTATTGAGGAAGGCTTTAGGCTATAAAACATCACGCTGCGACCAATAGGAGCGAAGCATCAATTAAAAATTATATAAAACGGGAGAAAATTTTCGCAGTACAGAAATTGCCGCGGACGAAGTCGCGGGCAACAGCTATAAGTGCACAACGCCGCTAAAGTAGTTTTCACTTCAAAAACATAAGGGGTCATTCATCATAACGAGGGGAATAGGGGACGGGAGGATTTGCACGGTGATGACGTCAGCAACAATTTACAAAATAAACAGATATATTTTGTGAAAATTACGACAATGTTTACATAAGCTTGGGGGAAGGGGGAAAGAGCGTTTCTTACTTTTGCTGACAAGGGGGAGGAAGGGGTTAAAAAAGCTGATATATTGCTTATGTAATACTTGAAAATAATATTTATGCCTACTGAAATAGTATGCCAAAAAACAATTATGTCAAAATATTATTATGACAAAAAGTAATAGCTCCGTGGCGCAGCGGTCAACACGCCTGCCTGCGACACGGAGTGACCGGGTTCGATCCCCGGCCAGGTCAAGATGGAAAATGATCTTTTTCAGATTGGCCTGGGTCTTGGATGTGTATCTATATAAGTATTTGTTATAAAATATAGTATCGTTGAGTTGGTGACCCATAACACAAGTCTCGAACTTACTTTGGGGCTAGCTCAATCTGTGTGATTTGTCCGTATATATTTATATATTTATTTAATATGCTTAAGACTTTATGCCAAACTAGTTGTTGCCCGAGACTTCGTGCGCGGCAATTTGATTAATTAGTTGCTTGCTAATGCTTCGCTCCTATTGGTCGCAGCGAGATGTTTTATAGCCTAAAGCCTTCCTTAATAAATAGCCTATCCACCACAAAAATAATTTTTCAATTTGAACCATTAGTTCCTGAGATTAGCGCGTTTAAACAAACAAACTCTTCAGCTTTATTATATTAGAAATAGATAGTATATATTAATCAGTAAAAAGAAGATTAGCCGAAACAAAGAGATCCAGCCTGTTACTACCGTGATTACTACATAAAGATCTAACCTATCTAACCATGACTGAGACGCGGAAAGAATTTCGTTTTGCAGCCAAAATGTGTTATTGATACTGAAGCCAAATAAAATATTATATATTATCTTCGCTGCAGCTAACTAAATATTCTGTGAATATATCAAGTGTCAACCTGTTGCCATTACAAACGAAAAACGTCGCGACTGCGCAAAACAATTAGGCGATTATATAATTTTTTTTTATATCCTGTTTAGTGTCCCACTGCTGGGCAAAGGCCTCCCCTTCTTTTTTCCACTGATCTCTATGTAACGCTGCCTGCTGCCAGTTCGCCAAGAACTTTTGGATATCGTCTCGCCATCTCGTTCGCGGTCTACCCCTCCGCCTACGTCCATCAGGGAACCATAGAGTGACCTTCTGGGCCCATCGATCGTATGTCATTCGGCACACATGTCCGGCCCAATTCCACTTGAGATTGGCCGACTTGACACCCACATCGACAACCCTGGTCTTGGAGCGTAGCTCAGTGTTCCTCACCCTGTCTATTCGACGAACGCCGAGTATGCTTCGCTCCATCGCCCGCTGACATACCTTGAGTCTGGACTTTTGATTCTCAGTCAAAGACCATGTTTGTGCGAAAAAATTGTGAAAAAAAAATTATATTTTTATAAAAAAATTAAGAAAGGGGGCGCCCTCCGAGATTTGAATATAAATATTGTCATGTGAGAATTATTGTTTTAGACGTAAAAATTACAAAGTTTTCTAAGAAAAATGTTTTTAGATATCATTACATTTATATATCGTTTTTAAATTTAATTTGTTTCTGTTTCAAATTCCAACAAGAGGGCGATCTTGTTCAAGGATCGACCTAAATTATACAAATACTTTTGATGTATTTAATTAATTCAGTGCATAGTACTAGTGATTTGAAAACACGTCAATTTCCACAATTTCGTGCAGTATCGTCTTAATATCTATTGTATTTTGTTTTTCGGCTATCATTATTGAAGGCAGTCGTTAAGCTATGTCAGATCAGATGCCATTAGGTAGCTTCAAAAATCTGACATCAGTGTTGGCCACTTACACACATGAAAGACAAACATTCTGTTTTTAGTATTTATTGTTATAGCGGCAACAGAATCATGTTAATGGGCGATGCGGCTAGCAACCCATTACTATTTTGATTCCGTTTTTCACCTAATGCCCACCAACATGCTAAACGTGGCCTTCGGGTCTTATATACCTAGGCTCTGTCTACCACGCAAGCGAAAGAGACGTGAATAGAATAGAATATTTTTATTTGCGTTTGAGAAGGGTATACAAAGATGTAAATAATAGTTACATTTTCACACCTATTAAGCAATAACAATTGCATGCAAATATGTATGTTAAACTAGCTTTCGCCCGCGGCTCCGCCCGCGTCAATGTCGATCCCTCGGGAATAGTATTTTTTCCCGGTATAAAAGGTAGCCTATGTCCTTCTCCGTACTCCAGAGAACTTGTATGCAAAATTTCATGATGATCAGTTCAGTAGTTACGGCGTGAAAGCGTAACAAACAAACAAACAAATAAACAAACAAACTCACTTTCGCATTTATAATATTAGTAAGGATAAGGATAATTGTCAAGTTAAAACAGATCCACTTATCAAAATTATACAGGTTAAATTATTTAAATGCAAGAGAAAGAGCAATGGAGCGAAGTGTGCTAGGAGTAAAAAGGACAGATAGAATCCCAAATGCTACACTCCGCTCAAAAACGGGAATCACTGATGTGGGCGCCAAAGCCGCAGAACTAAAATGGAACTGGGCGGGGCATGTCAGCAGAATGCATCACGATAGATGGGCTAAGATAGCAACAGAGTGGTCGCCTGTAGATGGTCATCGTCGCCGCGGTAGGCCGAGAAAGCGCTGGAAAGACGACCTCGATGCTTTTATGAAATACTGGTCGGGAGTAACATCTGACAGAGATAAGTGGAAGAAGATGGCAGAGACCTTTGCCCAGTAGTGGGACAATACAGCGTGTAAATTTACCCTCGACATTCTCTTAAAGGGGTGACTCAGACCATCAATATGAACAACTTTTCTTATGGGACAATGCTGGGATCTCAAAAAAAAATATTGACATTCCCATACAAACTGGCCGAGCGGCAGAACTCTTTTGTATGGAAATGCCGAAATTTTTTTGCGTTCCCAGCATTGGACCCATAGGAAAAGTTGTTCATATTGATGGTCTGAGTCACCCCTTTAAGAGAATGTCGAGGGTAAATTTACACGCTGTATAGATTAATTTAAAAAAAAAATTATAGGTGTCATCAGAACAAGATTAAATATGCTAATTTAGTTTTTTCTCAGGGCTTGAAATTGAGAAACTTTTGCACTGATACCTTGATACTATGTATGTAAAATATGTAAGAGTATTTGAATGTAATCGTACCTTTGTTAGCAGCCTCCCAAGCAGTCTCAAATGTCCACCGGTTCTCGTCGCTGGCCGCTTGCCCCCTGTCCATGAAGGAGAGCAGATCATGGGTGGAGTCAGCCCGGTAGAAACGGCGAGATTGTCTGTCGCGCGACATTGTGACCTGTGACAAAGGAAATAAGGGTTATTGAATGGTCAGGGCTGTCATCTTCACTGCCTCCGGTTGCAGTTATGGCATCGGGTAACTGTACCCGGCCTCCTGAGCCGCTACTTCATCATCATCATCATCATCAGGTCCTTTTTAGTCTCCACTACAGGAGCACGACCCTCTCTGTACTACTAGGGCCATACTTGGCCAGTAGTACAGCCGGTACTTACTTATTCCCAACTCTTTTTCTTCCAATTAGTCCGTCAGTTAGCTAATCAAATAACTTTCGATAAGTATTTTTATCGATTTAACAAACAATTGTAAAGTAAGAGCCCTTTGAAATTCCATGTGACGTCATAGTTTGCTACTCTTTTCAGCAAACTTTGACGTCACGCAGGACCCCTGAAAATAATTGTTTGCGTGCGTCTCATATTAACCTATGGTGCCCAAACTTGGTCACTTACTAAACAGCAGAGGTTCAGATAGAACTATGTGCGATCTAAAAATGTTAAAAAGAAAGAAAAATCTAAAATCTAAGATGGCGTTGAAAACGTAGTGTAATGATAGGAGAGATTGTGTAGGGTTTAATGTGTAGTCAGTGGGAGTGGGTATGCTATGGGAAAAGGAATAAGGGTGGAAAGAGTTTCGAGATTATTATAAGAAGATTTTCGATGAATTCGTAGTCATCATCATTTCGAGTAGGTGTCACAGTCAATCGACCATGCACACCCTGGTGTCAGAGTTCTTCGAAACCGCCTCTCAGCGTCTGACGTGGTTCTTTTAACGACTACCAGTTTGCAGCCGGGACCACCGGCTTAACGTGCCTTCCGAAGCACGGAATCTTCTTTATTATCAGACAATCAGGTGATTGTCTGATAATAAAGAAGTTGGCCAACTTGGCCATTGAGCTCTCACACATGAACTTTAAAGCGGTATATCTTTATAATTTTTTGTTTAATTGACAAAAGAAAAAATACGTATCCAATATTTTTTAACTATCTAAGTTACGGACTAATTGTAATGTTATTATTTTAGGAAACTAGCCTATTGCGTTGACTTAGAAGTTGTGAAAAAATCATCACAGCTCCAAGGGACAGTAGATCTGAGTATTTGATATGAATTTCAGCTTGATACCTCTACACGTTCCTGAGAAAAAGGGTCTTGATAGACGGACAACCAACTGAACCTACAAGGGTTCCGTTTTTTTATTTTTGAGGTACGGAACCCTAAAAATAAAAATAAACACATACAACCGAATTTATAACCTTCTTTTTATAGTCGGTTAAAAAGAGTTCTTAGTCGATTCGTACCGCGGATCGAACCACTCGCGGTGCGAGACGTCTAAAGACCCATATAAGGTAGGTTCAGTTCCCATATTCGCTAATTTGCTTACTCGTGTGTATAAGTGGCCAACATTGGTGTCAGATTTTCCAAGCTGTATGACATCAACTGACATAGCTTAACGACCGCCATCTAGTGATGACAGCCGGAACCAACGGCTTAACGTGACATCCGAAACACAGAGCTCGAGTTTCTGTGTCACTTATGGTCACCCATCTCGGTGGCGACGACTCACGAGGTTGCTTTACTCGCGTAAGCTCTTATAATGAGCCAACTTGGCCATTGAGCTCTCATTTTCGCAAATGGCCGATATTATGACAACTGCGCACTCTCAGGCATGGACATTCATTTGGTATAATTTGTATTCTCAATTCCCATACAAAATAAACTTGTTGAATAGTATGACGTGCGTCTCTTCCATAATCATTAAAACTTGTTTTGCATAATTTATGTTAGCGCGACATAAAAATTATACTATATTGTAGTATGTTTGCTACATACCACAATACTATAATACGTATATCTCTCTACTACGAATTAAAATTAACAGCCTCCGTGGTCCAGTGTGAAGTAGTGAAAGATATCCTTATGGAGAGGTGAACCAGCTAAGGTTGCCTGCGGCAACCCTGGAAGAAGTCCAAGTTCAGCCACCCTGAAAGGGGCGATTTTTCATGGTATTTTATCTCATAAGATACCTCAATGAAACTAGTGCCCGATGTTAGTTCTGAGGGTCGGCACTGCGAATAAAATAGGTTGCCTGCGGCAACCCTGGAAGAACCCATGTTCAGGCACGTTTAAGACGTGGAATTTGAAAATTAAAGTACTAAAAAAAATTCGGAACCATATCCAAAAGCACTGCAGGATTACGATCGTAATATTATTTTTAACCGACTTCAAAAAATAAGGTTTTCAATCCAATGTTCAATATATTCTCCAAAACTTTTAATTGCATTGTAACGAATATTAATTGATGTTTCATATTACATTTGATTTAGTGTAAGTTCCATCAAAATCGGTTCAGTAGTTTGCGAGACATAGGCTAATACGTATAACTGTGCCATTTTTTTTAATCTCATATAGAACATGAATGAAACTAGTGCCCGATGTTAGTTCTGAGGGTCCGAACTGCGAATAAAATAGGTTGCCTGCGGCAACTCTGGAAGAACCCATGTTCAGGCACATTTAAGACATGGAATTTGAAAATTAAAGTACTAAAAAAAACTCGGAACCATATCCAAAAGCACTGCAGGATTACGATCGTAATATTATTTTTAACCAACTTCAAAAAAAATAAGTTTTCAATCCAATGTTCAATATATTCTCTAAAACTTTTAATTGCATTGTAACTAATATTAACTGATGTTTCATATTACATTTAATTTTGTGTAAGTTCCATCAAAATTGGTTCAGTAATTTTCGAGATATAGGCTAATACGTATAACTGTGCAATTTTTTTAAATCTCTTATAGTACATTAATGAAACTAGTGCCCGATATTAGTTCTGAGGGTCCGAACTGCGAATAAAATAGGTTGTCTGCGGCAACGCTGGAAGAACCCATGTTCAAGCAACTAAAACTTTTAATTGCATTGTATCTATTATATCTATATTAACTGATGTTTCATATTACATTTGATTTGGTGTAAGTTCCATCGAAATCGGTTCAGTAGTTTTTGATATATAGGCTAATACGTATAACTGTGCCATTTTTTTTTTAATCTCATATAGAACATGAATGAATCTAGTGCCCGATGTTAGTTCTGAGAGTCCGAATTGCGAATAAAATAAGTTGCCTGCGACAACCTTGGAAGCACCCATGTTCAGGCACATTTAATACGTGGGATTTGAAAATTAAAGTAATAAAAAAATCTCGGAACCATATCCAAAAGCACTGCAGGATTACGATCGTAATGTTAATTTAACCGACAAAATTTTATTTTTTGATTGAAAACCTATTCAAAAAAAATAGGTTTTCAATCCAGTGTTCAATTTATTCTCTAAAACTTTTAATTGCATTGCAACTAATATTAATTGATGTTTCATTTTGTATTGGATAAATTATATTTAATTACCCACATATGTTCATAATAATTATAATAAATATGTCTGTAATCTAGGATAAACATTTCAACACAATTGTTTTTTGTTATGAAATAAATGAATTGAATTGAATTCACATTACATTTGATTTAGTGTAAGATTCATCAAAATAGGTTCATTAGTTCTCGAGATATAGGCTAATACGTATAACTGTGCCAATTTTATATCTCATATAGTACATGAATGAAACTAGTGCAGGTTGTTAGCACTGACGATCTTGTATATGAATAAAATAGGTTGCCAATCCGTAACCTGGAACAATCCAAGTTCGAGGATGAACTTGGATTGTTCCAGGTTACGGATTTATACGTGGAATTTGAAAATTAATCATTTAAAAAGAAAGTTGGAATCATATTCAAAAGCAATGCGAGATTAAGATTGCGATGCTTTTCAACCGACTTCAAAAAAGTGAGGTTATCTTTTCCATAACCAATTGGTTATGTTAATTTTACTTATTTTATATTATTTTGGTTTAACTTGTTGCCAGTTGCATTAAACTAGGTTATTAGTTTTCGAGATATAAACAAATTCGTGTTAGTGTAACCTTATATCTTATACGGAACATTTGTCTCCGTGATAAATCAGTAAAACACACAAACTTTCCATGTCTACAGAGGCAATAAACGATATAAGAGCATTTCAGACATTATTCTCGCCACACCCGATGTTGCGAATAAGTTCAACAACTGGCGAGTAGAAGCAGATCTGCTAACTTAGCCTGATCATAGAGCCATGACTAGGAACTGGTATATGTGAATTAAATGATACAACAACAATCCCCCAAAATACTAGTACAAGGAAATACCAAACAGCGAAAGCTAACTGGACTATATTTGAAAAGAATGTTAGAGGAAAACTTCTAGCAGATCAAATAACCCAGTACTCAATCAGCCGTATTAAAGATAGGGAAGGCCTTGATGACCTGGTGGCCAGATACTCGGAGATTGTTTCAAGGGCTTGCGAAGCATCGATTCCCAAACATAAGCCTAAAACGAAGTGTTAATTAATAAAGTGGTGGAACCCGCTACTGGCTGAGATGAAAGCTGTTAAAAGAAAGAGAACATCTGGGAACGGCTTATATTGTGACAGCGTGTGGACTGGTGGAGAAGGACAGACTAATGAGAAATCCAGACGGAAGCGGCCTTTTGTGTCCAGTAAAGTCCGCAGAACTGCTGGCTAAAACCTTTTATCCAACCGACACATAGGCGAGGCTTCTTGAGTCATTGCTTAGAATGACTCAAGAAGCCTCGCAGCGATACGACAAGAAGCCGAAAACATTGTACGGGCCCTGGATACCGAAACGCTCATCTCGATGTAATGTAACCGTTTCGTATGTACGAGCTTCCGAGCCTCATAAGAAGCTCCATACTTGACATATAGCAAACTCGATACACAGAGACAACAACCGGAGCATCCTTCAAGCTATTTGTAATAGATGTCAGACAGGCTCAACGGATTTTCCGAGGAACTTGCTTCACGAACCTAGAAGCACAAATGTTTACTGGCCATGGGGGATTCCGAGCTTATCTCTTTAAAACAGGCCGGTCTCTTTCCCTATTCTGTATTTGTGATGATCAGTCCCAGGAGAACACTCAACATATAATACTTGAATGTCCACGCTTTAGGATTCTGAGACTGGGTTGCGAATTGGGACTCGCAATCGATGTCTCACCTCATGATGTGCCCCAACTGTCCCTCTACCTGCTCAATCGAAGACCTTAATAAAGCAAGCGACAAAGGCGTCGGCGTCGCTGTGGCTACCTACTGGTCAAAAACTGTATCATCATCATCATCAACAGGTCTTTTTAGTTTCCACTGCAGGAGCATGACTCTCTCTGTACTACTGGAGCCATACTTGGGCCAGAGCAGACAGAGGATTTGGCTTACACTCTCCTCGCTGGCCAGACGGGTTGGAGAGGTCTCATTGATGTTTATGAGTTTTGTTTTTTATCTTGTATTGCCTAAGTCGCCTCTTACGACATCCATGGGAATATTTGGAGTGGTCCTATTCTACTCTGCCCGGAAACCACACGGCTAAAAACTGTATAAAAGAAGGCAAACATAACCATTTTGATTTGAAAAGAAGAAGATTGGGCCTGGGTATGTCTTTTTTAAATGATTAATTTGCAAATTCCACGTATAAATCCGTAACCCGGAACAATCCAAGTTCATCCCCGAACTTGGATTGTTCCAGGTTACGGATTGGCAACCTATTTTATTCATATACAAGATCGTCAGTGCTAACATCGGGCACTAGTTACATTCATGTACTATATGAGATTAAAAAAAAATGGCACAGTTATACGTATTAGCCTATATCTCGTGAACTACTGAACCGATTTTGATGGAACTTACACTAAATCAAATATAAAATGAAACATCAATTAATATTAGTTACAATTCAATTAAAAGTTTTAGAAAATATAATAACATTGGATTGAAAACCTATTTTTTTTGAAGTCGGTTAAAAATAATATTACGATCTGCAGTGCTTTTGGATATGGTTCCGAGATTTTTTTTATTACTTTAATTTTCAAATTCCACGTCTTATATGTGCCTGAATATGGGTTCTTCCAGAGTTGCCGCAGGCAACCTATTTTATTCGCAGTTCGGACCCTCAGAACTAACATCGGGCACTAGTTTCATTCATGTTCTATATGAGATTAAAAAAAAATGGCACAGTTATACGTATTAGCCTATATCTCGAAAACTACTGAACCGATTTTGATGGAACTTACACTAAATCAAATGTTATATGAAACATCAATTAATATTCGTTACAATGCAATTAAAAGTTTTGGAGAATATATTGAACATTGGATTGAAAACCTATTTTTTTTGAAGTCGGTTAAAAATAATATTACGATCGTAATCCTGCAGTGCTTTTGGATATGGTTCCGAGTTTTTTTTTAGTACTTTAATTTTCAAATTCCACGTCTTAAACGTGCCTGAACTGTGCCTGGGTTCTTCCAGGGTTGCCGCAGGCAACCCATTTTATTCGCAGTGTTGACCCTCAGAACTAACATCGGGCACTAGTTTCATTGAGGTATCTTATGAGATAAAATACCATGAAAAATCGCCTCTTTCAGGGTGGCTGAACTTGGACTTCTTCCAGGGTTGCCGCAGGCAACCTTAGCTGGTTCACCTCTCCATAAGGATATCTTTCACTACGTCAAACTCCCGTTCGAGTATCTGATGAGATAATTTTTGGCCAAAATTGACGTTTTCGACACCTTTTTTTTTATGGTTCTTCCAGGTTAGGGAGTGGCAACCCTACCTGGCCCCCACCTCCAAAGCACCTACTTTCACTACATACTAGTCTCATTCAGGTATCTTATGAGGTAGGAAGTCCTGCCACCGGCCGCCGGTCTATTAGATTTTAGATTTATCTTTCTTTTTAACATTTTTAGATCTCACATAGTTCTATCTGAACCTCTGCTGTTTAGTAAGTGACCAAGTTTGGGCACCATAGGTTAGGACGACTAGCCGTGTGGTTTCCGGCGGAGTAGAATAGGACCACTCCTAGTCTTCCCATAGAGGTCGTAAGAGGCGACTTAGGAAATACAAGCTATACAAAGCTCATAAACATCAATGAGACCTCTCCAACCCGTCTGGCCAGCGAGGAGAGTGTAGGCCAAATCCTCTGTCTGCTCTGGCCAAGTATGGCTCCGGTAGTACAGAGAGGGTCATGCTCCTGCAGTGGAGACTATGATGATGATGATTTCTAAAATATCATTTGTTGATGACTTTATGGAAACTTTAGGAGATGCCTCTGTCCAACAGTGGATTTCTCACGGCTGCAATGATAATGATATTTTGGCGGAAAATAATTGTTTGCGTGCGTCTCATATTATTTATAGTCGTTAAGGTACATTTCCGTGCATTGCGGCATTCGTGGCCAATCGCAGTCGCGTGCGATCTCTTGGGACTAATGTGCGCGAGCGATGCGACAATAGTCACAGTATAAGAATTGCCGAAGTGTACGATTGACGTGCCATATGCGTTAGCGAACGAATCGGCGGCATCTTCTTCTCTCTCTCTCTCTACTCAGCATCTTTGCGTCCACTGCTGAACATATGCCTCTTAATGGGAATTCCACTCTGATCGTGATGCGGCGATCCTGGTCCAGGTCGGCCCTGCCGTCTTTCTAATGTCGTGCGACCATCTGGCAGCTGGTTTACCCACATTTCGTCTTCCTGTACGTGGTCCTCAAAACAGAACCCTCTGGCTCCATCTATCGTCATCTCTGCGACAGATATGCCCAATCGAAAAGAATCGGCGTTAACATTTTCATAATCTGACCATAGATATATTATAATTCTACAGGAATAGATATCTCATCCGGCAGCTTGCGGTCTGGCAAAGGCTCTGATAAGCTTAGTTCCAAAAGTCATCGTCAGATGGCAGTACGGTACGACCCTGCTAGTTAAACTTTACAATGTTCAAAGCGTAAAATTAGACATTACGCATTTATTGGACGTTAGTTTATTTTTGAACTAACTTTTGGGATGGGTAAAAAATGTTAAACTCGCGTCAGGACACGTGCCCTGATCGAAAATTCGTAAGACGGACAAATGACACTCGGCGTAGGAGAGGAAGTAATACCCCCCTCTCTTTCTACCGCGCGGAGTTTTCACTTCTGCCGGCACTCCCGGAGTGCAACATTGTTATTTTGTTGCACAGAAAACAGATTACTCTTATGATATATCTTGTGTATATATCTTGAGTACAAAAGAAAATATTACAAAACATAGCGCTGATCTAAATTGCAATCCTAGTATGTATGCTTAAAAATATTAAATACAAATGCAAGTCTTCAAGAGGTCTTCAAGAGAAACAAAAACAATAAATTTTATAAAGAAAAAAACGTAAAAAGTAAGTAATGCAGCTAATACACTTAAATGTTATAATCATCAGTTACTTGTCGTTGGTACACCATGGTCTGACAACTGTCTCATTGGTCGCGTCAGTCGCACGCAAGCGATCGATCGCACGCGGCTGCGATTGGCCGCGAGTCACAGAAGCGTACCTTAAAACTTGTGTTTGTTTGCATAATTAATGACGTAATAATGGCCGCGACGGAAGCCGTTTACGTATTTTGGATATTTGCCAGACTTCCCACTGCATTTGTCATAATCTCATTCAAGCGTATTACCAGTTGCATCCTTGGGTGTTATTATAATATCGAAAGGCCGGCAACGCTCCTGTCACACCCTAGTGTTGCAGTCGTCATGGGCAGCGGTGATCACTTACCATCAGGTATCATAAAAAAATATATATGGAACTAGCTTTCGCCCGCGGCTCCACCCGCGTCATTGTCGATCCCTCGGGAATAGTACTTTTTCCCGGGATAAAAGGTAGCCTATGTCCTTCTCCGTACTCCAGAGAACTTGTATGCAAAATTTCGCGATGATCCGTTCAGTAGATACGGCGTGAAAGCTAACAAATAAACAAACAAATAAACTCACTTTCGCATTTATAATATTAGTTAGGATTAGGATTAGGATGCCCCATATACATTTTACCTTTTTAATAGGTATGCAAAAGTACAAATTATAACTTAAAATACACATGTCATATAATTTTAAATATTTATTATTGTTAATTCAGGTTAGTCAAAATAATTACAATATATGTCAAAAATTAGTTTTTCAAAATTATATTCGATCATACAAGTATGTATAATTAGTTTTAATCACTGTTATTTTAAAAATAAATAAATTTAGTACATATTCGTTTATTTTAAAATAACATTTGTCAATTAATAATAGGCTAGTTTCCTGGGTCGTAATAATAACATAACAATTAGTCCGTCAGTTAGATAATCAAAAAATATTGGACACGTATTTTTTCTTTTGTCAAATAAACAATAAATAATAAAGATAAAGCGCGTCAAAGTTCAGGAGTGGGGGCTCGAGACGTCAAAGTTTGCTAAAAATTGTAGCAAACTATGACGTCACACGGAACTTCAAAGGGCTATATCCAGGTCCTTTTTAGTCTCCACTACAGGAGCACGACCCTCTCTGTACTACTAGGGCCATACTTGGCCAGAGCAGCCAGAGGACTTGGCCTACACTCTCCACGCTGGCCAGACGGGTTGGAGAGGATATCTTTATCATTTTTTGTTTAATCGACAAAAAAAAAATACGTGTCCAATATTTTTTGAATATCTAACTGACGGACTAATTATATTTTTTTAGGAAGCTAGCCTATTCCATTAGATGTTTTTTTTAATGTATTTAAGCTTACGTTTCTTATTTGTTTTGGGATCTTATTAAAAACTTTTGGAGCCATACCAAAAATACTTCCGCCAAACATAGCTGTATCTTTTGAAACGTTTTGATTTTGATTTTGAGTAGCGTCATGTTGCAACCGTCATTGAGTGTTACGTCAATATCCTAAGTCGTTTTAACGATCAGTTTTATTGTGTTCTTGTCGTCATCATCACATCATTTATAGTTACATCGATCTCATAACAGACATTCCACATTACAAAATAGAAAAAATGCAGAGATGTGTCTGTGAAAATTTCAAGTCTATACCAGCCGGCGTATATTCAGTATTAAAAAAAGAAGGGGAGACCTTTGCCCACCAGTGGGACACAACAGGCTAAAAAAAAGTATATTCAGTGCACAACGTTTTGGTAGTCATTTCAAAGTACATTGCGTTTTATATATCTTTAATAATAGTTAGCAAATAGGTCGGCAGGCCTATCTCACTCCCCGTATCGAAAACTACGCGAGGTGACCACATGGAAAAGGGTCACACTCACATGTTCACGAGTGTTTACCGACGTAATCGAATTATGAATCGTTTGTCCAGAGCTATAAGAATTAAATTGGCTTGCAATAGATTCTGTAGGTATCTAAACGAGAAGGTGCTGCATTCTGACGCGAGCTAAATTACACCGTATCGCTAACTACATTGAGTTGATATTTCTTTGCCCTTACAGAGTGCCATCTGTACGTAAGTACTAGTACTTATTACGTGTAACTAGTACCTATTAAGGTGCAGTAGATACAGCCCTGTGAAAGACAGACGGACGGACGGATACCGGAGGCTTATTAGGATTTTAATGCAGTTTCAGCATTAAATATAGGTATTGATTAAAGAGGAAGGTTTATTTGTATAACTAGCTTTTGCCCGCGGCTCCGCCCGCGTCAATGTCGATCCCTCGGGAACAGTACTTTTTCCCGGGATAAAATGTACCCTATGTCCTTCTCCGTACCCCAGATAACGTGTATACAAAATTTCATGATGATCGGTTCAGTAGTTACAACGTGAAAGCGTAACAAACAAACAAAGAACAAACTCACTTTCACATTTATAATATTAGTAAGCATTTTTTTCTTTTTAATCCTATAGGACGGCGAACGAGCAAGCGGGTCCCCTGATGGTAAGCGATCACCGCTGCCCATGGATAACTGCAACACCAGGGTGTAACGAGAGCATTACCGAGAAGAACATGGGGGGAAGGATTGGCCTCTGGCACTCTCACTCACCAAACGAAGCATAGAACCGTTAAAGCTTCTTCTCAAACGTCGATTTTCTGTGAGAGTGTGGTACTTCCCCGGACGAGGCGGCCCATTCATGTTACTATCAAAAATTACTTTTATCAGTAGCGTTCTGCTTCCATGCTGGTCTGGGAGAAAAGAAAAAACTTAGAATGTATCAGCTGCTTCTCTTCCCGCGCAGATCGTAAAAGCCGATCGAGGGAACGGGTAAATCTGAGGAACTAAGTTAATAGGCGATGCGGCTAGCAACCCATCACTATTTTGGTTCCATTTTCCAGCTAATACCCACCAACATGCTAAACGTGATCAGGTCTTATAGACCTAGGCTCTGTCTACCCCGCAAGGGAAAAAGACGTTATATGTTGTCAGTAGTGTGGCTCTGCTACTAAGTGTTTCTTCTGTATATACTTTATTTTGTAATATTATCATTATCACTGTTATGTAGAAGTATTGTGTACTGTTATCAGAGTTGATAACTGCTTATTGAAAAATTGGGTGCCAAATTGAATACATAGACTATATTATATTATTGCTTATCTTGAAGTGTGACATGACAACCTCTAATGAGGCAGAAGTCAACTTTGTCATCAAATATACACGGTGAAATTTTGATCGTTCTGGACCCTTAAAGGGATGATTCAGCCCGTCGATATAAACAACTTTTCCTATGGGACTCGTGCAGCAGCTTCGAGAGTAAGAAGCCATGATGGTCGCCAATCTTCATGGAGAAGGGGCACTTTGAGAAGAAGAAGTCTTCCCGTGGATGTCGTAGAAGGCGACTTAGGAAATACAAGCTAAACAAAGCTCATAAACATCAATGAGACCTCTCCAACCCGTCTGGCCAGCGTGGAGAATGTAGGCCAAGTCCTCTGGCTGCCCTGGCCAAGTATGGCTCTAGTAGTACAGAGAGGCTCGTGCTCCTGTTGTGGAGACTAAAAGACCTGATGATGATGATGAGACCGAAGTGGAGATGCTTATTATCTTACTTTGGGTCGCTGCGCCATCTTAGTTAGACGTTAGTTTATTTTCTTACATTGCCCACTGCCTCTGTGGCATTTTGGACACTACTTGTGTAGTGTCCAAAATGCCACAGAGGTTTCGTTGGTATAGATTTTTCAAATTGCCGGTATATTAAGGTTGCCCTGGAAGCACTTAACCCCATACATACGTCGAAAGGGACTCGCTGCAATCTATACTTATATTATAAAGCTGAAGAGTTTGTTTGATTGTTTGTTTGTTTGAACGCGCTAATCTCAGGAACTACTGGTTCAAATTGGAAAATTCTTTTTGTGTTGGATAGTCCATTTATTGAGGAAGGCTTAAGGCTATAAAACATCACGCTGCGACCAATAGAAGCGAAGCATCAATTAAAAATGTTTTGAAAACGGGGAAAATTATTCATTTATACTAATTAATCATAATAACAGAAATTGCCGCGGACGAAGTCGCGAGCAACAGCTGGTATTTGATAATGTTGATACAGTTTTAAGCATTGAATCAATTTATCTCATCACTTCTTATACAGCTTGGTTTTAAAAATTGGGTTTTAAAATTAAAGCCTCTAAGCATCGGTATTTTAGCACCATTTTTAATCCAACTTTGAAGGTAAATAAATACCATTACAAACATTTAGATTTCAATATTTTTCATTTACGTATTAGTTTGATTACTCATATTATCAAGTAACATATTTTTATGTAAGCATATGGAATAGTTTTCTCTAAATACCTTATTTCGTAAAGGACGGTAGGCGCGTGAATAATGCTCAAAATCTATTTCTAATATTGTGAAGCTGCAGAGTTTCTTTGTTTGAATGCGCTAATCTCAGTAATTACTAGTTCAAATCTATATCTATACTAATATTATAAAGCTGAAGAGTTTGTTTGTTTGTTTGAACGCGCTAATCTCAGGAACTACTAGTTTAAATCTATATCTATACTAATATTATAAAGCTGAAAAGTTTGTTTGTTTGTTTGAACGCGCTAATCTCAGGAACTACTGGTTCAAATTGCAAAATTCTTTTTGTGTTGGATAGATCCATTTATTGAGGAAGGCTTTAGGCTATAAAACATCACGCTGCGACCAATAGGAGCGAAGCATCAATAAAAATATTTTGAAAACGGGGGAAAATTATTCATCTTATAATAATAAAAAGAACTTATTAATCATAATAACAGAAATTGCCGCGGACGAAGTCGCAGGCAACAGCTAGTTAAGGTATAATCGTCGTCTCACGCTAGTAGCTTATCGATTTGCAAATATTAAAAATAATAATATGACGTTCAGAAAGAGATACTTGATATCCAAATTTGAATAAAATTCTATTTCATTTCATTTCATTTCATTTCACCTCGGTCGCTCACGTAGCGCCGCGTTTTATGCAGGTGAAACAGCAATAACCTGAAAACATTCCATCGCCGTTTTCGCCCGTCTATCCAGTCAACTCTTAATAGTTTTAACTTAAGAAAACCCTATCGCCCTTATCACTGTCATAACATTCTGTTCAGCGATATAATCATGAAGATTAGGCTTATATCATGTCTAGCTAGATATGACGATATAATGTGTACTATAAATACTGTCTGAATAAAAATAATATTTGAAAAAGATGAAAGAGAGTCGAGATAATTATATCTCAACTCGCTTTGATCTTCAGGCTTACCTGAGAAAATACAAGCACAAGCTATTGCACACTCAATTTTTAGGGTTACCTACCCAAAGGGTAAAAACTGATCCCTATTAATATCGCTCCGCTGTAGGTCTGTCTGTCTGTCCGTCGGTCACCAAGCTGTATCTCATGAACTGCTACAAATGGGCTACAACTGGTATTTACGTTAGTAGAAACAGGTTATACGAATTATTAGCTATGAAAGCTTACAATAAAAATACTGAATTTATTAATTATGTTAGAACTTACTCTAAGGTTTTTAAAAAGGCGTGCCTGTGCGCAAAATCTTTATATACAAGAAAAGCTATTCTAGATTCTCATGATAAGATAAAGACCACTTGGAAAATTATTAACATGGAAACCGGGAAAACTAAAAATCATGACAACAAAATAGAATTAAAAGTAGATAATAAGATCCTCAGTACTAATGAAGACGTCGCAAAATATTTCGAAGATTTCTTTACTAACATTCCCGTAAATACTACTGCCTCCTTACGTTCATCATCTGAGGAATCTAAAAAACTATTAACAAGCTGTATACCAGAATGTAACAATCATTTAATATTTCAACATGTAACACCTCAAATAATCATTGATACATTTAAGAGTTTGAACAATAAGAAAACTGGAGATTTGTGGGATATCTCTGTAGCTGTCATTAGTAACATCATTAAAGCAATTGCACCATATTTAGCTTCTGTATTTAATAAGTGTGTAGATACTGGGACATTTCCTGACTTGATGAAGTTAAGTAAAGTCATTCCTTTGTACAAATCTGGCGATAAAAATGATCCCACTAATTACCGTCCCATTTCTATTCTGCCAGCTCTTAGTAAAATATTTGAAAAAATGATTTTTAATCAGTTATTAGCTTTTTTTAACATAAATAGCCTTTTCCATCGTGAACAGTATGGATTTACAAAGGGTCGGTCAACTACAGACGCGGGTGTAGCTCTGTTGAAATACATATATGATGCTTGGGAGGTAAAACAAAATGCTATTGGTGTTTTTTGTGATCTTTCCAAAGCCTTTGATTGCGTAGACCACAATACCCTTCTCTCCAAGCTGGAGCACTATGGAATAAAAGGTAAATCTCGCGATTTACTTGAATCTTATTTAAGTGGCCGAACTCAAAAAGTTAGTTTAGATAGGGTACAATCCTCCGGATCATCGGTTAAGATGGGCGTACCCCAGGGCTCTATCCTAGGGCCTCTGTTATTCCTCATTTACATCAATGACCTACCTTACTGTGTCAATACATGTAAGGCTGTACTATTTGCCGATGACACTTCTCTTGTCTTCAAAATTGATAGACAAACTAATTCTTTTGACGTGGTTAATAGTACTTTAGCTCAAGTGTTGGATTGGTTCACAGCGAACAATCTATTGTTGAACGCTAAGAAAACGAAATGTATTAAATTTTGCTTACCAAATGTTACAAAAATTCCAACACAAATAGTAATGGATAATGAACCACTAGATTTAACTGATAAAACAACATTTCTTGGAATATCTCTTGATGCCGGGCTTCAATGGGGTGCCCATATTACTACGTTAGCGGGTAAACTTAGTTCTGCAGCTTATGCTGTCAGGAGAATTAGACAACTGACTGATGTTGATACTGCGCGTTTGGTATATTTCAGTTACTTTCATAGTGTTATGTCTTATGCGATTTTACTATGGGGTAACGCTGCAGAAGTAAACACCATATTTGTCCTGCAGAAACGCGCTATTAGATCTATATATAAACTTGGTGCTAGAGAATCTCTTAGAGAATTGTTTAAAGATATAAATATTTTAACATTACCTTCTCAGTACATATTTGCGAATATTATGTTTGTGCGCTATAATCTTGATTTATATAAGAAAAATAGTGATATGCATGACCGAAACACGAGAAATAAAAATAAATTAGCTACACCAGTATTGCGATTGCAGAAAACTATGAATTAATTTTTGGGTTTAGGAGTACGCTTCTATAATAAAATTCCTGCAGAAATATTAGGTCTGCCTTTACTTAAGTTCAAAACGATTGTAAAAAACCAGTTAATAAAAAAGGCTTATTACTGCATTGATGATTATATTACTGATAAAAATGCGTGGAAATTTATATAATTTTTTTTAATGTTAACAATTATTAAATGTTAAAATTAATCTATAGTACGAAAAATTGTATTTAATGTTAACAATGTATTCAGAGCCCTTCAGGCACGTAGGGACCAAGGCTGGATTGAGTTTCTTTCGGCGTATTCTTCTCACCAGTGGTCGTTCCGAAACGCTAGTAGTATTTCAATTTTGCATATATAAAAAAAATATATAAGAAATAAAAATATGACGTTCAAAAAGAGATACATGTATCCAATTTTGAATAAAAATCTTTGACTTTGACTTTGAACAGTGATAGTTAGACAATTGAAATTGTCACAGATGATGTATTTCTGTTGCCGCTATAAGAACAAACACTAAAAAGTTGAATAAAATAAATATTTAAGGGCTCTCATCTTATCTTTGATGGGGCCGATTCAGAATCGGTAGCATGTCTAACCTTTGGGTTATTTTGTTTGGGGCTCCCATACAAGAGACATGATTTATTTGCCGTTTTTATAGATAACAGTTTGGAACCCTTCGTGCGCGAGTCCGACTCCTTCTGGTATTTATTCAATGTATCTTAAAAAAAATTTGAATAAATTAAATTTGGTTGCAAATATGTTAAAATTTCCGACCGGATTTCCGGTCGTATTGGAAATCCTTGGGGGAGGCCTATGTCCAGCAGTGGACTTCTTGCGGCTGATATGATGATGATGATGTTAAAATTTATAATTTTCTTAAAAAATATATTTACGTTTTATTGTAATTGTAAGATTTTTGTTAATTTTAGCACTAAATAAATATTTGCTGTATATTTTTTTTTCTAGAAATAGGTAGTAGATATTTTTGTTCTTAACAGATTTTACTAACCAACTAAAACCAACAGGAATCGTATAGTATCAAAAATATGCCGTCTCATAAGTATGAAATGATGTAAAAGTTTGGTCAAATAAAAAAAAACATTTTACCTTAACCAAAAATACTTTCTAATAAATATTAATATCTGAGTATTAATAAAATAAATCTTGAAGGGTTGGCTGCTGGTCTACATGGAATTCCAACTTATTTAATCGAACATTGACGTGGGTAAATTTTATAGAGCGTACCAAGCAATAAAACTTGTACGTATACGAGAAACTATTAAAAAATCACGATCACTAGTTTCGAAGATACGCAGTTGCTAACAGCAAAGAAACGTGTTTACTATAGTATAACCGATAATAGATACGGCCGGCTATATTTAACACACCGCTTCAATGAAAATACGTAAAAACTTACCGAGAAAATCGATTAACAAAAACACCGAAAATCTGATCAACACTCCGGTACTTGATCACTGAAAATGTCACTTAACACGTGTTTTATGAACTTTTTATACACGATAATAATGTTCTGGAGATTTTTGTGGTCAAATCGCTGGAAAATACATGACTGCGCGGGTAGGATACTTAAATTAAAATAAAGTTGTAGGTTATGAAACGTCAAACTGGTTCGCGGTGAAGGTCACCTTGAGGTGACAAGTGACAGCTAGGGTTGCTATTATGTGCAGTTTAAATAGTTTGTTTGGGAGAAATATAAACAGTTATTTTGTTTGACTGCATGATGATATAAGTGAATACCCTTTAGCTAATTAGTTTTGAAAATCATACCATTAGCTTGTCCGTCAAAATAGGTCAACAGTAAATTAAAACCAGCCTCAAATCACAGTGATGGCTAATAAATAAGACAATGTAGTATTTATAAGTAACATATTACACTTGCAACACCAAAATACAAAATATAAAGATATACTTTCTGAGGCAACTTCAAAGATTTTTCGTACTAGTAGGTACCCAAAATCCCAAGCAAGTTTTCAAGGTCTGGGTCAATTCAATTGGCTGAACTTAAATTATTTCACTGAATATAACCCATAATAAGTGTTCTTTCAAAAGCTTTATGATTGACACACCACACTCTCGCAGAAAATCGAAGTTGAGTAGGATATTTACAGTTTTTATGCTTCGTTCAGTGAATGAGAGAGCCGGAGGCCCATCTTTCCCCATTTCCTTCCTCCAACTCCATGAAAGGCCGGCAACCCTCCTGTCACACCATGGTGTTGCGGTTGTCCATGGGCGACATTGATTGCTTATCATCAGGTGACTCGCTTGTCCGTTTGCCGAATATGTTAAAAAAAATGTTTTTATTTTTTGTACATAAAGGAAGACTTTCGTCAACGCACAACAGTCATAATATATAATCCGGAAATCATACGAATTCGTTTCTATCGCGTTTAAATCATATCTATATCTTTATCATTGACCCTGCTGTATTTATAAACATATTAATGTTTATAATTACGCATCCGCCTATTGACCAACCAAATTCCTTCTATTCTGAGATATACAACTAATATCCAAAGCCCTGAAAATAATTTTACCTTTTTTTTTTGTTAACCTAAACTGTCCCACTGCTGGGCAAAGGCTTCCCCCACAAGTTTGCATGTCTCTCCATTCCGTGCCACCTCCAACCACCCTCCCTCAAAACACTTGATGTCATCACTCCAACGCTTTCGAGGTCTGCCCAGTTTTCTACGTCCATCCTCTCCATTTAAAATACAAAGAAACCCGCCGCCCGGCCAGTTTGTATGGGAATGTTTTTGAGTTCCCAGCATTGTTCCCATAGGAAAAGTTGTTCATTTTGATGGTCTGAGTCACCCCTTTAAGGGTCCAAAACGATAAAAATTACACCATGTATACCCAATACGATTAGGGTAGATGTAGATGTGAGTGCTGATATCAACACCGACTGGCTATAGAACCAAATATAGAACAAAAAAAAATAAAAATCGCTCTCTTTTGGTCGGCAGCGCTAATCTGTACCAGCACCGAAGGATTAGTTACGTTTGACTTATATTAATTGGGAACCCATCACTTTATTGCAATTTACTTCAACGATTTTCATTTCCCATTATACTATTTGGAGATATTTTAATACAATATTTAACAAATCCTAAAATCTGTGTATCTATAAGCCGTGTGGTATACGGCAGAGTAGAATAGGACCACTCCAAGTCTTCCCGTGGATGTCGTAGAAGGCGTCTTAAGAAATACAAGACCTCTCCAACCCGTCTGGCCAGCGAGGAGAGTGTAGGCCAAGTCCTCTGGCTGTTCTGGCCAAGTACGGCTCTAGTAGTACAGAGAGGGTCGTGCTCCTGTAGTGGAGTCTAAAAAAGACCTGATGATGATGATGATGAAAATCTGTTCACATCAAAATTTCATTATTCATTAATTACAAACACAGTCTATCGTTATTTCTTTTCATATTTGATGTATTTTATCGAAATAATGAAACATCAAAGTTTTGTTACCCATAATTTTATATCCATGTAAGTTTCAGTTCGCACAACACAATATTTGAAACATATTTTTTACGTTATTCGAGTTAATGTACACCTACTTATATAAATAAATAAATATATACGGACAAATCACACAAATTGAGGTAGCCCCAAAGGATTTTTGGGACTTGTGTTATGGGATACTAACTCAACGATACTATATTTTATAACAAATACATATATAGATAAACATTAAGACCCAGGCCAATCTGCTAAAGATCATTTTCCATTTTGACCTGACCGGGGATCGAACCCGGGCACCCTCGTGTCGCAAGCAAATGATCTTTTTCAGATTGGCCTGGGTCTTTGATGTTTATCTATATATGTATTTGTTATAAAATATAGTATCGTTGAGTTAGTATCCCATAACACAAGTCTCGAACTTACCTTGGGGCTAGCTCACTCTGTGTGATTTGTCCGTATATATTTATTTATATGTGGGAACTCGACTAAGAGCGCAGGGACGGTCGAGCCTTCACATTACGATGAATAAAATATTTGACTTTGACAAGTATTTTATTTGCATGCTCGCTGCGTGATGATGATGATGATGACGTTAAAAGTCGGTACGCCTGGTTTCCATACAAATCATGATACTTACGTCATTTATGTACATCTACAATATGTAAAGAAAACTCTGTCCGATCCTTGAAGAGGTGATTCAGCTCATCGATATGAACAACTTTTCCCATGGGGTGGGGATGGTTTCGATACGAATTGACTCATCATCATCAGGTATTTTTAGTCTCCACTGCAGGAGCATGACCCTCTCTGTACTACCGTAGCCATACTTGGCCAGAGCTGATAGAGAATTTGGCCTACACTCTCGTCGCTGGCCAGTCGGGTTAGAGAGGTCTCATTGATGTTTATGAGCTTTGTTTAGCTTGTATTCCCTAAGTCGCCTCTTACGACATCCATGGGAAGACTTGGAGTAGTCCTATTCTACTCTGCCGGAAACCACACGGCCGGTACGAATTGACTGGGCGGCCGTATATTTTTGTTTGAAAGTATCATTTTTTTTTTCGAGTTTCCCCCATTGTTCCCGTAGAAAAAGTTGTTCATATCGACAGGCTGAACCAAGGATCGGACAGGATTTTCTTGACACATTGTATGGAGGCACCGTTGAAACTAAAACATAATACTTACTTTGAAAAATAACATGTTTATTTTTACATATATACAAAGAAACATCAAAAACATTATAAAAATTTTAACAACAATACTGCTTATTAACAATTAAAAATATGGTAACATTGTTTTTAAATTAAGTTTCTTTTGTTAGTCTGTTGAACTGTTTTTACTTTAAGCCTAGAAAATAAACAAATCATAAAAAAATAAGTGACTTGTATAAGTTATAAGAGTGACGGCACTACAAGACGTCACACCGTTTTATTTGTTTCTAGTGGACTTAATAATGTAAAATCAGTGTAATTTGGTGTTAGAAATACCCATGTTTACGAACAATGTGTGGAGTAACTAAAATTAACAGTCATAGTGCGGCTGTAGTGATATTTACTAAGCGGGCTCATGGTTGTCCCCCTTGCTGCGTCGATTACACCATCATTTCGTTAATAAACAGGACTAAGAAAAAGCGCGGCAAACTTCAATTACACTTGATACTGGCCAAATGCGTCACGCGTGAAAGCCATAAATAACAATAATTATAAAAAAAAATTTTACATTGACAGCTGAGAAACGTTAAAGTAATAAGTGTTGACTAATTTTGGTCGGATAATGGTTTAAACCAGTTACATATGTAAGTCCTCGTTTTATAATAAGATTAATTTCTGACACCTTCAACTTTAAACTTAATCTAAACTTAAAGGCGGACTGGCATCAAACTCTTCAGCAAAATGATCGACAGTATCATTTTCTTCAATAGCAACCTTATTAAAATCTAACTTAACAGGATTCACACTTTTTTTGAACGTCCTATTCACTCCGAACACCGGACTACAATTTATTTCAATATCTCCCCTATTTTCGGGTAAATTTTTGATGTTGGCAACTGGAGTGTCACATTTGCTGGCAGCACTGGAGTTTAGAAGCGGGCTTTTGAAGGCTTTCGTTGCGTTTTTAGATAAATTTATTATATTTATTGGATTTAAAGGCGGTGGTTCTCCGTACATTTTTAATTTTGATATTTTTTCGTGCATTCGCTTCTTTCTTAGCAGAGATTTTGGTGATAGTTCTTGTGGTTCAGTCTGTCTGAATGTAGACTCAAAATCTAGACCTGATAAGTTAAATTCGTCTTGAATTTTAGGTTGAATTCTTGCCAAAGGAGATTCTATATAAATCTTATTTTTAGACAAATCATGATTCTGAAATCTATATGGAGATATTTCGTTAGAGATATGAGATTTTAACAAATTATTTTTAACAACTATACACTCTTCTATGAAGCCTTTATTTCTTACAACTTTATTGGTCAATTCATCAACAAGTTTTCTAGCTACAAAACTTTTTGGAGTTTTAGTAAAATACGTGAATTCAGTTGCCCTATATTGGGGAATGCTTTTCCTAGTGTTGCCAGCTCTCTTCTGCAAATTTACACACGCGACAATCTGTCCTGTATCTAATACATTTTCGAAGCCAAACTTTTTTATGCCTCCCCAAAAGTTGACACAGATAATATTTCTTTCTTCATCTGTTAAGTAGACATTTTGAAATTGGTTTATATTTTTAAAATCTGAATACGGAGGATCTATCTGTACGACCATACCGACTGTATCAATTTCGTTATAGTCACTGACCATATTTGGATGGGATATTATATCTTTTATAGGGTAACATGTTCGATTTAAGATTTTTAAGTACGGTTGGAGTATTTCTGGTAGTTTTTTTGTTTGTTTGAATATTGTTTGTCTGCCTGCTGATAACTGGAGTTCTGAGTATCTGAAAACACAAATTAAGTAGGGTTTAAAGTCGAATAAAGTAGGTCAAACTTAAGGAGAGTTGAGAGTGGGATTGGGCGGGCCACGTCTGCCGAAAGCACATTAATTTACTTTTAACCTTATAAGAGCCTATCTCTCAAATATCAGACAGACAAGCATACAGATTGTTATTATAACTTCTTCTATCGAGTCGTAAAATTGCTATATATACAATTTAAATAAGTTTTGACCAGTGTTTTGCCACCATGATTGCCCGTTCATTTAGATCCTGCTAGGAGCAAGAAGCTGGACTTTTTGGGCACACCAAGAGGGGATCCATAGATTGAATAGCACCGCAGTCGCACTCACTATTGTTGGAGGAACCCCATCTGACTCTGTATTCGTGGCATCTGTCAACACCAGCCCGCAGTCTATTTAAAGACCCAACCTTACTCACCTAATAGCTGTAGGAACTACATTCAGTATTTCGATGTAAGCGCCCTCTGTAATCAGCTCTGAGAGGGCATCATTTGGCTTCCATATTGACAGGAGGGCTGTAAATAATAAATAAATATATAGGGACATATCACACAAATTGAGCTACCCCCGCAGTAAGTTGTGAACTTGTGTCGTAGGATACTAACTCAACGATACTATATTTTATAATAAATACAAATATAGATAAACATCCAAGACCCTGGTCAATCTGGAAAAGATCGTTTTCTATCATGACCTGGCCGGGGACCGAACCCGGGCACCCTTGTGTCGCAGGTTGGCGTGATGACCACTGCGCCACGGAACCCAGCAAAATGAAACCATAATAATTAATAATCACGACCTCTTTGACGAGGAGCTCCATGCCATGGCCTAGTGGGCGTAAGAATTATTAGCGCTTATACATGTTAAGCAACCCCGGGTGCAGATCCCACTAGGATGGGTGACCACAAGTGGCATATAAATTGCTCGAGCTATTCTATACTTTGCAATCATTGATGGCAGTCGGTAAGCTATGTTAGATGCCTTCAGGCAGCTTGAAAAATCTGACACCAGTGATGGCCACATACACACACGAACAACAAAAAAATATTTCCCTCGTATGTGTAGTATAAAGCAACAGGGCAATAGCTGGTGTACCCATCCCATGGTGCATGCTCTATGCTGATGATATTGTCCTCATTGATAAACACCCACTGTCGCTGCAAAACACCTTTAATATATGGATAAAAGAACTCGAGATCCATGGCTTACGTGTTAGTCGTTCGAAAACAGAATACATGGAGTGTGACTTCGGGGGCACCGAAGAATTAGAAACTAACTTGAAACTCGATGATACCGAACTACCGAAGGTAACTCACTTTAGGTATCTGGGCTCTACGCTAACGACTGATGGACGTATAAACGATGACGTAAACAATCGAATTAATGCAGCATGGCTAAAGTGGAGATCACTGTCCGGCGTACTTTGTGACACTAAAATGCCCGTAAAAACTAAAGGGAAAATTTATAAGACTGCTGTGAGACCAGCAATGCTTTACGGAGCCGAGTGCTGGACCACGCTTAAGAATCATGAACAACAATTACATACAAATGAAATGAAAATGTTACGCTGGGCAGGGGGAGTGACCTGTTTGGACAGGGTTCGCAATGAGTATGTAAGAGGATCGTTTAAAGTAGCGCCTATAGGGGAAAAACTTAAAGAAGAAAGGCTTCGATGGTATGGCCATATAATGAGAAGGGACGAAAACTACTCCGTTAAAACTGTCCTGAATATTCCATCTCAGCCCCGAGGTAGAGGAAGACCGGTCTCGACGTGGTGGTCCACGGTAGAACGTGACATAAAAGCCCTTAATCTTACATCTAGGACAACCCAGGATCGTGTATCCTGGCGCAGGAGTACAAGGAGGCCCGACCCCAAATAAAATGGGAACATGGGCAGGACAAAGAAAAAGAAGGGCAATAGCTGGTGTACTATAAATTTTCTATATCAAATCCCCCATTAAGAAGCCGGCTACGCGCCAGATCAAAATAAAATTCGAGGCGAGTGTCAAAGTTCGTTGGACACTCAGAACAATGCGTACCGTTCCCCCTGCTCCCCAAGCCGCCGCCGCGTCAATCCCCCGTGCGAGCGTCCAGCAATATGTATTTTCAACATTTTTGAGAAATTATTTTGTATGTGCGAATACCAAAAATGATGAATGAAAATTTATATTTTAATTTTCTATATGGCATTGTACAACTAGACAATATAACCTGTGGTTCTATTATAATTACATTATGATTGATTGAATTTGTAATACAAAACCAATAGGCGGAAAATAAATCGTTATTGTCCTAAAAATGTACGAAATGTAATCGCATATATTTTGATGTAGGTGAATATTTTGAAATAATAAAATGAATGGGACCTTAGATAAATACTGTCTTAATCCGAATAACAGCATATATATGTTGAAATATTCTTGAATTGGAAATTATTTTGTTATTACGTTTGTATGGGAAATTACCTGTTCGCCGGCCTCTTAAGCATCTCAGCTACCCTGACCTTCAACTGAGGCGCCACATTCCCCGTCATCATTGTCAACTTGCTTTAAATTCGTTTCTGTATATCTTGCAGGACCTTCTCACGTTTCGAGCTTGTGTAGTCTTCTAGAAGAATCCTCTAGTAGAAACATACTCAACCTTTTTTCCTCTGGGCACATAGTCACTACTGCTACACCTAGCGGTCCGCAACAATCTACCCCTATGCTAACAAACAGCGAGGGCGCCGTGACTTGTGAAATGGGTAGAGGCTGCGGACTACTCTAGTAATTCGTAGAAGCATAAATGATATAAGGCAAAAAACTATTCTTACCTTTATCAATTCTCCCATTATGTAGTTCAGCTACCCGGACCTTTAAAAGAGGCACCACATGCCTCGTCATCACTGTCAACTTGCTTCGGATTCGTTCCTGAATATCGTGCAGCACTTTGTCGCGCTTGGAGGCTGTGTAGTCTTCTAAGAGACGACGCTGAGAATCTGTTAGGTTTGTCTGTAAACATAGATCATCATTTCGAGTGGGTGTCACGGTCAATCGACCATGCACACCCTGGTGTCAGAGTTCTTCGGAACCGCCTCTCGGCCTCTGACGTGGTTCCTTTAACGACTACCAGATGGCAGCCGGGACGACCGGCTTAACGTGCCTTCCGAAGCACGGAATCATCTTTATTATCAGACAATCAGGTGATTCAAGCCTGCAATGTCCTAACCAAACTGGAAACAACTAAACAAAGTATGCTTCCGGTGGGAATCGAACCCACGACCCCCGGGTCAACAGGCAAACGCCTTAACCACTGGACCACGGAGGCTGTTTTGTGTAAACATAGATAAAAAAATTCATAAGCTTTCAGATAAAAAAACCGCCTCCAACCAATAAGAGCAGATCGCTACATGAAAAGAGAATTAATATTTTTTTCTCTATCAAGGGGGACCATTCTAGTATTACGTAAGCAGGATATCATCCCCACACTCGTTGGCAAAAGTAAGCAATTTTGTGAAGCCCTCCCCCCAAACAAGTAAACATTCGGCAAATTTTGTTGACGTCATCACCATGCAGCATAAAATTCACTTTTTGCTAGTAGCATGAATGGGCCGGCTCGTCCGGGGAAGTACACTCTCAGAGAAAATCGACGTTTGAGTAGAAGCTTTACCGCTTCTGCTTTGTTAGGTGAGTAATAGAGCCGGAGGGCCGTCCTTTCCTCCATTTCCTCTCTATGTCTTTCCCCCAACTCCTTGAAAGGCCGACAACGCTCCTGTTACGTACGCGTTTGCCTGTAGACCCGGGGGTCGTGGGTTCGATTCCCACGGGAAGCATACTTTGTTTAGTTGTTTCCAGTTTGGTTAGGACATTGCAGGGTTGAATCACCTGATTGTCTGATAATAAAGATGATTCCGTGCTTCGGAAGGCACGTTAAACCGTTGGTCCCGGCTGGCATCTGGTAGCCGTTAAAGGAACCACGTCAGTGGCCGAGGGGCGGTTCCGAAGAACTCTGACACCAGGGTGTGCAAGGTCGATTGACCGTGACACCTACACGAAATGATGATTAGTTAAGATTATTTTAAGTATCAGGGAAATTATAACTTACCCTAAATTGTGAAGGCTCTTTGCTCATCTTCATCAGCTTCGCAATTTGCGAGCCACTGTCCAAAGACCGCTTGCCGATATCGATGTCGTCTGTATCAGGAGACTCCTGAAACAACATGAAATGAGTTTCTGATGTTATCGCGATTGTTACACATTTAATTAAAAAATCGGCCAAGTGCGAACGGCAAAAAAATTATGTGTGTTGTATCTCCCATACAACACACATAATTTTTTTGCCGTTCGCACTTTTAATATGAATATTATTTTTATTAAATTATTTATTTTTAAAGCGAGTATATAACTAAATATATTGTGAATATTTCAAGCGTCTACCTGTTGCCGTTATCAATAACGAGCAAAAACAAGCAAAAAAATTACGTTTGTTGTATGGGAGCCCCCTTAAATATTTATTTTATTCAACTTTTTAGTATTTGTTGTTATAGCGGCAACAAAAATACATCATCTGTGAACAATTCAACTGTCTAACTATCACGGTTCATGAGATACAGCCTGGTGACAGACGGACAGACAGACGGACAGCGGAGCGAAATTAATAGGGTCCCGTTTGCGATTATAATTCGTTTACGATTCATAATTCGTTGAAGTCGGTGAACACATGACCAAACGCGCGTCTTTCCTACCGGATTTGTTCGGTTTTCACCTTCAAAGGTGTCGCCGCGTGTAGGTATGTTTTCGATACCGACACGGGGAGTGAGACAGGCCCGCATGGGGTGTCATCCTCACCTGTCCGTCAGGCGGTTGAAGGTATGGCATCGGGTACGCGCCCGGCTTCCCGAGCTGCTACTTACTTTTCCCCCATTCATCCGAGTAGTATATTATTCCCTTTCCAAATCCATTCCTGTCACTAGCTTTAAAATGCTTACGATGGGCAGCAGCGTCAGAAGCACAAGAAGACACAGAAACTGCGCTCGCCAACCTGCCTGCCAAGCGTTGTGAGTATGGCAATATCCTCCCATGGAACGAAGTATCTTGGGGAGGGGCTTTTGTCCAGTAGTGGACTTTTTACGGCTGTAATGATGATGATACAATACTAGCTGCCCTCTCTGACTGCGCACGTGTTTATATTTGCTCTGGAAGAGGACAGCGGGACATTTTTGCTTGGACGGGGTACAGTGGGACATTTTGCTCTGGAGGGCGACAGCGGGACATTTTTATTCTGGACGGAGACAGCGGGACTTTTTGCTGTGGACGGGGACAACGAGACATTTTTTGCTCAGGGCGGGAACAGCGCGTCATTTTGCCACCTGATATTTTTCTCTGGATAGGGACAGTGGGACATTTTTTCTGTGGACGGGGATTTTATTTATTTTATTTTATTTGGAAAACAAACAGTCTTTATCATCTATATAAACTAACAAACTTAGAAGCTATTGACCATTTATATGTTCTCACATATGTAATACAAAAGTGCTTGTCTGTTATTTAACCAGCAAATAAAAAGAAAAAGAATGTAAATTAAAGAATGTTATTAACAGATGGAGAACCGTTGAACCATAACTTTGCAATAGTGTTTTTGAACTGTTCAGGGGTTGAGTTAAAAAGATCTAGTTCCGGGCAGACAGCCAGTTTGTTCAGACCTTTTACAGATCTAATAAAGAACGCATTTTGCCTATAATTACTTGCACTATGAGGGACAGCAAGAAACGAGGGTATTCTGACAGTTCTGTTGGGTACCTTCAGTTTAATCCTACGAAGTAAATCTGGTGTATCCAAAGTACTTTGAGCGATTTTAACTAAAAAAGATATGTCACCCATTTGTCTTTTAACATAAAGAGGAAGTATATGATGCCTACGACACATTTCTGTATAGTTCGCATCATAGCATTTCGTTTTATATTGCAAGTACTTTACAAACTTCTTTTGTACTGATTCAAGCCTATCTACGTAAATATTATATATTGGGTTCCAAACCTGGGAACAGTATTCAAGGGAGCTACGTACTAAAGAGCAGAAAAGTATTTTATGGACTTTAATATTTTTAAATTGAGAGAAACATCTTTTTTTTTATTTTTTTATTTTGAATAGGCTTACTCTTGACCTTAGACTAACCCTGGGGGTAAAGACAAGATCTACGATGGAGCGAGCTTGCCTAGAAGATGCCTGTTCACTCTAGCCTTAAAGGCTGTCGGGTTATATGTACTCGGAAAAACTGACGCGGGCAATGAATTCCACTCGTAATTCTTTTAAGGTAACCTAAGGCTTTGTTTGCTTTTTTAACTAAATAATTAATATGGTTTTCATATGACATTTTGGAATCGTGTATAATACCTAGGTCCCTGATTTCTTCGACTTTGAGTAGTTCTTGACCCTTCAAGAAATATTTATGATAAATAGGTTTTGTTTTTCTCGTAAAAGATATTGAATAACATTTTTTAACGTTAATATCTAATTTGTTAATACGACAATATTCGTCAAAAATGATCAAATCTTTTTGAAGAAGTTCACAATCAGATTCGTCATCGATTTTTTTTTAAAAATTTCATGTCATCTGCGTAGAGTAAGATGCTGGAATTTTGAAAACAGTGCTTTACATCATTAATAAATATATTGAAGAGTAGTGGGCCCAGCAAGGAGCCTTGAGGGACACCAGAAGGCACATTTTTCCAAACAGAAGTAAATCCGTTTACAGTTACTGCTTGGGATCGATTTTTAATGTACGACGTGAACCATCTGAAAAGATTGCCATGGATTCCCGCAAAGTGGAGTTTACTCAGCAATATTTGGTGATCAGTGCGGTCAAAAGCTTTGCTGTAATCAGTGAATACAGCGTCAACCTGACCCCCACCATCCATACTAACAGTAATAAAGTCATTAAATGTTACAAGATTAGTATTGGTTGATCGATTCTTTAAGAAGCCATGCTGTTCTTCAATGAAGCTTGACGAAAGTGAGTTATAGACTTGAATGTTTATTACTCTCTTTCACTTTATTTTTAAAATCTAGCATCTTTAATCGTTGGCACCTCCTATTTGCGGCCATTTTCAATGGCAACCTTATAACATCACACTCAGAAAAAATAAGCTTTAATTTGATATAAACAAGATCGATATACGTCATGAACGAATAATTATAACAAAATGGTACCTGTTTACTCCTGGCTGCGAAGAGGTTGCGGCCGAAAGGGCAACGGCAACCATAGTTTTTCAAAGTCTTTACGTATACTGCTGTCTAATGGATAATATTTTATTGCACAATTAAGTGAATGAAATTTTATGTCAGTAATAAATTTTCATTATTTTAATTAAAAGTACTTGCGGGCACTTTTTGACTGGCACCTTGTTGAAAGTGTATTCTCCTATTCATGTCGATATGTAAAAATTTTAGTTTGATGAACCACATGATGAACGTACTGATTTTGCAGCCGGATCTTAGACTATTAGACAATACGTAATCAAGGATACGATTATGAGTAATATTTCTGCTATTATTAAATTGATTGAAGTTACATTCTGATAATGCATTAAAAAATAACAACTGTTCCTCTCCTGTTATTCCACTCGGTTGTAGGAAATTGCAATCTCCTAGCCAATCGATGTTTGTCAAATTAAAGTCACCCATTATTAAAAATGAATCATTTGGACACGAGTTATATATGTGGGAAAGATTTTCTGAAAAGTTCCGTAATTGTAAATTAAACGAATTACCTAGATTTTGCTTACAAAGATATAATGTACACACATGTAACTTGTAACGATAACGATTTTTAGTTTTTAAATTTATAGTAACCCAGATGTCTTCTGCCGTCGAGCGCCATTCCGGGCGTTCAATTGCGGCAAGATCACGATGAACCCCGACCAAGACTCCCCCACCGAAAACTTCGTTAGTCAGATCATACCTCCTGTCGCGCCTGAACACGATATATCTGTCATCAAACAACTCAGTGCTACTTATCCCGTCTAGCAACCACGTCTCTGTTAAGGAGATAATGTCGAAAGATGATAAAAGCAGATTTCTTTTGAATATGTGCGTCTTAGTACGCAGCCCCCGTGTGTTTTGATAGAAAGCAGTTATATTATGAGAAGCCATTATTTACATACTAAATCACAATATCTCAAGTGAAACTTCGTTAAAAAGTAAATATCAAGGCCTATTGCGCGTGAGGTTAAAACAAAGTACTATTCTAATTAAATAGCAATAAAACATAACCCTGGTATGAATTATTAATATTGAGCTTAAAAGATTATATCCTAATGTAGGGTAAATTAATGTTATCAGGAGATACTTAATTACGTTCTGTTTAGTGTATTCGACAAAGTCAAATTGCAGTACTAAAGCAGGTAAAAAAAATGTGAGGTTAAATTTTAACTTAAATAATTGTCGTTGAACGGTGGCAGTAAATAATACTGAGTGGCGTATTAGGTAGATAAGCAATTGCCAACTTAGTATGTCGCGTGGAGTGCAAGCTAAAATAGTCACTAAGGTAGCGCGCAAGTACAAGCGTGCGCATGTAAGCTGCATACACACTACACAGGCAGATCGTACGTATGAGCGATAACCGGCTGACTGCTGCAGAGTAACTGACGTAAACAACTAGACAAAGAAGCGATTTGAATACGCGCATGGTTCTCAAACTGTTTACAAGTTTTAAAAGGAGTGATAATGAATTAATGTTTACATAATAAAATAAAATGCTAAGTGCTCAGTATTTTATGAAACTATTTTTAAGAGATCTTTTTCGTTTTTTATAATAAAGATGGGCGACATGTCCGACTTCCTGGCCATTATTTTTGAATGTTTCACCCAGATGTAGCGGAAATTCTTCTCTCGTGCTAACGTTCTTGCTTTACTTAGGAGGGATTTTATTCTTTTGTGTAAGGTGATCGTTAACGTAGATCTGTCCAAAAGCAGAAAAACCTAAGTTAGTAAGTGTTAGCTGCTTGCTTTTGCGTGCTGCGGCCACTAAATCTTCTTTGACATATCGGTTGATGAAAGATATTATAATAGGTTTCTCCGCGTTAGGTATTCGTGTAGGAATCCTAGCAATATAACTTATGTCGTCCTTTCTAACTGAAAAATTACTTAGATCACCGATCTTCTGGGCAAGCTCGTACAGGTTCTCAGTTTTCTTTTGAGGAATCCCACGTATTTCAACGTTGTTTGCTCGCACTCATTGGTCTCTATCTTCCAGCTCCTGATTTAGTCTTCTGACTTCAGCTTGCAAAGTGGGAACTTAATTTGCAATTTTTTCAATCTGTGTCACACGGTCGTCCAAAGCTGTTAAGGCTCCCGTAAATTTCCCTATGGTGTCATGAGCCATCTCAACCGAAGCCTTAAGGTCCGAAAGCTCCTGTTTAATAGTTTTGACGTCATCACTGACAGTTTTTAATGTTGTCAGCTGAAAGGTGATCTGGTTCAGCTGCTCCTGCATTCGGTCTAGCTGAGAGGGCATCGGCGAGTTAGCAGCAGGTGAAGGAGAGGAACCACTCTTGCAGGCAGGGCAACGCCAAAGGTTTTTTCGTTCTCCTAGTTTCCTATAGCCATTTTCTGATATGCCGGAGCATGCAAAGTCGTACTGGTTTTTGCACACACTGCATATAGGCCCATCCGTGTGTTGAAGATTACAACTGATGCACGTAAACATCGCGATAAAAGATTGAGAAGCGCTGGTTTCGGTATTTAAACAGACAAGCGCGTGCGCTTACGATTGATGCCTGACGGATAACGAGACATTTTAGCTCAGGACGGAGACAGCGAGACCTTTTTGCTGTGGTCGGGGACAGAGACATTTTCACTGTGAACGGGACAGCGGGACATTTTTGCTTGGACGAGAACAGCGGACACTTTTACTCTGAATGGGTACAGTGGGACATTTTGCCCTGGACGGGGATAGCGGGACATTTTTACACTGAATGGGTACAGTGGAACATTTTTGCTCTGGAGGGAGACAGCGGGACATTTTTTCTGTGCATGGGGACAACGAAACATTTTGGCACCGTTCGAGGACTGCGGGACATTTTTCTCTGAATGGGGACAGCGAGACATTTTAGCTCAGGATGGGGACTGCGGGACATGTCTCTGGATGGCGACAGTGGGACATTTTTTATTCTGGACGGAGACAGCGGGACCTATTTGCAGTGGTCGGGGACAGAGACATTTTCACTGTGAACGGGACAGCGGGACATTTTTGCTTGGACGAGAACAGCGGACACTTTTACTCTGAATGGGTACAGTGGGACATTTTGCCCTGAACGGGGATAGCGGGACATTTTTACACTGAATGGGTACAGTGGAACATTTTTGCTCTGGAGGGAGACAGCGGGACATTTTTTCTGTGCATGGGGACAACGAAACATTTTGGCACCGTTCGAGGACTGCGGGACATTTTTCTCTGAATGGGGACAGCGAGACATTTTAGCTCAGGATGGGGACTGCGGGACATGTCTCTGGATGGCGACAGTGGGACATTTTTTATTCTGGACGGAGACAGCGGGACCTATTTGCAGTGGTCGGGGACAGCGAGACATTTTTGCTCTAGACGGGGATAGCGGATCATTTTTATTCTGGACGGGGACAGCCGGTCATTTTTGCTTTGGACGGGGATAGCGAGACATTTAACTATGGACGGGGATAGCGAGACATTTTTATTTCGGGCGGAGACAGCGGGACTTTTTGCTCTGGACCGGGACAATGGGACATTTTTGCGCTGGAACAGCGGGATAGATAGCCCAAAAGCAAGACATATTCATTTTTGTATTTAAAAGTATCCCTACCTCATCAGTCATCTCCTTTTCCACTTCTTCATAAATCTTCTCCACGAGCGCCTGGCGGTCCGCTTCGTACTTTATCTGGTGAATGTGTTCCAGACGTTCTGATCGCGTCACTGTAATAAATGTACATCATCATCATCATTTCGTGTAGGTGTCACGGTCAATCGACAATGCACACCCTGGTGTCAGAGTTCTTCGGAACCGCCTCTCGGCCCTTAACGACTACCAGATGGCAGCCGGGACCACCGGCTTAACGTGCCGTCCGAAGCACGGAATCATCTTTATTATGAGACAATCAGGTGATTCAAGCCTGCAATGTCCTAACCAATCTGGAAACAACTAAACAAAGTATGCTTCCGGTGGGAATCGAACCCACGACCCCCGGGTCAACAGGTAAACTGAGGTTGCTGTAATAAATGTAGATATGCATTCAGTGGCTCAGTGATCTTAGAGCGCGATCTATAGGCGAAAGGTCCCGGGTTCAAACCAGGTTTGGTCCAACCTCTGAGTTTGTAGACAAATGTGAGGTAAGTACGATACAACAACACTACCTGCTTCTTCTGCTTTGCTGTGTAATTTCCGGCAGAGTAGAATAGAACCACTCCAAGTCTTCCCATGGATGTCGTAAGAGGCGACTTAGGAAATACAAGCTAAACAAAGCTCATAAACATCAATGAGACCTCTCCAATCCGTCTGGCCAGCGGGGAGAGTGTAGGTCAAATCCTCTGTTTGCTCTGGCCAAGTATGGCTCCGGTAGTACAGAGAGGGTCATGCTCCTGCAGTGGAGACTAAAAAGACCTGATGATGATGATGACTACCTGCTTCCAGGTAAGGAAATCTAGGTCGGGTTTGTCGATCCTCAACTGCCTGTTGGGTAGATGCAGGTATGGCATCTGGTACGGTTTCCGGCCTCCCGAGTTTTTTTTTTTTTTATATTAAATGAGTTTACTCTTGACCATAATCTAGGCCAAAGGTCTACTTGCTACTTGCTTTCCCCCATTCATCTGAGTGAGTACTATCCCAACCTTCATTTACTTCCCAGATCTACCAAAATCCTACCGTTCCCCAGCTTAAAAAAAGTAGGGGCTGTTTCGGTTCACACGGCAGTTGGTTTTCACGTGAAACATCTATATCAGCGAGTCGCTTTTAGTGTTAAAGATTGAAAGAAAACCAGATGCCGCGAGCAAACTCAAGGTCTTAACAGCGAGCTGACTATATACGCTAAATAATGTCACTAAATTCATGTTTCCATTTCCACAACGAATAGTTTTGTAGTTTTTAATGTCAGACGATATAGACCAATTCGTTACGGTCTGGTTTTCTGACATGGTACCCCGTGTATAGTACCGATTCTAAAGACGTATTACGTCAAAACGTTTTCAGGGGCAGCAGCGTCAGAACAAGAAGCCAAAGAAACTGTGCTCGCCAACCCGCCTGCCAAGCGTGGTGATGGCAATATTCTCTCATAGAACGAAGAATCCTTTGAAAGAGGCCTTCTATGCTTCCGACGCTACTGTCCATCTGATAAAGATAAAGATAAAGATTTTCTTTATTTGGAGAAACCACTTACTACCTATATACAAAGACACCAAAAATAAAAAATACTATATAAGGTTCTCCAAACATGGACCCAACTCAGCATTTGCTGGATGTTTAAGTCCAGCACTGGTCTTCCGTTGGGACCATATACGGTGCTATCTCGGACGCTCGTACAGAGTGCATACGTCCTTTAAAATAATTGTAAAAATAATAATAATAATAATAAGCGACGTATCAGCATATTCAGGACTCTCATTGCAAAGCTAATATGCTTCAGGGAGGGCAACAATCGCCCCCGTGTCATGCGTTTCGTAAACCAGGCATTTGAGGGTACTGGTATTAGACCTAGCGACTACATTGCCTGTGTTACGGAACGCATTGACTTCCTGAAGCAGAAAGTCTATGCGTCGGCGGGACGTATTCGCCGCTACAGAGAGCGTGTGGAACGATTCCAGCTAAATCGGCTCTTCCAAAGTGACCAAAGGAAGGTGTACAGGAAGTGGGAGGGAACTGAACAATGTGTGATCGACGGGCAGCTGCCGGATGCTACTGCTATGAATAATTTCTGGCGTAGTATTTGGTCGGTGCCAGTCGAACACACCGAGAGTGATTGGATGACAGTGGTTGAACGTGAATGTGAGCCTATCGAGTCCATGGGGGCTGTAACTATCAGCCCCGATGACATAAGTTGTGCGATTCGTACGGCGCAGAACTGGAAAAGTCCTGGGCCAGACGGATTGCACAACTTCTGGATAAAGTGGATTCGAAGCTCACATGAACGTTTGGCCACCCAATTCCAACAAGCTCTCGAGCTTGGTTCCCTACCTTCTTTCCTTACGACAGGACTCACCTTCCTGCTCTATAAATCCGGTAGTACCACGGATCCCAAGAATTTTAGACCTATCACATGCTTGCCAACTCTTTACAAGCTCCTTACATCCATCTTGAGAGCGAAAATTAACCAGCACATAGTTGTGAACAAAATCATGGCTTCCTCTCAAAATGGATGTAGGGTTGGGTCCCGTGGTACTAAAGAGCTCCTCCTCATAGACATGACCATCTGTTCAACGGAAAAAGACAGCCCTTTCAACTGCCTGGATTGACTATAAAAAGGCCTATGATTCAGTGCCTCATTCATGGCTAGAGAGGGTCTTAGAGTTGTATAAAGTTAATACAACTTTAAGATCCTTTCTTGGCACGTGTATGAGACAATGGACCACGGTCCTTTGTCAGCCAGGTAGAGGAAATGGCTCTTCGGATCCGATGGACTTGATAAGGATCGAGCGAGGCATTTTCCAGGGCGACAGTTTGTGTCCATTATGGTTTTGTCTGGCTTTGAACCCCCTCAGCAACCTACTGAGGGATTCAAGACTAGGCTGCCGCCTCCGAAGTGACGGGGAGATTGTTTCTCACCTGTTATACATGGATGACTTAAAATTATTTGCACCGAATCCCTCTGACCTGGTGGAGCTATTGAAAATCACAAGAGATTTCAGTAGTTCTATCAGGATGGAGTTTGGTGTAGATAAATGTGCTGTCATGCATGTCCAACGGGGAAAAGTTGTAAATTCAACAAATTTACAACTTTCTGAGATAATGTCCCTCAGATCTCTCGCGGAGGAGGAAACTTACAAATATCTTGGTATGTCACAGTGTTTGAGTATTGTGGATGGGGACATAAAGCAGGCGATGAAAGAGCGTTTCTTTTGTCGACTGACAAAAGTACTTAAAAGTCTTTTGTCAGGTGGTAATAAGGCACGCGCTTTCAATGCCTGGGTAATGCCCCTACTCACTTACTCCTTTGGCATACTAAGATGGACCCAAACTGAGTTAGATGCCCTGGATAGGAAGGTCCGTCAACAGCTGACAGCGCATCGCATGCTTCACCCACGCTCATCCGTTATGAGACTGTACATCCCACGTAAGTGTGGAGGTCGTGGATTTTTGAACGCCAAGACTCTCCATAACCGCGAGGTGTACAGTCTTAGGGATTATTTCCTTAAAAATGAGTGTGGGATGCATCGCGACGTTGTAGCAGTAGATAGGAGCTTTACACCGCTCTCCTTAGCAAGCGAGAACTGGCACAGACCAACGGTGCTGAGCACCGAAGACCGCAGGGACATATGGAAGAGCAAGGAGCTGCACGGGCGGTTCTACCGGGCCTTAACAGGGCCTGATGTAGATCTGCTCGCGTCGGTAAACTGGCTACGATTTGGTGACCTCTTTGGAGAAACCGAGGGTTTTGCTTGTGCAATTGCAGACGAAGTCATGATGACGAACAACTATCGGAGATATATCCTGAAGGACGGTACGGTCGACATTTGTCGAGCATGCCGCCGTCCTGGCGAATCACTCAGGCATATTATCTCCGGTTGTTCTCATCTGGCTAACGGAGAGTAATTGCACAGACATAACCTTGTAGCCAGAATTATCCACCAGCAACTTGCTCTTCGTTATGAGCTTGTGGATTCCGAAGTGCCGTACTATAAGTACACACCAATGCCGGTTCTAGAAAATGGTCGTGCCACGCTCTATTGGGATCGATCTGTTATCACGGATAGGACTATTGTTGCCAATAAGCCTGACATCGTGCTGACAGATCGATCGACGCGCCAGGCAATGCTCATCGATATCACCATCCCGCATGACGAGAACCTTGTGAAGGCCGAGAAGGATAAACTTACTAAGTACCTAGACTTGGCCCACGAGGTGACCGCTATGTGGGATGTGGATTCGACGATCATTGTCCCGATAGTCGTTTCAGCGAACGGTCTTATAGCGAAGAGCCTCGATCAACACCTCAAGAGGCTCTCGCTAGATGGCTGGATCAAGGGTCAGATACAGAAGGCAGTACTCCTGGACACTGCGCGCATCGTTAGGAGGTTTCTCTCTCTGTAGCCTTAACTGTCGGTAGCTTGAGCCCTGCCCCGCTGCTGGCAGCCCTCTAGGATTAGGTTTTTATAAAGGTTGTATTTTTTGTATGATATTTTTTTATATTTTACTTTTTATATAAGTTTTATAAAAACCTAGACCTAAGAAATTAAATAAATAAAGAGAATAATAATAATAATAATAAGGCCGCAGGGCAGCTTGTGGCGAGCTGTTGGTGAGTAACGACACCACGGACCCGAGTGCTCCAGAGAGTCGGTCAGAGCCCTCGCCCCCGACGTGTCTTCATCGGTCGGGGTGGAAACCCAAGAGGGCTCGCAGGGCTCTCGACTCTGGCTTGCCTTAGTTGGCCGTCCAGAGAGAAGTCGTGAGAGCTGTTGCTCCAGGGGTGGAAGTGTTAAAGGGCATAACGCCGCGAGTAACTTCGGAGAAAGCGCAGCACACCTCTCGACACCCCTGAGTCGCCCGCACCGGTGTTGCCCCTTTTGCCGGCATTAATCGTTGGCTATTTTGAGGGGCCCATATAGTGGGCGGCAAGCCACCACCTGCTAATTGTAGTCAGTTATCATGATTATGGCAGGTGCACGTCCCTTTGCAATAACCCAGCATAAGTCCACCCAACTCTCAATCCCATAAATCCATTAATTTCCTTTTTAAAATGCAATAGTTCCTCCTCCGGCCAAGACCTGTTCAAGGGCATATCACACATTGGTATTTCTAGGAACGGGTTCTGGCTAGAGACCAACATTACATCAACTTCTCCAAAGGGCCTCTACGTGTTGGATCTATATCCCCACGCAAGCCTCTCAAAGAACCGGGGTAACACCCGTGAATTAAGAGAGATACAAATAATAATAATATAAATAAGTAACAAATATGATGTATAGATAATATACTAGTAGTTACACATCTAAGTGAGTGAACATGGAACAACAAATAAATGAAATATGATAAGAAAAAAAAAATAAAAAAATTGAATTATAAAATAAAACATAAATACCAACACTGGTTGAAAGGTAACTTATACCGGGCAACCCCACTGTCATCTGTCATTCATACAATCAGTGACAGTGACAGGTATGATGTAAGTGATAACAGTACACAACCTGCCTCCAAAAAATAACAATATTTAGTAAATTTTAAAACAATATAAACATGTATCTAACCAAAAAGAAAATAGCAAAGCAAATAAACAATGGCTCAATATAAAGATATCTGCATCTGCAGTATTTTAAGGTTGGGGTAGGATAGGAATTCATTCCCCCCCGAGGTGGTTCCCGGTTTGTCGTACCGGGGGGGCTCAGTTCCCGTGGTAGTCCCGGCCACGGGGAAGCGAAGAGGAACCCGCGCGGGGGCGCTCTTGCTGTAGGTACCAGCAGCGAGCGCCCACATTGGGGCGGCGGGGGAGTGGGAAGTTCTCCCCCCACCCGAGGAGGGGCGCTCCCGCGGGCTCGGCTTCGGCCTTGAGCCTGCTGGGATGCGCCCAATGGGGCGGCGGGGGAGTGGGAAGATCTCCCCCCACCCGGGGAGGGGCGCGTCCGCAAGGATGCGCCCATTGGGGCGGCGGGGGAGTGGGAAGTTCTCCCCCCACCCGAGGTGGAGCCGCCGGGAGGGGAATATTTTATTGCTCTCCCGGCGCTTCAGGCGGGGCCACACCGCCGTGGCTGTGGTTGGAGATCGGTCGCGGAGGAGAGGGAGTTTCGGTGCTGCGTTGCCGATTTCCCTTTCTTCCGCGGCCGAGCGGGGCCGCACCGTGTTTGCGGCGAGAGGCAAGCGGCGGAGCCTATCATCTTCTCCGCCGCTGGGAGCCAGTTTATCTGGCTCCCATGGGGCCACAGGCGGTGGACTGCGTGGGAGTCTGCCGCCTCTCAATTGGCCCAAGGAGGTACGGCGCGTCCGTGAGTTCCGGACGCACCTACTTGGTGAGTGGGGGGGCGCTCAGTCGTCCCCGAGGAGGGGCTGCTTTAGCGGCCAGCCGTGCCGGGGTTCGCGGTCGTATTTCCTTCACGTGTCCCCGGCAAAAGCGGTTGTGATGGAACTCCGAAGGTTTTTTAGTGGGTAGGCACGTCACTCTGGCGTGGAGTCCCACATAACCCGGCAGCCTCCCCTGCAAGCTGTCGGGTATCCGTAAAATGGATCTTTCCTTCGTTAAAAAAAAAAAAAAGGATTGGAATTCATTGGATTTGTAAAAGGCATGAAGGTATGATATACTTGGCGAGCGCAGTTTCTTTGGCTTCTTGTGCTTCCGACACTGCTGCCCATCGCAAGCATTTTAAACCTGGGGAAGGACAGGAATTGTTGCATTTGGAAAGGAATTGAAGGTATTGGAATACTAGTCACTCGGATGAATGGGGGAAAAGCAAGTAGAAGCTCGGGAGGCCGGCCGCCTTACCCGATGCCATACCTTCAACCACCTGATTGGCAGTTGAAGATGACGACCGTGACCATGAAAATCAACGTAATCAAATTGAACTAAGGCTCGAAAAGAAGAAGTTGTACATACCAGTGCTGCCATCTTCGAACTTCTCGACGTAAAGCGCCGGGTAGACTCTGGTCACGAACACGCGTAATGTAGAAACCTTTAAATCAATCAATAAATATATTTATTGCGTCCGTAGGTATATAAGAATGATTCAAAGATTTATTCAGAAAATAGGCCTTTGCAGGCACTTTTTCACGTCAATTCAATGGAAATTAAATAATGCTTATTAAATTATATTCAAATTATTAATTATTGTTCAAAAGCTACTAGCTACTAGCGTTTCGGAACCGACCTCTGCAGAGAAGAAGACGCCGAAAGAAACTCTTTTCAACAGTATTGGTCGCCTACTTGCCTGAAGGGCTTTGTATGAATGATATTTTATTAGCTGGCGAGCTCCGTGGCGCAGTGGTTAACACGCCAGCCTGCGACACGAGGGCCCCGGGTTCGATCCCCGGTCAGGTCAAGATGGAAAATGATCTTTTTCAGATTGGCCTGGGTCTTGGATGTGTATCTATATATGTATTTGTAATAAAATATAGTATCGTTGAGTTAGTATCTTACGACACAAGTTCACAACTTACTGTGGGGCTGGCTCAATTTGTGTGATATGTCCCTCTTAAATTAAAATACATATTTTAGACAACTATAGTCTTCTGGCATACAAATCTCTTAATAGTCCTTAATTCCTCCGTGTGGGGACGGAGAAGAATACTATTCCCCACTGCCCGTCAGGTTGGCATCTCTTATGAGGCGAGAAAATACCCGACATGCTCGGTGGTAGGATCTCGTGGGGTCCGACTGGCTCGCGACCACCCTCATGCCGAAATCTGTCGTGAAGCACCGTTGGGTCATCATCATCATTTCGAGTAGGTGTCACGGTCAATCGACCATGCACACCCTGATGTCAAGAGTTCTTCGGAACCGCCTCTCGGCCTCTGACGTGGTTCCTTTAAAGACTACCAGATGTCAGCCGGGACCACCGGCTTAACGTGCCTTTCGAAGCACGGAATCATCTTTATTACCAGACAATCAGGTGATTCAAGCCTGCAATGTTCTAACCAAACTGGAAACAATTAAACAAATTATGCTTCCGGTGGAAATCGAACCCACGACCCCCGGGTCAACAGGCAAACGCCTTAACCACTGGACCACGGAGGCTGTTAAACCGTTGGGTGTGTTTCGACTATTGCGTGTGAGAGCCAATCCCCATTCCCGTATCTTAAAAGTCGGCAACGCATTAGCACCTCCTCTAGTGTTGCAGATGTCCATGGGCGATGGTGACCACTTTCCATCAGGTGGCTCGTCTGCTCGTTTGCCGTCAAATATACATAAAAAAAAGTAATTAGTTGAATTTCACGAGCGTTACAATTAAAAAATAATTTTACATTTCCTACCTTTCCTCCTTCGGGTTTGAGACCAGAAAGGTGTGACGTCATTCCACACCTTCCGTGGTAGCCAAGTCGCGCGTCCCAACGAGCGCGTCGCGTCGAATTGCCGAATATTTTGAGGCGTACGGATGACGTATCCTGTAAATGGATATTTGATAGTTTTTTACCATACATACATACATAATTGACCGTGTCACCTACACGAAATGATGATGATGATCACGTGTTTATCCCATCAGGTTTTATGCCATCACGTTTTATCAATCTCCTCCCTCCCGCTCTGGCAAAGGCTCTGCCAAGCTTGGTTCCAAAAGGAATTGTTAGGTGGCAGCTTCGATCAAATATAATGCACCGGCAAAACAGCGCACTAATCGAGTTTTAGAGCTGTTTTGTCCACAGTTTCAATAAACCGCGCTAGCACTCACACGTCTCGCGATGACGAAGGTACAGTGAAAACATGGAAAAACTACGCATCAAAAGTGAAAAAAAAATGAGTTATACATTCAGTATGTACCGTTTTTGTCGTTGTTTGTAAGTATGCATATTGTTTTGACACCGGGACATTATTAAGGCTTCATTTTGCATGAGTCTGTGTATCTACCATTATATTTGATCGAAGGGTGGCAGTAAAATCAAATAATTGCTTAAAACCTCTTCCTCATCATGTTAACCAAACTCTTTCGAGCATGAATGCTTTTGTTCTTAATTATCTGTAGTTTCACGTCTCAGTAATATTTACGATTTACGACGCAACTCTGACAGAATGGAGAACAAACGCCAAAGTTATTATTATTATTTTTACCGTTCAGGATAGGAATTTGTTGGATTTGGAAAGGGAATGAAGGTATTGGGATACTACAACCACCGGCAAGCAAGCAGTAGACTACGGCCATCAATGATCCCAAGGTGCCACTCCTTGCTCACAATTCACCAACTCAGCGCCATGAGTGATAAGCTTCGTTCAAACTTTAATTTTACCATTGTAGACGAATTTAAAAGCCGTGTGGTTTCCGGCAGAGTAGAATAGGACCACTCCTCGTCTTCCCATGGAGGTCTTAAGAGGCGACTTAGGAAATACAAGCTATACAAAGCTCATAAACATCAATGAGATCTCTCCAACCCGTCTGGCCAGCGAGGAGAGTGTAGGCCGAATCCTCTGTCTGCTCTGGCCAAGTATGGCTGCGGTAGTACAGCGAGGGTCATGCTCCTGCAGTGGAGACTAAAAGACCTGATGATGATGATGATGATAATGATGATAAGACGTATTTATTCAGCGTCTCATTATCATCATCTTTTCGGCCGTAACAAGTACACTGCTAAACAAAGACATCATGCATGGATTCTCCGGTCTATTGGAGGATATTGCCATACTAATTACGCTTTAGACGGGTTGGTGAGCGCAGTTTCTTTGGCTTCTTGTAGTTCCGATATAGTTGTCGATCAGAAGCATTTTAAAGCTGGGACAGGATAGAAAATTGTAGGATTTGAGAAGAGAATGAAGGTATTGGGATACTTCTTACTCAGATGAATTGGAGACAAGCAAGTAGCAGCTCAGGAGACCAGGTTCATACAACTGCAACCACCAGCAAGCAAACAGAAGACTACGGCCATCAATGGATGTGACACATCTATTATGACGATGACACTTACCTCCCAAGGTGCCACTCCTTGCTCACAATTCACCAACTCAGCGCCATGAGTGACAAGCTTCGTTCCAACTTTAATTTTACCATTGTGGACGTATTTCATCAACATCTTGTCTATACATGTCCTGATGCTGTACCATCCGTCTGTTAGAAGCAGTTCTGGTGGGTTGGAAGCACTGTAATGTAATGAAGTAGTATTAGGAAGGTGCCAATAGCAACTCTTAAACTAAACAATGTACACCAATCGTATTTGGGCTCATTTGATTTGTCTTGGACAGCATTTTACAGTGTGGGTCGTTTATAATAAACTAGCTTTCGCCCGCGGCTCCGCCCGCGTCAATGTCGATCCCTCGGGATTAGTACTTTTTCCCGGGATAAAAGGTTCCTTCTCCATACTCCAGAGAACTTGTATGCAAAATTTCATGATGATCGGTTCAGTAGTTACGGCGTAAAAGCGTAACAAACAAACTCACTTTCGCATTTATAATATTAGTAAGGATAAGGAAGCTTGTCAAACAAAATTAATTTTTGCTAAAAAAAAACTTGCTATATAAATAAACTATGCATACCTATTGTCGCCTCCATCATTAAAAATCTCCACGACACACAAAACCAACATCTTCGAAGCCACATCGTCCCTTTCCAATATTTTTCTTAACGCTGGTCGCTCAGCACAATATAACTCCTTATGATATCTATACTTCAATTGTAACAGCACATTTTTTGCTGTACATATCCCCGACATAGTTTTAGGGAACTTTATTTCATAACTTATCAACTTCCATAGAATTAACTTTATATGATTCTCAAACCAATTATCTGGGACCAATTTTTTATTGACAGATTTTAGAAATATCATTTTAAGCTCTTCCAAAGGCATTCTTGAGTCGGATATATCATTTCTTTTGTCTGTGAACTCATAATTATCTAATTTTATAGCATTTATATCAATATCTGTATTTGTTTCTAAATTACTAAGAATATTTTCGAGTTTAGCAATATCTTTTAGAGTATACTTTTTATGTTTCTTATAACTATCATTGTATATTTCAGTTTCTTTCGTTACAACTGTTTTTATGTCTTGTATATTTCCTTTTTTGTATGGTGTAGCAAATTTTCTCTTTTTAGCTCTAGGACAAGACAGAATTGGGCTCCCGGACCTTTTAGATCTATCAGGAGATCTGAAATCTTCTGTGTTTAATGATTCGTCAAAATTCTTTATAACTTGTGTATCTATAAGTTTGTCTAAATTTATATCAGGTTTAGTTTTAGAATGTAGGTCTGCTTTTAGTTGTATAACACATGAATTTGGTATTATATCATCTGTGTGATCTAATTCTCTTAATAATTGTCTAGATTTTAATAGAGGTTCTTCTGAAAGTTTTATTTTATTGTTGTTAGCGGTTTTGAAACCAAATGGTTTTGGAATTTCACTGAATTTTATGTCACTGAGTACTTTTCTACTTTGAGCCAATGCGTCTACTGAAATTACTTCTTTGTTATTACGTCCAGTTTTAAAACCTCTGAAACTGTTCATTTCTTTGCTATTTTCTTGAAGTTTGGTTTCATTTTCTTTAAAGTCGTTAAATTCTTGGAATAATTTACTACTTTTTGCTAAAGCGTCAGCGGAGACCTTTACTTCTTTATTAGAAGCTGTATTAAATCCTATAAAAGGCAAAGAAGATCCATCACTTTTATCCGTTTCTGGCAAAATTGTTTTTATATTAGAAACTCCTTCACTTCCTTTTTCTAGACCCTCAAATAACTTTTTACCTTTGGCTAAAGCTTCCTTAGAAACTTTAACTTCTTTATTATTAGCCGTCTGAAAGCCTAAGAACGGTTTTGTGTTATTTTTCTCCATTGTCAAATCCTTGTCTTTGACAATATCTACGTCTTCGAAAATCTTTTTACTTTTTTCCAATGCTGCTGCTGATATTTTAACTTGTTTGTTATTAGCTGTTTGGAACCCTATAAAACTATTTGTGCCTTTGTCTTTTCTGTTCACACTTTGCAAATCAGATTTGCTCTTTACAACTTTAGAAAAATGGGTGTCGTTTTCGACGGTTGTATCTAAATCTTCAAACATTTTTCTGCTTTTGGCCAACGCGGCCGCAGATATTTTAACCTGTTTTTTACTAGCTGTTTGGAATCCTTTGAGAGTTGGAGTTTTATTATATTTTTCTTCTTTTTCGTCATTGTTTTTATTGAAGTTCTCGAAAATTTGTCGACTTTTGGCTAAATTTTGATCAGAAATTACATTTTTGTTACTTGCTTTCTGAGATTCTTTGGAGACTGATTTTAATAAATTCTCAACTTCACCTAATTCTTTACTATCTACATCTAAATCATCAAATATTTTCTTACTTTTAGCTAGTGCCGTAGCGGAAATTTTTACTTCTTTATTACTAGCTGTTTGGAAACCTTTAAAAACGGGACTTAGTTGAATATTGTTTAACTCTTCACTATCTTTGTCTAAATCCTCAAAAATATTTGTACTCTTACCTAAGGCTTCAGTCGAATTATTAACGTCTCTATCACTAGCTGGCTGAAGTCTTTGAAAAACACTATTATCTTTATTTTCACCTAAATCTTCAAATGTTTTTCTACTTTTTGCTAATGCTTCATCAGATATTTTTATTTTTTTATTACTTGCCGTATGAAAACCTCTAAAGCCTTCTGGTGTCTCTGTTTCTGCTTTTTCATTTAATATATCTCGGAATAGACTTTTGCTTTTCACAAGAGCTTTTTTAGATACTTTAACAGGTTTATTACCAGCTGTTTGTAATCCTTTAAACTTATTATTTATATCAATTATTGTAGCTTCCTTATTAATAATCATAGGGTTGTCATTATTTTCATCAAAATGTACACGGGTTTCATGTAGGTCTGAGCAAGGCCTAAAATCTTTGTCAAATTCTTCAGTAAGTTTCCTATCTTCAATTAATTTATCAACATCTAGTTCCTCAATAAAATTATTATTACTTTCCGCTTGTATTTTATCTAAATCTTGAAAAATACTCCTTGTTTTTTGAAACGCTGCAGCCGATATAGCTATATTTTTATTGTGTGCCGTTCGAAACCCAACAAAATTCTCTTTGCTTGTTGATGGTCTATCAAAATGAATATTTTCAGCTACTTTTATCGTTTCATTATCAATTTTGTTTTCAGTATTATCAATTTTTACCTCATTACATTTGATATTTTGAAATATATTTTTAGATTTTGAAATAGCATCTTCGGATACTTTAATTATCTTATTACTAGCTGTTTTAAACCCTACACTATCAGCCACGACAGAGTTATTTATTGCGTCTATGGTATCATTTTTGATGTTTTCCTCATTTATGGCAGTATTTTTAAAAGCTCTATCACATGAACTTGTATTTTGTGAATCACAAAGATCAATATCTTTAAATATAGTTTTAGTTCGAGCAAGGGCTTTTTTTGATATGTTTATAATTTTATTACTAGCTGTTTGAAAGCCAACATTTATGTGTTTAGTATTTAAAATATGACGTTTATCAAATTTGTCATAATCACGTTTTATTTTTATATCAAATGACTCTGCGAAATCTATATCATCGAAAATCTTCTTGGATTTTTCAAAAGCCGTATCAGAGACCGCAATATTTTTGTTGCTTGCAGTTTTGAAACCACTAAATTGAATAACTCCGTCGTCTTTATTATCAATGAATGACATATCTCCTTCGAATTCTTGCAAAATATCTTCATCAATCTTAGGAATATCAGAATGACATGTTTCTTTATCAGACGTTTTTACAGGATCATCGGTTGTAGTTGGTTGTTCTAAACTGTATCTTATTCTTTTAGTACAAGGTTCATTTTCACATGGTAAGTTATCATCACAAAAGTCATCATCTAAATTAATATCTTGGAATACTCTTTTACATCTCTGCAACGCTTTTTCAGACAAATCAATATTTTTATTACTTGCTGTTTTGAATCCATCAAACTTTTTAGTATCTTGCGACGAGTTTTTATTAGCAGTACCATTTTTGTCCATATCCTTATCCGATACTTTTATCGATTGTTCATTAGCAGTATTCAATTCAACAAATTCAGTACCAGTTGTAGTAGCAGTTTTTAATTCTAAATCAATATCTTCAGTTTTGCTTTGACTAATTTCATTTGTGCCTATTTTATTCATTATGTTGTCACTAACAAACGTAATTTTAGACTTCGACGTATCACATTTTTCTACCAACTCTTTTAAAGTTGGCACTTTGATTTTACTATCTATCTTATCGTCCAGAATACTTTTGGCTTTACTAAAAGAGACAGTTGATACCTGAATAGACTTATTGCTAGCTGTCTGGAAGCCCACATACATAGTTGTGTCTAGAACATCAGAGTGATCGTAAAAAGACGTTTCTAAGGCACATGTAAAAGGTAAATCTTGTATATTAGTTTCTTTAATATCATTTTCTTCATCGCTGCTGAATAGAATTTCGTCTTCATAACTTATAGATCTTTTTTCCTGTTTATTTGCACTAGTTTTTAGTATAACATCAGTGAAATTGTCCAGAGTATTGCCCAATAGGTTTAGTTTATCGTTAGGAGACTCAAGCATAGTATATTCGGTTTTAGTACTGTATGCAGTAACTTTATCTTGTATTTTTTTGAATTCATTTATACATGAAATAGATGGTTGTACTAAATCCTCTTTATGTGTATTGGTTTTTGGAGTTTTTGTAATTTTAAGTACTGGACTAAGACTTTCTTCCTTTATACTTAATTCTGGTTCAAAATCAGTTTGTAAAAACAATTCTTTGCTAATTATTTGTGAATTTATTAGATGTTTAACTGTGTCTATGTCATTATTCTCCTCAATTATTGGAAGAGCGATTTTTTCAAACTTTTCAAAGCAATCCAGATTGTATACTAAGGGAGATGTATTATTCGATTTGTTAACTCTATTGATATTCATAATAGGACTTGGATTTATATCAGTATCAGAAATAATATCTTGTATATGAACATTTTCTTCTATTTCCATACATCTATCTAATAGTGCAGTACAATGATCATCCATTGATGGTTTATTATTAGATGGTTCATATTCATTAATGTTTTTCACATCTATCTCTTGGCTAATATTTGTTATTGGTACATTTTCTTTAGACTCTTCATTAGTTTTACTTTTTGTATTATGCTCAATTATTTTCACAGCTCTTTCAGGGTTTTTTATTGTACTTAAATCACTATGAGAGTTTGTGTCCATTGAACAATTTTTAACCTTATCATCAGGAGGTTTAAGCCTATTATTCATTAGCTCTGTGTGATCAAAAGTTGAGTCAAATTCTTGTGTAATGCCTTTATGCGAACTCATCGCTTCAACATCTTCTATGACATTCATTAATTGTGTGTCTAATACGAATTGTGTCTCGAATTTAGCTGCCTTTTTTTGTGGAACCTGAAATATTTATTGAATTTATAATAAGGCAACCAGGTGTATCTATGACACACATATGAAGGGTTCAATACCATTAACAAACAAACAACATTATAATAAATGTTGTTTGTTTGTTAATGGTATTGAACAGCTTTTTTCTTGCTTTATAAATAAAAATTTGAACCTATTTTCTTTCACAACAAACAGCCTGTTGACAGACAAGTTGAGGAGTGATTGCGACAAGCAGTTTAAACCGCTCATTTCATGGGCAATGGACATCTTTATGTCAATATCAGTGCCTGTCTTATGAAGGTCTCATGTCACAATTTTACATATGTTTGATACTACACAAAAATAAACATTTAATAAAATATTTAATACTTATATATGTAAAACGTTTTAAACATATTGTGTGAATCAAAGAGAAACCAAAATATTTTTAACTGAAGGTTGGCTACACTACATCTTAAGCAATGGTTTCAAAAAGGACTTGAAAGACGACGTCTTGTATTTGGCAAGATAGTCCTCCGGGCTACGTGAATTCCACTGCTGGACATAACCCTCCCACAACTTCATCCATATTTTCCACTAATCTTAATCACACTCATCATTTCAAGTAGGTGTCACGGTCAATCGACCATGCTTAACCTGGTGCCAGAGTTCTTCGGAACTGCCTTTCGGCCAGTGACGTGGTTCCTTTAATGACTACCAGATGGCAGCCGGGACCAATGGCTTAATGTGCCTTCCAAAGCACGGAATCATCTTAATTATCAGACAACTTGATATGTTAAGTGTTGTGTCATATATGTTGTGAAATAAACAATGTTTGGGATTGCTTTATAATTGCTTTATATTACACTTTATAATAAGGGTAAGGAAGATATGCTTAAGTAAAACTTTCAAAAGTTTTCAAAAACTTACCATAGTTGTCTGCAACTTGTTTACAGGTACAAAACTAGATGTTTTATGTTTCTCCAGCACCTTGTTGACACTTTTAATGACACCGTCTGCACTTTGTATAGCCTTTATTTGAGCAGAGATATTTTTGATGATGTCCTTGGGTTTGTAATCAATTTTACATCGAAAATCAATTGAATTTCCATTCTTACTGCTACTGTATAGTTTTGTAGGCTTCTTAGAGGTATTTTGCTTTAATATTTCTTCAAAGTTTTCAACAAAATCTGGTCTATTATCCATTTGTTATCAGTAAAAAATTTACCTTTTAAATCAAAATTATGAAATTACCATTACAATACTCCGAAAATTATTTCAATTAGTTTTACGCACTTAGTTACTGTAAATTATAAAGTACCTAAGTAATTAGTACCTAACAATCTAACATTTTAGCTTCAGCGGGAAATATACCAATTATTTATTTCACTTCACACACAACTTTTGACTTTTCATCAACACAAGGAAGTGACAGTGAGTCAAGTGAGTGACAGAAACTAAACGTTCCTTTCTATTGCAACAAAGATTATATAATCGCTACGCTTTAAACTGCAAGTTGCAACGGACTTATAATGCATGCCATTTATTTTATTAAAGTTAAAAAGTTATTTTTTTTAAACTTAGATACTTAAGTCTTTAGGTGATATAGAAACATTCACACCGTGGAGGTAGATTTAAATTCCATTTGTTTTATCTAAATTAAATCTGCAACGGAAGACGTTACATAAATATCTAGTTTACATAAAAATCGCTCAATGCATACAATTTCTTCTTCTTTCCAGCATATTTGCGTCCACTGTTAAACATATGCCTCTTCACTTCAAAATTTTCTATATGGAAGTTTGATACGTGATGTTATATAGGTACGTATAATGGAGTGTAATTTATGATATCTTCCTTCGTTCAGAATTATAATCAAACCAAGAAAGAGATTTTTTTTGTGCATTGCTTACCAAAACCCAAAAATATTATCATTGTAGTTATCGATCAATGTATGTAATAAACAATTAAATTAATACATTTAAATAATGATGTAATACAACGGAGAATTTATATAAAAAAATAATGTATGCACCAACAAAATTATGAAAATTCTATTTCTGAACGCAAGCTTCATTCATCACGAACGGCGAATCAGATACCTACCTATTTCTCAAAAAACATTGATTTGTGACGAAATTATCTATTGCAGGTTGTTCAACACTTAAAAAAGTTAATTATTACATTATTTTACATCCATAATGGTGAGTAACATGTTGCATTACATACTCCAAGTGAAATTTGTGTATAAAAATATGGCGGTAACTTAGGTTATAATATTTGCAGTCCCACACAATCCTGCTGGTTCAGCCCGGGCCTAGGCCGGAAACTAGGACGTATTCGGACTATGAGAGTGTAAACGACTGTATGGAGGGCGTCTGCAAGATCTATGAAGAGCATTTAAAGCGTAGGAATCCAAATACGCCTACAATAACCTATGACATTTCACAACTTTTCGACTTTGTTGATCAGGTAAGTTTGAGAACTGTTAAAGTAATGTACGCCGGCTACACGCACGAAAAAGTGTCACGTGTTCCGAGTGCAAGCGAGAGCGCGGAATAAGCTATAGAGAGGCACGATCGGCCTAAGCATTCGGCTTGTGACGACGCATCTATCTCTCTTCCACTGTTATCACTTAAAATTATCATCTGTAAACCGACTTTACAGACAAGGCATTGATGTTGATCCTTCGGGATTCCCTTCCCCGGGCCTCAACTATCTCCATAGCTCCATACCAAATTGGTTCAATGATTGAAGCGTGAAAAGGTGACAGACAGTTACTTTCTCATTTATAATATCAGTATGGATTTATTTGTTTTCTTTTACAGTTAGCAGACCTCAGTTGCCTAGTATACCAAAAGTCAACAAACACATACGCACCATACAATAAGGATTGGATTAAGGAGAAAATATATGTTCTACTACGCCAGGCAGCCGGGCAGAGCGATTAGGTGTAAGCTATGTGAATAGTTTAAGTTTAACAGGTCTAATGTCAACTGAAAATAATACGGTCACCTGCAAAAGTCCATGCCTAAAGGACGAAAAGGGACGCCGCAATACGTGCGATACGATTGGAGATATCTCATATCGTGTCTAACGTATAGCGGCGTCCTTCTCGTCAGTGACTGAATTGAGGTTTAACAGGCGCATTAAGGTGGACATGGGTTGCACTATTCAGAGAGGCGTATATATTTAACAATATAATTAACCTTATGCCACATGTATCAGGTTGAGGTTGATGTTATTTTTAAATAGCATCCGTAGCTACACGCACCTGGTTCACCTGGTTCCGTGGCCAATTTTCCACACTTAGGCCTCTTATTTGGGCCCATTGTGTGTAAGCAGAAGACATTCTGTCTTCCGGTCTTCTGCTTTGGAGAGACTGCGCTCTTCCTCATTTTCTTGTTGTTTTACTCGAGCCATCCCAACTCGTCGAGGAAACGTAGAACTGCAGAGGGTGTGCTGCAGGCCTCACTCATGGTCCCCAAATGTCCCAGGAACTTTACGCAACTTATATATGGAGTTTTGCAGGTGACCGTACGTCTGTTTAATTTGAATCAGTTCCCAGTTGTATCTACGTCTGTGACCAGGATCATTTATTAAACTCTTCTGATCGTCACAACATGTGCTATCCAGAATCTTGAGAAATTTATCTAGCAGTCCAGGTCTTGGCGAACTAAGACAATGTTTGTTACCTGATATTGTAGTAATTAAATAAATTGTGCATTAACTTTTTCTTAATTTTTGTTTGTATTTGAAACTTCAGTACACTTGGTATGACTTGGGCTGCCAGGCGTATAGATAAAGCCAGACACAGTTAGGCTTGGTTGTCCAGTTCAGCCCAGTCCGGTCTGTCCGACTATTTATTAGGGGTTTAAAATCATTATGGCATAGAAACGGGAGGCAGGCGCCCATAGAAAATAAATTACAGCTGGGCGTTTTGATGTGCACCCCGGGTCTAGCTTGTTTCTCAAATGTCCGACGAAATTGGCGGGTCTGTCCAGCTTTTGTACCCATATGTCTGGCGGAACCGGCGGGTCTATCCGGCTTTTAGGTTTGAAGGCCTGGCAACCCTAGGTGTGACTCTCCAGCCTCATGTGGGACCTCTAGTATAAAATGTATCTTAAATTCATCATCAACCTCCAGAGGTATACTGATTTTGCTGAATGTGACAATGGACTGGTCAACGCTACATTCAGCAATCCATTCTCTATAATTGTCGTTCATAACAGGTGGTCCGTAAACCACCCACAGTGGTATGCGAAACCATTTCTACTTTTATTTACATATCTAGGCATGCAAGAAGTGGTTTTCAATGGAGAAGTTGTAAATTAAAAAATATTTTTTTGATGCCAGCGCCTAAATGCAAACATTAGTTTTATGCCACAAAAATGTCATCAAAATATTAATTTATGCAATTTAAGTTTATTATTTTAGTGAGAGTTTACGACTATAATGTTATAATTTACTGTGTAAGAAGTGATGGTCCATAGCAACTCAGAATTATTGTTAAATGAACCCTCACAAAAAGTTAAGAACCAATACTATGCACCTGTTAAGAATCGGTCCCGCAGGGCAGTATACTGGCCACATCTTCAATCTCATTTTTTGATTGTCTGTGTACCAAATATATTAATACATGACTGGTTAATAGATTCAGGTGTTACTTTGCGGAAGTCAACGCTACATTTATTTTGAGACAATTTACTTTGCGTGCTTCCGCCACCAGTTAGTTCATGTAAACTATTGGTGGCCAGCGTCCACCCACTACTGTTAGCCCCTTCATGCCCGCCACAAATAGTTGATGCATGCAACCCTGGTCGATACTGCTGCATCTGTTGAGGCTGCAGCAATGTGACCCTGGTCGATACTCGGCCGTTGTTTTCGCTATATAATTGTCTCATAATAAATAATACATTATAAATAATAACACTGTATTTTTAGTAAAAATCTTTGATTAGTAAAACGGAGGCTGGATTCACAGCAAGTGTATAATAATTGAAGTAATTTGTTGGTTTTCACTTATGTTTATTAGAACAAATTAATGTGTATGCAATTTTCTCTAAAAAACTATAAATATGTAATTTAAAAAAATTGCATGCACATTTTTTTATGTAAATCATCTATTGGCGCTTCGGCAGTACAACTGATGTATTGTCAAACGGTTTGACCGTCTGTTACGCCGTCACGACCAAATTTTGGTGTTTTACTTCTGCTAGGTGTCCTATAACGGGCTGCCTATGGGGTATTATACATCCTGAATATCGGACCCGATGAGAGGGACGCCGCTATACGTTAGACACGATACGAGATATCTCCAATCGTATCGCACGTATAGCGGCGTCTCGTCAGAGACTGAATGTAGGATGGTATAATAGGCACTTGTGTAAAACTTTGATAGGTATATTGTACCTAAGTTCTACTTATGTTTTTTGTAAAACACCGAGCTTTTGACATTCAAAAGATACTGATTATTGTAATATTTCTTATAAGTTGTGTAGATCCAATATTGTACACACCGTCAAGACATTATACTTACATGGTGAAATTTTGATCGTTCTGGACCCTTTTAGGGATGATTTAGCCCGTTGATATAAACAACTTTTTCTATGGGACCAATGCTGGGTACTCCAAATTTTTTTTGACGATCCCATACGATTTTTTTTTTTGTATGTAACTGCCAATTTTTTTTAAGTTTCCAGCATTGGTCCCATAGAAAAAGTTGTTCATATTGATGGGCTGAGTCACCCCTTTAAGGGCCCAAAACGATCAAAATTTCACAGTAGAGTAGTTAATACCCCTTCCTAAAATTATAACCAAATTAATTTAGTTGTGTTAAAACACTTTTAATAGGCAATACTTGTAATTGAAATCACTTATTGCCGTAGTACTATCTCCAATAACTTCTTTTTAAGAGCGTTAGCTGCTTTGAAGTCTTAGGTGTCGGCGTCAAGCAGTAATAACCCCTCTATGTTATTAACCCTTTAAGCGCGAGAAACGCAGACACAATGAGGGGTTTTCAAAGTGACATTAAAAAAAAAAGATAATTACTATTTGTGTCAAATAAAGCCCTTGTGAAAAAAACAAAGTCAGGATAAAATTAGATAAAATTCTCCGAACTGAGATAAAATTTTATCATCCATGACACTTGCCTTTTTATCAACGTCATCTATCTAATATATACTTTTATTTTTTTAATTGATCTTTTGAAAAGTCCTCATTGATTTTCTATTGTTATGCATCCTCATTGGACCGCTTGGTGGTTGACAGGTCAATCTTTAAATTATATATTCACATATTATCAAGTGTTGTGGCACTAAATTGAAGTATTTTTCAGTTGGTATGACTTTCTAAACGTGACTGGGTTAAAACCATATAAAAACAGACAAAAAATATAAGTACATACAACATTTTCTAAAGAGTATTTCCCAATTAAGTTATCCATCTTTTTTATTAAATCGTAATCATTATAACACTTAAAAGTGGGTTTACGATTACGACTTTTCTATGACATGTCAATGTTTTATGAAAAAACGCCATAGTTATCAAGCAGTAAGAGATTTATTAATTTAATTAATCCGTCTTACATATTATACATGACTGGTAAATTACGTTAGATATTGAAAGGGGGCACTCTACTTGATTCTCGTTCGAAATAAATAAAAAAATAGGGGCTTAAAAGTTGACCAAATTGTCCTATAAAAACAAGATGTGTATTCTTAAACTTCCAAACTGGCCAGTCTGGAAGTCTTTAAACAGACTGCGGGCTGGTGTTAGCAGATGCCACGAAAATAGAGTCAAGTGGGGTTTCTCCAAAAATAGTGAGTGCCACTGTGGTGCTATCCAATCTATGAGCCACCTCTTGGTGTGCCCAGAAAGCCCAATTTCTTGCTCTCAACAAGATCTGAATGAGGCAAACGAGCGGGCAATTGCGGTGGCAATGCACTGGTCGAAACATATTTAATTAAACGCAAAAGCCATTTTACGACTCGTTAGAAGAAGAAGATGTGTGAACACTCGCGCTAATCAAAGCGCGCGTACCTGTTTTGGTGTCGGCCGCGGACCGTCTAGCTGGATGCGCGTAGCGAGCGCGCGGTTTCCAAACATTCCGAGACTTTGCGGACTAATTTGATTAAATTTTTCTTTGTAATTAATAAGTACTAGCTTTCGTCCGCGGCTCCGCCCGCGTTAATGTCGATCCCTTGAGAATAGTACTTTTCCCCGGGATAAAAGGTAGCCTATGTCCTTCTCCGTACTTCAGAGAACTTGTATGCAAAATTTCATGATGATCGGTTCAGTAGTTACGACGTGAAGGCGTAACAAACAAACTCACTTTCGCATTTATAATATTAGTAAGGATTTTGTTGGTTTTATATTTTTTAACATTACGTGTGATCATTATTTAGTCCTTAAGTATGTAATGTGATTTACCAGTCAGGCTGTATAACAATACTAACTTTAGAACCTGGGGTACTATTTTTGAAAATTAATACTTTACTCGTATTCGAGCGGTTTTGTATGGAAACATCGCTCGTTTACGAACGGCGGAATTTTAAAAATAACACTCCTGGTCTAATTCATTATCCGCCCAAAATAAATTGACTGTGACCGCTGAAAATTACAAAGTATTAAACTGTAGACTTATTTTGTTCGGATAATGGTTTAAACCAGGTCTGGTCTTTTGCTCTTACAACCAAAATTTATAGTATTTCAATACAGTTTATATACTTGTTAGTACAAATCATGCTTTTCCCAACATGGAACGGTGTCATAGTACTCTTCTAAGATATAGTAACGTGATTTTCTACGCTGCACTGCACAGTGGTTCTGAAAATGTCTTTATTCTCAATAATTCGATTGTCAAAATCAAAGTATGGAGAATTAATAGTATTAAAACTTAAGATAAATTCATTATAAAAACACGGTTTCACTCACGTTTATTCAGTTGGAATCGCCGACTAGTTTCGGTCTGTTACGAAGACCATTATCAGGGCGAGTGTTAGGGGTGGCGACACGGCGGTTTCGCTCCCCTCAAAGCAATTTTTTCGACTATTTATATTGGAGCCCTAAGTTAAGGACGCTCGCTTGCTCCCTTGGTCACAAGGTAACCTAACGAACCTAATATATCTCTGTGGCTAAAAGGCGGTTCACACCACCAGCGAGCGAGAGAGCGAACATCGTTCTATCTCTTTTCATACTTTGGTTCACACAGCTAACTAAAATATATGAGCAATGCGGCCGAAGATATCCGAGAGACAAGCGATATGGTTTTCTTCAGCTCAGAGCTTCGCTCGCTAGCGGTGTGAACCGCTCTTAAGTCGTTTTGTAATGGCATTTATGATAATGGCATTTACAAATGAGTAAAAAACATCGCATATTATAGCTAGTAGAAAAACCTGAAAAATTTTAAGGTTTCATTAGATGCCGTTCGGCGGAATTTTTTCAAAATCTGTGGACGTTTTTGTAGAACATACGGTTTGTTTTTATAAAAGATTATTCGAACCACAGTGCGCGGTGTCGTAGAGGTGTGGCAATCCCCTTAGTTGAAACTTGCCCGTAATTTTTTTCTCATCTCATGGTACTTCATCAGCTTTACTATGCGCCTGTATATTGTTTGATTTTTGTTAATCGGATTAAACGAGGTTTTTTTGTTTATTAAACTAGGGGCTGTTCCAGTGTTACGTAAGCAGGTTAACAGCCATTTAACCCCCTCGTCCCCCTTGTCAGCAAGAAAAGCTGTCCCCCTCATTATTCCTTGTTTAAGCGTTCGCGTTTTAAATACATTACCATTTATGTAAACGGGAACGGGAGTAAGAAACTTTTTTATTATTTGCCTCCATTGGAGTTTCAATGGACTTACATCCATCGTGTTCACAAACAAAATATATTTTTTTAAGTCGTCGTCAGTATCTATGTCATCAAAATTTTGCCAAGCCTAGACCCCCCCCCCCCCCCCCCTTTCGCTGCTTACGTAACATTTAAATGACCCCCCTACCAATTAATTATAGCTAATAAGATATTTTGTAAGTTACGTTATGTAATTAAACTCTTGTAATGAATACTGATTTTTATTGTGTCACATCTCCACACCTCAATCCCAAATTTGATGACCAATAATCAACTCGATATCACAGTCAATTTCATTATTAGGAGTCATCATCATCATATCAGCCGCAAGACGTCCACTGCTGGACATATGCCTCCCCCAAGGATTTCCAATACGAGCGGTTGGAAGCGGCCTGCATCCAGCGTCTTCCTACCTTAGTCATGTCATTGGACCATCTTGTCGGTGGATGTCCAACGCTGCGCTTGCGGTACGTGGTCGCCATTCGAGAACCCTTTGCCCCATCGGCCATCGGTTCTACGCGCTATGTGCCCCGTCCACTGCCACTTCAAAGAGCTAATCTGCTGAGCTATATCTGTGGCCTTTGTTCTCTTGCGAATCTCCTCGTTTCTGTTTCTGAACACCGAGCATAGCCCTCTCCATAGCTCTTTAAGCTTTCTCATGAGGCCCATAGTAAGGGACCACGTTTCGGACCCGTAAGTCATCACTGGTAACACACATTGATTATAGACTTTCGTCTTGAGGCACTGAGGTATTTTGGACGAGAAGACACTGCGGAGCTTCCCGAACGCTGCCCAGCCGACGTAACCAAACTGGAATCAACTAAACAAAGTATGCTTCCCATGGGAATCCAGGACCCTTGACCTTCCATAGAAATTCGTCCAGCTGATCGGCGATATTGTATGGCAAACCTATTTTTTTTTTTGCCATCAGGCTTCTTTCTTACAATTCTGTTTTCCATTAGGGATTCTTATTCCGAGATTCCATTATGGCTAGGAGGTTCAAAATCACAGTCTTTGGTACTACTCAACCGATTTTTTAAAATTATTTGACCTATAAAGACAAAGCCGGGGAAAAACGCTAGTATAAAATAAAATACACTGAAATACTTTTAAATTTTGTATTTAATGAATTTAAACATCTATTTACACATAATTTTACCTCTAACAACAACTAACAAAGTATCTAAACCAACTTGTCTTTTGGACGTAGTTAGGGATATCAAGGGGGAGGATAATGCAGGCCAACTAAACTTTTAAAATCTACGGTGTACAATGTTTTGATCGTCTACCACAGAACAACAAAGACATTAGAAATGGCAAGGGGGCACGCGCGCCGACAATGCGCTCGATCAGCTAAGTTGAATCACCAAGTAGTTTGTCCCGCGATCGTCAAAGAAACAAAAGTGAGATTGACGTGAAAAAAAATCGAAAAATGCCGACGTGTGCTATGCTAACGTGTAAAGTGAGAAGTCCTAGTGAAACTTTGACCAATGGAGGAGTTTCTACTCAATTGTGTTGCGTTAGTAGTATACTTAAATGAGGCGACGCTGGTTTTCATAGAAATCACGCGTGATAACACTTCTAATGTGTTTGTTGTTCTGTAATCACTTCCAACATCCATTTATGATTTATTAATGGGTCTTATACCTATGAAATTGGCATTTTTTCAGCTTGCTATTTTGTTCATAATGACTGATTTTCAGTTAAACACTTTTTTTATTAAACTTTGAAAGTGCACTATATTATTAACATTCTGCATGCATAACAATTTTTTTTTTCTGAATTAATATGTCAGTTTTGATAAAAGAATGTCGTATTTTTTCTTTTAATTCTATTAATCAAGCGTAAATCAAGCTTACTGTTGTCCGTAAATACATGCAGAGTTTCACTTTAGTTGAATTTATCAAACCCGAAATGATACTAAAAACGTGAGTACGAAAAATTCTATTTACTCAAAATTCTCTATAGAAAACGCCAATTTTCATATAAGACCCATTATCTTAAATACGAAAGTCGCAATGTACTCTTATTTTGAAGTGACTATAAATATATATATACGGACAAATCACACAGATTGAGCTAGCCCCAAAGTAAGTTCGAGACTTGTGTTATGGGATACTAACTCAACGATACTATATTTTATAACAAATACATATATAGATATACATCCAAGACCCAGGCCAATCTGAAAAAGATAATTTTCCATCTTGACCTAGCCGGGAATCGAACCCGGTCACTCCGTGTCGCAGGCTGGCGTGTTGACCGCTGCGCCACGGAGCTAGTCATTATCACACTATCTAAACATTGTACACCGAAGTTGTTAATTAGCGAGTAGGTCGGCAGGACTGTGTCTATTTATAATGTACCTAATACAATAAATACTATTTCTTTTTGATTTCAATGAGGGCTACCGTTTTTGCTGACTAGTTGGCGTCACTGTTGAGTAAGGTACCGATTATTGCATGTAAATATAAAAATAATCTTAAGAATTGGCTCCAATCATTTTGATGATTTATATCAATATAGCTAGCTCTTATATCCTGAAAAACACGTTTTCTATCTTAATCTCGGTTTCCTAGGTACTAGTTCTATTAAAAGTAATTTCTGATCCCTTACGCTACACCAACGCCTCTAGCGGAAAATTCACGGCTAACCTCAACTAAAGTATAACTCTTATTAAATTAAGAAATAAAATATAGTAAAAATATTTCAAGCGGGCGTCTATGTACGACGAAATTTTTTTACCATATTTTATTTTTTAATTTAATAAGAGTATATCAAAATGGCATTGTGAATGCAAAATAAAAACACAAAAATATAAAGTATAACTCTTCCCTCCCCCCACCCCTTACTTGAAAGCTGGATCCGCCCGTACATTGTAAATAAAAAACAAAAGTAATACAAATGTGCACAAATTCCTAATAAACTATAACATTTTTTATTGAATTAAAAAAATTCAGTCCATAAGAAAAATACAAATCGAAAATTTACAATTACGGAATACTTTTTATTATGTTGGGTGCCATTTCGCCAGTCAATAGGCGGACGTTGACCTTTACTTTCTTAATTTTTGTGGCATGTCTCATGCCACAAAAATTAATCAATAGGCGTTCAGACACATATAATATATAGATTTTATATAAAATATGCTTACTATTGACCTTAGAATAACCCCAGAGTGTAAAGACAAGATTTAGGATGGAGCGAGCTTGCTTAGAAGATGCTTATTAACTCGGAGTCTTACAAGCTGTCGGGGTATATGTACTCGTTAAAACCAACGCGGGCAATGAATTCCACTCGATGGCGGTGCATATAATAAAAGACCTTGAAAAACGGTTCGTGCCAATGGGTGGAACTATTCACTATACTTTTATTTCGTGCTATGTAGTTGCTTGCTTAGCTACAAATGAATCAGGGTCAATGCCCTGTATTGGCTGGCTAAGTGTCACCAACTATACAATTTATTTGAGACATAAATTGTGGTTTCTTAAAGTTGACAAAGTGATGAAGGCGGCAATTACAATACAACGTTAGGAAAGGACGATTGCCGAATGGGGTCAATATACTCATCAGTATAAACAACTCATTCCAAAAGTGTTAAATGACTTTAAAATAACAAAATTTTTGATATACCTTCTTTTTTACGTTTTAAAAAGTTCAAATGGAACAGAATTCCTAGCCATGGATGCCGCAGTTTTGGCGGAAGGAATGAAATACCACAATTTGGAACTCGTCCCATCTCAAATAAAAGCTAAATTGCTGAGATATTTATATAATAATAAATATAAGGTTTTATAAAATTTTAATTAAGCGCAAATATTTTGGCTGGCACCCATAAGCTAGAAAAATGCTTTAGAAGCAAAATAAAAAAAACCTGAACATTTAGAAAAACAGACTAAAAACAGCCTTTGTAAAAAAAAAATACTTTATTGGTCAACAACATTTTGCTAATATCTACTATACTTGGATACAAGTTACTGACGTAGACAATCAAAACAGCAGATTTATCGTTTTTAATAAAAAAATATTTTGTATAAAAACAAAAAAAAAAAAAACAAAGAACTAGCGTATCGACATCTTAAAATTTGTTACTAAAGCATTTCTTTCACCTATGAGACCCAGCCCTTAAAATATTTTCGCTTAATTTAAATGGGCCTTGATAAAAATAACTGTTCATGTCAACGAATAAGTGTTTTTATGTGTAAGTGGCCAATACTCGAGTAAAATTTTCAAGCTAAATTACTTCGGATATTGATGATTTTTTAATGTATATTTGACGTCAAACGAGCAGACGAGCCACCTGATAGAAAGTTGTCACCGTTGCCCATGGACATCTGCAACACCAGAGGAGCTGCTGATGCGTTGCCGACTCTTAAAATACCTGTTAACACGCCTTTTGAAGGACCCCAAGTCATAGCACACAGGGAAAACCTCAGGAGGGAGCGCATTCCACATACATTAACCCTATAACATGGCGACCCTTCCTAAACGTTAAACAATTTTTTGAGATAATTACCTACTCGCACATAATACTTCCTTAACATTTAATTATACTAAAATTATTTTTCCTAATATAAACAATAAAAATATTCGAATATTAGGTAAAATATATACAACATTGTTTAATACCGTGTTAGTTAGAAAGAGTATGAAGACGAAACGAGGGCGAAGTACTTATACGAACAACTTCTCGAAGCCGAACCGAAAGACGGTTTACGAACGATAATTTTACGTGATAACGGTGGAAGAAAGATAGATGCGTCACAAGCCGAACGCTTAGGACGATCGTGCCTCTCTATCGCTTGTTGTCGCTTCCACACGGAACGTGGCAGTTTTTGAAACAATAGATTTCGACTCTTTTCACCTTATATACCCTTTCGAACTACCGTTGGTTTATATTTCTAAGGTAACAAATGTCTAAAATGCTTTGTTTCGAAAAATGTTTGCCATAGACAGGGGCGTAGCTACCGCCGTATCAACGATACGCCCCCGAGCTACAGGACCCCCGAACGTATATTGTTTTGTCACATTATGCTGCTGGGCTATTTGCCCATTCGTTTATTAACATCAATATTTTGCGCTTCTATCGACCATTTCTTTTCAAATCTTGTCAATCCGACTCTTCCTAAGCCTACCATCAGTGAATTAGGATTTGAAGATTTTTTCAATATTGTAAATACAAAAATATATGAAGATAGAACGGCCAAGCATGCGGTACACGCGTGTCTCAATCTTGCACGAACGTGCCAGATTCGTTAAACGTTCACCAGTCAGCGCGCAGGTCCCAACATGGACACATGCTTTATTCTGCGGTTTTAACTGTAAAAACTGTTTATCAATATGACGCGATTTATTTCTGTGCTAGTAATGACGTCTAAATGGGGGCGCAGCAAAAACTGACGCGCGCGTTTCCTTGACAAAATCCAGGCATTCCCGTTCTATCTGATATATTTCTGTAATTGTAGATTTCTGGGATGGTCAGCAGCATCGGAAGACCAAGAAGCCAAAAAAACTGCGCTCGCCAACCCGCCTGCCAAGCGTGGTGAGTATGGCAATATCCTCCCATGGAACGAAGAATCCTTGAGAGGCCCATGTCCAGCAGTGGACTTTTTGTGGCTGTAATGATGATGATGACGAAATTTCTGGAGCAAGCTACGCCACTTGCCACATAAAGGTCATCCACAAACATTTTTCTTAGCAAGCTATGCCACTGCCCACAGATAAGGTCATCCACAAACATTTTTCTTAGCAAGCTACGCCACTGGCCACTGATAAGATCATCCACAAACATTTTTCTTAACAAATACCATAAACTATGATTATCTCTGAGAAAGTAATTTCTACAAAATTTATGCTTAAAATATTTATAATTGGCTACTTTTAATGATGTCGGTGAAATATTGTGACAGAATAGGAGATTATATCAGTAAAAAAAGATTACTTTATTGTTAGTATTCTAACATCATCATCATTTCGTGTAGGTGACACGGTCAATCGACCATGCACACCCTGTTGTCAGAGTTCTTCGGAACCGGCTCTTGGCCTCTGACGTGGTTCAGTATTCTAACCATACCATACAGGGTTATTTGTTATACACTAATATCTCCGCAGGTCTTAGCTAATATCATGATCAACAACGTTTGTTCTACGTTCTACTGGATGAGTTAATAAAAATAAAATAATGATTATAAACGGGACTTAGCACGACCGTTTTCATTATTTGATCCGTGTACATTGTAACGTCAACGAAAACAAATAATAAAAAGGTTCGTGCTGTGTCCCATTTATATTTCTGAACAAATAAGATATTAATACAATATTTCATACGACATCATTTACTTATATTTACAATGAAAAAACAATTCGAGGACAGACAGACAGACCCTGCCAAAATCATATTGCAACGATATGTCATATACAATACTTTATTAACTATAAGAAAAATATATTATATGATAGAAATATAGGTATGGTATTTGATTCCTCATTTAGAATTTAGCCGAACAATGAAACACGCACACCGTGTTTTCTGTTCGTAATTGTGACTTCGTATGTGCCGGTAATAAACATCAATGAGACCACTCCAACCCGTCTAGCCAGCGAGGAGTGTAGGCCAAATCATCTGTCTGCTCTGGCCAAGTATGGCTCCGGTAGTACAGAGAGGGTCATGCTCCTGCAGTGGAGACTAAAAAGACCTGATGATGTTGATGATGATGATCTGGCGGTAGCACTGATGTATAAAACTGATTTTAGAGTGACGCGTTTGAACAGCGCCGTCCACACGCGCGCTTGCTATTACACTAGATAGTAGCCTCCTTTCATAGTAACGCAGTTGAAACGCGCCGTTCAGGAAACGCTCGCCAGCGTTGCCGAATCGTGCGAATAATCAATTTACAATGTATTACGACCGTACGACTAGCCGTGTGGTTTCCGGCAGAGTAGAATAGGACCACTCCAAGTCTTCCCATGGAGGTCGTAAGAGGCAACTTAGGAAACACAAGCTAAACACAGCTCATAAACATCAATGAGACCTCTCCAACTCGTCTAGCCAGCGAGGAGAGTGTAGGCCAAATCCTCTGTCTGCTCTGGCCAAGTATGGCTTCGGTAGTACAAAGAGGGTCATGCTCCTGCAGTGGAGACTAAAAAGTCTTGATGATGATGATTCTGTTGCACTATTTTCCATAGAAAAAAAACAGTTAACCCTGTTATTATATTTGCCACAATTATAACGACTATACTGAACAGTGCATTGCAACGAAATGGGCGATATCAAAACTGGTTTCACAGCGCATACTGGTCAAGCGCGCGCTGTTGAAACGCAATGGTCAACGGCGCGTCTCGCCGGCGTCACTTTGAAATCAGCCTAATATCCGAAAAGCTATTGTTGAACAAGACTTTGCAACAACTACTAGTTGTTGTAAATTATCCAATGACAACAGTTCATCGGACCATCGGGTTCAGTTCAGGGTCTGATGGCATTTCCCTTATTTTTACAAGCTTTTCTAGCTTCACCTGTCCCGGTGTTTGTCTGTAATCAAATCTTGCACGTTAAATTTGATTCACTTCCCGGTTACCGATTAAGCTGTTTTATATGCATGTGATGAAAATATAATATTGTGGAATCGTCGCGCTGGTCTGATGATGGAGTCGGAGGCCATAGGAATTCTTAAACTAAACAAGGTACACCAATCGTGTTTGGGCTCATTTGGTTTGTCTTGGAAAGCACTTTACAGTGTGGATTCGTTTATTATAAAAGCGCGTCACAAAATGTAATACTTGCAAAAAAACTTGTTAATACCATACCTAATTAAAACAGTAACGAAAATATAATAAGTGTCAAAAAACAATTTCATACAATACAATTTATTATTTACATTAATTTACAATTTTGCGACATTTTTTTATATTGTTCGTATTTCGTAAAGTTAAATGAACAAACTGTTGTTCGAAACTGCATTCTATGAATTAACAAATAAAGTTTATTTTCGTGAAAAAAGTTGCATTTTTAATACATACAAGATCTAACTTAATCTTAACTTTAAACTTAACCCTATAAAAAATATAATAATTAGTGGAAATCGCATATCGAAAAACCAGTGTAATTTTCACTATACAAAAACTAGAAGTGAATCTTAGCTCATATGTGTTAACCTTTTTTAAGGCAACAGGAATATTTTTCCCACCATTATTTTTGTCATAGATTGGTGGGGAAAATATTCCCGTTGCTTTAAAAAGGGTTTAGAGAAATGAATAATGAAAAAAACACCTAGGTCTTTACAATATGACTGAATATAATAATACGCTCTCACTTGATACGGAACGTGACATTTTTTCGCGCGTGCAGCCGACGTTCACCGATTAGACGTTATCAAGTCAAAAATATTTTCTTTCTTTCATTATTTCGCTTATGGGGTCAGTTTTTCCTCTTCCCCCTACCCTTTGCCATATAGAACATAAGCCCTGTATCAGCTTGGACAGCGAAGGCTTAGTAATAGGGTCCCTTTGGGTACGGAACCCTAAAAACTTTCTATCTATGTATGGTAAAAGTTGCACTGGCTTTTAAGGAATTTGTACAAAAACTATCAATCGAAATTGAATCTTATTCCGTTGTCAGTAAGGTTCATTCACTGTCGCTCTCGGCTTTCTTCTTCCGCTTACCTTTGGGGTGGACCTTGTATATGTGTTTTTGTAGATCTTTTGAGGTCAAGTACCTGAGGAAATTAAAAATAATGTTATTGGCATATGGGATTTCTTATTCATATTGCTAAACAACCTGTTTCTCAACATTTCTCGTAGTTTCTCAGTCCATACTTACTCGTGATAGTTTTTTTTTTTTATTAATTATTGAAGTAGGCATTTGTCTCCCATCTCACCTGATGGTAAGTGACGATGAAGATCAGGATGTAACATGCCTATTCAAGAGATACCTACGATATATATTATATTATTTATATTATTACGACTTATTAGCCGTGTGGTATCCGGCAGAGTAGAATAGGACCACTCCAAGTCTTCCCGTGGATGTCGTAGATGGCGACTTAGGAAATACAAGCTAAACAAAGCTTATAAACATCTAAGAGACCTCTCCAACCCGTCTGGCCAGCGTGGAGAGTGTAGGCCAAGTCCTCTGGCTGCTCTGGCCAAGTATGGCCCTAGTAGTACAGAGAGGGTCGTGCTCCTGTAGTGGAGACTAAAAAGGACCTGATGATGATGATTACGACTTATTCCTTGGCGCGGTAGACATAGACAAGGCAGCTAAGGCTTAAAAAACACGTTTAGCTTATTGACGGGCGCTAGGTAGAAAACGGAAACAAAATAGTGATGGGTTGTTAGCCGCATCGCCTACTAACTTGATTCCTCTGATTTTCGCCCATATAATACAATAATAACATAAATATGACAGCCTGTGTTTCTCAACATTTCTCGTAATTGTATTTTTTCAAGTTCAAAATGAGTGTCATCGCGAAATCAAGTGCAACTGTGGTCCAAATCGAATTTATTCATTTAACTTTATTACATAACTAGCCTTCGCCCGCGGCTCCACACGCGTCAATGTCGATCCCTTGGGAGTGGTACTTTTTCCCGGGATAAAAGGTAGCCTATGTCCTTCTCCGTACTCCAGAGAACTTGTATGCAAAATTCCATGATGATCGGTTCAGAGGTTACGGCGTGAAAGCGTAACAAAACAAACTTACTTTCGCATTTATAATATTAGTAAAGATTATAAAAGGCGGAGTCAGAGGCTTTATCTACCAGTCAACCTACACTAATGCCAGCTACAAAACTTTACAATTGTCAGTATTGCCGTCAGATCGACGTGTAAATATTATTATTTTTTACTAAATTTACTTAAGTTTCTCACTGTTTCTCACCTGCAAGAACACTGCTTGCACAAGAACTTGAAGTCCTCGGGGTCGCCGTGTGCTCTTCGCTCGTGTCTTTCCAATATGACGGCCGACATGAAGCAGCGGTGACAAGTACTGCACTCGTGTGGTTTAGACGAGCTGTGCGACTGGAAAAAACAAAGGAAATCATCATCATCATCAGGTCTTTTTAGTCTCCACTTCATGGTGGAAGAGTGGTGGTAGCTCCACCGTGCCCACCATTCCGGTAATATGGCGTGAAGAGAGCAATCATGTGGTTTTTAGCGGGTGTGAGTCCCGCATAACTGCTCTGTATCCCCGTACAGATCAGTATGCATAACGCATTTTCAACATGTAAAAAAAAAAAGTCTCCACTGCAGGGGCATGACCCTCTCTGTACTACCGGAGCCATACTTGGCCAAAGCAGACCGCGGATTTGGCCTACACTCTCCTCGCTGGCCAGACGGGTTGGAGAGCTAAAGGAAATATTTATAAGTTTATTTTTATTTATCTCAAAAAAAATATTATTTGAAATTAAAAAATAATTTCGGCCGATTAGAAAAAAAAAACATACAAAGATAAGAAAAACTGGAGAACACAAACCACAGACCGACAAAAATGGAAAAGAGACAAAGAGGCCTTTTCCCAGCATTGGGGCATTAACGGCTCGTAATAACAATCATATCACGTCTTTATCCCTTTCGGGGTAGACAGAACCTAAGTCCATAAGAACTAAAGATCACGTTTAGCGTGTTGGAGGGCATTAGGTGGAGAACGAAACCAAAATAGTGATGGGTTGCAAGCCGCATCGCGTTTTAACATGATTCCTCAGATTTTACCCAGTCCCTCGATCGGTTTTTACAATCTGCGCGGGAAGAGAAGCAACTGGTACATTCTATTTTTCTTTTCTCCCAAACCAGCATAAAATAAAAAAAAATATATTTTAATTAGTTACTAGCCGTGTGGTATCCGGCAGAGTAGAATAGGACCACTCCAAGTCTTCCCGTGGATGTCGTAGAAGGCGACTTAGGAAATACAAGCTAAAGAAAGCTTATAAACATCTAAGAGACCTCTCCAACCCGTCTGGCCAGCGTGGAGAGTGTAGGCCAAGTCCTCTGGCTGCTCTGGCCAAGTATGGCTCGGCTCTAGTAGTACAGAGAGATTCGTGCTCCTGTAGTGATGACTAAAAAGGACTTGATGATGATGATGAATGACGGGCGGAAAAGTCTAACTATTGCACTGCAGCGCCCTCTCCGCAGCCCATAGTGGCAGTTAGTGGAACTAACTACCTGCCGGCATATTTCCAGGTACTTTGTGCGTACTTTTAACAGGTCTTAAGTTGAGCCAATATTTTTGTACGCCGATGGCCGATGTAGCAAAAAGGTTCTCGAATAGCGACAACGTACTGGCAAGCGCAGCGTCAGACACCCACCCACCACGTGGTCGGACAATCTGACCAAGGTCGCAGGGAAACACTGGATGCAACTTCCAACCCGTCATTTTAGAAATCTTTGGGGGAGGCCTATGTCCAGCAGTGGACATGTTGCGGCTGACATGATGATGATGATATGATTGGCAGTCTATACGTTAATGTCCTTTCCAAAAGCTATAAAACTTACAACTTTAACGTGTCTTTTGAGGCTGGAGTTGGTCCCAAATGATGTGTTGCAGATTTCACACAGGAACGGACGCTCGTTCCGGTGAGTTCGTTCATGTACCTGTTAAAGATAATGCGAAAAATTAATTAACAAAGGATGGCCTATTGGGCGTGAGCGTAATAAGCACATACGCAGGTTAAGCGACCCTGGGCGCAGTACCCACTGGGATGGGTGACCGCAAGTGCCATAACAATATTTAATGCGCCACGGAGCTAGCCGTCTTTGGTATAATTAAACTAAAATACTTATAATTAAATTTCTCACTGTTACTCGCATTTTCTCACCTGCAAGTTCCAAGCCTCGAAGAATCCTTTCCCACAGTAGGTACACCTGAAGGTAGCGCCGCGCAACGCCCGCTCGTGGCATTTCATGTGCATCTTCAGTAACGCTTGGGATCCAAACATCTTGGGACATTGGTCACAGCCATGGGTCTTTTCCTAGAAAATAAATAAATATATATATAGGGACATATCATATTATTATAATTTCACTTTTCACTCTGGTGATATTGAATATCTCCTTTTTTATCACAGCTTAAGATATAACCTGAAACACGCTCAAATGAGAGAGAGAGAGAGAGAGAAAGAGAAATCAATAACTGAAGATATAAAATACTAAGTAATAAATTCACCTAATGCATGTCTCGATGTATGCCCAACAAATGTGTGTATTTTAATCACTTAGCTCCTAAATCTTAGGATAATCTACGCATTATTGTTTGATACCGATTTTAAATGAAGTACACTAACTGTTGTATGTAGTATGGACAGAGAAAAAAATTACTTACATCTTTGACCAAACGGCATACGCATAAACTTTAAAGTGCCTACTGGTGTTGCAAGTGTAGTCTTATTTTTGTATCAGTGTTAAACAGTATAGCACTTAGTACTTACCAGATGCGTGTCCCTGTGTTTGGCCAACGAGTGCGCGTATTTGAATCTCTTAGGACAATCTGCACATTGGTAGCCAGAATCATCAGTATGGCTCGCTATATGAGCCCGGAGCGCCATCCACCCTAGGATGGTCTTCTTGCAGATTTTGCATTCGCGCATACGAGTTGGGTGTTGTCTGTAATGAACAAAAAATATCTAGGCTGGCTTGTTAATAAAAATACAAGCTTTGGGGAAAACTAAGTCCATCATATTGACTGAATAACTTTCTTTAAGGTAGAGTCGGGGGTTGATAAATGTGACCCCCCCCCCCCCCCCCTGCAATTTAAAATCTGTTGTTAGAGGGGTCAGTTTTATCTGCCCTCGACTGTACACATTAAACAAATTCGGAGACATATTGAAGCTTTTTCTAATTTCTACGTACATACATATTCATATCAGCCACAAGAAGTCCACTGCTGGACATAGGGGAGGCCTAGGATTTCCAATATGACCGGTAGGAAGCGGCCTGCATCCAGCGTCTTCCTGCTACCTTAGTCAGGTCATCCGACCATCTGGTCGGTGGATGTCCGACGCTGCGCTTGCCGGTACGTGGTCACCATTCGAGAACCCTTCTGCCCCATCGGCCATCGGTTCTACGCGCTATGTGCCCCGCCCCCTGCCAATCCGCTGAGCTATGTCGGTGGCCTTTGTTCTCTTACGAATATTGTTTCTGTTTCGATCTCGCAGAGAAACACCGAGCATAGCCCTCTCCATAGCTCTTTGAGCGACTTTGAACTTTCTCGAGGCCCATAGTTAATGTGTATTCATACTCTTTAGTTAGACGTTCAATGACAATAAAGAAACAGTCTCGACACGACATTATGTTGCGTATCATTTCATGGTGACAGCGGTAGTGAAAATTATTTAAATTTATATGAATTCACGCGTAAAAACACAATAGTAGGCACTATTTTAGTGTTCAACAAACATACATATTATCACATCTTTATTCCTTACGGGGAAGACATAGTCCAAGGTCATAAGTCCGAAAGGCCACGTTTAGCGTGTTGGTGGGCGTAAAGGTGGAAAACGGAATCAAAATAGTGATGGGTTGCTAGCCGCATCGCCTATTGTCATGATTCTTTAGATTTCCGCCCATTCCCCTGACCGACTTCTACGAACTGCGCGGGGAGAGAAGCAGCTGGTACATTCTACCAGGCTGGACTACTAGACCGGCATGGAATCTGATTTCTATGGTAAGTTTAATGAACATTTCGATATACATTCAATACACTTATTTTTATATCTATATTACCATCAAATGTATAAATTGTATTTTTAAAAATGCATCCAAAAAATGAAATACCTTCCTCGATGATTCTTCAAGCTGCTCTTTGACAAAAAGACTTTATCGCAGTCTTTGCACGGGAACGCCTTCCCGCTTTCAATATCTTCGGTTGTGACGTCGCCCGTCTTCATCGATTTGTCTGCCATCCTAGCTTCTCTTAGCTGCACTCGTCTATAATCATAAATTACTTAAATTATATATCATCAACATTTTCATCAGGTGTTCTTAGTCTCTACTGCAAAATGAGACCTCTCCAACTCGTCTGTCCAGCGAGGAGAAGTAGGCCAAATCCTCTGTCTGCTCTGGCCAATTATGGCTCCGGTAGTACAGAGAGGGTCGTACTCCTGCAGTGGAGACTTTCATATAAAAAACCGATTTTAATCAAACTACTTTTTTATGTCTTATATTTCCATGTAGAAACCGGATGGCCGCCGAAAACGTGGCAGACCTAGGAGATGGCGCGATGACTTGGATGCTTATATAAGTGGCTGACATATTATTGCCCGCGATAGGGATGACTGTGAACATAAAAGGGAGGGCTTTGCCCTGCAGTGGAACACTGAAATAGGCTATTAAAAAAATTATCTCCTATATATTTATAAAATATGTCATAGATATTGAAAAATTTGCAACAAGACGCTATTATGAAGCAAAAACAGTCGTCAGTGCCTGGTTAAAAACGACTATAGTCAAACCGAATCATTGTTGATTACGCCCAAGTATATTTATTTACTAGCTTTCGCCCGCGGCTCCACCCGCGTTAATGTCGATCCCTCGGGAAAAGTATTTTTTCCCAGGATAAAAGGTATCCTATGTCCTTCTCCGTACTACAGAGAACTTGTATGCAAAATTTCATGATGATCGGTTCAGTAGTTACGGCGTGAAAGCGTAACAAACAAACAAACAAACAAACTCACTTTCGCATTTATAATATTAGTAAGGACTAGCTTTCGCCTGCGGCTCCGCCCGCCTAATGCCAATGTCGATCCCTCGGGAATAGTGCTTTTTCCCGAAATAAAAGGTATCCTATGTCCTTCTCCGAACTCCAGGGAACGTGTATGCAAAATTGCATGATGTTCAGTAGGTACAAGGTGAAAGCGTAACAAACAACAAACAAATAAACTCACTTTCGCATTTATAATATTAGTTAGGATTAGGAGAAAAATCACCAATACCTTTCAGATTTTACTCTAGCCATTTCAATCCGTTTGCTGCGTGTGAGGCCAAACATATGCCATTTTGTGTGTATGAGAAACCTTTTTGGGTGTTTCAGTAGTAAGTTGCAGTGTGGACATTCGAAGTAGGCCTCTAATGTTTTACCTGAAATATAAGAAAAATTGTTATTACTAGGAAAAAAATAGTATATAATAATAAACTCATCATCATCAGGTCTTTTTAGTCTCCACTGCAGGAACACGACCTTCTCTGTACTACTAGGGCTATACTTGGCCAGAGCAGCCAGAGGACTTGGCATACACTCTCCACGCTGGCCAGACGGGTTAGTCTCACATATGTTTATAAGCTTTGTTTAGCTTGTATTTTCTAAGTCGCCATCTACGACATCCACGGGAAGACTTGGAGTGGTCCTATTCTACTCTGCCGGATACCACACGGCTAAATAATAATAAACTGGTAGAGTAAAATAGAACCACTCCTAGTCTTCCCATGGAGGTCGTAAGAGGCGCAAAGCTCATAAACATCAATGAGACCTCTCCAACCTGTCTGGCCAGCGAGGAGAGTGTAGGTCATATCCTCTGTCTGCTCTGGCCAGGTATGGCTCCGGAAGAACAGAGAGGGTCATACTCTTGTAGTAGAGACTAAAAAAACCTACTACTATGTAGTGATCCCGTGCGAAGCAAGGGTGGGGTTTAATAGGTTTTAGTGCTAAATAAAATTGCAGAGTACAAAAGTACAAGTTTGAGATTCTGACCGTTATCACTAGATGGCGCTCTGCGAAATATAAAACTCGCTATCATTTGTTTTTGAAATATTACTACGTTGGTTACCGTTTGTGTTTATTCATTTATTTATTTATTCACAATTTTTGGATGTCCCAGTCTATGCTGGGACCATGAAGAATAATCGGCCTATTTAGCAATTCTCTCTCTCTCTCTACTCAGTGACTCAGTGTACAACGTTTTGATAGTCACTTCAAAATATATTACGTTGGGATGCAACCTGCGTGAGTACTTACGCGGCGTCCTATCTCAATAGTACAATGCGTGCGTCCGGAGCTGCTACTCGGGCGGCGGCAGCACAAAAAATCACTAAATATGCTATTCTAGCATCTAATTATGATTTTATTGCCGTTAAAACAGCTGGTACTTGGTGTACAGAGGCGAAGGAGTTTGTAAAAGAAATAGGACGCCGCTTGAGAGACCGAGGGTTTGACCATCGCTCCAGGTGGTACCTGGTCCAAAGGATATCCATTGCTATTCAACGAGGAAACGCGGCTAGTGTGATGGGTACCTTTGAGCCAGGTATGGTCCGGGGTGGTATTTTTGATTGACTATAAAATATTCATTTTATTTCTTGTTATGTACTTTAAAAAAATTATAATACACTAGCTGTTGCCCGCGACTACGTCCACGGCAATTTCTGGTATTATGATTAATTAGTATAGATGAATATTTTTTCCCCGATTTCAAAACATTGTTATACTGATGATTCGCTCGTATTAGTCGCAGTGTGATGTTTTATAGCCTAAAGCCTTTCTCAATAAATGGAATATCCAACACAAAAAGAATTTTTCCAAACTGAACTAGTAGTTCCTGAGATTAGCGCGTTCAAACAAACAAACAAACAAATTCTTCAGCTTTATAATATTAGTATAAGATATGTAATAAAGAGAGTCCGTTTTATGTATCTTAAATAAAAATAGTCAATCATACGAAAGCTGCAATGTATTTTGAAGTGACTATCAAAACATTGTACACTGAGTTAGCAAATAGGCCGGCAGATCTTTGACTAGCTCCGTGGCGCAGCGGTCAACACGCCAGCCTTCGACACGGAGTGACCGGGTTCGATCCCCGGCCAGGTCAAGATGGAAAATGATCTTTTCCAGATTGGCCTGGGTCTTGAGTGTGTATCTATATATGTATTTGTTATAAAATATAGTATCGTTGAGTTAGTATCCCATAACACAAGTCTCGAACTTATTTTGGGGCTAGTTCAATCTGTGTGATTTGTCCGTATATATTTATTTATCTTGGAGCATCACTTGTAACTTAGCTTATGTGGACACAAAGAGGACATCATCGTCGGCGAAACAAGCCTTTGTAAGTATTTTTTGCCGAGTTTAAAGCCTCTTAACCCTCAGGACGGTATTATACCAACCAGATTTGGATCCGATCAGAGGGACGTCGCTATACGTGCGCTACGATTGGAGATATCTCGCATCGTTCCTAACGTGTAGCGGCGTCTAATAGGGCGTGCCAAGGACAGAGAAAGATGGAAAAAGATGGAAGAGGAGGTTTCTACCCAATAGGGAGCCATACAAAAACAAAACCTCATTAATAACTTTTAAATACAACAGCATCCACAGGCAAGAAATATAACACTTTAGAGTTTTTGAAAGTTATGACCCCAAAATCGGCTAGCGCTATCGGACTATTATTTCCAAAATAACACTCCGCTACACGTTAGGAACGATGCGAGATATCTCCAATCGTATCGCACGTATAGCGGCGTCCCTCTCATTGGATCCTAAATTCAGAATAGTTTAATAGACGCTTTAACTGCTTTAAGAAAAGGGTTCACGCTCTCCTTTCGGTCAATTCCATGTAGCAGAATTGGAAACTCACTCTCTGGTTTATATTATATAGTTATATGTATGTATTTAGTTTATTTATATGAGTATTTATGTAAGTATATGTGTATGTATCAAATCAACATATTTATTAAATATTTTCAATAGTCTTTATGCGCCTACCTCAATACTTCTTTCTGTTTATCCCGAAGGTTGACTGGTAGAGAATGCTTAAGCATTAAGTTCGCCCTTTGTACCATTGTGGTAAATAAAGATTTTTAAATAAATAAAAAAAACTGTCACTTGTCTGAAATGGTGCTTGCTCTATATTTTATTATAAATACTTTTCAATGCCAAGGACAGAGAAAGATGGAAAAAGATGGAAGAGGAGGTTTCTACCCAATATTCCATACAAAAACAAAACCTGATTAATAACTTTTAAATGTAAAGTTAACATTTTATTTTGGAAATAAATGAAGCTTATTATTATAAGAGTAAGAGTAAATCCTTACTAATATTATAAATGCGAAAGTGAGTTTGGTTGTTTGTTTATTTGTTAGTTACGCTTTCACGCCGTAACTACTGAACCAATCATCATAAAATTTTGCATACAAGTTCTCTGGAGTACGGAGAAGGACATAGGCTACCTTTTATCCCGGGAAAAAGTACTATTCCCGAGGGATTGACATTGACGCGGGCGTGGCCGCGGGCGAAAGCTAGTAACTAATATTATAAATGCGAAAGTGAGTTTGTTTGTTTGTTTGTTACGCTTTCACGCCGTAACTACTGAACCGATCATCATGAAATTTTGCATACAAGTTCTCTTGAGTACGGAGAAGGACATAGGCTACTTTTTATCCCGGGAAAAAGTACTATTCCCGAGGGATCGACATTGACGCAGGCGGAGCGGCGGGCGAAAGCTAGTAATATAAATATATATGGACAAATCACACATAAGCTTATTATTATTAATTATATTATACTTTTCAATGTTCTATTGAGATTGAGAGGGACTTAATATTATAAACAACTAGCTTTCACCCGCGGCTCCGCCCGCGTTAATGTCGATCCCTCGGGAATAGTATTTTTTCCTGGGATAAAAGGTAGCCTATGTCCTTCTCCGTACTCCAGAGAACTTGTATGCAAAATTTCATTATGATCGGTTCAGTAGTTACGGCGTGAAAGCATAATAAACAAACAAACTCACTTTAGCATTTATAATATTAGTTGACATACTTTGTTTAGTTGTTTCCAGTTTGGTTGGACATTGCAGGCTTGAATCACCTGATTGTCTGATAATAAAGATGATTCCGTGCTTCGGAAGGCATGTTAAGCCGGTGGTCCCGGCTGCTATCTGGTAGTCGTTAAAGGAACCACGTCAGAGGCCGAGAGGCGGTTCCGAAGAACTCTGACACCAGGGTGTGCATGGTCGATTGACCGTGACACCTACACGAAATAAAATAAATATAAGTTGACATAGCTTAACAACTGCTATCAATGATGCCATTCAGGAATGGCCTAACATGCCTTCCAAAGCACAGAGGAGCTCGAGATATTTTAATGCCACTTCTGGTCACCCATCCCAGTGGGAACCGTATCGCACTACCGTATCTGTTACTTAACATATGTAAGAGCTAACAATACTAAGATCCTCTGGACCATTGGGCTCCATTATAAATAAAGAAACATCCCAGACCCAGGACAACCTGCTTCTTGCTTTATCACTGAGTGGCACTAAGCCACTGAGATCAGACTAAAATAAACATACATACAATCACATGGATAGAAAGAGCCTTAGTCTATAAGACCCAAAGGCCACGTTTAGCATGGTGGTGAAAAACGGAATCAAAATAGTGATGGGTTGCTAGTCGTGTCGCCTATTTACAAGATTCCATGGAATTTTGCCCATTCCGTAAAAGCAGGACGAGTGGCTTTTACGATCTGTGCGTGAAGAGAAGCAGCTGGCACATTCTACGTTTTTATTTTCTTGCAGACCAGCATGGAAGAAAAATAAAATAAAAATATAAAATTACCAGTTTTGATGACTTCTGTTGCCTCTGTAACACTAGTTTCGCCATCAACAATCCTGCAATCACCAACTTCTTCTCTGGAAAGTGCATTTTTGTCACGCAGAAACGTACTGTCAACTTCGAGCGCAAGAACATCCAAAGGATCTTCCAGTGGTTCTAGTTTAACACATATAGTTGGTTCATTACTTTCTAGTTTTATATTTGGCTTCACATCTTCTTCAGACTCTGAAGCTTCGTGATCTGATGCTGATTCGTTACCCGTATTTTGTTTTAATTCTGTGCTTTCCTCGTTACTTTCCATTTCTTGGTCTTTTTTATCGTTTTCTTTTTGCATCTCCATCTCTCGGTTCTTAGTGGTATTAACAAGTATGTTTTCAATTAATCTTATAGTGTTTTCTAAAGTTTTACGCCTTGTGCTGTCGTGTTCAAGTATCTCTGAGTGTTTAGTGCTTAAATCTAAGTTTTGCTCCGCAATTTGTTTGGGATTATTGTTACAAGTTTCTTGTTGATCAGGTTTCTGGTCAATAATGCTGTGTACTTGTTTCTGGTGCAACTTATTAGGATATTGTGGAATGTTTAAAGGTACTTTCGGGTACATTTCTACATTTTTAAACTCATTGTTTGATTTCTTATCGAAATTTTGGAAATTTAAAGCGTGCGCCGTCTGCTCGCGTTGCATATTTAAATTCATCGGTAACATACCGTTTTGCCAGCCAGTATCGGCCATGGAACTTGAAGATTGGTTGATAAAACTGTTGTGAAATACATTGGAGTGATAGTTAGAAAAAGGGGGCATTTGAGGGGTCATATTTAGTGAATGGTGGGCGTACGGTGAGAAATTTGGGAGATTGTACCCTCCTGTAGACGGATGAGGCGGCTGCTGCGGCATTTTACCTAAATTATTCAAGTTATGAGGAATCATAGGGACGTTTAGAGGTGTCATGTTTACAGGCGCACCCATGTTGATTGGAGCTTCGTTTGGCCCATAGGGCCCCGTGTTGTGTATCATTATCACTTGAGCACTTATATTATACGTTTAAAGTGTATTTGATGGCGATATTTGCACAAAAAGCACTAAATAAACAAGGGCTATGAAAGCCATTTTGACACTTGTTCGTCCACCCAATAACCGGCGATGAATCGACAAAATGCTGTAGAATGTAACTCAAACATGTTTCATTTTATAATCGAATCGTAATTTTACGTCAATCATTGACATAATATTTATATAGTGGAAGTAGAGCTTTATTTAAAAAAGTTACATTACATGTATTCTCACAGATGGCGCTGCGTACTTAAATATTATGCGAAAATATTCTTTATTTTTTAGTGTTAAAGTCTTAATTACCTTGAAAATTTTGAAGTAAACATAAATTACAATACATTAACTAATGTCATGTAATTAACAAACGATATTACCCTCTATCACGAAGTAATTAAGGTTCAAAATAAACACTAAACATTACTTATCAACTGTCATTACAAGAAAATGACAGGTATCATCCATTTATTTATTTATTTTCGGAATTTGTTCGCAGGAAATGGACGCGTACTGAGTCATGACGATAAATAGTTCCTCAATGAATCTCAATTAATTTATGACTTAAAATTAGCATTGCATCTACAAGTGTAGCGTAGTGAAGATGGCGTTGACCGCCGCCGCTGAAGAGTACTTCCGTACATTAAATCCTTTGGCTGCAAAAATACACGAAGATATCGTCGAAGCGAAGAACTCGTACGAAAACATTTGGGAGACGCTTACGGAGAAAGAAAAGGTTAGTAATTACAATTAATAAGTGAGCAGTACTAGCTGCTGATGAAGGAAATCTTCCAAGAAGAACCTGCACCACTTATAATACTTTGCTAGCTATAAATTTGACCATCGGAAGCACGTTAAGCCGATTTCTAGGGTGCTTTTGCTAGATGCAGTCATCAAGCATTGTAAGATGCCTTTAAGCAGCTCAAAAACAGTTGAAGCAGGCTTAAACTGTTTTTCGATATGCTAATAGTTCAGCAAATATTGCGTGGTTTTCGTTTCCATATCTACGTTTCTTCAAGTATCCATATTTCCGTTACATCGTTGTTGCGAGCTTGTTCATTTGTAATTTCCTTATAGGAAATTATTGTTGGAATTAGTGTTATTTTTTGTGGCTTGTACCGAACATTGGGTACTTCGAACTTGGTACAGTATTTACATACATACATACATATTTATCACGCCTCTTTCCAATGGGGGTAGGCACAGACTAAGCACCCCCACTTGCTATGATCCTTACAAACCTTTTGCTTCAACTATATCCATCACTCTTTTAACGCATACTCACCGGTTTTGGGTACTCCTTGACTAGCCCTTGGCAAGAATGTGATTTATTCCTTTTCTTTTTTCTTGTGCCCTTCGATCAAATATAATGGTAGATACACAGTCTCGTACAAAATGAAGCCTTAATAATGTCCCCGAGTCAAAACATCATGCATACTTACAAACAACAACAAAAACGGTACATACTGAAAGTATATAGATTTTATATAGATTATTATTGTTATTTCTGGTTTGAATTGTATCGGAACTATTATTGTATTAATCTTTAGTTATATAATATATTAATAAAATGGAATAGCATGTAACGACAAAGAATAATGTAAGTTAAATATATTGTCAAGATTAAAATGAGAAAGATATTAAATATGTTAAAACAGTTATTTAGTATTAGACTAGGATAGATAGGATTATATTATAATTATGTTAAACTTATTTTATTTCAAACACAATGTATATTGTTATTGAATAAATGAACTATGAACTAATTAACTATGAACTATAACACCAGCTTTTTTTTTCTATTTTGATGCATAGTTTTTGCATCTTTTCACTGTACCTTCATCATTGCCACGTCTTGCATGTTGGTGGAAAACAGACTCAAAATAGTGATGGGTTGCTACCTGCATTGCCTACTAATATGATTCAAATACTAACCCATTCCCTGAATTGGCTTGTACGATCTGCTAAGGAGGAGAAGCAGCTGGTACATTCTACGTTTTTTCGTTCCCAGACCAACAGTGCACTTACCCATGTAAAGCAAGCTGGAATAGGTGACCACATTAATATATTTAAATATTTTTCTATTTTAGTCTGAAATTATAAATGAATCCATAATAAAACCGGAGATAGCACTCAAATATGCTCTACTGGACACGCTAGAGTTTGATTTGAATGATCCTCCAGTGCGGAAAGATGACCTCATGTCATTCTTCGGAAGAGAACATGGGATGAAGTTAATACAGGATGAAAATGGATCTTACAGGTAAGTTCATTCATTCTTTTTTTTTTATATTTTATAGGGCAGCAAAAGAGCAAGCGAGTCACCTGATGGTAAGCGATCAACCCTGCCCATGGACAACTGCAACACCAGGGTGTGACAGGAGCGTTGCCGGCCTTTCAAGGAGGGGGGAGGACATTGGGAGTAGGGATAGATGGGGGACATGGGGGAAGGGGGAGAAGGATGGGCCATTCACTTCATTTCATTCATTTTCAGCCCACATCAGCCCATAGCTGGGCATAGGCCTCCCTTTTATTTTATTTATTAAATAAGGCATGCTTACAGTATTACTTATTAAGCTCAAATGTTAGAAATAGGCATTGTTTTAAAAGTAAGTGCCAATTATTAGCGTTTACAATAAGAATGTACATAGTTCGCTACCGTGATACAAAAATAAGATTTTTTTTTTCTAATTATTTTTTCGAAGCTTCATGTAAGAAATAAAGAGACAAATACAAACTAAATAGGTTTTTTTATGATTAGTTCATTACTATGTTATTCTTACAGGTAAGACCATTTTGTGATGACTTACATCGCCTATTGCGTACATGTTTTGTCAGACATCACATAGATGGCGCCACAGGTTTATTCACAACTATGTATCAACCATATTATCAGGTTGGTCATGGAGTAAGTTACTTTGTTTTCAGAGATATCGTGTTTATAAGCTCTATACATGATCATCATCATCAGGTCTTTTTAGTCTCCACTGCAGGAGCATGACCCTCTCTGTACTACCGGAGCCATACTTGGCCAGAGCAGAGGATTTGGCCTACACTCTCATAGCTGGTCAGACGGGTTGGAGAGGTCTCATTGACGAGCTTTGTTTAGCTTGTATTTCCTAAGTCGCCTATACAACCTCCATGGGAAGACTTGGGAGTGGTCCTATTCTACTCCGCCGGATACCACACGGCGCTTATCCTCCCATGGAATGAAGAATCTACCTCCCGTGTTACGAAGAATCTACAACCAACACAATGCAACTTTAGTTGTGGTAGAGCCACGCTACCGGCAAAATTCATTTTTACTAGTAGCATCAATGGGCCGGCTCGTCCGGGGAAGTACCACACTCTCACAGAAAATCGACGTTTGAGTAGGACCTTTACCGCTTCTATGCTTCGTTCGGTTAGTGAGAGAGCCGGAGGCCCATCCTTCCCCCATTTCCTCCCCCTGTGTCCTTTCCCCAACTCCTTGAAAGGCCGACAACGCTCATGTTACACCTTGGTGTGCAGTTGCCCATGGGTAGCGCTGGTCGCTTACCATCAGGTGACTCGCCTGCTCGTTTGCCGTCCAATATCATAAAAAAAACAGAGATAACCTTCAAACCACTCACATTTATCTCTCTTTCAGAGACGAACACTCCGCCCCGTTTCTCTACCAAACGAAGAGCCAGCTGAACCTCTGCATACTCTCCGAACACCGGAAGGAAGCCAAACCCTCGTCCCCACTCCCCGTGATGACGGAATTAGCACTGTCCCACTCCAAAGTGGTATCGGAGTTGAAGAATGCATTAAAAGCTCATGATGTGCTGAAGAGCTATAAGGAAGAAGTCACGTCGCCTGGGTTTATAAGCAAGTTTATTGGAAATTTCAAGAGTAAGGTAATAATAATCATCTTATCTTCTACAAAAAGCTACCATACTTAATACTTGCCGCATTACCAGAAAGTTTCTAACTTCATCTAGTGTATCTTCTACATGCTCTATTTAATCATCCTTCTTCGCTTCTATCGCTTGGTCTTGGCCCGCGGTAGTTGCTTATTTTACCCTCTTACGAGGAGAAAAACTAACTACTTGAAATAATAATAATAATAATAGTAACGTTTATTGACACTTGTTTTTACAAATTTCAATGAAGCCTCTGGTTTCAGAGTTAGTTTGCACTGTGTTCCGGAAACCAGCGTCTTCTCCCATATGATACACATTTCAATTTAAAAAGTTAACAATGTTAAAAGGTTAACAAACAAATAATATCTATATTATAGGTACACTAGCTTTTGATCCCTCGGGAATAGTACTTTTTCCCGGGATAAAAGATAGCCTATGTCCTTCTCTGTACTCCAGAGAAGTTGTATGCAAAATTTCATGATGATCGGTTCAGTAGTTACGGCGTGAAAGCGTAACAAACGAACAAATAAACAAACTCACTTTCGCATTTATAATATTAGTAAGGATAATTTATTTTGAAAACTAGAACACCTGATGCAGAGCTATAACGGTCCAGCTAAACTATAAGAAACATAAAAATGACGCCTTAACAAAAGTTGTTTAGCCTGATGAGCATTTTGTGCGGAGGCGTAAAGTCCACGCGAACGAAGTCGCGGGTATCAGCTAGTTTCTGAATAAATCTTTGAATTTTTGTTCCTTGTCGACAGGACGAAGAACGAGAGTGCCTGGTGCCATCTTCAGTATCTACTCAAATAGTGGCGTCGTCAGATAACTTCTTCAAAACCAACTTCAAGAGTCCATCAGCTGATACTAAGTTTGAAAAGGACTATAGGAGCAGTGTCATCAAATCTAGTAGTGGTAAGTACTCTAATTGAAGTGGCAGTGGGCGGGGCGACATACAGAACCGTAAAAGAAAAATGCCGTCGATTGGCTCTTTGAAGTGGCAGTGGGCGGGGCATAGATTTCTTCAGGCCCTGCTCAAATAGTGACATGGTCAGATAACTTCTTTAAAATAAAATTTCAAGAGCCCATCAGCTGACACTAAGTTTGAAAAGGATTATAGAAGCAGTGTCATCAAATCTAGTAGTGGTAAGTACGCTGATTGAAGTGTCAGTGGGCGGGACGACATCCAGATCTGTAAAAGAAAAAATGCCGTCGATTGGTTCTTTGAAGTGGCAGTGGGCGGGGCACAAATATCTTTATTCTCTACTTAAATAGTGACATCGTCAGATAATTTCTTCAAAACTAACTTTAAGAGCCCTTCAGCTGTCAAAGTTTGAAAAGGACTATAGAAGCAGTGTCATCAAATCTAGTAGTGGTAAGTACTCTCGAATCTTGAATCGAATTCTAAATCTCGAATTCTGAATCGTATGTTTAGAGCTATAAGTATGAAATTGGCTTGCTGTAGGTATCTGAACTAAAGAATGCTGCGTTCTGACGCGAGCTAAATTACACCGTATCGCTAACTACATTGAGTTGGTATATCTTTGAATACCTTTGCAGAGTGCTATTTCTGTTCGTAAGTAGTACTTATTTTGTGCTGTCGTGTTGACTATATAAAAATATATACGGACAAATCACACAGATTGAGCTAGCCCCAAAGTAAGTTCGAGACTTGTGTTATGGGATACTAACTCAACGATACTATACTTTATAACAAATACATATATAGATAAACATCCAAGACCCAGGCCAATCTGAAAAAGATCATTTTCCATCTTGACCTGGCCGGGGATCGAACCCGGTCACTCCGTGTCGCAGGCAGGTGTGTTGACCGCTGCGCCACGGAGCTAGCAAATATAAAAAACACATGCGTGATTTACCACTAACGATCACGATAAGCGTGGTATTCGATCAATATGCAACAGATCAATTACTGGGGAGAAAGTGAGGTTTTAGAGTGTCGTACACAAAAGGTAACCAGAACTAACAAAAAACCGGCCATATGCGCGTCGAACTCGCACGAAGGGTTCCGTACCGTTATCTAACGTCTACATAAGAGCCCACATAAGACGATGGTAACTGAAAAAAGATTTATAAAGTCCTACTTCACAAGGGAATTAGAAAAAATATTATATTACTCCTATCGTTCCGCCAAGCGCTGCGCGCTGTCGACGTAAACACATTGCTATTATTTTAGGTATTATTATTATTAAAACTGCAATGATTTCATATTTACTTGACTTTACGCGGTTCGAAAATGTATATTCAGTAGTTGTTTTACGTAATTAACAACTGTCTTAAGGCGCTGTGCATCAGAAGAATACCGTAAAACGTCTATTTTTTCGTCGCGCAGTTAGCCTTGTCATTCATGGAATACTAGCATGAAAAAAATATGAAGTACAGTTCAAAGATCAAAATAAATGATTACATCAAAATATTGTCAAAAAATTATTTAAAACCTAGCAAAATAAAATAACAAAAAAGCCATATCCAGAAAAAGTTTCGTCGCGAATTACTTGATATTATCAGCGACAACTACCAACTTTTTTACGTCTATAAAAAGTATAACTAAATGAACCAGATAGATACCTAAAAAAATACAATATTTGGTTATCATTACTGAATTATTAAATTAAAAGTGAAAATTAACACGGAAATGGCAGACAAGGGTTTGAAGAGTACATTTATAAGTTGGTCGATTATAACTCTTTAATTTATAAACTTTACTTAGCTCTGATAGTTTTCCTTTAAACTTCGTTATATATACTACTACCGTGAATTTTTTCGAGTGTTCATTCTACAACCATTTAGTAGATAGAGAGGGGGACGGACGGACACTGGGCTCTAACAAACATTTGGACTATAAAATCAAATATTTCCGAAACGGATAAGTAAATCGAAAAATGATGTTCACAAGCTCACAATATTTTTAAAAGACCTATTTAACAACACCCCACTCGTTAGGATAGCCGCGAAAAAAAAAACATTATTAGTAGCCAGTAGTTGTAACATTTTGCGTACCGCTGCTGTTTGAGATGCGTAGACATGAAGGTAGGACTTTTATTGATTTTATTTTATTGGCGTCCATCAGCCCATCGTCTCTTTGACTTTCTGTCAAAGAGACTGATCGAGGTATCCCGCGACCAAACGGCTGGCAATTACCTCAAAGGATAAGCATTGCCATCCAACGTGGCAATGCTGCCAGCTTTTTGGGCACGTTGCCACAGAATGACGGTTTGCAGGAACTATATAATTTGTAAATATTTATATATTTTTTAAGTAGTTGTAATTATTATTAGTATTAATGTAACTATAAATTTTTAATAAGAATTAAATCTCTTATTACTATATTCAATTTAATTATTATTATTTTACTAACGCTCTTATATTTTAAACTTGTTATGTTGTTTGTATTAAACTTTAACTTGGTTTTTTGCTCGTATAACTTTGAATTTCTGCTCGTATTTCTGTTTATTTAAGACTATGTACACTGTACTGTGCTTATGGTTTTTTATTAAAACTTTTGTGGCATACTGCCGATCGTCAGCAGGTGGAGGCAGAATATCAGTGCTTTGCTCATAAACTGTGAGGAAAGCGTAACGCTGAGCCTAACCTTTTTGAAATGCTGCAACGCTCACAAGCTTTAATGATTATAATCTTTATTGTTGAATTTGTTCTATTTGTTGTTTTGTGTGTGTTTTAGAATTTTCAATAAAAATTCTATTCTATTCTAACCTTTCGCGATCCGAATGCGGACCGCGGTCCGCCTGTTGCCTATTATTAATATAAACATAAAATATCACTATACAGGTCAGGTCGTGACCATAATGAAATGTGCCTAAGGTTTGTTTATAATTAGTCATTGAAATGGGCACGTCTATGCGTCAGCCATTGTAATTTGATAACAAAACAATGATAGCGCGCGTTGTAGCTTATGCTAATATTTGATTTGAGTACATAATACAGTAAAAAGAATGTGTCTTGTCTGTACATTGAAGATATTTACAAAAACAATATATAGGGCGATGGAGACATATTAATCGAGTAAGCTACCACCGGGTGGCACTCTGCCCTGGCCAGTCTGGAAGTCTTTAAACAGACTGCGGGCTGGTGTTGGCAGATGCCACGAAAATAGAGTCAAGTGGGGTTTCTCCGAAAATAGTGACTGCCATTGTGGTGCTATCCAATCTATGAGCCACCTCTTGGTGTGCCCAGAATGCCCAATTTCTTGCTCTCAACAAGATCTGAATGAGGCAAACGAGCGGGCAATTACGGGAGCAATGCACTGGTCCAAACATATTTAATTAAACTCGATAGAAGAAGAAGAATAGAGTAAAATTTAAAAAAAATGTCTGTCTGTTTATACACGCTAATCTCCGGAAATACTGGACGGAATCGAATGAAACTTTCTTTATTATATAGGTATCAACCCTGAGCAACAGATAGGGTATAATTTATTTTATATAAACTGAAACATCTGATGCAGAACTATAACGATCCAGCTAACCTATAAGAAATATAAAAATGACGCCTTAACAAAAGTTGTTTACCCTGATGAGCATTTTCTGCGGAGTCGTAAAGTCCACGCGAATGAAGTCGCGGGCATCAGGTAGTCCTTACTAATATTATAAATGCGAAAGTGAGTTTGTTTGTTTGTTTATTTGTTTGTTACGCTTTCACGCCGTAACTACTGAACCGATCATCATGAAATTTTGCATACAAGTTCTCTGGAGTGCGGAGAAGGACATAGGCTACCTTTTATCCCGGGAAAAAGTACTATTCCCGAGGGATCGACATTGACGCGGGCGGAGCCGCGGGCGAAAGCTAGTTAGTTAATAAATAAGTGTTCCAAGAAGTCGTGTTCATTTAGAATAAGTCTTTGTTTATTTAAAGCGTGTAAATTGACCCTCGACATTTCCTCAAAGGGGTGACTCAGCCCATCAATATGAACAACTTTTCCTATGGTACCAATATTGGGAACTCAAAAAAAATTTACATTCCCATACAAATAGATGGGGCAGCTGAAAAATTTTGTAAAGAAATATCAATTTTTTTTCTGTGTTCCCAGCGTTGGTCCCATAGGAAAAGCTGTTCATATTGATGGACCATTGCTGGACAAGGGCCTCTCCTATGGTTTCTTCGTTCCATGCTCATATATTGCCATACTAACCACGCTTGGCAGGCGGGTTGGCGAGCGCAGTTTTGAGGGCTTCTTGTGCTGACGCTGCTGCCCATCGGAAGTATTAACTGCCTCCGTGGTCCAGTGGTTAAGGCGTTTGCCTGTAGACCCGGTCGTGGATTCGATTCCCACGGGAAGCATACTATGTTTAGTTGTTTCCAGTTTGGTTAGGACATTGCAGGCTTGAATTACCTGATTATCTGATAATTAAGATGATTCCGTGTTTCAAAGGGCATGTTAAGCCGTTGGTCCCGGCTGCCATCTCATAGTCGTTAAAGGAACCAGGTCAGAGGCCGAGAGGCGGTTCCGAAGCAGGGCTTGTTACCGGTACCAAATTCCCATTATAAGTACCGGTAAGTACCGGTATTACTATTCTGTTAAAATTTTAACGGTAATATGGGGTACCGGTAATCTAGTATTTAACGGTAATAATATTGATAACAGTTAACGGTAATTTTACCGGTACCAAATTCACATTATAAGTATCGGTAAGTACCGGTACTTCTATTCTGTTAAATTTTAACGTTAATCATCTAGAAAAATAACGGTAATAATAGTGTTAAAAATTCCGTTAAATTTACCGGTACCTACGCATTGATGCCGTCCCCCGCATGGGACTCGCTCGACTGGAAAAGTTCCGTCCCATTGTCGGCCCCCGCCTCACGCACGCCGCACATACACAACACGACAACGACACACATTAACAAAATGATAATTCCCGTTACTGTTTACTGGTATTTAGTACAGATACTTCTGTTATTACCGTTATTAAACTTATTGATACCAATTCAATTACCGGTACCATCGTTTTATTGAGGTACCGGTACCAATCCAATTACCGGTACCGTTGTATTACAGAGGTACCGGTACTTGATTTTTACCGTTACCAAATGTACCGGCACCAATCCAATTACCGGTACTGTCGTTTCATAGAGGTACCGGTAATGAATTTTACCGGTATTCCAACCCCTGTTCCGAAGAACTGACACCAGGGTGTGCGTGGTCGATTGACCGTGACACCTACTCGAAATGAATGAATGATGATCGGAAGTATTTTTAAGCTGGAGAAGGATAGGAATGTGTTGGATTTGGGAAGGGAATGAAGGTATTGGGATACTACTCGGGTGAATGGGGGAAAGCAAGTAGCAGCTCGGGAGGCCGGGCGTACCCGATGCCATACCTGCTACCACCTGACAGGTAGTTGAAGATGGCACTCCTGAGTGTGATTTGTCCCTATATATATATAACTAGCTTTCGCCCGCGGCTCCGCCCGCGTCAATGTCGATCCCTCGGGAATAGTACTTTTTTCCGGGATAAAAGGTAGCCTATGTCCTTCTCCGTACTCCAGACAACTTGTATGCAAAATGTCATAATGATCGATTCAGTAGTTACGGCGTGAAAGCGTAACAAACAAACAAACTAACTCACTTTCGCATTTATAATATTAGTAAAGATTATTATACCGGGTGTTACAAAACTACGAAATAATATTTAAGGGGCATAATCAGTCCATGATATTAAACAACTATCCCAGGGAAAATACATCTAAAAGAAGAAAAAAAAGGAGATCGAATTTTCCTTTTCATGTTTCGTAGTTTGTCCCATGGGTAAAGTTGTTTAATATTATGGACTGATCATGCCCCTTAAATTTTGTAACACCCGATATATATATTTACGTTTTTTTTTTCAGATATCTCAGAAGAGAACCGTGGTCTCCTATCTTCAAGCCAAGCTTCTTCCACTGACTTCCAGTCAACTGAGACGTTAACCGACACGCTGCCAAAGACGGGTTATGATTTTTTGGATAACTGGTAATTCGTTGGCCCCGGATGCACCCGCAGTTGTTCGGAGACTATAGTTGGTTAATTATTAATTTTAACGGCACTTAATCGCCTCTTAAACCATCCTGAGAGGGACGCCGCTATACGTTAGACACGATGCGAGATATCTCCAATCGTATCGCACGTATAGCGGCGACCCTCTCATCGGATACGATTCAGGATGGTATAAAGCGCCTATTAGCACGAACTTTATATATATATATATATATATATATATATATTTAAAGTTTTTGTGGATGTAACTCCATAGAAATGTTAGCGGAAATAAATATGTAAAAGATTCGTGCTAAGTAGTGTTAAAATTAATTATTATGTGTTTAAAACAGAATAATATAGTTAGTTACGTAATTTATGTTTTACGAACAAGAATTTTTTTTTAATTGATTGGTAAACTAATTGATAACCGAAGAATGGCGCAGACAAAAGGAGGCTTATACCCAGCAGTTGGTCGTGGAAAGCTGATGATGATGATGATGATGAGGCAAGGCAAGGCTCTAACATACAACGTGATTTTGAACCTCCTAGCTATATTAAAATCTGGGAATCAGAATCCCTAATGGAATACAGAATTACAAGAAAAAAAATAAATAATAAAAAAATAGATTTTCCCATACAAAGACGCCGATCAACTGGACGAATTTCTATGGAAGGTCAAATGTATTTTTTCGTTTTTAGGTTCCGTACCCGTAAAGGGTAAAAACGGGACCCTATTAGGTCCCGTTTTTACCCTTTACGGATATGGATATGGCTCCGCTGTCTGTCTGTCTGTCCGTCCATCTGTCATCAGGCTGTATCTCATGAACCGTGACAGTAAGCCTGCCGAAATTTCCACAGACGATATTTTATGTTGCTGCCATAATGACAAATACCAAAAACCTGAATAAAATAAATATTTAAGGGGGATCCCATACAGTAAACGTGATTTTTTGCTCGTTTTTGCTCGATATTGATAAAGGCAACAGGTAGACACTTGAAATATTCACAGAGTATTATTAAGTTATATATTCCCTTTAAAAATAGATAACAATATTATACAACAGACATAATTTTTCTGCCGTTTTTATAGATAACTAGCTTTCGCCCTCGGCTCCGCCCGCGTTAATGTCGATCCCTCGGGAATAGTACTTCTCGGGATAAAAGGTAGTCTATGTCCTTCTCCGTACTCCAGAGAACTTGTATGCAAAATTTCATGATGATCAGTTCAGTAGTTACGACGTGAAAGCGTAACAAACAAACAAATAAACTAACTCACTTTCGCATTTATAATATTAGTAAGGATGGTACGACTCGCACTTGGCGGATTTTTTTTCTTGCAATTATGTATTCCATAGATTCTGATTCCCAGATTTTAATATAGCGAGGTGACTCTATATGTAATACTTTTTGGTGAGGGCAATATTTTGAATCCGTAGCGGAACGAAGGATTCTTAGCGAGGGATTCTAAAGTACACTGAGTGAAAAGAGGGATTCATAGTATGTTGCCCGAAGTATTATGTTAGTCTCAAGAAGACACATTCAGCTTTTCATCTCCTTCTATGAGAATCTATACTAATATTAGCTGAAGGGTTTGTTTGTTTGAACGCGCTAATCTCAGGAACTACTGGTTCAAATTGGAAAATTATTTTTGTGTTGGATAGTCCATTTATTAAGGAAGGCTATAGGCTATAAAACATCACGCTGCGACTAATAGGAGCGAAGCATCAATAAAAAATGTTTTGAAAACGGGGAAAAATTATTCATCTATACTAATTAATCATAATAAAATTGCCGCGGACAAAGTCGCGGGCAGCCAGTCGGGAGTAAAAAGGTATTTTAGACCCTTTAAACAAGGTTCCGTGCTAGTTTGGGTGAATACATAAACCGTAGAATGTGCCAACTGCTTCTCTTTCCGCGCAGATCGTTGCTCGTATCGTTTCTAACGTATAGCGGCGTCCCTCTCGTCGGATCCGATTCAGGATGGTATAATACCCCCTTTACTCCTAGCGTGCAGGTTTCGGCCTATAAGGCAAAAGATGAGAGTTGCTGCTCTCCAAAGGCTTTTGCCATTGATTCTCAGATTGGCCCTTCAAAGCCGATCCAGGGGATGGGCAAAAATCTGCGGAATCAAGTCAATAAGCGATGCGGCTAGCAACCCATCACTATGATTCCGTTTTCCATCTACACTCCCACCAAAATGCTAAATGTGGTCATAAGGTCTTATAGACAGTGGCTCTGTCTACCCCGCAAGGGAAGAAGACGTGATAATATGTATGTATACGAGCAACAAATTATTCATCATCATCAGGTCCTTTTTAGTCTCCACTACAGGAGCACGACCCTCTCTGTACTACTAGAGCCATACTTGGCCAGAGCAGCCAGAGGACTTGGCCTACACTCTCCACGCTAGCCAGACGGATTGGAGAGGTCTCTTAAATGTTTATAAGCTTTGTTTAGCTTGTATTTCGTAAGTCGCCTTCTACGACATCCACGGGAAGACTTGGAGTGGTCCTATTCTACTCTGCCGGATACCACACGGCTAAACAAATTATTATTCAGTTTTTTTTTATGATATATAGGACGGCAAACGAGCAAGCGGGTCACCTGATGGTAAGTGATCACCGCTGCCTATGGACAACTGCAACACCAGGGTGACAGGAGCGTTGCCGGCCTTTCAAGGAGTTGGGGGGAGGACATTGGTAGTAGGGAGAAATTGGGGAAGGGAGAGAAGGATGGGCCTCCGGCTCTCTCACTCACCAAACGAAGCATAGAAGCGGTAAAGCTTCTACTCAAACGTCGATTTTCTGTCAGAGTGTGATACTTCCCCGGACGAGCCGGTCCATTCATCATCAGGTCTTTTTAGTCTCCACTACATCATGACCCTTTCTGTACTACCGGAGCCATACTTGGCCAGAACAGACAGAGGATTTGGCCTGCACTCTCCTCGCTGGCCAGACGGATTGGAGAGGTCTCATTGATGTTTATAAGCTTTGTTTAGCTTGTATTTCCTAAGTCGTACGTACTCCACGGGAAGACTAGGAGTGGTCCTATTCTACTCAGTCGGAACCACACGGCCGCCAAAATTTAATTTAATAATTTATATAATTCTTTTATAATAAAAATAAGTAAATCGTGTCTGAGCTGCTGCAGATTTGCGCTTTTTCATTAACATATATATTATAATAATATTTTTATTGAAACTGTGAAATTTTTATATACGAAAATATATGTATAAAAAAAATCTGAAAATGTTTCTGAAATTGTTACCTACGTTATTATATATGAAAATGTGAAATTATTATTTCATATATAATAATTTCACAGTTTCTACTGTAGCATGTGAAATATAGTAAGTATTAATATTTGCCAAAAATATGCAATATCAGTTATTAATGTAATCTCATTATGTAAGACTGCTTTTTGTATTACTTTTTAGGGTTCAGTAGCGAAATGGGAAAAATGTTTGTCTGTGTCTTTGTTAATTTTAATCTAAGATATGATTAGTGAATGTGTAAGTCTCACAGTGAACCTGCAATGGTCTTAAGCGTAGAAAATCTGGTTGTCTGTAATGTCGGTTTATAGGCACGCCAGCCTGCGACACGAGGGCCCGGGTTCGATCCCCGGTCAGGTCAAGATGGAAAATGATCTTTTTCAGATTGTCCTGGGTCTTGGATGTTTATCTATTTAAGTATTTGTTATAAAATATAGTATCGTTGAGTTAGTATCCCATAACACAAGTCTCGAACTTACTTTGGGGCTAGCTCAATCTGTGTGATTTGTCCGTATATATTTATTTCTTTTTTTATATTTACCGACGCTAATTTTACGTGATAACGGTGGAGAGATAGATGCGTCACAACTAACGCTTAGGTCGATCGTGCGTCTATCGTTGTTCCGAGCACTTGCTTGGACACGGAACGTGACACTTTCGTGCGTGTACCCGGTTACATCGATTTATAAGACGTTATCATGTTTAATAAAATATTCTTATAAAAAAGATACAATAAATATGCATTGTTATTCAACTAGAATTGCAAGCGAGAGGAACAAGCGATAGAGAGGCAAAATCGGCCTGAGCGTTCGGCTTGTGACGCATCTATCTCGCTTCCACCGTTATCACGTAAAATAACCAACCATACCAACTTTACAGACAATCATTTTTTTTTTATCGTGGTAACTGGGTGATTCCTTTGTCTTAAGATTGACAAATAATGAAATAAGATCATTAATGATTTGATGAAATGCTCTCAAAGTCAATTTTGACTAGCTCCGTGGCGCAGCGGTCAACACGCCAGCCTGCGACACGGAGTGACCGGGTTGGATCCCCGGCCAGGTCAAGATGGAAAATGATCTTTTTCAGTGAGTGCGTTACCCCAGCCGACTAAGTGCTCCTTTTATGAATTGATAAATGCAAATAATTAGATCATTACTTCGTGTAAATGTCCCCGAAAGTAAATAATTTGACACCCCGCCGTTTCAGAGATAATGAGGAAAATAAAATTCGGCTGGCGTAACGTTACCCCAGCCGACTTTTTTTTAATTCCGTCGGTTTATCTGGATAAAAAGTATACACAAAGATAGATTGAATTTGCCCTCAAATGTCCCCGATAAAATTAAATTTGACACCTTTATGGATTTCGAGTTATTTTATTTTCTGCTGCGGTAACGTTTGGCCAATCTCTGTATCTCTGAAACCGTAAGACGTAGAATCATGATTTTTTTTATACGTATAGAACGGAATTTGTCACCATTTGACACCTAGTTATCTTAAATATTAATAATATGGTTTGCGAGTAATAAATATTATTCTGAAAACCATATTTTCGGTTCTAGTTATTAAACGAGGGAACCCTGAAAATTCAAACTAGTCCTAATAGATGCCTCTTATAGAGACATACAAAACATCAAAACTTTCATCAGCCTAATCCATAGCATTGGCAAGTTATAATGATATTACTGGTTCCAGAAAGCCAGATTCTGGGCTCTCGATTTAAACGAGGAAAATAATACTTTCCTTTTACCTGGCTGATTCCATATTTAAAGAATAATTAGACACTTTAACCAAAGATATACATACAAATTTTCAGCTTGATATTCTATCGTATATAAGAAATAATAAATAAAAACTAAACCTAGATAATTTTTCCCGATTACCCGACCAAGTTCGAATGTGCATCTAAAAGCGGCCGTACGATACATAACGTATACCTTCTAAAATCTGCACAATAATAATAAGTGGTTGGGTATATTCAAGTAGAAAAATTGTTAGGATTAATTTTAATATTATAAAGACTCGTATTTAATAAATTAAACCTTAGGGTCAACAGCAGAAACAGCCTCCGTGGTCCAGTGGTTAAGGCGTTTGCCTGTTGACCCGGGGGTCGTGGGTTCGATTTCCACCGGAAGCATACTTTGTTTAGTTGTTTCCAGTTTGGTAGGACATTGCAGACGTGAATCACCGGATTGTCCGATAATAAAGATGATTCCGTGCTTCGGGAGGCACGTTAAGCCGGTGGTCCCGGCTGCCATCTGGTAGTTGTTAGAGGAACCACGTCAGAGGCCGAGAGGCGGTTCCGAAGAACTCTGACACCAGGGTGTGCATGGTCGATTGACCGTGACACCTATTCAAAATGATGATGATGATGATGAATGAAACCTTAGGGTGACTTACAGATTTTCTCTTTCAGCAAAACTATTACTTAAATGGCAATGTCTACATACTAATAATGTAAATAAAATATCTTTTTATTTATTTTTTGTTTGAATGATTTTAAGGCAGACCTCTTAAATAGAGGTCTGCCGTCTGCATAATAGTTCAATCCAACTGTCACCGTAGTTGGTAATCAAAAACGCAAGCAAGGTTATATTTTATAAGGTAAGACTATCAAGAGATAAATAAAAAAAATCTTGAGTGTTATTTATTTTTGCTGCTCTCGCGTAGAAAGTGTCAGTTTTACAAATTGGGAGTAAAATGTGTATCCATCAACTACGAAAACGCGTCGTTATTAGCTAAACAAATGAACTAGAAGTCCGTATTTCTTTTTCTATATTATGTACTGCTTGTTTTATTCTGCATTGCTTTATGCGAAGATGTAGGGGACATCTTACAAAGATATTTTCGAAATCAAAAGTAGTCGGTACCACAGGACAGAGTATCAATACTTTTTTGTGTCCTTCTTTAAAAATAAAAAAAATATGTATACTAGCTTTTGCCCGCGGCTCCACCCGCGTCACTGTCGATCCCTCGGGAATAGTACTTTTTCCCGGGATAAAAGGTAGCCTATGTCCTTCTCCGCACTCCAGAGAACTTGTATGCAAAATTTCATGATGATCGGTTCAGTAGTTACGGCGTGAAAGCGTAACAAACAAACAAACTCACTTTCGCATTTATAGTATTAGTTAGGATTTGTTATTATGCGCGAGCAAAACTAGGGACTATCGCTGCGCTGTCCCGCTCGCGCACATTAGCCAATGAAATTGCAGTTCCGAGCAAGTGCAGTTGTATTTTTTTCTAATTCTATCTAACAAAGCAAGTATTACATACTCGTATTTCCAATATTACCTATAGCTGCCTTTGGTCTTGCAATAATATACTTGGTCAATCCCGTTAGAAATCAATACATTATAAAGTATAAGTATGGAGGAAATAAGTAATTCCATTACATAAGGCATATATTTTTTTATTAAAAAAAATTCCACTCGCCTGTACCATCCATTTTAGAATACAATGCCGTCGAATATGGAAGTATATCTAGTAGTATGCCGCAGCCGCTTTCAGATGCACATCAGAACTTGGTCGGGTAAGCGGAAAAAAAATCTAGGTTTAGTTTTTAATTATTATTTCTTATATACGAAAGTATATCAAGCTAAAAATTGGTATGTATGTTTTTCGATAAAGTGTCTAATTATTGTTTAAATATGGAATCAGCCAGGTAAAAGGAAAGTATTATTTTCCTCGTTAAAATCGAGAGCCCAGAATCTGGCTTTCTGGAACCAGTAATATCATTATAACTTGCCAATGCTTTGGATTAGGCTGATGAAAGTTTTGATGTTTTGTATGTCTCTATAAGAGGCATCTATTAGGACTAGTTTGAATTTTCAGGGTTCCCTCGTTTAATAACTAGAACCGAAAATATGGTTTTCAGAATAATATTTATTACTCGCAAACCATATTATAAATATTTAAGATAACTAGGTGTCAAATGGTGACAAATTCCGTTCTATACGTATAAAAAAAATCATGATACTGCGTCTTACGGTTTCAGAGATACAGAGATTGGCCAAACGTTACCGCAGCAGAAAATGAAATAACTCGAAATCCATAAAGGTGTCAAATTTAATTTTATCGGGGACATTTGAGGGCAAATTCAATCTATCTTTGTGTATACTTTTTATCCAGATAAACCGACGGAATCAAAAAAAGTCGGCTGGGGTAACGTTACGCCAGCCGAATTTTATTTTCCTCATTATCTCTGAAACGGCGGGGTGTCAAATTATTTACTTTCGGGGACATTTACACGAAGTAATGATCTAATTATTTGCATTTATCAATTCTTAAAAGGAGCACTTAGTCGGCTGGGGTAACGCACTCTTTTTCAGTTTGTCCTGGGTCTTGGATGTGTATCTATCTATATATGTATTTGTTATAAAATATAGTATCGTTGAGTTAGTATCCCGTAACACAAGTCTCACAAGTCTCGAACTTACTTTGGGGCTAGCTCAATCTGTGTGATTTGTCCGTATAAAAAAAAAATTGCATTTACACTTTTTTATTAATTTATTTAGAGAAGCATTAGATATGTTTTTATTACCTTAAAAACTTCGATCAAATATAATGGTGGACATAGGATTCGCGCTCGAAAAGTGGCACCGGCAAAACAGCGCACTAATCGAGTTTCGGAGCTGATATGTCCACAGTTTCAATAAACCGCGCTAGCACACACGTCTCGCGATGACGAAGGTACAGTGAAAAGATGCAAAAAGTATGCATCAAAATTAAAAAAAACAAAGGTGGAATTATAAATTTGACTAGCTCCGTGGCGCAGCGGTCATCACGCCAGCCTGCGACACGGAGTGACCGGGTTCGATCCCCGGCCAGGTCAAGATGGAAAATGATCTTTTTCAGATTGGCCTGGGTCTTGGATGTTTATCTATATATGTATTTGTTATAAAATATAGTATCGTTGAGTTAGTATCCCATAACACAAGTCTCGAACTTACTTTGGGGCTAGCTCAATCTGTGTGATTTGTCCGTATATATTTATTTATATTTATTTATTTATTTATACTTTCAGTATGTACCGTTTTTGTCGTTGTTTGTATGTGTGATGTTTTGACTCGGGGACATTATTAAGGCTTCATTTTGTATGAGACTGTGTATCTACCATTATATTTGATCAAAGCTTAAACGTAAGATTCTTATAGTACAGTGTACATCATGTAACATTTATCCAAATATACTAGATATGTACCTACTTGCTGTTTTATTTTTACTAGCGACGCGCCCCGGCTTCGCACGGGTGCAAAGTAGATACTCATCGTCATCATCAGGTCTTTTTAGTCTCCACTGCAGGAGCGTGACCCTCTCTGTACTACCGGAGCCATACTTGGCCAGAGCAGACAGAGGATTTGGCCTACACTCTCCTCGCTGGCCAGACGGGTTGGAGAGGTCTCATTGATGTTTATGAGCTTTGTTTAGCTTGTATTTCCTAAGTCGCCTCTTAAGACCTCCATGGGAAGACTTGGAGTGGTCCTATTCTACTCTGCCGGAAACCACACGGCTAGGCTAGATACTAATATGGGGCAGTTAACTTCATTCCTAATAACGCAATAGACTGACAAACAAGGCTAGCAAAATAGCATGGTGAACTTTAAGAACTATATTGTAACACCTCATTCTACCTGTATTCTACAATAAGGGGTTTTTTTATGGTATAGGACGGCAAACGAGCAAGCGAGTCACCTGATGGTAAGTGATCACCGCTGCACATGGACAACTGCAACACCACGGTGTGACAGGAGCGTTGTCGGCCTTTCAAGTAGTTGAGTGAGGACATGGGGGTAGGACGGGCCTCCGGCTCTCTCACTCACCAGACGAAGCATAGAAGCGGTAGAGCTTCTACTCAAATTTTCTGTGAGAGTAGTACTTCCCAGGGCGAGCCGGCCCATTCATGCTAATATTCATGATATCTAATATCATTACCGTGCCGAAGACTCGCGCACGAAGGATTCTATAAAAATGGCAAAAAATTATGTCTGTTGCATGGGAGCCCCCCTTTAATATTTGTTTTATTTAATTTAATTATTTACTTCAACAGAAATATACACAGGTAAAGAACGAAAGAAAATTCGGTTTCCCATACAAATGGACGATCAACTGTGGACGAATTTCTATGAAAGGTTAAATTTATTTTTTCGTTTTTTACCTTTTTTTCTTACAATTCTGTATTCCATTAGGGATTCTGATTCTCAGATTTCAATATAGCTAGGGGGTTCAGAATCACGCTGTATATGCAGCAAAAAATTCTGTGAATATTTCAAGCGCCCACCTGTTGCCGTTATCAATATCGAGCAAAAACAAGTAAAAAATCACGTTTGTTGTATGGGAGCCCCTTTAAATATTTATTTTATTCTATTTTTAGTATTTGTTGTTATAGCAGCAACAGAAATACATCATCTGTGAAAATTTCAACTATCTATCACGGTTCATGAAACACAGCCAGGTGACAGACGGACAGCGGAACGATATTAATAGGGTCCCGTGTTTAGCCTTTGGGTACGGAACCCTAAAAAAAAGTAATTTAGTTTTAAAATGGATATGTTGTTTTATAATTGAACTAAAATGTAAGTCAGAAAAAAAACTTAATTTATTTTTTCTATACATGTCCTCATTCATTTCGTGTAGGTGTCACGGTCAATCGACCATGCACACCCTGGTGTCAGAGTTCTTCGGAACCGCCTCTCGGCCTCTGACGTGGTTCCTTTAACGACTACCAGATAGCAGCCGGGACCAACAGCTTAACGTGCCTTCCAAAGCACGGAATCATCTTTATTATCAGACAATCAGGTGATTCAAGCCTGCAATGTCCTAACCAAACTGGAAACAACTAAACAAAGTATGCTTCCGGTGGGAATCAAATCCACGACCCCCGGGTCAACAGGCAAACGCCTTAACCACTGGACCACGGAGGCTGTTATAAAATGACCTGTCCTATCCCGATTATTCTCATCGTACCTACATACTCATCCAGAATTTTGGCAGAGAAGACTATCAATAAATAAGAAAAAAAAAAATGTGAAGTTACATCTAGACATACGCGAGCTATTATTATGAACAGATTATATCAGCTATGTGCTATATGGATATTTATAAAAGGAACGTCTTTAACATGTCTATTGTTCCCACTATCCGACCCCGTCGCACTCGCCACCGGAATAGAGTGCGTAGAGTAGGATTAGCTCCGATTACTGGTGACCGCCCGGCGGTCCCGGGTGACTTGCACCCAGGATAGGCCACGTAGCTTTCGGCCCCCTTAAGGCAAAAGATGCGAGTTGCTGCTTTCTAAAGGCTTTTGCCATTGTTTCTCAGATTGGCCCTTCAGGCTTGCATGCACGTATACGCGGCCCATCAGGCAATATGAGAGTTTGCTGTCTCTCCAAGCCTTGCGCACACAGGCAACGCCCAAAGCCGAGGTCCGTCCCTCCTGGGGGCCCTTTGGTGATGTTGTCTATAAAGGTTGAGGGCACCCTGCCCTCGCCTCAAACGCCCGGTGAAGTAGCGAAAGCTCACTTGGAGCTAGATACATAGTCTTAAAAAAAAAATTGTAGGTAATATATAATGTACTTCCTGATAAATTTAAATCATTGAAAGGTACATCATTCAAAAATAAGTTGACGCGGTGGTTTCTTGAGAATTGTTTTTACTATTTGAAGGAATATATTGACTATTGCAAATCACATAAAAATATAAATTTATAATTTATATTGAAATTGTATTACATTATTAATGAATTAAATTTTTCTTTTTTTTTGACATTTGTATTAAATATTTAGGCCAAGGCCTCTGGCTGCTCTGGCCAAGTATGGCCCTAGTTGTACAGAGAGGGTCGTGCTCCTGTAGTGGAGACTAAAAAGGACCTGATGATGATGATTAAATATTTGCATACCTGCGTGCAGGTTTCATACAATGTACTCTCAATGTTATATGACCCTTATTTACTGTATGTTTACAAAAAAAATATTAGGATTATGATTCTTCATGGTCCCAGCATAGACTGGGACGTCCAAAAATATTAACACAAATCTATTATATACATTTTGCTAGTATGCTTAGTGACGGATAACCAATGTGGTGATATTTCAAAAACAAATGATAGCGAGTTTTATATTTCGCAGAGCGCCATCTAGCAATAACGGTTGGAATCTCAAACTTGCACTTTTGTACTTTGCAATTTTATTTAGCACTAAAACCTATTAAAACCCACCCTGGCTTCGCACGGGATCACTTCATAATATAAAACAAAGTCGCTTATCGTTGTCTGTCCCTATGTATGCTTAAATCTTTAAAACTACGCAACGGATTTTGATGCGGTTTTTTTAATAGATAAGAGTGATTCAAGAGGGCGGGTCGCTAGTTTATTATTTAGCCTTGGTTTATCAGTGAAAGAATCTTTCAAACCGGTCCACCGGTCCAGTGGTTTCGGAGCCTATTCAATGCAAACCAACAAACAATCAATCAAAATCTTTCAATCAATCAATCAAAATCTTTCAATCAATCAATCAATCAGTATTTACCTTCCCTTTTGTAATATTAGTGTAGAAGTATAGATGAATCCTCAGAATTAAACATCGTTTCAGGTTTCATTTTGGTCATTATAGTCCGGGAAACCCGTGGTCCACAGATGCGTAGAGTCGATGGAGATATCACAGATCGATCCCACAGTCGAGGCGAGAAGCAAGCTATATAAAATATTTGGACTCATTCATTCATTTCGAGTAGGTGTCACGGTCAATCGACCATGCACACCCTGGTGTCAGAGTTCTTCGGAACCGCCTCTCGGCCTCTGTCGTGGTTCCTTTAACGACTACCAGATGGCAGCCGGGACCACCGGCTTAACGAGCCTTCCGAAGCACGGAATCATCTTTATTATCAGACAATCAAGTGATTCAAGCCTGCAATGTCCTAACCAAACTGGAAACAACTAAACAAAGTATGCTTCCGATGGGAATCGAACCACGACCCCCGGGTCAACGGGAAAACGCCTTAACCACTGGACCACGGAGGTTGTTAATATTTGGACTAATTTAAATGGCCTTACATTTCAATTAGTCCAAATATTTTACGGGCTGGCTGGCACTATAAACTAGAAAAATGTTTTAGAAGCAAATTTCGGGTAACTTTTTGACCCATAAAACAATACAAAATAATAAATTACAGTCGCGAAGAAATTTCATTATTGATATGCATATTTAGAAACCAATTTCAGAAATTCAGTTTTAAGATTTATCTAATCTTAAAACTGAATTTCTAAAATTGGTTTGCAAGTCAGTATTTTTGTTAGACAATAAGTGTATTTTTGATGTTAAAACTTATTACTTATTCGTAGGTTAAAACTGATAAAAAAGGTTATCTAGTTTTTAACAGCCTCCGTGGTCCAGTGGTTAAGGCGTTTGCCTGTTGACCCGGGGGTCGTGGGTTCGATTCCCACCGGAAGCATACTTTGTTTAGTTGTTTCAAGTTTGGTTAGGATATTGCAGGCTTGTGGATGTAAAAGAGAAGGGAATGTCCTCTCTAATACTAGGTCGTGGCCTCCACAGGCCGGCGCTTTCGGTGCTGCAGACGAGTGACGGGGCCTAGCGTTCCCCTGTCGTACCTGCAGTGCCGGAATTATAGCGAATTTGACGAACACCGGGGTGTTTTTAGTGGCTACACCCCATAACCAATCTGCTGTACCCGCAGCAGAGTGGTATGCGAAGGCATTTTCAACCCGTAAAAAAAAAAAAATGGATATTGCAGGCTTGAATCACCTGATTGTCTGATAATAAAGATGATTCCGTGCTTCGGGAGGCTCGTTAAGCCGGTGGTCCCGGCTGCCATCTGGTAGTCGTTAAAGGAACCACGTCAGAGGCCGAGAGGCGGTTCCGAAGAACTCCACCAAGAAGACACCAGGGTGTGCATGTTCGATTGACCGTGACACCTATTCGAAATGATGACGATGAGTTTTGATTGCCTACATATAATTTTTTGTTACACATGTTTTGATAATTAAGTAGTTGTCTATTATAATAATTAAGTCCTCGGGTAATATAATCATTTTAGGGCCCCGTAACCAAAGGGTAAAAAACTCTATTAATATTGCTCTGCTGTCCGTCTTTCACCGTGATAGTTAGACAGTTACTAAAATTTTCACAGATGATGAATTTATGTTGCCGCTATAACAGCAATTACTAAACAATAGAATAAAATAAATATTTGAGGGGGCTCCCATACAACAAACGTAATGTTTTTGCTTGTTTTTGTTGGATATTGATAACGGCAACAGGTAGACGCTTGAAATATTCAAAAATATTTAGTTATATTTTCAAATTAAAATTAAATAAAAGTGCTCCCATACAACAGACATGATTTTTTTTGCCGTTTTTATAGATAACGGTACGGAACCCGAAGAACTTGGCCGGTTTTTTTTGTATGCATTAATTGTAATAAGAGATGCAGTTAAAATTTTCCCTAAATTAATTACTGACCAGTGATCGAACCCAGGGACCTGCGATTCAAACTTTACCTACGTTGTTTTAAAGTTCCAATCGCAGGTCTGTAACGAAACATAATACAACGAAGCAATATAAATAAATAAATAAATATAAATATATACGGACAAATCACACAGATTGAGCTAGCCCCAAAGTAAGTTCGAGACTTGTGTTATGGGATACTAACTCAACGATACTATATTTTATAACAAATACATATATAGATACACAACCAAGCCCCAGGCCAATCTGAAAAAGATTATTTTCCATCTTGACCTGGCCGGGGATCGAACCCGGTCACTCCGTGTCGCAGGCTGGCGTGTTGACCGCTGTCAACAAAGCAAATCACTACATGATAAAACAAAGTCGCTTCCCGTTGTCTGTCCCTATCATCATTATCATTTCCAGTAGATGACACGGTCAATCAATCATGCAAACCCTGGTGTCAGAGTTCTTCGGAACCGCCTCTCAGCCTCTGACGTGGTTCCTTTAACGTCTACCAGATGGCAGCCGGGACCACCGGCTTAACGAGCCTTCCGAAGCACGGAATCATCTTCGTTATCAGACAATCAGGTGATTCAAGCCTGCAATGCCGTAACCAAACTGGAAACAACAAAGTATGCTTCCTGTGGGATCAAACCCACGACGGGTCTACAGGCAAACGCCTTAACCACTGGACCACGGAGGTAGTCACATGTATTCTCAGATCTTTGATACGCAACGCATTTTGATGCGGTTATTAATAGACAGTGATTCAAGAGGAAGGTTTATATGTATAACTAGCTTTCGCCAGCGGCTCCGCCCGCGTCAATGTCGATCCCTCGGGAATAGTACTTTTTCCCGGGATAAAAGGTAGCCTATGTCCTTCTCCGTACTCCAGAGAACTTGTATGCAAAATTTCATGATGACCGGTTCAGTAGTTACGGCGTGAAAGCGTAACAAACAAACTCACTTTCGCATTTATAATATTAGTAAGGTTTATCGCACCCGTGCGAAGCCGGGGCGGGTCGCTAGTTAAATAATACAACGAAGTAAATGTTTATAAATATTTTATTATAACAGATCAAAAAGATGCACTTTTCTTAATGCTAGTTTACAATAGAATAAATGGGTATCTCTTGGATAGGCATGTAACATCCTCGTCTTCATCGTCACTTACCATCAGGTGAGATGGGAGACAAATGCCTTATTCAAAATGTAGTAAAAAAAAACCAAATCCTTTTAATTTAATTGACCCTTAAATGCATAGCGTATCATTTTCGATACACACATATGTTGACAAAATATATTTATTATACTATTATATTTATATTAAAATATATACGGTGAAATTTTGATCGTTCTGGACCCTTAAAGGGATTCAGTCTGTTGATATAAACAACTTTTCCTTTCCAAAAAACTTTTTTTGACGTTCCCATACAAATTGACCGGGCGGCCGAAATTTTTTGTATGGAACTGCCCATTTTTTTGGGTTTCCAGCATTGTTCCCATAGGAGAAGTTGTTCATATCGATGGGCTGAATCACACCTTTAAGGGTCCAGAACGCTCAAAATTTCACCGTATATACTTGGAATATATCCTATGACATTTATATAAAAAAAAAAAACACTACCAAATTTTTTTCCCAATTTTTTAAGTGTTGGGTTCATATATTATGTACTAACCTTCGCCCGCGGCTCCGCCCGCGTCAATGTCGATCCCTCGGGAACAGTACTTTTCCCGGGATAAAATGTACCCTATGTCCTTCTCCGTACCCCAGATAACGTGTATGCAAAATTTCATGATGATCGGTTCAGTAGTTACAACGTGAAAGCGTAACAAACAAACAAACTCACTTTCGCGTTTATAATATTAGTTAGGATAATATAAGCTTGTTTTTGAAAACAAATATGGAGAAACTGTGTGATTTCAATATAATTCAGAGGTTCAAAATCACGCTATACACCCTGTCGGGGACAAACGCACACCAAGCCCAAAAAAGTAACATTTCAATGGACTTAAATCTTCAATCAAATATAATGGTAGCTACACGATTCGCGCTCGAAAAGTGGCACCGGCAAAACAGCGCACTAATCGAGTTTCGGAGCTGTTTTGTCCACAGTCTCAATAAACCGCGCTAGCACTCACACGTCTCGCGATGACGAAGGTACAGTGAAAAGATGCAAAAACTACGCGTCAAAAGTAAAAAACAAAGATGTAGTTATACTTTCAGTATGTACCGTTTTTGTTGTTGTTTGTAAGTATGCATGATGTTTTGACTCGGGGACATTATTAAGGTTTAATTTTCTATGAGACTGTGTATCATTATATTTGATCGAAGACTAAAATAGATCCATAAAACAGTTTTTATTCAATGTCCACTTAGTAACCAGAGATAATCATTCCTTTCTCAACCTGATCAGCTTTTTCCTTGCCAGTAAGAAGTTCAATGAGCTTCAAGCCGAACCAGTACGCTGTGCCGGGTCCCTGGAAAAATGTACATAATCTATACTAATATTATAAAGCTGAAGAGTTTGTTTGTTTGTTTGAACGCGCTAATCTCAGGAACTACTGGTTCAAATTGGAAAATTCTTTTTGTTTTGGATAGTCCATTTATTGAGCAAGGCTTTATACTTTATAACATCACGCTGCGACCAAATAGGAGCGAAGCATCAATAAAAAATGTTTTAAAAACGGGGCAAAATTGTTCATCTATACTGATTAATCATAATAACAGAAATTGCCGCGGACGAGGTCGCGGGCAACAGCTAGTCTTACATGTAAACAACCGGCCAAGTGCGAGTAGGACTCGCGCACGAAGAATTCCGTACCTTTATCTATAACTAGCTTTCGCCCGCGGCTCCGCCCGCGGAATTTAATGATGACCAGTTCAGTAGTTACGGCGTGAAAGTGTAACAAACAAACAAATAACCAAACGAACAAACTCACTTTCGCATTTATAATATTAGTAAAGATAAGGATAAGTTTTAAATTATTTTAATTATATGATGTGAGACCTCTCCAACCCGTCTGGCCAGCGTGGAGAGTGTAGGCCAAGTCCTCTGGCTGCTCTGGCCAGGTATGGTTGTAGTAGTACAGAGAGGGTCATGCTCCTGTAGTGGAGACTAAAAAGGACCTGATGATGATGATGATGATGATATGATGTAACTAAAAATGTATGTAATTAGTGTAATAAGGAAACATAGCGAAAAGCATCGCAATTTTTCCTTTATCTGTGCTATAAGACGTTGCTTCGTTCCAAATTCAAGATTCTGAGTTCACGGGAAGTACCCTGTAGGTTTTGATTCCCTTGCGAATGTCGAAAATTTGCGGCATAAACGACTGTATCTTTTGAATGCGTTGGCTTAGAAGTTTGATTTTTTCACAGCTCCAAGGGACAGTAGATCTTACATTAGACAGTAGCATTAGAGAAATTGATTGTAATATGTATATTTTTTGTTGCTTTAATAATAATACTAATTTTAATGAGTTTATTGAAAAACTTGAAGTATTTTTACAGCACTTCTTCGGAAAGAAATGTATACTTGTAGGAGATTTCAATGTAGACCTTATGAAAGATAGCACCCATAGGACTGAGTTACTGAATTTACTGACTTCTTACAATTTTAGGCATTTGGTTGCGTGTATAGATAATATATTGACAAATCTGCCAAAGGGAACTCTAATTTCTACCGAAGTTGATCATAATGGTCTGTCAGATGGCCATGCATGTATAATTGCACATATTACCGATGATAGAGAAATAGACAGTAAATGGAAGGATAACGGCTCTTACATTGAAACGAGATGCTTTAATAAAAAAAATGAAGATCATTTTAGACAAGAAATTTCACACGTAGATTGGACAAAATTAGGAATTAACAGTTTCATACAAATGTTAGGTAGTACTTTCAAGAAATGCTTCAAAAAAAAGAAAAAGAAAATTCATCCAAAAAAACGGAGTAAGGTAAATTGGATCACAAAAGGTATACGAACATCAAGTAAAATGAAGCGAGTCCTGTGCATTCTTGATATAAATAGCAATCATTCTAGTATATATGACTATAGGAACCATTATCTAAGGATATACAAAAGAGTAATAAGAACTGCTAAAAGGCTAAGTGTGCAGGCTGAGTTGGCAAAACATATAAGTTCGAACAAACGGGTGTGGGAAATAGTTAATGAGCGTCTCAACAAGAATAAATCTACGATTCAAAACACAATGACCCTCAAAAAAGATAATCAAATAATAGTGGATTCGCAAGAAATTGCTGACGTCTTTTCCAATATATTTGATCACGGTAGCCAACAATCTTTTGGGAGTGTAAATAAATCTGCTGAGCTCCTTACTAATTATGGTAATAAAATAACAACACATTGTAACTATCCACCCGTAACAGAGTCCGAAATAATAGCCATAGTTAAAAAAATGGAAAATAAAAAATCTACTGGCTATGATGACATGCCAGTGTCCATAATCAAAAATAATATTGATATCTTGGCAAAGCCCTTGGCATTCTTTTTCAATAATTGTTACGAACAAGGCATATTTCCGGATCAGCTAAAAATAGCCAAAATAATTCCTATACATAAAAAGGGATCCAAATGGGACCCATTAAATTACAGAGCCATTGCCTTGTTGCCGACAATCTCAAAAATTTTTGAGAAACTTATTAAATCTAGATTAGTTAGACACTTGAGAGTTAACAATATTTTGAATAAAAGGCAATTCGGGTACCAAGAAGGTATTGGCACCGCGAATGCTATGGATACGATTATACATGACGTAAGTTGTAAATTAAATGTAAAAGCAAAAGTTGCTGGTATCTTTTTGGATCTCAGCTCAGCTTTTGATTCTGTAGACCAGAATATTCTTACAACCAAACTAGAGTTTTGTGGTATTCAAGGCAAAACCTTGAATTTATTGAAATCGTATTTAAGTAATCGACGGCAGTTTGTTGAGGTACGAGACGCAAAAGGCGAGTTTCTTAATACTACAAAAAAATATAAACTTATTAAAGTGACTAGAGGTGTTCCACAGGGCTCAATTTTAGGACCAATACTATTTATAATTTTTATTAATGATTTAATAAATTACATGACATCTATACAACCTGACATTAAATTAGTAATATTTGCTGACGATACGAATGCTATAGTTTGGGATCATGATATTGACGCTCTTAATAGAAAGATTAATGCAACTCTGACATTTTTCTATGATTGGTTCACAGTTAATAATCTTGAACTTAATACAACGAAAACCAAAGTAATGTTATTTAAAACGACGGCCTCCAATACAGATAAACTTGAAGTGAAGCTTTCTAATGAGGAGGTAAAACCAGTGCAAGTAGTAAAATTCCTCGGCCTTGAAATTGACGAATGTTTAAATTGGAAACCCGAATTAAAATCTGTGGTAAATAGTCTTAGCAGCTCTTGCTGTGCACTAAGAACTTTACGAGATGAACTGAAGATGGATCAACTAAAAACTCTATACTATGCTATGGTTGAATCTAGACTGCGTTACAGTATTAAATTTTGGGGAGGGAGCTATAATTATAATATCAACAAAGCCTTCATTGCGCAAAAAAGAGCGATACGAACAATGGTACGATTATCACCTAGAGAGTCATGTGTGGAACACTTTAAGAGACTTCAAATTCTAACTGTTCCTTCTCTATATATGTTTATACTCCTAACAGATTTTATTAAATATAGAGCCCTATTTGAGACAGAAGCGGAAATGATAACACGTGAAAGTGCCAGACGAAAAGACTTAAAACATAAATTTACTCCAGCACTTGAAATTGTTAAACATTGCCCACGAAATCAAACGGTAGTTTTATTTAATAAATTACCAAATCATCTTAAGTCAGAACGAAATCTTTCTAAATTTAAAAGAAATTTAAGAACATTGCTTCTGGAGAAGTGCTGCTATAGTATTGATGAATTCTAATTAAATGGATGCAGATTATTATGTTTATTTAATATTGACATTGAAATTGCGATTGAAATTTGACATTTGTGTATGAAGAAAATTTAAAATGACGTAATAATTTAGTATTTCCTGAACTGCTCTTTTTACTTTAATCATTTTTTTTTTATGAATTAAAATTTAACAGCGTAAAAATGCATGTAAAATGAATTTTGTTTTTGTTATGTATTTTAGTGACCTGTTGATATTCGAATGCAATGTATTTTTGTTTATGAATAAATTGAATTGAATTGAATTGAATCTGAGTGTTTGATATGAATTTCAGCTTGATACCTCTACGCGTTCCTGAGAAAAAGGGTCTTGACAGACAGACAGACGGACAACCGAGTGATCCTATAAGGGTTCCGTTTTTTCCTTTTAAGGTACGGAACCCTAAAAAACATACAACCAAGTTGAAAACCTCCTCCTTTTTTGAGGTCGGTTAAAATGAGGTTACATCTTACGCAATAAATAAATAAATATATACGGACAAATCACACAGATTGAGCTAGCCCCAAAGTAAGTTCGAGACTTGTGTTATGAGATACTAACTCAACGATACTATATTTTATAACAAATACATATATCCAAGACCCAGGCCAATCTGAAAAAGATCATTTTCCATCTTGACCTGGCCGTGGATCGAACCCGGTCACTCCTTGTCGCAGGCTGGCGTGTTGACCGCTGCGCCACGGAGCTAGTCAATAAGAGTTGGGACAACAAGCTCATGTTGTCCCAACTTTTATTGTGTACAATTGTTTTATACTCATTAGATAGATGGCGCCACAGGTTTATTCACAACTATGTATCCACCATATTATGAGAAAATAAAATCAGTATTCACGTAAAATATCATATTTACGATAAAAAGATATATGCGGCTTATACAATAACAATATTTTTTGAACTTTACTTGGTTTTACCAAGTTCAGACTAACGCCATCTAGTGATGAGTGGAAAAGATTGTCACTATTGCACTGTAGCGCCCTCTTCGCCGCTCATAGTGGCAGTTAGTGGAACTACCACGGCCTGCCGGGATGCTTGCCAGGTACTTTGTACGTACTTTTAACAGGCTAAGTTGGGCCAATATTTTGTATGAGGCTGCCTATACGTTAGAATGTCTTTGATATTAGTAGCTAATGGTTTAGCATGGTAGTTGCAGGCATCGGGTACAGTGCCGAGCCTCCTGAGCTGCTCTGCTGCTTGCTTTTCCCCCATTCTTCCGAGTGAGTGAGCACCTTAATTCCCATCCCAAATGCAATTCCCATCCTTCCTTAGCCTCATCAAAGAATCTGGTCAACCCTGGACACATGCCGACAAGCTAGGGAAACCTTGCCTGTCCTAAACAGCAAGCTCTCAAAACGCATGCTGGCGCTACCAAGGGTAAAATTACGACTCCTTATAGGAGTAATTACCGGGCATTGCTCGTTAAACAAACACCTATTTGTTATAGGAATCACTAACAGTCCCCTTTGCAGAGGCTGCCTACAAGCTGAAGAAACTGCGAAGCACCTCCTACTGGAGTGCCCAAGCATAGCATCTACTAGAGAGGAGTTCCTGGGACACCCGGGGACCATGAGCGAGGCCTGCAGCACACCCTCTGCAGTCCTACGTTTCCTCGACGAGCTGAGATGGCTCGAGTAAAACAACAAGAAAGAAAAAAATGAGGGAGAGAGCAGTCTCCCCAAGGCAGAAGACTGGGAGAACAGACGTCTTCAGCTCACACACAATGGGCCCAAATGAGAGGCCTAAGTGTGGAAAAATGCCCACGGAACCAGGTGAACCAGGTGAACCTTCCTTAGCCTAAAAATGCTTCCGATGGGCAGCAGCATTGGAAGCGCAAGAAGACAAAGAAACTGCGCTCGCCAACCCGTCTGCCAAGCGAGGTGAGTATAGCAATATCCTCCCATGGACCGAAACCTTCCGTCTAAAATGATGATGATGATCGTTTAGCATCCATTATCAAGCAAGGCGTTGATGATTTTAACTCGAGACTTACCCTGCTTGTGACCACATTGCCATCAACTACCACTCTCTCTCCCTCAATGTAAGTGTAATCTCCTGTGATCTTGTCTTTCGTTGTCGGGTAAGATGTCACTTTTTTGCCCTGCGCAACTCCATGGGCGACGAAAGCTGTGGGAGCTGAAATAAAAATTATTATTTAATATTCTTAAATTAAGAAATAAGATATGGTGAAAAAATTTCACGCGAACAGGTATCGTATCGACGTTAATTTAAAGTCCTGCATTATACCTGATGAACATAGGCTATAGAATTAAATATCTATATCCACCCGTGCGAAGCCGGGGCACCCGCTAATTAACTTACTTGTTTGTAACGCACGCCTTTACTACTGAACCCATCATCATGAAATTTTGCATACACATTATCTGGGGTACGGACATAGGGTACAATATAGCGATAGGGCGAGCTCCGTGGCGCAGTGGAGGGTGCACGGGTTCGATCCCCAGCAGGAAAATCATTTTTTTCAGTTTGGCCTGGGTCTTGGATATTTATCTATATATGTATTTGTTATAAAATCCCATCCCATACACAAGTCTCGAACTTACTTTGGGGCCAGCTTAATCTGTGTGATTTGTCCATATATATTTATTTTATTCCGGGAAAAGTACTGTTCCCGAGGGACCGGCAGTAATCAGTCATTTATTCACCAAAAATATGAGTACAATAGATCTTAAATAATATAATACCCTACATATGTTGTCGACAAAAGTCAGCATGTGAATGCGGAAAGGCATTGACGCGAGCGGAGCCGCGGGCCAAAGTTAGTAATCATATAAAAAAAACTTACCAGCGCAGATGGCAGCAACGATTTTTCCAGCCTTTTCGTGTTCCTTCAGAAGAGTACCCACCACGTTGGATTTTGATAAGCGGTCGGAGCCTTCCAGCCCTCCGGGGAGAATAACCTGAAAGTGTAAGCTGATGTTGATTGCTACATAATATATTTTTTTACACATTGTTATTTTAGCCGTGTGGTATCCGACAGAGAAGAATAGGACCACTCCAAGTCTTCCCGTGAATGTCGTAGAAGGCGACTTAGGAAATACAAGCTAAACAAAGCTTATAAACATCTAAGACACCTCTCCAACCCGTCTGGCCAGCGTGGAGAGTGTAGGCCAAGTCCTCTGGCTGCTCTGGCCAAGTATGGCTCTAGTAGTACAGAGAGGGTTGCGCTCCTGTAGTGGAGACCAAAAAGGACCTGATGATGAAGGCCTGTTAAAAGCAGAAGGGCAATTGAAGGCAGACTGTGGTAGTTAGTTCCACTAACTGCCACTATGGGCGGCGGAGAGGGCGCTGCAGTGCAATAGTTACAGACTTTTCCACCCGTCACTAGATGGCGTTAGCCTAAACTTGGTAAAACCAAGTAAAAGTGAAAAATACTGTAAAAATACTATATGTTAGTATTATATGTGTGGTGAAATTTGTTTCGTTTTGGACCCTTAAAGGGGTGACTCAGACCATCAAAATGAACAACTTTTCTAATGGGAACAACGCGGGAAACTAAAAAAAAATCAACATTCCCATACAAACTGGCCGGGCGGCGGAACTCTTTTGTATAGAAATGACGAATTTTTTTTCAGTTACCAGCATTGGCCCCATAGAAAAAGTTGTTCATATTGATGGTCTGAGTCACCCCTTTAAGGGTCCAAAACGACCAAAATTTCACCATGTATTCTATAGCCAAAAATATGGAGTATGTGACTTACAGCATCATACTGTGGATTCTCCGCCAAGGCATCAGAGAGTGCCTTATCAGGCACCAGGGTAACTTGACGCGAGCACAGGACTGGGGAGCTCCCGTCTAAACCTGCCATGGTGACCGTGACCTGCACAAAATACAAAAAGAATATTGTTTTATCAATTTTTCGAGGTTTCAGTACACTTGGTGTGACTATGCCAGCCTCATGGGGACCTCTAATATAAAATTTATCTAAGATACATTATAAACCTCCAGAGGTTTACTGATTGTGCTGACTGTGACAATGGACTGCTCAACGCTACGTTCAGCAATCCATTCTTTACAGGTACAACTTTTGCCTTACTTTAATGTAGATTCTTGGATAGAATATCGGATCAGATGAGAGGGACGCCACTATATGTTAGACACGATACGAGATATCTCCAATCGTATTGCGGCGTCTCTCTCATTGGATTCGATTCGGGATGGCATAATACCCTCTTAGCTATTGTAAAGACCACCTGTAAAAAATGTCTACAAGACCAAGTGAACCCGAAGAACAGTCCATCTCTGATCTGGTTCCGTGGGCAATTTTCCACACCTAGGCCTCTTGTTTGGGCCCATTGTGTGTCAGCAGAAGACATTCTATCTTCCGGTCTTCTGCTTTGGAGAGACTGCGCTCTCCCTCAAGAACCAGTCCACCTACAGGTTCAAAGAGACATACTCACACCACCTCTGCGGAGCATGTCCACAGTGATAACCGTCTCCATTTCCTCAGCTCCTTGAGCAAGGATGACTAGTGCTGTCTTGGACATTTTGGTGAAGTAGATAGTCTGAAACATAAGGCTATTTTTAACCTTTGGTTTATATTTACCACCTAGTTTGGTGTTTTTAGTTTTGGTTTGTAGTTTGGTGTTTTAATTTTGTAGTTTTGGTGGTGGCGGCAATAGGGCAAATCCACCTGTCAGGTAGATCTGCCCTATTATTCGAAGTACAAAACTTCGAATAATGTAGGTATCTTGGTGAAATAAATGTTTTTTGTTTTGTTTATATTTGCCAAGCTCAGTGGTGCATTGGTTAATATTGCGTCTAAGGAATTCACATGCAATAGTTAACATGCCAGCCTGCGCCACGAGGGTGCCCGTGTTCGATCCCCGGTCAGGTCAAGATGGAAAATTATCTTTCAGATTGGCCCGTATTGTTGTTAGTATATAATAACACAAGTCTCGAACTTACTTTGGGGCTAGCTCAATATGTGTGATTTGTCCGCATATATTTATTAATTTATGGGCATTTCTCTGTAAACTCGTGAACGGCTGTCCCGACCGTTTTTCTCAAAAAGTAATCTACTCATTTAAAAATAAATCACTACCACTAAAACCTTAACCCTGAAGCTTTACAGGCCCATTGTTTTTAGAACCATAACTATTTTAATTTTTTTACTAGACGTGATAAAAGCTCAATAAAAACAGTCCCCTGGCTGTCCCCATCACTGTATTCCCGCCAAGAAATTAGATTTTCGAAGATGTTATTGAAACTACATACATTTGGCAGTTAATATAATAAGAAAAACAATATAATTAATATTATTTTCGTAAAACAATGTCTCATTACGAATTTTATTATAATAGTAAACACCTGTAAACTTTGTCCCCAAAATTTCTATACAGTCCCCTGCCAAAAATTTAAATCCATAATAAAGAAAAACTGTAATATTTACAAACGTTTTTTATAGCGTAACAAAACGCAATCATTGTGAAATTTGCAACCTTGCCGAATGCGGCAAAGAAACGCCATTTTTATTTGTGTCAGAGCGTAATTTGTGAGGTGAACACGCGTTTGGTCCGCTACCACACACAGTCCTCTGGCAAGTAATAATATTTAAATGTTAATTAATTTGATTATCGCTATAAAGTTTATTGTTTTAATTCATTATTTATGTCTAAATTGATCGGTAGGTCCTTAAAAAACTATTTTGTGTCAGTTTTGTAAATGTTGTGAAATTTAACTTAAATACACAGTCTCCTGGCAACAGTCCTCTGCATAAAAATGCGACAGGGGACTGTTTTACATAGCAGGGTACTGTGTATTTTACGTATTGGTTAGCGTTTTTATGTATTGTTTGTGTAAATTTATCCGCTACTCTGTTTTATTAATGTAAGAATCATAAAAGTATCATTGCTTTGCATAAGTTTCTTTTATAAAATTATAATATTTGACACAGGCTGATCGTTAGCTCCTAAAAAGAAAAAGTTATCCCGAGAGGAATCACTATAAAATAAAGAGAAGCAGAGCGACTAGGATACAAAAGAAATAAAATGGCCCTGAAAAGAGAGAAGAAATGAGAGAAAATTCTAATTTTCTGTTGACTTCAACTTCTAAGTTGATGTATCAAAAGAAGGAAAAAGGTTTCAAAAAATTTGTATAGGACAAGCCCCGGGTGAGGATGGAATTACGACGAAGCTCCTAAGGGCAGGTGGACGACCTGTTCTGATGGATCTTCAGCAAATTTTCAACTCGGTAATGTCATCCTGCAGAACCCCTGGGGCGCGGCACAGGAGCATTATGGTACTGTTCTTCAAGAAGGACGATAAGACCCTTCTGAAAAACTACAGACCCATTTTGCTGCTGAGTCACATCTACAAGTTGTTTTCGAAGGTCATAACGAAACTTGCGTGAAGACTTGACGAGTTCTAACCACCAGAGCAGGCCGGGTTTCCGGGAGGATTCAGTACCGTAGATCACATTCTCACCGGCAAATTATTCAGAAGACGAGCAATATAATCAGCCCCTCTGTCTAGCATTTGTGGACTACGAGAAGGCATTCGACTCTATTGAGGCAGGGGCTGTTATGGAGTCCCTGCAGAGATCCCAAGTCGATACACGGCTGAGATGTCTTTACAATGCCGCCACAATGTTCGTCCAAATACAAGGCAGTCAAACGAAGCCAATCCAGCTCCAAAGAGGCGTGAGACATGGGGATGTTATATCCCCGAAATTGTTTACCAGTGCTCTGGAGGACTTTTTCAAGGCACTTGACTGGACAGGACAAGGCATTAACATGAACGGTGAATACATCACACAGGCAAAATCGCTGCAGAAGCTTCAAGTGATGCTGAGTAGCGTAAATGGGTCGTCGCTGGAATACCTCTCGAACTTTTCGATACATATGTCTACCTTGGACAGATCCTACAACTAGTTAAGAAACAATTTCGTGAAGGAAACCGATAGGAGGATTCAGTTGGGCTGGGTGGCATTCCGGAAACTGCGTCATATCTTTTCGTCACCCATACCACAAAGCTTAAAGACAAAGGTCTTTAAAAAAGTGCGTCTTGCATGTGATGATCTATTGTGCTGAGATGTGGACACTTAAGGTGGGATGGGAATGGTCCACAAGCTAAAAGTTGCTCAGGAAGCTGTGGAGAGGCCTATGCTTAAAGACTCAGAGGGATAAAATCTGTCAGCAAGTAATCCGTCGGAGAACCAAAGTAACTGACATAGTTACTCGAAAAGGTAAGCTGAAGTGGCAGTGGGTTGGCCACATCTGTTGCTGAACTAATAATCGCTGGAGTAAGAGAATTCTACAGTGGAGACCATGTAAGCTAAATGTGGGACGCCCCCCGGCTAGATGCAGCGACGATCTGTGTACGGCGGCTGGCAGCAATTGGATGATCATAGCTGGTGATCGAGGTAAAAGGCTCATCTTGGCAGAGGTTTACGTCTAACAGTGGACTGCCACAAGCTACTTATGATGATGATTTCATTTCATTAATATTTAAAAAATATTGCCTCCGATATATCCGAATTAGAAGCAATATTCGGATATATCGGAGGCAATATTTTTTAAATATTAAATTATTTGTCCCTTTTCCATACACACCAAGAAATTAACTTTTTTATGTTATTGTTTGGTAACTTCATCTCCATGATTTGAGCCACATGGTCTGACAATTCAAGATTCTAATGCTGAAATTTTTAAATCAGTCTAATAGTTTCAGAGCTTATTCAATGCAAACAATCAAAATTTTCCTCTTTTTATATAAGTGTAGAAACATAGATTGAAAAAGGCATATTGGATGTTGATATAACCATCAAAACTTTAACAAATTGTTGTACAAAATTAAGTTAACATTTTAAAGTTTCAGACTTCTTGGCGGGAATTTCGGAGGACTGCATGGTTTTTGTTTTGGATTGTTTTGCAAATTGGTTCTAGTGGACTTTATGATGTGAAATCGGTGCCATCATTGTCATAAACGCCCACGTTTATGAACAATGTGTGGAATAACTAAAATAAACTGTCATTGTGCGGCTGTAGTGAGATTTACTTAGCGGGCGTGTGATTGTCCGCCTTACTGCGTCGTCTATGATCAAAATGGATTCGAGGGGATTGTCGCCAGGGCACCGTCGTATCAACGAAATGAACTATACCATCATTTCGTTAAAAAATATGAAGGGCTAAGAGGCGTAGAAAGCCAAATGCCGTAAAAAGTTTCATGACCTTCTAACCTTGCAACGTTACCGGTCTCCCGTTAGGGATGTTGCCGGTATATGCCGAAGAAATAGCCATACTTAAATGTAACTGATAAACATATAGGCATCTATTAATAATTGTAACCTTACCTTTTACACTTATAAATAGTTCTTTCGCAAAGAAAGTTCTTTTCACTAATTGACAACGCCGGCCGAGCAAATGATAATATTCTAGAAGAAAACATCAAAATTGACATAACACCGCCAGCTCAAAAATAAACATTGCCTACATGCTACAAACAACAAAGGCAAATCTATTACGTAATTGTTATCAAAGTTCTGAAGCTGGTAGCAAAATATTTTATTATGATAAATGGACGAAATATTTTTATTAATAGTAAAATGTGTAGTAATAGAAACAAAAGAAATAAAGTAAAAAACTAGACAAACTCTTTTTACTTTATTTGCTTTCAATTTTTGAACGAAAACTTTATTTGTCTATGGTTAACTATTCATGTGTTCCCATTGCAAGAAATGAAATTTACATAAGTATTGTATAAAATTAAAAAGTGTATTCGAGTTTCTGGCTGAACTGGAGGTGACGATGATAATGACGATTTTTTTATTATAATAATAACGGAACGTGACTTTTTTTGTGCATGCAGCTGGTATTCATTGATTTCACACTGTCGCAGAAAATCGAAATTGTGGTAATATCACGCTACCGGCAAACTTCATGATTTGCTAATAGCATGAATGGGTCGGCTCATCCGAGGAAGTACTACTCTCTCACAGAAAACCGACGTTGAGAAGCTTTATCGCTTTTATGCTTTGTTAGCTGAGTACCTGAGCTGAGCTCCTGTCACACCCTGGTGATGCAGTTGTCTATGGGCAGCGGTGATCGCTTACCTTAGGTTCTTGGTCGTTTGTTGTCCTAATGCATAATTTTACGTAATAACGATGGAAGAGAGATAAATGCGTCACAATCACAAGCCGAACGTTTAAGCCAATCGTGCTCTTCTATTGCTTGTTCCATGCTCTCGCTTTGCACAGAACATGACCCTTTTATTGTGTGCAGCCGGCATTCATCGACATTCGAAGTCGTTATCACGTCACATATTTGTTGTTGAAATTGCAGTAATTTAATATTACTTGAATTTTGGGGAGATTCCTACAGTTGACAACCCTAACGACAGATGTTCGTTGATAGTAGCTCTACATTGTCTATGACAGCTTCCTTTCTTTCATAGCGTAACGTCAATCACATAAAAAATTACTTGCTTTTTGCATAAAATTAATGAAATCTCGTTTTCTTCGACCGGCAAATCATGTAAAGTAGATAAGTTAGTTATATGCTGTAGATACATAGCGACGCTAGTAATAATTCAAGTCGGTTTATGTTAAGAAAAATAAGTTAGGTTAGAATCGGTAACGATTGGTCAATGATTTATGAATTATTTGTTATTTTTATGAGTTTTGAATGGACTTTACGAATATGGATTTTGTGAAGAGAGAAGATCAAAACGTGATTGAAGATGAGAATTTTAAAGCCTATAAATACTCAGAAATGGTAAGTTCTTATACACATTTTTCATTAGAAAAACAATATCATATCTTTATTGAAACTAATTAAAATTCGCATATCCCGATTTATTTCATTTCCGGCACGCACATTGCGACATATCAGGCAGTTTTCCCCGGTTTTTTTTTTCCTCAATATCGCCACATCCGGCCACATCTTATAGATTATCTCCATCCCATTGTTCAAAGATTATACAGGGAAATATTATAGTTAAGTAGGTCGGAATTCTTAAATTCGTCATTAAATATTTTCCCATTCTTTTTTTTTTGTTTGGTGAAAGAAATTAGTTATAAATCTGCAGCAGCAACTGATCAAGAGTTTTGACTCTAGACTTATTATGAAGACGGTGCGTCTTCCCCAATCCAGGTGTGTCACGGTCTGCCTAATAACATTATCCTTTATCTGCATGCTAAGACTAAAACAATATCATCATCATTTCGAGTAGGTGTCACAGTCAATCGACCATGCACACCCTAGTGTCAGAGTTCTTCGGAACCGCCTCTCGGCCTCTGACGTGGTTCTTTTAACGACTACCAGATGGCAGCCAGGACCACCGGCTTAACGTGCCTTCCGAAGTACGGAATCAGCTTTATTATCAGACAATCAGGTGATTCAAGCCTGCTATGTCCTAACCAAACTGGAAACAACTTAACAAAGTATGCTTCCGGTGGGAATCGAACCCACGACTCCCAGGTCAACAGGCAAACGCCTTAACCACTGGACCACGGGGGCTGTTATGATAAAACAATATCGAAAGCGCTTAACATGGAAATGGCAGACACAGGTTTGAAATGAGACCACTGAGGACTGGTCACAGTATCACCACTCAACCTTATTTCATTAGGAGTATATGTATAATATATCGTGCGATGTCCGCTACAAACGATTAAGGGATACAGCGCCTTAAATGCATTGGGACTAGGAGCAATTTTTTCTAGCATAGGTCATACATAGACTTAGGTTGCGGGTTCAAGTTCCGCCCATGAAATTTTTTTTCACCATAATTTATTTATTTCTTAATTTATTAAGAGTATATCAAAATAGCATTGTGAATGCAAAATAAAACACTTTGAAAACCTTTTTTTCTAATGTATGAGTTTGGTCATATCCCCTAGAAAATCGCCCCTGCCTTAGTCGTTTCTTTTTCGTGTGTGTAAGTGGCCAACACTGGTGTCTGACTCCAGTGTTGGCCACTTATTCAAACTGCCCTAATACTCAATGCCTTAGTGAATTAATAAATCATCAGAGTTCCATTTTGTAATAACAATATATGAATATTTCGCCTGCGGTGTCGATCCCTAAGGAACAGTAGAATTTCCCAGAATTAAAGGTATGTAGGTATGTCCTTCCCCAGGCCTCAAACTACCTCCATACCAAATTTCATCCAAATTTCAATGGTTGAATGAAGCGTTAAAAGACGACAGACAGACATAGTTACTTTCGCATTTATAATACATATTATAATATTAGTTATTAGTATATGGATTACAAAAATTATACAGTAAAAAACTTATAATCTACTACAAATCATAATAAATATTTTATTCATTAAAATTAAACATGCATTTGAAAATGTATCTATTTAATCTCTATAATTAAAGAAGAGATATAATGCCAAACGATAAGTACCAAAATAAAATAAAAAAAAATCGGCCAAGTGCGAGTCAGACTCGCGCATGGCCAATGTCTGATGCATGGGAGCCCTGGTTCACCTGGTTTCGTGGACATTTTTCCACACTTAGGCCTCTCGTTTGGGCCCATTGTGTGTGAGCTGAAGACGTTCTTCTCATGGGAGCCCTTAAATAATATTTTAATTTAAATTAATTATTTTAATGCTGAACGTAGCGTTAAGCAGTCCATTGTCACAGTCAGCACAATCAGTATACTTCTTATGGAGGTTTATAATGAATCTAAGATATATTTTATATTAGAGGTCCCCATGAGGCTGGCATAGTCACACCAAGTGTACTGAAGCCTCGAAAACATAATTAGATTTTAAAAAAATATATATTTTGTAACTAATTCTGTTTTTAGTATTTGATGTTATAGCGGCATCAGATATACACCATCTGTGAAAATTTCAAATGTCTGACTGAGGTTGGCGAGTGCAGTTTCTTTGGCAGAATCATTTTTAGGGTTCTGTGCGTCAAGAATGGAACCCTTATAGGATCACTTTGTTGTCCGTCCGTCTGTCTGTCTGTCTAGACCCTTTTTCTTAGAAACGCATGGTGGTATCAAGCTGAAATTCATATCTAATAACTAGGTCTACTGTCCCTTGGAACTGTAAATAAATCAAACTTCTTAGCCAACGCAATCAAAGATATCTCTGTTTATGCCACACATTTTCGACATTCGCAAGGGAATCTAAACTTGAACCTAGAATGTTGAAATTTGGTACGAAGCAATGTCTTATAGCATAAATAAAGGAAAAATTGCGAAAAGTATACATTTTTAGTTACATCATAGAATAAAAATATTTTAAATAATTTTAAGTTTTTTATAGATAATGGTAAGGAACCCTTCGGGCGCGAGTCCAACTTGCACTTGGCCGGTTTTTTAAGCTGGGGATAGGAATTTCTTTGATTTGGGGAAATGATGAAGGAATTGGGATACTACTCACTCAGATAAATTAGGAAAGCAAGTAGAGCTCGTATAGTGTAGAGGTTACTCATATAATGTTATTTCATCATCATCATCATCAATCATCATCATCAGGTCTTTTTAGTCTCTTTGATGTTTATGAGCTTTGTTTAGCTTGTACTTCCTAAGTCGCCTCTTACGACCTCCAGAGGCGGCTCTAGTCCTTGTGGCGCCCGTGTGCAACGAGTACCCTGGCGCCCTCTAATAGGAGCGGGGTCAAAATGGAATACTTCTAGTTATATTTTCCACAATTCGGCGTGTTTTCAAACGACTCAAAACAGATGCCGGCACGCGCCTTTGTTAGCGACGCGACTCTACGCCAATATAAAGCAAGAAACTAACAGATGCCCGGTGCCATCATGCGGCGCGACGCAAAAGAGACGCGCGCTGCATGATGGCGCCGGGCGCACTACAAAAATCGACTTTATGCTACACACTATTAAGGTTAATATTCTGTTGTTTTGATTCTGCGCCGCTTGTCGCTCGCCTCCGCCGCACTGCATCTGTTAGTTTCTTGCTTAATATATCTGTTTTAAAGCTGATATTACGTTAAAACAACTGTTATTGTGTAAAGTAGGTAGAGACGCAGCTTGTCGCGCGTCCGGCATCGCCGCATTTTTGGAGATGGCGCATTAGAGGGCGCTCGGCGCCCCCTTAGACTCGACGCCCGTGTGCGCCCCACACCCTGCACTATACGTAAAGCCGCCTCTGACGACCTCCATGGGAAGCCTTGGAGTAGTCCTATTCTAATCTGCCGGAAACCACACGGCTAATAAACCACAATGTTTACTAGTTTATTTTTGTTCCAGCATCAAAAACAACATCACATGGACATACCTGAACCCCAACACATGGCCATATCGATGGAACAGCTCCACCAAGCCATGCAGACCACAATGAACTCATCCATTGTCCATAACCTTCAACTACCACTGTCTCCCAGACAGATCTCCACATTGATGTTAAAATCCAACCAGATTGGACGGAACCTCAATTTTAATGACTTGCCGTACTTACAACGAACTGAACTTGATATCATGCATATGAACGAACTGCAGAATATAAGACCAGATATTGATTTAACAAGGAACTTAGCTAACGAGTTAGAGTTACAGAACAGTCTAACTCAAACGCTGGAACCGAATATGGAACAGGATATACGATTAGGAGAGTTACCTCAGAACTTGAGGGATATGTCAGAAATAGGACAAGAGATAGATCTATCTCATCACTTAAACAGACATAGCATAGAGCAAGAAATTCTAGCTCAAGACAGAAGGATAATGATGCAAGACGGTCAGGTTTTAGATCAGAATTTTGCTCAAACGTTGGAGCAAAGTTTGGCCCAGCGATTAGACCAGGTGTTGGCTCAGCGTATGGGGCAACGTATGGGCATGCCGTTGCCTGAAGGACAGAGAGTTGATGAGCATTTGTTACCAATGCAGTTCCATATCAAATCTGAACAGGAGGATGATGGTTATTTCTATGATAATATCAATCAGTTGCCGAATGTCAATGGATTGAATGGTGAGTGATCTTTACTTATTTAATCATTTCATCACCGATCAAATAATAATAATAATTATACGGACAAATCACACAGATTGAGCTAGCCCCAATGTTAGTTCGAGACATACTAACTCAACGATACTATATTTTATAACAAATACATATATAGATAATCACACATCCAAAACATCCAAGACCCAGGCCAATCTGAAAAAGATCATTTTCCATCTTGACCTGGCCGGGGATCGAACCCGGTCACTCCGTGTCGCAGGCTGGCGTGTTGAACGCTGCGCCACGAAGCTAATCAAAAATATAATGGTAGATACACAGTCTCATATAAAATTAAGTATTAAGAATGTCCCCGAGTCAAAACATCATGCATACTTACACAAACAACATTAAAAGAGTAAAAGAAATGTCTGTATCCTTATCCTTACTATATAATATTACTAGCTTTCGCCCGCGGCTCCGGGAACAAACAAACAAACAAACTCACTTTCGCATTTATCCTAATCCTAACTAATATTATAAATGCGAAAGTGAGTTTGTTTGTTACGCTTTCACGCCGTAACTACTGAACCGATCATCATGAAATTTTGCATACAAGTTCTCTGGAGTACGGAGAAGGACATAGGCTACCTTTTATCCCGGGAAAAAGTACTATTCCCGAGGGATCGACATTGACGCGGGCGGAGCCGCGGGCGAAAGCTAGTGTTGAATATATTTCCAAAAAAAATATATAGGGCCATGGAGACGTACTAATAGAGTAAGAATTTAAAAAAAAAAAAGTCTAGAGAAATATAAAAATTACGCCTTAAGGGGCCGTACTACCTCTCACTGCTTTGCATGATTGACTGTTATATCAATAATAATTAAATACTCAAGTTAAAATAAAAATGCAGCAAAGTTCAGGACTAACTCTGGTAACTATATGACTCAAAAACACGATTGCGTTAAATTTTCTCGATAGAAAAAAATTGCAAAGTTGCCTCCAAATCACGTCTAATTTACTCGGTATATAGCATTATTCACCAAATACATTAAAATTAACCTTGAAACTTTTGATTATTATTGCATTACAGATAAGGCAGCCATCATTTCTTTATTTATTTCTTTTCTTTATTTCTTTATTATCACAATACTCACAGTACTTACAGTTTCCCAACGCGTACTGTGAGTTAGGGAAAATCACAAAGACATATGAGATAAACACATGACACAGACATTAACAAAAAACACTTCTTTATCGAAAAAAATATCGACGTTTGGTACATAAGCAATCAGAGCATTGAGTAGTGCCACAGCCTGGCTGGTAGGCGCGTGCTGCGCGGTGTGGGAGCGCGCCGCGGTCGGCACGAGCAGCGGACGGTTACGTAACTGCTTGAACACAGACGGGGCATAAAAACGACACCTAGCCAGAGCTAATGGGTTGTCAATTTTCCCATTTAGGAGCAAATAATAATGCGTTAGTATGGCACATTTGCGCCTAAGCTCTAAGGAGTTCAAACCTACCATTCCTGATACAAACAGAGACGGATATAAAAAAGGATAAAAACCATAAAGCTTTTTATATAACGATCGAGCAAATCTCTTCTGCACACGTTCCAGCATTATGTTGTATTTGGCTTCGTGCGGAGACCAGACTACAGAATTATATTCCAGAATGCTGCGGACGAAAGAAAAATACAACGTAGTTATAACATCTCGATCCTGAAACTGATAAGACTGTCTCATTACAAAACCTAAAGCTTTATATGCGCGCTTGCAAGCTTCGGTAATATGGTCGTTCATCGTCATCTTGGAGTCGAGAGTAACACCTAGATCTCGTATTTGTGTGACACGTTGCAAGGGTGCACCGGCAATAGTGTATGGGTGAATTATGGGAGAATGTGATCGAGTAAATGTGATGACTTTGCATTTGGAGATATTAAAATCTAATGAATTCTCCTCAGCCCATTGGACCACTCTATCTATGTCGCGCTGCAAAGCATCACAATCCTGATCTGAACCAATACCTACAAAAAGCTTAAGGTCATCCGCAAACATAAGACACTGTGCCTCTATGATCACCTCGGGCAAGTCGTTGATCATCAAAAGGAACTGAGTTGGGCCAAGCGTACTCCCCTGACTTACCCCAGAAGAGGTCAAATAGGGGTCCGAATGAAAGCCAGACAACTGTACATACTGCATCCTGTTCGAAAAATAATTTTCAAAAAAAAAGTTGAAGTTTCGGAGTAAAGCCTATGATTGATAACTTTGCCAAAAGTTTGCTAATATGGACTCGATCGAAAGCTTTTTTAAAGTCAAAATATGCAGCATCTACTTGCTGATCCTCATCCATGTGAGTGGCCACATAATCGACAAAATTAATAAGGTTGGTGGTTGTCGACCTCCCAGCCCTAAACCCATGCTGACAGTCACTAAGGAGTGGTTGTACCTGCTGAATTATTTGGCGGTCCAAGATGGATTCAAAAATCTTGTCTAAGGCTGAAAAAACAGCAATGGGTCTGTGGTTTTCGATCTGACTTTTTGAGCCTTCCTTAGGTATCGGTATGACTTTTGATATTTTCCACAGGGCAGGATATGTAGCTGTTTGCAAGGATAAATTAAACAAATGCAAAAGAGGTTGCTTAAACAACTCGATACAATCCTTTATCAAGAATGAAGGGATACCGTCAGGACCAATGGAGGAGTGGCTTTTCAGACGTTTAACTGCAGTAATAACATCCTCCACAGTTACACTATGAATATGGATGCGAGAAGAGCTAGGTGGCGATTGTTTATTTAGCTTCGTATTAATCGGCTGATCTGAAAAAAAAAACGGACTGAAAAAAATTTGCAAAAGAGTTTGCCGCTTTTAAACCACTAACACTTTCACCTTTGTATTCAAAAGAGTTGCTGTGATTTTTTGAGGAACGCTCACTTTTAATAAACCTCCAAAAATTCTTAGGATCCTTTTTTATATCCGTTTCTATCTGTTGTAAATAATTACTATATTCAGATTTAATTAATTCTTTTACTTTCCATCTATAAAATTTAAACAACTCCCTATCGTATTCATGTCCTAATTGTTTATATTTTTTTAGGTGGTAGTATTTTTGTCGTATTTTATTTATAATATTTATTGTATACCATGTAGGATAATGATACTTGCGAGTGTGCTTATTCTGTGTATTTTTTTCTGGTACACAACTCGAAAAGCAGGAATATAAGTTATTGTAAAAAATATCTAGTGCGTCGTCCACATTTATAGACCTTAAAACATCTTGCCAATCTATGTGCATAATTGACTCGTATAACACATGAAAGTTGGCTTTCTTAAAATTCCATTGCGGAAACCAATTATTATCATACGATTCGTAATCGTGTGTGGGTAGCGTCTCGAACACTGCATCGTCGCCTGACCGCGGAACGCGTAGCCATAAGCCTAGTGCCGGGTGATGCGGGTCCGCCCGGACTACAGGTTCGATGTCATAATACATTTGCACACATTCATCACTTAAAGAGCTCAATACCAGGTCTAATATGTTGCCATGGTCGTTTCTTAGATTGTTAAACTGTTTTATTTTACAATAAGCCAGTAGATATGAAAATTGTAACAATACATTCTCACTGCACGAATTAAGATTAAAATCTCCAATTATTAATAAATCAGATTTTGAATATTTGGCAGCTGTGTTTTCTAATACTGCAAAGGTTTTCAAATATTTTATGTCTGGACTACCCGGGGGAATATACACGACACATAGGATAATAGTTATATGCTTTAAATGCACACGAGCAATGAGAACTTCGATGTTTTCCGAGCATCCGTCGATGTCAGTAATCCGTTCTAATAAATATTGTGAACGCACAGCCAGTAAAATACCACCCCAACCCACATCGAGTGGCCTGTCCTTACGTAACACATTATAACCGAGAGGAAAAATTTCAGAGTCATGAATACTACTAATAAGGAATGTTTCTGTGAATACAAATATATCAGATTCATCGCTCATAATTCCTTCTTTGCATTTCTTCAATTTAGTGCGGAGCCCCCTTACATTCTGATAAAAAATTGAAAAGCACTTAAGTTGGTTTGGTTTTCTCATTTTCTTTGCGAAACCCACTTCGCCAAGGCTTTACGTGGACGCCCTCAGCCCACATCTCAGGAGTCATGTACTTATCTACATTCTTTGTGGGTACAGATAACTTAAATGACGCATAATCCCCGCGGGATTTTAGTGCCTCAGCTGTACAGATGTCCTCCGGGAAAGACGTTTTCAAATGCTTTAATACTTGATCAGCTGTAGTTCCTATCTTAACGTAGAACAAATGCAGATATGATTTTCTATCCGCTGCAATAATTACATTGTTGGGACTCGACCTGGCCGTACCACGAACAACATTGCGAAACGAGTTTCGATTACGCGGACGCCTCACTGATGTCCAGTCATCCTCATTTTCGCAGAGATCCGTCGCTTCTGTCGACAAAAGTGGAGACACCGGAGCAAGCTGCACATTGCCTGCCACGGGAAAAGATAACGGCATAGTCGAAGTCGCATTATCGTTTGCCATCACCGCAGTTTGCGTAACAGGCGCAGGTAGAGGGCACGTAGTAGTGGCGCTGTCCTTAGTCGACGTCGCGTTGTCATCTACGGGTCTCCTTTGCAGTTTGCGCGTGACGATAGCTGACGACGCACGGAGGCGGGCCGCTCTCATTGGTCGGGGGCCCTCTTCCAACGTCGAGATACCCTCAACTTCGCTGTTGGAAATTGGTTGAGACTCAGCTTGTACCAATTTTTTAATAAGGCTATTTTGTTCTTGCACTATCTTCTCGAGCGACGACACTTTGTTTAACAACGAGTGCACCACTTTAGTTAAGTCGCGTATAGCTGTATCAGAAGATTTAGCCGACATATCGATTATTAATCGCGGATTTACACAGAGCTTTGCGTATAAGCTGTTGCCTCGTCAACAGTGCGCGCTATTATTCATCATATGTTTTCCTTTTTTGAATAACCCTTGAATATTCCTAAAAAACGAAAATATCCAAAGTAGCCAACGCGTTTAGACCATCCGCGTTTGTACCGCCACGCCGCCTGGCATATGGCGGGCTCTTAACAAGACATGTTTAGCCTGATGAGCATTTTCTACGGAGTCATAAAATCCACGCGAACGAAGTCGCGGGCATCAGGTAGTCGTTAATATTTCGGGTTTCCCGTATCGACGATTTTGTTCGCACCCTTATCCTTTTTGTGTATATTTTACTCTCCATGCTGGTCTGGGACAAAAGAAAAAACGTAGAATGTACCAGCTGCTTCTCTTACAGCGCAGATCGTAAAAGCCGGTCGAGGGAATGAGTAGAATCTGATGAATCATGTTAATAGGCAATGCGGCTAGCAACCCATCACTATTTTGAATCCTTTTTCCACCTAATGCCCACATGCTAAACGTGGCCTTCAGGTCTTGTAGACCTAGGCTCTGTCTACCCCGCAAGGGAAAAAGACGTGATACTATGTATGAATGTATGTTTGTAAAGACTACACATAAAACCATATTTTTTCTTTACTTTAGTCAAATAAAAAAAAAAAGCAATTCGATAATAAATTAAAATAAAAACGTTAATATATGAAAGCTCACTTGAACTTAGAAACAAGTCTGTGTTGACCTTTATCAAAATTTATAAGCGGAGAAAAGGTTAAGATGTTATAAAGATGCAGGATTTGGTATGTGACATTTTTTGTGCGATTTTAATTGTTGAAAAAAACCGGCCACGTGCGTGTCGGACTCGCGCATGAAGGGTTCCGTACCGTTATCTATAAAAAAGGCAAAAAAATCATGTCTGTTCTATGGGAGCCCCCCTTAAATATTTATTTTTTATTAATTATTTATTTTTAAAGTAAATATATATTTAAATATTCTGTGAATATTTCAACCGTTATCAATATCGAGCAAAAACAAGCAAAAAAAATCACGTTTGTTGTATGGGAGCCCCCTTAAATATTTATTTTATATTTGTTGTTATAGCGGCAACAGAAATACATCATCTGTGAAAATTTAAACTGTCTGTCTATCACGGTTCATGAGATACCGCCTGGTGACAGACAGACGGACAGCGGAGCGATATTAATAGGGTCCCGTTTTTACCTTTGGGAATCCTAAAAAAGTCTTATGTCTAATTAACTTTTGCCTGCGGCTCCGCTCGCTTAACTGTGCTGTACTCACACAATATCTATTACACACTAGCTGTTGCCCGCGACTTCGTCCGCGGCAATTTCTGTTAATATGATTAATTATAGTATAGATGAATATTATTTCCCCGTTTTCAAAACATTTTTTATTGATGCTTTGCTCCTATTGGTCGCAGCGTGATGTTTTATAGCCTAAAGCCTTCCTCAATAAATGGACTATCCAACACAAAAAGAATTTTCCAATTTGAACCAGTAGTTCCTGAGATTAGCGCGTTCAAACAAACAAACAAACAATCAAACAAACTCTTCAGCTTTATAATATTAGTATAGATTACATAAGTACTTGTTTGTTTGTAATATCTTTATTGTACGAGAAAAAACACGGAACATAAAACATAGTATATACGAAAAGTAAACATACAATGGCGAACTTATCCCATAAAGGAACCAGTCGCTTCTGTAATAGCGTACGCGACCGCCAAAAAGGGTTATTTAAATATACTCTCACATACATACATATTATGTATGGTTGTAATTTCTTCTCTTCCCGCGCAAACCGTAGAAGCCATTCCAGGGAATAAGAATCATAACAATAGGCGATGCGGCTAGCAACATATCACTATTTTGATTCCGTTTTCCACCTTTACGCACACCATCACGCTAAACGTGGCCTTTCGGTCTTAGACAGGACTTAAAGTCCTGTCTACCCCGCAAGGGATAAAGACGTGATAATATGTATGTATGTAAGTTACAACCACATATACAATTGAATGCTTTCACGAATACGGACAATTAGCCTTGTGGTATCCGGCAGAGTAGAATAGGACCACTCCATGTCTTCCCGTGGAAGTCGTAGAAGGCGACTTAGGAAATACAAGCTAAACAAAGCTTATAAACATCTGTGAGACCTCTCCAACCCGTCTGGCCAGCGTGGAGAGTGTAGGCCAAGTCCTCTATCTGCTCTGGCCAAGTATGGCTCTAGTAGTACAGAGAGGGTCATGCTCCTGCAGTGGAGACTAAGAAGGACCTGATAATGATAACGAATTCGGACGTATAGATTATAGTACGAATCCTCATACCTTCCCGAGTGACATGCATTGTTTTTTTAACCAAGGCATTCGTTTTTTATTTTAAAAAAGGCTTGTTTTGTACAGACGACTTTACTTATAAAGAGATTTTCCATATTAAAATCATACATCTAAATCGCCCATTCAAATGCAGTTACTAGGTTTCACCATACGACAGTCGACATTTAAAACAAACAAAAGAATCATTAGGTCAGCTAGGTGCGGCGTAACCTTTAGAAATTATATAATTTACACATCATTCATATCATACGACTTCCGTGTAGTTTTTTTTTCACATCTATTTTAATTGAAAAATATGCAGAACTTGTTTCAACTCGCGACTTTGCTCGCGTGGACAAAGTTATGCATTTAAGACGGTACTGCACAAAATTGTGAAAATTGACGTGTTTTCAAATCACTAGTACTATGCGCTGAATTAATTAAATACATCAAAAGTATTTGTATAATTTAGGTCGATTCTTAAACAAGATCGCCCCCTTGTTGGAATTTGAAACAGATACGTATGAAATTTAAAAATTATATGTTATGATATCTAAAGACATTTTTCTTCGAAAACTTTGTAATTTTTTCATGTAAAACAATAATTCTCACATGACAATATTTATATGTACGTACATCTCGGAGGTCGCCCCCCTTTCTTTATTTTTTTATCCTTACTAATATTAAATAATAAACGTAACAAACAAATAAATATTAATAGTTTATTTGTTTGTTACGCTTTCACGCCGTAACTACTGAACCGATCATCATGAAATTTTGTATACAAGTTCTCTGGAGTGCGGAGAAGGACATAGGCTACCTTTTATCCCGGGAAACATTATGGTACAGTAAGTATGAAACTAGATGAATATAAATAACATTTCCTAGCGGGTGCCTCGCGAATGAAAAAGCGCTACTGCGCTAGGCGGCGCAGAACCATTAGGCGATTAGGAAAAAAGATGAAAAGTCTTAATATTTTCATATTTATATTTTTACTAGCTTTCGCCCGCGGCTCCGCCCGCGTCAATGTCGATCCCTCGGGAATAGTACTTTTTTCCGGGATAAAAGGTAGCCTATGTCCTTCTCCGTACTCCAGAGAACTTGTATGCAAAATTTCATGATGATCGGTTCAGTAGTTACGGCGTGAAAGCGTCACAAACAAACAAACTCACTTTCGCATTTATAATATTAGTAAGGATAAGGATAACTAAATATTCTGTGAATATTTCAAGCGTGTACTTGTTGCCGTTATCAATATCAAGCAAAAACGAGCAAAAAAATCACGTTGGTTGTATGGGAGCCCTCTTAAATATTTATTTTATTCTATTTTTTAGTATTTGTTGTTATAGCGGCAACAGAAATACATCATCTGTATAAATTTCAACTGTCTACCTATCATGGTTCATGAGATGCAGCCTGGTGACAGTCGGACAGCAGAGCCATATTAATCATCATCATCATCATCAACAGCCGGCTTATTTGCTAACTCAGTGTACAACGTTTTGATAGTTATTTAAAAGTACATTACGTTTTATATATCTTTAATAAAAAAAAGTCAATCATAGGAAACCCGCAATGTATTTTGAAATGGCTATCAAAACGTTGGTCACTGAGTTAGCAAATAGGCCGGCAGGTCCTTTTTAGTCTCCACTATAAGAGCACGACCCTCTCTGTACTACTAGGGCCATACTTGGCCAGAGCAGCCATATTAATAGTGTCCCGTTTTTACCCTTTGGGTACGGAACCATAAAAAACAACGGGTTGCACTCCGGGAGTGTAGGCAGAAGTGAAATCTCCGCGCGGTAGAAAGAGAGAATATTACTTCCTCTCCTACGCCGCGCCGGCGGTCTCGGATCGTGTCCGTTTTACGAATTTTCCCCATCGCCGCTAAAGAAGTTTTCACTTCTATTTTTTTTCCAGAAACGTTTATTTCATATAAGTATGTCATTTGGACACTTATTAATTGTAATATATTTTCAACTGAGAATTTTTGACGTCAGTAACTTACTTATGGCTAAGTTTAATGCCGCTTCCAAAGCGGATTGGCTACTAATAACTAGGCCACAGAGATCATCAAAAAAAGGAGTCAATACTAAAATAATTTTATTCTTTTTCAGGTCACATACAAGAACACCCCCCACCACAACCGATTCACCAAGAAAGCCAACTATATTCTATATACAACAACCAAATCCAAAACGTCCCCGCCCTCAACCCCATAGACCTCTACGCGCGTCAACCGACCTACCAAAACTACGTAACCAGAGACAATCCCCAAAACCTAGTCGTCCATAGACAATTCGAGAACAACAGTCCGTATGAAGAAATAAAAAAACGAGAAGATGAAATTGAAAATTCAAAAATCGAACAGCCGAAAGAGAATATGAAACCAACTGACCAGAATAAACTATACTACACTGAATATAATGCAGTTCAATATACAGATACTAATGAAAAAAACGAAAATGATTCTAGCGTTACCAATAAAATGTACACTGAAGACATGGCAATGGATATCAAAGGAGAGTATACATGTTATAAGTGCCAAGCGATATTCCCCTCTAAAAGAGCATTGAAACAGCATTCGAAAAGCTGTTCAGATAACAACACCGATTTGGAGAAACTGGGGAAATTCAGCTGTTCCCAATGTTCTTACAGATGTCAATCGCCGGCCATTTTGAAAATTCACGAGCGTACACATACTGGTGAAAAACCTTTCTCTTGTACATTCTGCGATTATAAGTCTGGTCAGAAGAATAATGTTGCGAAGCATATCCTTGTGCATATGAAGGAGAAGCCGTTCCGGTGTCAATATTGTAACTATCGATGCGCACAGAAGAACAATCTAGTCGTTCACGAACGGACTCATACGGGCTACAAGCCGTTCGCATGCCCGTACTGTGACTATCGGACCGTTCAAAAACCGAACTTGGTTAAGCATATGTATTTGCATACGGACCAGAAGCCGTTTAGTTGTGACATGTGTAGTTATAGATGCGTTCAGAAAACGAATTTAACGAAACACAAACAGAGACATATGAACGAAAAGGACGGTGAGAAGGTTGATCCAAAAAATCAAGCGAAACCATATCGACCAAGGCAGAAAAGTGTGAAATGTCCGCACTGTTCTTACAGATGCGTACAAAAAGCTAGTTTAGAGAAACATATAATGTTCAAACATAGTGAACAAGCCGAAGGATTGAATCTAAAGTGTGGTGCAGAAATACATAGTGTTAGTGAGATACAAAATAGTGTGGGTGATGAAAATAGTGATGCGGTGCAAAACTTAAGTGTGCGGAAGGATGATGAGTGCCAAACGTTTAGTCATATTGTTAAGGTCTAAAGTGTGTTTAGTTCTAAGCTCGAATTTTTATTGTAATGATGCATTTTGCTTGTAAGTCATGCAGTTTGTAAAAGAATGGACATGTCATGGTAAAAGTGTACACATGGATAAACTACACATTAAAATAAAATACCCTTTTTTCTACTACACAAGTAGTTGTTTATCTATACTTCTATACTAATATTATAAAGCTGAAAAGTTTATTTGTTTGTTTGAACGCGCTAATCTCAGAAACTACTGGTTCAATTTGAAAAAATATTTTTGTGTTTGATAGTCCATTTATTGAGGAAGGCTTTAGGCTATAAAACATCACACTGCGACCAAAAGGTGCGAAACCTCTACAAAAAAAGTTTTGAAAACGGGGGAATTATTCATCTACTAGCTGTTGCCCGCGACTTCGCACCTGGCAATTTCTGTTATTATAGACATATACTATCGAGGATTCGCGGACATTTTTTTCGTTCGTTTAAAGAGAAATAATTCTTTAATACACATTTTTTGGGTAACTTGAACCGTTTACGCATCGCACGCGTCGGATGTCCTCAACTATGAATTATTTTCCCCCGTTTTCAAATCATTTTTTATTGATGCTTCGCTCCTATTGGTCGCAGCGTGATGTTTTATAGCCTAAAGCCTTCCTCAATACATTGACTATCCAACACACAAATAATTTTCCAATTTGAACCAATAGTTCCTGAGATTAGCGCATTCAAACAAACAAACTCTTCAGCTTTATAATATTAGTATAGATACTAAGAAAAAAACTAATTAATTATAATAACAGAAATTGCCGCGGACGAAGTCGCAGGCAACAGCTAGTTAACAAATATTTCAGGTCTGTATTTTTGCCAGCAACTTCTCCATTCTTTTAAAAAATGTATGGCGTTTATAACTTAACCATTTGACTGCAAAAGTTATACGCGAGTTTCCTAAAGCTATCTAGTCGCGTTTTGCACGGCAGTAAATGTGTTAAGCACAACAAATGAAATTGTAAATAACAATTCTTTTCAATTTTAATTTAATCACATGATATTTTTAATAGATTGGGAATTTAGTGGCCTAATTTAAGGGAAACTATAAGAGTTCTATGGCACATTGGAAAAAGTACAGTTCATTCTGTAATAAAAACATTTAATTTTAGTCCAAAATTGAATTTAGGAAAACTGCTAAATAGGCCAGTTTCCTGAGTCAAAATAATAAGTCCGTCAGTTAGATAGTCAAAAAATATTGGACACATCATCATCATCATCAGGTCTTTTTAATCTCCACTGCAGGAGCATGACTCTCTCTGTACTACCGGAGTCATACTTGGCCCGAGCAGTCAGAGGATTTGGCCTACACTCTCCTCGCTGGCCAGACGGGTTAGTGAGGTCTCATTATATTGGATACATATTTTTTCTTTTATCAATCTAAGCGTGTCAAACAAAGCGATCAAGATATCGTGTTTTTTTTTTAAATTGACTATATAGCTAGCTCCAAGTGAGCTTTTGCTACTACACCGGTCGTTTGAGGCGAGGGCAGAGTGCCCTCAACCTTTATAGACAACATCACCGAAGGACCTCGAGGAGGGACGGACCTCGGCTTTTGGCGTTGTCTGTGTGCGCAAGGCTTGGAGACACAGCAAACTCTAGTATTGCTTGATGGGTCGCGATTACGTGCATGCATAGCCTGAAGGGCCAGTCTTAGAATCAATGGCAAAGGCCTTTGGAGAGCAGCTACTCTCATCTTTTGCCTTATGGACCGAAAGCTACGTTGCCAGAAGGGCCTATCCTGGGTGCAAGTCACCAAATCGGACCTAAACGGGGTGCTCGTGACGTCAGAGTTTGATAAAAAGGTGTAATAAACTAAAATAAAGTGTCATGTTGCGGCTGTAGTGAGATTTACTTAGCGGGCTGTTGGTTGTCTGCCTTGCTGCGTCGTCTATGATCAAACCAATGGATTCGCGGGAATTGTAGCCAGGGGCTCCGATGAATCAACGAAATAAGTTACACCGTCATTGTATGGATAACACACATTGAAAGATAAAATATGAAGGCCTAAAAGGCATAGAAAACCAAATGCCTTAACAAAAATGAAAAAAAAAAAATACAGTGCCATAAAATTCCAAGTACTCTCCTGCTATTTGGATCAGTTTACATTTGATTATTTTATTTGCCATTTTAAATTCTGGTCCAGTAGATCGTCATGGAAAATCATGTCTTTCAAATGAAATATGTTCTATAGTTTAAGATTCCACAATACAGGTGATTTTGATTCTCTGTCAATATTTTATGTTGGAATCAGAAATTATATCCGCAAGATAAAAGTGGCGCTGTTGTTAACACGCCAGCCTGCGACACGAGGGTGCCCGGGCTCGATCGCCGGCTAAATCTTTTTCAGATTGGCTTGGGTCTTGGATGTTTATCTATATATGTATTTGTTATAAAATATAGTATCGTTGAGTTAGTATCCCATAACACAAGTCTCGAACTTAATTTGGGGCTAGCTCAACCTGTGTGATTTGTCCGTATATATTTATTTTAATATTATAAAGCTGAAGAGTTTGTTTGTTTGTTTGAACGCATTAATCTCAGGAACTACTGGTTCAAATTGGAGTATTCTTTTTGTGTTAGATAGTCCATTTACTGAGGAAGACTTTAGGCTATAAAATATCACGCTGCACCAATAGGGGCGAAGCATCAATAAAAAATAACAATGGAAATGAAAACGGTGGAAAATGATTCAGTTATACTAATAAAAAAAAAAACAAATTAATCATAATAACAGAAATTGCCGCGGACGAAGTCGCGGGCAACAGCTAGTATTTATTTATACGCACAAATCACACAGATTGAGATATTTATTTATTCCTGCTGTCTGTCCCTATGTATTCTTGTAAGTCTTGAACTTACTTTGGGGCTAGCTCAATCTGTGTGACTTGTCAGTATATATTTATTTATTCTTACGTTTTTAAAACTACGCAACAGATTTTGATGCGCTTTTTTAAAATAGAAGAGTGATTTAAGAGGAAGGTTTTTATGAACAAAACATTGTACAAAACATTCGAATGCAATATTGTTGTTTGTGAATAATGAAATGAATTGAAAAAAAAATTGAATTGAACATTGCAATCTTGCGAAGCTGGGGTCCGGTTCGCTAGTATTGTAAAGATTAGGGATTCTGATTCCATAATAAAATTATTGCCAGGTAGTTCAAAATCATCTGTATAATTTGGCTTATGCTTGCTAAGCTGTTGTGGACTCTTGAACTAAAATGAAACATTCTATTTTGGATCTTAGTTAAGTTTATTTTTAAGTTGAATTTAGCTTATGCCTTATGGCTGTGAGTCATTTGTATAGGTTTTTGTCGTATTTTTTGATAATTCGTAAATTATCAATAAATACGAGTATTTTTTAAATTCGGGTTCTGCCCCCATACTATTTTACGACAAATTATTTTAGATTTCAATTGGATCTGTTTATTAGATAATAATTTCTTCCAGGCTGGTCTGGGATAAAAGAAAAGACGTACGTCTTTTAAAATTTCAAATAGTGTTTTTCTTTTTCACACTGTACTGAGTGTCGTCAAAAAAGGAAATGGACCTAGTAGGCAGTAGTCTTTTCAGGAACTGGGCAAAACAGGTAATGGTCTTAATGACAGCTCCGTGGCGCAGTGGTTACCACGCCAGCCCGCGACACGGAGTGCCCGGGTTCGATCCCCGGCCAGGCCAAGATGGAAAATTATCTTTTTCAGATTGGCTTGGGTCTTGGATGTTTATCTATATACGTATTTGTTATGAAATATAGTATCGTTGAGTTAGTATCTCATAACACAAGTCTCGAACTTACCTTGGGGCTAGCTCAATCTGTGTGATTTGTCCGTATTTATTTATTTATTCAATAAACAGTGGCCAAAAATACTATGGTCTCTAACGTCAAAAAGGAATGTACTAGCTGCTTCTCTTCCCGCGTAGATCGTAAAAGCCCATCGCGGGAATGGTCGATATGTAAAAAATCATTTTTAATAGGGGATGCAGATAGCAACATATCACTGTTTTCATTCAGTTTTCCAGCTATACTACAGCTAACACGGTAAATGAGATGTTTGGGTCTAATGGCCTTAGTCTCTGTCTATCCGTATAGGGATGAAGACGTGACAATATGTATTAATAATAAATTTTCCTTGAAATTCATTTTTCTTGTGCTCATGTATTTGTTTAATTTTTATTAAAAAACGATTTACTCTTAATAAATTATGTAATATGGTGAAAAAATTTCATTCGGGCGGGACTTGAACCGGCGACCTAGGTCTATGTACGACCTATGCTCTACTATCTGAGCTACCGCACAATTTACAATTTAATTCAATTGTGCGGTAGCTCAGACAGTAGAGCATAGGTCGTACATAGACCTAGGTCGCCGGTTCAAGACCCGCCCGCATGATTTTTTTTTACCATATTTCTTTATTTATTAAGAGTATATCAAAAATAGCATTGTGAATGCAAAATAAAAACACTTAAAAACGATTTATTTTCATAATATTTTGCTACTTTTTTTTAAGGGTTTTTATTCCTCTGTGCAAGGTTCTGTAAACTTCGCTAAACAAAAAGTCGTATCTTATAAGCGGATCCAATAGAAATAATATCGTTACCAAGAGATTTGAATGTACCTTACAATCACTACATCACTGTATAAATATTTTTAAGAATTTGTTTTGTATTGTTTTTTATAATTAAATGCCGCTTACCAAAGTGTTTGTATTTTTTATTTCGCTCTCTCCTTTCTTGGTCCCGGGGTACTATTTTTAAAAGTGTGACACTCGTCTTTGAGCGATTTTTGTATGGAAAATCGGTCGTTTAACATCGGCATCATTTCAAAAATAGCACTCCCGTTTTCAACAAAAACGCGTGTCGATTTTATCAAAGGAGAATGGAACTGTTCCATACATTCGTGGGCCCAGGCATTATCATACATCTCTGGCAGGTACATGAATTATTAATTTCATTCATTTTAAAAACATACTAACATAGTTGCATAAGTCTTTTGTATTACTAACATATTATGGATCTTTGAAATCTGATTAAATACATATTATTATTATACAAATTGCCTTATTTGAAAGGTTTCATAATAACAATTGCCCACAGAAAAAATAGTGATATTGGGCAATCTAGGAATCAAGTTATTTGATTTTATTGAGGCTCGTTTTTCATATTCGACACGCTAGTTTTTGCTTCATAAAAACAAATATTTTTTTTATTAAAATCGATAAATCAGTTGTTTTGACTGTCGAGGTCAGTAACTTAGTATCCATAGCAGATAACAATAAAAAGTAGTTCGTCAGATAGTGTTTTTTTGTACACAGGGTGCTTTTTTCGTCTGTTTTTCCAAATGTTTAGGTCCATATATCTCGAAAACTAGCGTGTCTATTTTTTTATTTTGCTTTATAAGCATATTTCTAACTTATGGGTAATAATTGCGCTTAATTTAAATTGACTTATATTTATACGATTTTTTAATGCTCGATATGAATCGAATTCACTTTTTATCGATTATTTAGTTTTATAACATATTGAAGTTTTCTGTATGGTAAAATGGTTCACTATTTTGTAAGTTTCATTAGAAAAATGTGACCTGAGCCGGACCCTTAAAATGAAAGGTGTATCAAAATGATTACTTCTGGGCCCACGAATTCCCACCTCCTTTGCCACTAAAGGTGGGTTCACACCGCCAGCGAGCGAGAGGCGAGCGAGCTCTCTCGGGTATCTTTGGCCGTATCTAATTCACTGTGTGAACCAAAGTATGAAAAGAAGATGAAACGATGTTCGCCGGCCTCGCTCATATAGTTGAACCCTGAGGTTGAACCAAAGTACGAAAAGGCAGTTAGTAGAACTACCACCTGCCGCTGTCTGCCATCAACCGGTCTGTTGCTTTCAACAGGCCTTAAGTTGGGCCAATATTTTTGTATGAGGTAAAATAAAAACCGGTCAAGTGCGAGTCGGACTCGCGCACGAAGGGTTCCGTACCGTTATCTATAAAAACGGCATAAAAAATCATGTCTGCTGTATGGGAGCCCCGCTTTAATATTAATTTTATTTTAATTTAATTATTTATTTTTAAAGTGAATATATAACTTATTCTGTGAACATTTCAAGCGTCTACCTGTTGCCGTTATCAATATCGAGCAAAAACAAGCAAAAAAAATCACGTTTGTTGTATGGGAGGCCCCTTAAATATTTATTATATTCAATTTTTTAGTATTTGTTGTTATCGCGGCAGCAGAAATACATCATCTATGAAAATTTCAACTGTCTAGCTATCACGGTTCATAAGATACAGCCTGGTGACAGACGGACAGACAAGCAGACGGTCAGCGGTCCGATATTAATAGAGTCCCGTTTTTACTCTTTGGGTACGGAACCCTAAAAAAAGGGCTAATCATTGTCTTTGCCACCGGTGGCTGTGCTCTGCTCGGTCGTACGTTTGTGCCGAGCCTACAAGTTTGTATTAGCGCCATCTATAAATACAATAGAAAACGGCTTCCAAAATCTTGCTATAAAGTTTAGTTACGCTACTCGACGCTAGATGGCAGTCTTTCCTTTATTTCTAAATGAATTCAAAGATGTCGCTACTGATTCGAGAGTTTCTATCAGTTGCTACCACGAAGCACGCCCCTATGTCGAATTTGTTTTTTTTTGTACATGCATTCATTGCGTAAGATTAGTGCTTTCATTTTTCAAACGTGTTAAGATTCGGTTACTGCCTTTTCTTGAGTGTTTCTTTTTATGGCTACTTGGCGCCCAACGTGTTGCGTTCTCATCAACCAGGAAGAAATTGTTTAATTTATGTTGTTTTAAATCGTACTTAGTTAAGTGCGCTTGTTTTTATATGAAGATTCAAGGTTCCCATTTCCAATGGTCTATCCATAATATTTTCTGATTGGCGCCCAACACCACACAAGCAAGACAATATTGAAATTTATTTATTGTAATTAGGTTTTATCGATATATCTATTTTTATTATAAAATTATTAATATTAATAAAACAGTGGGAAATTGTAACAAACTGAAATTGTCCTGCTTCTTACAAATTCCCACCGTATTTTGAGTAACGTCTAAATATTGTAAAGTTGAAAACAAAACTTCCTGACAGAAATCATTTTCTAAGCCGCCACAGCCACGTTCGAATTTTAAATTCAAAACTGAAAACTGACGCGCGTGTGGGAGGCACCTGACGGCTGACTATTTGATATTTTTTTACAACGGCCCTACAAAGCGATATAGGCAAGGCAAAACCGTTACTTTGATCCTAAACATAGGCGTCCATGATTTTGTCTCGGGCCAAATATTTTTAACTCGATATACCTATAAGTTATACATAAAAAGTATTAAAATTGTGTACGGTATGGATTTTATCTCGGTACGGCACTTTATTTTCACATTTTCATACTAATTGCCTGGCCGGCCGAACACTTTTGTAAGAAAATGTAATTTTTTTTCGAGCTGCCAGCATTGATCCCATAGGAAAAGTTGTTCATTTTGAAGGGCTGGGTGAGCTCTTCATGGGAACATCGTTGGTTATACATGCTTTATTAAAAAAAGAATATACGCCATCCTGCCAATCATGGTTCCGCGAACTCCCGGGCTGAATGGAGTGCGCCTGACCGCGCCTCGGGCCGCGTCAATCACCCGACGCGCGCGTAATTGTTTCCAGAATTTGGACTAGGGATGTATCTGTTCCGATACAGGTTTACCTCGATGTCGATACTTATAATTACAGGAATTTATAACATCATCTGAATATATTGTTTCCATGTCAGATTTGAGCCAGGAGTGCCTTATAGTAGGGGAGCCCAAGATGCTAAATGTGGATTTACTCGAGCGTCGTGGGAACTTTAAAGATTATGTGGTAGAAAGGAAAAAAGGTTATATGATATTTTTAATTTCGACGGAGGGGAGAGCAGTCACATGAAAATACTCGAGCGCGTCTAACTAACACAAGCTGGCTTTATCACATGCCAAAAATTGTGTATTAGCAATAATCTGATGATTTGACCATGACTTCAGGTGGTGGGATGGTAAAAAAGTGCAGAAAAAAAAATCAAAAAAATCACAAATTTATCTTCGGGCGTGGTCGGCTGTTTACTAGGAACGAAATAATCTGACAATATGCATATATAGGAGCAAAAAAAAAAAAAAAATATAACACCCCATTATTAAAGTCAGATATGTGGCGGAGGTAGTTATACGGTGTCCGAGGTATCCCTCATCTCTTAATCAGACGCGCTCGAGTAAATCTCAAAATCCCCCTCTTGGGCTCCCCTAGTATTAATTGCCGATATAGATACATACCACCTCTTAAAATGCTTACTTTTTTATATAACCGATTATATTTTTTGAAGATGCGTCCCTATTTCGGTTTGGGTAACTATTAATCCTCAGACCAGTGCTACAAACTATAAAAAAAAAAAATATCGCATAAACCAAATTAGGCAACCCCAAAAATTATTCCAAACACTGAGTCTAAAACCCATTTAAAAATAATAACTATAACACATTTATACATAAAAGTTGATTATTAATATTTTATCAATCATTATTAATTCATATGATTGATAAAATATTAATAATCAACTGTACTTAATGTTTTAGGGTTCCGTACTTCAAAAGAGAAAATGGATCACTTATATGTTGGATCACTTGGTTGTTCGTTCATCAGTCTATTATGGCGCTATAGGTTTATTCACAACTATGTATCCACCATATTATGAGAAAATAAAACCAGTATTCTCGAAAACTTAGGTACCTATTTAAAATTAAAAAAGAAAACAGTTTTACGATTTACCCACATAAGACTAACGCCATCTAGTGACGGGCGGAGAAGTCTGTAACTATTGCACTGAAGCGCCCTCGCCGCCGCTCAAGCATGCCGGCAGCATTTTAACTGATTGACACGGCCTGCCACATGCTTGCCAGGTACTTTGTACGTACTTTGAGGGGCCTTAGTTTAGGCCATTGTTTTGTATGAGGTTGCAGTCTATTCGTTTATATTGGCTTTGGTTAGGTAGGGTACTAAAATATCATCGACATATCGAATCGATGTCTATTGCATCCCTAATTTGGAGGTCCGTTGCGCTGGCAGGTATGAGTGTTGAGACAATTAAAATGAGTTTGTTGCTCATTATTTGTGTAGCGAATTGTATTAATTGCCTGGGAGAGATTTTAAAAGTTTTGTGGGTGGAATGTAGTTATACACACAGAAGTCTCGGACAGTGATCATTATTTTTAAAATTTATTAAATACCTTTAGAAATAATTTCATTAGCACAGCCTACTGCCATTTATTGACCTCTCAACCCCTAAGCGGGCCAATCGGTCCGCATACAATAGAAAATCAGTTGTGTCTGCGTTTCTCGCGCTTGAAAGGTTAATTAATAGTTCATTATATTACTATAACTACTTTTTTTATAGTATAAGACGGCAAACGAGCAAGCGAGTCACCTGGTGTAAGCGACCAGCTTCTTCTTTTCGTGTCGATGGCTTAAAGGATTAGACTTTGTCTCTCCAGTATGTGGCGACACTGACACCACTCTCGGATGCAGTGTACAGATCCTCTTTGGTGCAACTGGTGGGGCACAGGGGGCACGAAAGGAGGTGCAACATGCTCTGGTCATCGTGACCACACTGACACTGCACTTCCGCCTGTTGGATAAAGCCCCATTTAGCCAGGTTATGTCGGCATCGACCTACCCCGAGTGCGGAGGCGATTAAGGCACTTCCATGTGGTCCAAGGAAGCTGGGATCCCGGAGGCAGCTCCTCACATGGAGGAACGAAATTTATTGGAGGTGGGAATTGTGTACGCCAGAGTTCAATGCGAGAGGATTTTGGATGGTCTTTTAGGGATTCAGTATTTTTCAAGAAACTGTTTCGACTTTTTAGTCGGTAAGTAGGTTGTCGGGTATAATCATATAATAGATGCCTGGAGCCAGAGACCTGTTTTTTCTTTTCTAGCTGACAAGCAATGTTTCTACGGACTGCAGGTGGTGCAATACCCGCCAAAGGGTACAATAAGTTTAATGGACAACTGCAACACTAGGGTGTAACAGGGGCGTTGCCGGGCTTTCATGGAGTTGGAGAAAGGATATGGGGGGAGGAAATGGGGAAAGGATGGGCCTCCGGCTCTCTCATTCACCGAACGAAGCATAGAAGCGGTAAAACTTCTACTCAAACGTCGATTTTCTTTGAGTGTGTGGTACTTCCCCGGACAAGCCGGCCCATTCATGCTACTAGCAAAAATGAATTTTGCCGGTAGCGTGGCTCTACCACAACAAACTTACTTACATTTCTAGCTGTTGCCCGCGAAGTCTACGTAGATTTCCTTTTTATAAGGCTATTTCATCATCATGATTGATATAAACACATACCTACATATGTACGGTTTTTTAATACCAATCAAGAAAACTGTTTAAATCTTTTTCTCTTTTTTAAGAAAATAAAAAGGGGCGTTTAGAAGTATACGCATATTAGAACAGTAAAAACTGTATTCAAATCGATTTAGTGTTTTTGGAGATAATGAAGAACATCTATATATACATACTAGCTGCCCCGGCGAACTTCGTTTCGCCATAAGTTAAAAACTATCCTATCTCTCAAGTTGGATCGAACTGCACATGGTGTGCGAATTTTATTATAATCGGTTAAGTGGTTTAGGAGTCCATTGAGGACAAACATTGTGACACGAGATTTATATATATTAAGATATATAGGCAACATTACAAGTACACAAAATTAACGCTTCGTAGTCCCCTGATTTGTTCTCCAAAACTTAACCGATTTAATTTCTTTTAGATGTTTGAACACAACGGAAATTCTAACCAATTTTTCAGGTTTTTGAAGGTTCATATCTCTTTGAATAATTCAATTATGAAAAAGAATTTAAACTTAGGGACATACTAATCGATATGAACAACTTTTCCTATGGGACCAATGCTGGGAACTCAAAAAAAAGGCAGATCCATAGAAAAAATTTCGGCCTCCCGGTCTATTTTTGTGAACGTCAGAAAATTTTTTGAGTTCCCAGCATTGGTCCCATAGGAAAAGTTATTTATATCAATGGGCTGAATCATCCCTTTAAGGGTCCAGAACGATCAAAATTTCACCGTGTATATCCATAGATTTATTTGTAAAAATCATTGCTCTACTGGTACTATCCGGCGAGGAATCAGGGACTATGCTTGTATGGAAATACGGCCCTCAAAATAACGTGCAACTACGGAACCCTACAGTGCGCGTGGCCCGACACGCACTTGGCCGGTTTTTTTTCTTAATTTGACATGTCTACAGATTGATTTGAAGTGAAACTTTTTAATCAAAGTCCAAGAAATGTCAAAGGTTTGTTTGTTTGTTTATAAAGCTTTATTGTACTTAAAAGAAAGAGAATACACAAAACAGAAAAAAATATATATATACAGCGGCGGGCTTATCCCATGAAGGTAGTCCGTACAACTAAGTAGGTGCCTCGGCTAAGTGCTTCAAAAGCGAAAGTTTATCCCTTTCGAACGAGCGAATAAATCAAAAACATTGTCTAATGATCCGTGTAAATAATCCGATATATTTATAAAATAAAATATCCATTGTCACCTAAGTTACGACCCCAATATGGTGGTATCATTTTCTCGTATTTCAACCCTTCTGATATTTTGTGTCAATAACTTTTGGGTACAAAAGAAAACAAGTTATGGGTATAAATATGTTATACTAGCTGTTGCCCGCGACTTCGTCCGCGGCAATTTCTGTTATTATGATTAATTAGTATACATGAATAATTTTCCCCCGTTTTCAAAACATTTTTATAGATGCTTCGCTCCTATTGGTCGCAGCGTGATTGATCCTCAATAAATGGACTATCCAACACAAAAAGAATTTTCCAATTTGAACCAGTAGTTCCTGAGATTAGCGCGTTCAAACAAACTCTTCAGCTTTATAATATTACTAGCTGTTGCCCGCGACTTCGTCCGCGGAAATTTCTGTTATTATGATTAATTAGTTCTTTTCTTAGTATAAATGAACAATTTTTCCCCGTTTTCAAAACATTTTTTGTTGATTCTTCGCTCCTATTAGTCGCAGCGTGAAGTTTATAGCCTAATACCTTCCTCAATAAATGGACTATCCAACACAAAAATAATTTTCCAATTTGAACCAGTAGTTCCTGAGATTAGCGCGTTCAAACAAACAAACAAACAAACAAACAAACTCTTCAGCTTTATAATATTAGTATAGATGGAAACTAAACGATTACTTAAAAGTTTTAATAAATAATAAACAATACTTTGGTCAGTTCAGGATTAGTTGTCGGTCACGGTGTCATCTTCAACTACCTGTCCGGTGGTAGCAGGTATGGCATCGCGTACGGCACCCGGCCTCCCGAGCTGCTGCTTGCTTTTCCCCCATTCATCCGAGTGATCCCAATACCTTTATTCCCTTCCCAAATCCAACAAATTCCTATCTTACCCCAGCTTTAAGATGCTTCTAATGGGCAACAGTATCGGAAGCACAATTAGTTAAAGAAACAGCGCTCGTCAACCCGCCAGCCAAGCGTGGTGAGTATGGCAATATCCTCCCATGAAACGAAGAGTTCTTGAGACAGGCCCTTGTCCAGCAGTGGACTTTTTGTGGCTGTAATGATGTCGCTTCCTTCCGACGCTGCTGCCCATCGGAAACATATTTAAACTGGGAAGGATAGGAATTTGTGGAATCTGGGAAGAAGGTATTGGAATAGTACTCACTCGGATAAATGTAGAATTATAATACCTATGTATCTAAATATTTATACATGCCTTCCTAGGTACCTATAAACTATCTAGTTTCAAACGAAGTATCAAGACTAACACACCTTAAGAATAGTACGGACCTAACAGAGAGAAATTATGTATTCATAATAATCTAAAATGTGTAACGTTACTCTCAAACGAAAACCAGTAATATTTAAGAATGCATTTGAAAACTTTATGTAGCGGAAATACTTAATTATAACATCAAGAAAACCAGTCGGACACAAAGACAGCGCGATAATTTGTAAACATTAGCAACTTTTTAAACTTACTGTAGCGTGTAAATACAAAACGGCATTATTTATGGTCTAAACTCGAGTCAGAATGGATTTCTACAAAACATCATTAATAAAAACGCTTTTAAAATCAAAATATCAATAAATTATCTGACAATTGAATTCGCGCGTTTTTTAATGTCAAATTAGGCCGCCATATTCGATTGTCAATGCCGTATTGTTCTTTATTTGAATGCGTTCGCGCGTTACTTTTTTTTTAATAAGAAGGGGTGATATGGATGTTTATATGGGGTGGGTTTATCGTTTTTTTTTTTGAGTTGCGTGTGGCCTCTGTTAGCCATTTGGATTTAACAGTTTTTTTGTGGATAAAAGGTACGTAATCTTTGCAAGAATGTAATGCATCTTTTTTTTAATGCACGTGTTGACGTGGGAAAGTAAGTGCGTAGTATCTTTGCAACAATTTTTACGGTTTATGTAGAACGATTTCTTGATCGCGAAAACCACCTTAGCGAGCACCTGTTTGCGAGATCTCAACATTGATTCCTGTGGTTCAAGAAATTATCTAACGCTACAGATGGAACTCGTAAATTATTTGCCAACAAAGTAAAATAATCAGAAAGATAAAGCAAGGCATTTTGGGACCAACCATTTTGGAAATAAATAAGTATCAAAGTCAAAAAGTTAATTAAAAAACAGACCATTACAGGCATTTTACAAGCTTTTATTTAGTTTCACCTGTCCCGATGTTTATAATCAAATCTTGCGAGTTTTTGATCCACATCCCGGTTACCGATCGAGCTGAAATTTTGCATGTGTGAATCGGATGACAATACAATTTTATGGAATCGTTGCGCTGGTCTGATGATGGAGTCGGATGATGGAGTTCGGTGGCCATAGGAACTCTTAAACTAAACACTAAGGTATACCAAATGTGTTTGGGCTCATTTGATTTGTCTTGGAAAGCACTTTACAATATAGATTCTTTTAAAATAAAAGCTTGTAACAAAAATGTAATTTTTGCAAAAAAACCTTGTTTCAATCACATTTTAAAGGATCTAATTTAGTAGGTAATGGTAGTCATAAGTCTACTGCTTTCCGAGGTAGCTTCAGATATGCTGCAACTAGGTGTTGGAATAATAATCCCTCCGCCCATTACAAATTCAATATCGATTAAATCCTTTAAATACAAACTTAAGGAGCGTATTTTAAGTATTCAAAAGGCTAACTAGTTGCAGCATATAAAAATATTTAAATATTTATTGTACAAATAAGGGTGCTTAATTAATAATTAATAATATATACATAAAATTGCAATGTTTAATAATAATATTTTGTTATAGTATTCAATTTTATTTTATTTAATTAATGTAACTAAATTGTTAAATTTTCAATTAGCTTGTATTTTATTTCATTACTATTAATATAATAATTTCTTTTAGCATTAGCGGAAGACCAGCGTCGTGGCCCATACCATGGTCCACGCCACATGCTGAGCGAAGGCCGTTTTGGTGCATGTATATGTAATTGTGTATAGTGTAACCGTTACGATAAATGTTGCCAAATAAACTATTTTTCTTTCTTTCTTTATTTTCTTTCTTACTAGGTAATATTTATAGTATTAAATATTGTTCAAAAGCTTCAAAGACTACTAGGCACGGTTTCGGAACCGACCACTGCAGAGAAGAAACGCCGGAAGAAACTCTTTTCAACAGTATTTTGCCTACTCGCCTGAAGGGCTTTTTATGAGTACCTATTTCTTTTCTTTTTCTTTGAAGTTAAATCTTCTTTAGGCGCACTGGGCATTTTTTAAGACGGGAAAAAGCTATTGAACTCACGTCACGACACTATATTTTACCGATACTGTTTGACTGCCTCCGTGGTCTCAGTGGTTAAGGCGCCGTTTGCCTGTTGACCCGGGGGTCGTGGTTCGATTCCCACGGGAACCAAAATTTGTTTAGTTGTTACCAGTTTGGTTAGGACATTGCACGTTTGATAATCACCTGATTGTCTGTTAAAGATGATTCCGTGCTTCGGAAGACATATTAAGCCGTTGGTCCTGGCTGCCATCTGGTAGTCGTTAAAGGAACCACGTCAGAGGCCGAGAGGCGGTTCCGAAGAACTCTGACACCAGGGTTCGCATGGTCGATTGACCGTGTCACCTACTCGAAATAATGATGACCGTAATTGTAACCGAATACTCTTTTATTATACATACTTTTATATAATCTATTTCAAACTTAATATTCTTTCAATGGCACCGACTTCCAAAATTTTCTTTTCTCTGCACCACCTGTGGGTTGCCTCCATAGTTAGGACGCGAAAGTATTGCAAAATAAATTTCCTTTCGCACTTATAATACAAATGAGGATATTTAAAATGCCTCATCCGCCGCTATTGAATGAACGTGAACTAACAGACATACATGCACTCGGCTTGTAAACATGGGGATCCATCACTGTGCAGGGACGGACTCAGGGCAAATTGATGTAAGGAAGGATAGGACTTTGTTGGATCTGGGTGTTAGAGTTTGTGTTCGAAGTTCATAAGTTGGCCGATATAGGTGTTTTTTGTATTAAGAATGTGTGATAATGCATTTTGTTAGTAGATGGCGTTGGGAGTATTTAAGAACGCGCTATTAAGATTTTTTTACGTTTACCTAGGCATTTTGGTCTCCCAACGTTCTTTGAACGGTCCTTAAGGCAAAAGATGAGAGTTGCTGCTCTCCAAAGGCTTTTGCCATTGATTCTCAGACTGGCCCTTCAGGCTTGCATGTACGTATACGCGGCCCATCAGGCATTAAGAGAGTTTGCTATCTCTCCAAGCCAAGCCTTGCGCACACAGGCAACGCCCGAAGCCGAGGTCCGTACCTCCCGGGGGCCCTTTAGTGATGTTGTCTAAAAGGTTGAGGGCACTCTGCCCTCGCCTCGAAGTAGCGAAAGCTCAGTTGGGCTACGAATAAGTAATAAGTTCCTTATTCGTAGGTTCTGGGAAGCGAGTAAAGGTATTAGGATACTACTCACACGGATTTATAGAAAAAAATTAAGTAGCAGCTCGGGAGCTAAGATTGACACCCCTGACCATATGACCAGGGGCATTTATCATATGGTCAGGGGTGGAGGTCATACTACTTGCTTTTTCCCCATACATCCGAGTAAGTAGTATCGTGGTAGTATCCCAATACATTTATTCACTTCCCAAGTGCAACAAAGTCCTATCCTTCCCCAACTTAAAAATACGCTTCCGATAAGCAGCAGCGTCGGAAACGCATGAGCCAAAGAAACTGCGCTCGTCGCCTGCCCAGCGTTGTCAGTACGGCAATATCCTCCCATGGAATTAAGAATCCTTGGAAGAGGCCGCTGATTGTTTCCTTTTTTATCCTTTTTTTTTATTATAAATATCTGTTATCCCGCACAGTTCCACAAATTTTATTGAATAAGCTTGAACATTTTTTTTTATATTGAATTACATCAGAGGTACATCATAGGTAATTAAAGAATAAAAAAGTGATTTACAACACTTAGTCAATAAAAATATGTGTTGAAAAAGAACTGCTTGTAGTTGGTACCAGATTTGGGATGTAGGTAAACCTTAAGGGATGTAGGTTCGAATACTACCTGTGGGGAGTTCTTCTTTTTCCTCAGATTTTGGGTAGAAAATATATTTAGATTTAATTAAGAGTTGATACACACTTGATTCTCTTTCAGTTAAGTAGCTTTTTACGTCTACAGTCAAGGTGGAAAATGATCTTTCGTTTCGATTTCTTTCGTTATCTATATATGTATCCTAATCCTAACTAATATTATAAATGCGAAAGTGAGTTTGTTTGTTTTTTACGCTTTCACGGCGTAACTACTGAACCGATCATCATGAAATTTTGCATGAAGGTTCTCTGGAGTACCGGGAAGGACATAGGCTACTTTTTATCCCGGGAAACGGTACTATTCCCGACGGATCGACATTGACGCGGGCGGAGCCGCGGGAGAAAGCTAGTTTGTAGTCGTTGAGTTAATATCCCATGACACAAGTCTTGAACTGACTTTGTGGTCAGCTCAATCTGTGTGATTTGTCCATATATATTTATTTAAATTTTTATACAGCGTGATTTTGAACCTCCTAGCAATATTGAAATCTGTGAATAAGATTCCATAATGGATTGCAAGAAAAAATGGTAAAAAACGAAAAAAAAAAAACATTTAACCTTCCATAGAAATTCGTCCAGCTGATCGGCGACTTTGTATGGAAAACCAATTTTTTTTGTTGCAATCATCCAGTGTTCTTGCAAATCTGTATTCCATTAAGGATTCGATTCCGAGATTCCAATATAGCAGGAATGTTCAAAATCCCGTTGTATGCTACATATTATGTAACTACTTTAATACTATTATATTATAAATTATTTAATGTTATTAGTTTAAATTTACGATATGTTTTTTTAGGTTACTTTCAACACAATTTTAAATAAATGAAATGAAATATTTACCTATGCGTTTGAATCTGTCCCTGTGGCAGTTAAACGCTCCCGGTATTGGGTTACGCATTAATTTGTGAACATACGCTGTTGTTACAATTACACTAGTGAGAAGTAAGCGAGTTCTGAAACGTTTTGTCGTAAGTGAAGTTTTTGGTTTTTTTGCCAACACTGGTATAAAATTTTTCAAATTGCCTAGAGGCATCTAACCACTGCCATCAATGATGTCAACCGGGACCAACGGCTTAACGTGCCGTCCGAAGAACGGAGGAACTCGAGATATTTTTATGTCAAAATGGTTATAATTTAAGCTTTTTTCTTATACAGTTATGATCAGTAGGTGGCCACAGCGACTCCTTTGGAACTTCCACCTGCAGAGCAACTCCCACCCGGAAACGATCTCCTCTGGGTGGTTTGGAAATCCCTTAACAGACTCCGAGCTGGCGTGGGTAGATGCCTAGAAAGCCGGACTAAGTTGGATTTCTCCAACAATGATCATTGCGATTGTGACGTCACGCAATCGATGACTCACCTTACGACTTGCCCCAACTGTCCTTCCACCTGCACAGTTGAAGATCTTAATAAGGCAAATAAAATATATAGTTGTTAGATTTACGTTATCTAAAATACATCCACTTCCATCCACCATATTTGCTCTTTGTAACGTGTTGCAGAATCTCCCAGTAACACAATACTTCGCTAAGTGTGTTTGTTCCTTGATAGATACTTTGTGTGACCGCTACTCTACTACGTCGAGAGAGGGTGATGTTATAATAATAATAATATTTTTTATATCTCATTTTTTTACAGTATCTCAGTATGATTGGTATCTTCATTTAAGTATATAAATACTTATGTTTGGAAACCCGCTCTTCCAAAGAAGCTTAATAGTAACAAAAAGTTGATCCTAAGTATATAAAATACAAACTTTTATTTATGACACAGTCAAATAGGTTGACAAAAAGCTCAGTTTTAATAATAAACTAGCTTTCGCCCGCGTCAATGTCGATCCCCCGGGAATAGTACTTTTTCTCGGGATAAAAGGTAGCCTATGTCCTTCTCCGTACTCCAGAGAACTTGTATGCAAAATTTCATGATCGGTTAAGTAGTTACGGCATGAAAGCGTAACAAAAAAACAAACAAACTCACTTTCGCATTTATAATATTAGTAAGGATAAGGATTGAATTAGGTAATGAGGGGTGGGGGAAGTGAAATATGGTGTAAGTATTAAGTAGAGCATAATAATTCTATATCACCAAAGTATTTGTTTTGAAGGAATAGGGTCACAGTTTTTACAAATATGATAAGTTTGTTCCTATAGAAGGTCAATTTAAATTAGGCGCAAATATTTTACAGGCTGACTCCCATAAGCTAGAAAAAAGCTTTAGAAGCAAAATAAAAACAATCGGCACGCTAGTTTTTGAGATATCTGGACCCGAACATTTAAAATAAAAAATGAAAAAAACATGTGTAGGTACAAATAAACACTTTTTTGGCCAACAACTTTTTACTATTATCTACTATGGATACTAGGTCACTGACCTTGACGATCAAAACAGCTGATTTATCGATTTTAATAAAAAAAATAATTATTTTGAATGAAAAAATAAAAAAAAATCTAGCGTGTCTTTTTCTTAAAATTTGCTACTAAAGCATTTCTTTGACCTATGGGATCCTGCCCTTAGAATATTTGCGCTTTATTTAACAGCCTCCGTGGTCCAGTGGTTAAGGCGTTTGCCTGTTGACCCGGGTCGTGGGTTCGATTCCCACCGGAAGCATACTTTGTTTAGTTGTTTCCAGTTTGGTTAGGACATTGCAGGCTTGTATCACCTGATTGTCTGATAATAAAGATGATTCCGTGCTACGGAAGGCACGTTAAGCCGTTGGTCCCGGCTGCCATCTAGTAGTCGTTAAATGAACCACGTCAGAGGCCGAGAGGCGGTTCCGAAGAACTCTGACACCAGGGTGTGCATGGTCGATTGACCGTGACACCTACTCGAAATGATGATGATGAATATTTGCGCTTAATTTAAATGGACTTTATATATATAAATTTTTATTTATATAGTTTTATATGTGCTAGGACTGTCTGGAGAACTGCCTTTGAGCGTAGGAGGTTTTAACTGGGACTACTGCAGCTACAGCATAGATCCGTTTTTTATTTATCTTTTGGGATCAAAAGTAAGTGTTTTTTTTTTGTATCTTTTGTCCTTGGCCAAAAGATCACCATTGCCATCCAACGTGGCAATGCTCCCAGCCTTCTGGGCACGCTACCGCGAGGCAACGATTTACCCGGCCTTTTTTATTTGTAAATATATATTAATTTTTATTTATTTTTAGTAGTAGAATTAGTTTAAATATTTTATATTTAAATTGTAATTATAATTAAATTGGAATAAACGTTTGACAAAGTGTTTTATGTTTTTTAAGGTAATATTTAAAACAGATCCCTGATGAACATAGGCTATAGAATAAATAACCGTGTGAAGCTAGGCAGGTCGCTGGTAAAAAACAACGGGATTCACTCTGGGAGTGCCGGCAGAAGTGATAACTCCGCGCGGTAGAAAGAGAGGGGGGTATTACTTCCTCTCCTACACCGCGCCGGCGGTATCAGGTCACGCACGTGTCCGTCTTATGAATTTTCGATCAGGTCACGTGTCCCGCGTCGAAAAAGATTTGATCGGCATTATTTTCCGAGTTGAGAAATGATAGCCGTACATATAAAAAAAAAAACAGAATTCAACCAAACTACTGAATCGATTGTGATGAAATCAGGACCAACTTGAAAGCGTACCCTTTCCAACAAAAAAAGATTTTGTACAATGGGTTCATAAATGACGGAGTTCTGAGGTATCAAACATGGCAAAAAATACAACCACGTTTATTACCTCCTTCCTTTTTCTTGGTCGGTTAAAAACATTTATTCTGAACAATAGGCTAGTTTCCTGGGTAGTAATAATAACATAACAATTAGTCAGTCAGTTAGATAATCAAAAAATATTGGACACGTATTTTTTCTTTTGTCAAATAAACAATGAATAACAAAGACAAAGCGCGTCAAAGTTCAGTAGTGGGGGCTCGTGACGTCAAAGTTTGCTAAAAATTGTAGCAAACTATGACGTCACACGGAACTTCAAAGGGCTATATCTTTATCATTTTTTGTTTAATCGACAAAAGAAAATATACGTGTCCAATACTTTTTGAATATCTAACTGACGGACTAATTATATTTTTTTAGGAAACTAGCCTATTGGTCTTTTGAATCTTAAAAAACCAGAGATTTTATATTTATCCAATATGCATTTCCATGTCGCCACATCCTTCCTGCACACAGTTTGTCTTCAAAGCTAAAATCTCGGCACATCAAAGGCTTAGATAAATGATAAGCAACCTTGCAAGTGACGTCAGCACAATGGGACCGCATGTTTATTTTTATCTGTGGTATTTTTGGCGGGAACGTTAAAAACCATAGACGAGTTATTTATTCTATTTTTGGCGGGAACGTTAAAAACCATAGACGAGTTATTTATTCTATTTCAAATAAGGAAAGGGTTTTTACTACAGGTGCAAAAAGTTTTTGAATTTGGAACTACAGAATATTTAAAATTTCTAGAAGTGCGTTTTGATCGTCTCTAATTTCGTAAATCGATATATTTTACGTACTTGAAAAGATAATAACAATTTCGAAATATATTTATATCCACACTTTTATAAAACTTTAACAATATAATACTAACTAACAACTAGAACTACGAGTAAGTATAACTGTTTAATATGTACACTAAATAAAAGTTATCTATTCATCATCATAATCATCAGGTCTTTTTAGTCTCCACTGCAGGAGCATGACCCTCTCTGTACTACCGGAGCCATTCTAACAGTTTTGTTTCGCTTGTATTTCCTAAGTCGCTTCTTACGACATCCACGGGAAGACTTGGAGTGGAATATCTCCATATTAAGCTAAAATTCATATCAAATCCACTCCACGCGTTCCTTAGAAAAAGGATCTTGACAGACAGACGGACAGCAAAGTGATCCTTTTTCCTTTTGAGGTACGGTATTTAAAAAAAAACACGGTTTAATCCAAAAAGTCAGCTTCAACTAACAATTTAGTTTTGTTACTTCAAGTGCTGTCTTTAATATCCTGAATATCTGAGGACAATTTCAAAAAGCAAAACGTTGTCTCTCTCCCCCACTATCCCCGTCTCTCTCCACCAGATGTCGCGCCACGTGTCGTCTTGGCAGTTATCCACGCTCGCGATTATGAGGGTAGTAAGAGATTAATTTTATTATTTCATAAGGGGACGCTTTGACTGTTTGAGCAAATTAGACATATTGTTTTGATTTTTCGTGGGATAAAAAGATTACAATATTGCGATAAAATGTTGTGTTATTGCGTGTGAATTATCCTAAATAACATTTAACCTGGAAAACCGAGATTATATTTTCTTTCTTTTCTTCTATTTGGCCCTCAAACTTCATTCAGAAGCTTATTTTAGCCAGATTTGACGATAATTCCCACGAATCCAATGGCTTGATCATAAACAACGCAACTAGACGAGCAAACACCAGCCCGCTAAGTAAATCTCAGTACAGTCGCAACATGACACTTTATTTTAGTTATTCCACACTTTGTTCATAAACATGGGTATTTATAACACCAAATTACACCGATTTCACATTATAAAGTCCACAAGAAACAATTCGCAAAACAATCCAAAACAAAAGACGTGCAGTCCACCGAAATTCCCGCCAAGAACTCCCAAAACCGAGATTTATATACGGTTTTTTTTTTACTAAATATTGAAGTAGGCATGTCCCATCTCACCTGATGGTAAGTGACGATGAAGACGAGGATGTTACATGCCTATCCAAGAGATTTATTTCCCATTTATTCTACTTTTAAATGTTACGGGAAATATTTTCCCAGATATCGTATATCGATTTTGCACCGCCGAAACCCAAGCCTTGTCCGAGCCTTGAAACCATAGGAAAAGTTGTTCATATCGACGGGCTGAATCACCCCCATCAAGGATCGGACAGGGTTTTTTCTACACCAGATGGCAGCACTGAATCGTAGGGTCCGATAAGCCGATGTCATTGGATAATATTTGACAATCAGCAACAAGTGACACATTCTTCTCCAATAATAGTTTACCGGAATTTAGGGGGAGTTTGAAGGTGGCACCTGTAGTGGAGAAGTTACAGAGCCACCGTTTGACCTGCTATAATAGAAAAGATGCCGAATATCTGGCAATGAAAACGTTTCACCTAGATGCAAATGAAATGAATGAATGAATGAAAAATGATTTATTCAAGAAACATGGTCTCATAATTGTTAGTAGATACAATAACTTATAAACCGAATGTTAGTAACTAATACACCTAAAACTAAAGAAAATTTAAGTATCCCACTGCCGTATCATTCCAGCTGAAGTGGTACGACAGTGGTGTACATACAGACAATCTAGCCTGCTCGCGATCATCTTCAGGATGCTGTTACCGCTCTCCTGCACGCGGCGCACCAAGGCCGTGTGGTTTCCGGCAGAGTAGAATAGGACCACTCCTAGTCTGCCCGTGGATGTCGTAAGAGGTGACTTAGGAAATACAAGCTAAACAAAGCTCATAAACATCAATGAGACCTCGCCAACCCGTCTGGCCAGCGAGGAGAGTGTAGGCCAAACCCTCTGTCTACTCTGGCCAAGTATGGCTCCGGTAGTACAGAGAGAGTCATGCATGCTCCTGCAGTGGAGACTAAAAAGAACCTGATGATGATGATGTGAGAGGTAAAGGCTACAGAGGAAGGGGAAGGCCGAGAAGGACATGGAATGAGTGTTTGACAGGAGGTAAATGGAAACATGGTTAATGACAAAAAGAAATGGAGTTGACATGCAGAGCCGACCCGAAATAGAAAAAAGGCAAGGAAGATAATAATGATGAACAGTTTACTGGACTCAACATGACAGTGCTGGCCGCCACGTATCTCAGAAACCTAGCTGTATTTTTAATGAATACTTACTGTCAACTACACACCACCACTTACAATTACTACAAGCCATTAAGTGAATTACAGATAAAGATAAACCCCATGAAAACATTCGCGCCAAAAGTTTCGATCGATAGCCACCACGCGCCACGTGGCGCCACGTGCCGCGTCAACGACATGTGTCCGCGACGTTTGATGTGACAGATACAGGACCAATTTAAATAATCGGGATTTGGATGTGTGGGCGAGATGTCTGTGCCTTGGATATGTTTTCTTTTTACCGGGATTTCGTTGTACTAAATATGTTCGGTATTTGAATGTTTGGGCTATCGGCTTCGCATTATTTTTTTTCCGCGAGTTCTAGGTAATATTATGTAATAATTATCATTTAGATGTATGGACGTGTGTGTATCATACGAGATAATAACAAATCTAATGATAATATAACCGAATGTGAAAACTTCTTTAAGCGCGCAAGCGCGTTGGGCATTTTTTGAGAAGGAAAAATAAACATGGAACTTGACACACTGTTATTTAATTTTTTTATTCAACTTCCTACTTATTTAAAAATCTTTTCTTCCATCTACGCTGCAATTCTATCTTTACTACACTATATATACAGCACAGGGGGACTTTGCTGCCTTAGTGCAAAAAAAAAGTATGTAAATCCTTTATTGCATTGTTTAGTTTTTTTATCGCTTGACCTTGAAGTGTATATGTTGACAAATATTGTGACATTACTTTATATAGAATAATTTGTGATTATCATATTTATATATCATTAATTTTATTGAAATTTGACTTGCGATTGATTATTTTGTTTTAATTCTATTTTATTTTAATTTAATTTATTTTTAGTTTGTATAAATATCTGAATGTACCTAATTAAGTGAAATTTTATTATTGAAAAATGTTCAACGCAATAACTGTTTTGCTATGAATGAATAAATGAAAAATATCACGAATAAGGTTGGCCAACTTGACGGCCATATGGAGTTACACACACTGTTACACAGTACATCTAAATAGAAAGCAATTTTTGCTTAGCCTAAAAAATACTGGCCATAAAGAAAAAAAGGCGGTAATTTATATTACCGCCTTTTTATATAAACATATTTATATAAACAAGTACTTTTTATCTTTAGTTTTATTTTTCACATACTTTTCTTGTAGTAATTGAAAGAAAAGCGGATTATGCACCTCGCATTAAGTAATTTATATTGCTCTCGTGCTTTTTAGCGTCCTCGCTGGCGCTCGGGCTCCAAATGAGCACTCGATGCGATAGTAAATTACTTTATGCTCGATGCAATAATCTATTATTGACTATTATTGACCACAATGATAAAAAGGGCGGACTTAATGCTAAAGCATTCTCTACCGTCACTGTTTTTTTTTAGTATAATGTTACTAAATCAGGTCTGGAAGAGAAGAAGACCGTACCAACCGCTTCTTTTCCCGTGCAGACTGTAAAAGCTGGTCGAGGGAATGGCCGGAAAAAATAAGGAGACCTGTTAATTGGCGATGCGACTAGCCCAATCGCCTAAACGTGGCGATCTTATGGCCTGGGGCTCTGTTTACCCCGTAAGCCATAAAGACGTAGTTTTCTTAAAATATTATAGCAAATAAAAAAATATTTTGAAATAAAAACAGAAAAAGTATGAGGATCAGTTCAGAAAATATAGATTAAAAATCCTTTTGAATCGCCAGTGGGCGGCAAAGGTGTGACACGTCACATACAGACCCTGTTTTATTTATAATGCCTTTCGCACCTCGCCGTCACGCCCCGTGGGGTGGACATTTTATTTATTTTTATCGGTAGTGTGTGAAGTCAAAGACAAAATTATAACGTATAGACTGTTCACGCCATATCAATAAATTTGTTCTTATGTGTGAGCACTTAGGAATGTTGAGTTTCTGAACAGTTCCCAACAAATAATACCAACATAAAACGGCTAAGTGCGAGTCGGACTCGCGCACTAAGGGTTCCGTACCATCTATACATATAATAAAACAGTAAAAATATTTTGTCTGTACATTTAGAATTTTTGACTGAAATGGATAGAGGGACACTTAAAATGAATAATAGAAAGCAAAAAATTTTTTTTAGAATTTTTTGTCTGTCTGTCTGTCTGTCTGTCTGTCTGTATGTATGATCACGATTATCTCCGAAAATACTGAACCGATTTACTTCAAACTTTCACCAATTGCTTTATTTTAACTCAGATTAACATTTAAAGTTTGTTTCATAAAAATCGGTTAGTTAAAAAAAAAGTTATCGTCATTTGAATGAATTTAAGCCATTAGTTTGCCTTGCCTGCAAATATATAGCACTTACTTATATATTATAAGTATCTTTTATTCCGGGAAATTCTACAGTTCCTGAGGGATGGACACTAACGGCGGCGACGTAGCCGCGGGCAAATCTGACTTATATATCAACGCAACCGAAACTGCTGCGCCTAGAAACGTGAAATTTGGTACAGGGGTTTTTATAATGATGTGAGTGAGCGCTAAGAAAGGAGCGTCTGTTGTCTTTTTACGCTTCAACCATTGAACTGATTTGGATGAAATTTGGTACGGAGGTAGTTTGAGGCCCAGGAAAGGACATAGGGTATGTTTGATTCCGGGAAATTCTCCTGTTCCCGAGGGATCGACACTAACGCGGGCGGAGCCGTGGGCAACAGCTAGTTATATATACAACATTAGACAGTATATTATAAAATTATATATGAGGCCATTGTCCAGTAGTGAACTTCTGACGTCTGGACTGGAATGATGATACTTTGATGTTACTTTAAAGTATCTACACTACAATCTTCCCTGCAAAATAGTCATTGTGTGTGTTTCTTTTCAAACAATGACTCCGAGAGCCTGGCTCTTAAATATCAGATTTTCAAGGAAAATGGGCTCCTGACGATTTCAAAACTACAGTCGGTAATCCCGACGAAGTAGCGCGTGACTGACCCATTTTTATACATGATCCTCAGATTAGGATACTCTCACCAGTACTGCTGTACTTTTTAGGGTTCTTTACCCAAAGAGTAAAAAGGGACCCTATCAATATGGCTCCACTGTTCGTATTTCTGTCTGTTACTAGGTATTTCATGAAACGTGATAGACAGTTACAATTTTGATGTATTTCGTTTGTCAGAATAAAATAAATATTTAAGGGGGCTCCCATACAACAAACCTGTTTTTTTGCCGTTTTTTGGTCGATATTCGTCTAATCTTGTACAGATAATGGTACGGAACCCTTCCTGCGCGAGTTCGACTCGCAGTTGGCCGGGTTTTTTTATGTTTATCTATTCAAATTACTGTACATTTGTTTGGTGACACTAAACGAAACAATAGAAGTTTTAATGTTATAATGGCCTTTCAGTGTAGGCTAGCTCCGTGGCGCAGCGGTCAACACGCCAGACTGCGACACGAGAGTGCCCGGGTTCGATCCCCGGCCAGGTCAAGATGGAAAATGATCTTTTTCAGATTGGCCTGGGTCTTGGATGTATATCTATATATGAATTTGTTATAAAATATAGTATCGTTGAGTTAGTATCCCATAACACAAGTCTCGAACTTACTTTGGGGCTAGCTCATCTGTGTGATTAGTATATATTTATTTATTTATTTAGTGTCGACAGAGTAAAGGATGTTTAAAATAAACAAAATAATACTTTTACAGTTTATTCCACATAAAATAACATACATTAGTCTTGGCAAGCTTGAGATCACTATCACATATAATATATTTACATTTGGTGCATTTTTAGAATTAATAACTTATGTGAGAATAATACAATTTAACTATATTCATAATGTGTTGAAAACTCAAAACACAACCTATTGCAAGCATTTTATATTCGCCGTATCGTTTTATTTAAGGCTGTACCTGAATTTGAGCGGCGTCGTTAATTTAAACAGTAAATATATATATTTTACTTTAGTCTGGTGAAAATCTAGATGTAGGTAATCATTATTTAAAAAATCTATATAGCAATCTACCATTACTACGCTTTGCCGTCAAAATATGTCCTACAATTATTAATTTTAAAACAGTAATCTATTAAATAATTAAAGAGGCTTACATGAGCGAAGGGTGCAGGCCTCTTGCAATATATAATAGTTTAGTTCATGTAAGTGGCGCCATTGGAAATTTTAGTTTTGCCTTCATAAAACAAAGCTACGAGTATAAAATGCCTGAATCCACAGATATAGATGTACATAGATGACGCAAGTATGTCGTTTTTCCGACCCCGTCGCAATAGCCACCGCATAGATTTCAAAAAAAATTGCGTCTCTCTGAACCGGAATAGAGTGCGTAGAGTAGGATTAGCTCCGATTACTGGTGACCGCCCTGCGGTCCCGGGTGACTTGCACCCAGGATAGGTCCTTCTGGCAACGTATCCTTCGGCCCATAAGGCAAAGGATGAGAGTTGCTGTTCTCCAAAGGCTTTTGCCAATGTTTCTCAGATTGGCCCTTCAGGCTTGCATGCACTTATACGCAATATGAGAGTTTGCTGTCTCTCCAAGCCTTGTGCACACAGGCAACGCCCAATGCCGAGGTCCGTCCCTCCTGGAGGCCCTTTGGTGATGTTGTCTATAAAGGTTGAGGGCACTCTGCTCTCACCTCAAACGCCCGGTGAAGTAGCGAAAGCTCACTTGGAGCTAGCTAAATAGTCATTTAAGAAAAAAAATATCCCGTTTTGCATCGCAACCAAGCGTACCGACTACCTACTGTTAAAAAATCTGATAGGAAATATTGCCTATGATTGCTTGCATTTTTGGGCTATTGCAGTTAATTATCACGCAAAGAAGCATAGTAGCCTTCCGGCTGCAACAACAGACGCGCGCGGACTGGCAGTAGCTGCGGCCAACCTTGACGCTTGGTCGAGGTTCGAACACGCGAAGTAGCCGCATTTACGTCATCTTGTACATACATAAGTAGCAATATGTTTTGTCCCACAGTTTCATCGTTTATAATCAATTCGAAGCCTTATTATTTACAAATTCATTAAATATAATACTTTATTCAGATAATACAATCAAATTATACAACATGTTACACAAATGTATGGACTTCAAATTAAACGGTGCCACATAAAATACTATTTAAAAGAAGTTGTGTAGGTACTTTGTTAGGTGTAAAAATAATGTAATAAACGCAAATAAAATCAATGTAATTTAAATTATACTTTAAAAATAGACTTGCCCAACCAACTTTCATCATCATCAGGTCTTTTTAGTCTCCACTGCAGGAGCATGACCCTCTCTGTACTACCGGAGCCATACTTGGCCAGAGCAGACAGAGGATTTGGCCTACACTCTCCTCGCTGGTCAGACGGGTTAGAGAGGTCTCATTGATGTTTATGAGCTTTGTTTAACTTGTATTTCCTACCAACTAACTTTAACCAAGCTTAATATACCAAAATCAAATTAAAAGTGTGTTTAATAGTCTTTTTTAGATATACGCTTGGACGTGCCTGTCTCACTCCTCGTGTCGGTATCAAAAACATGCCTACGCGCGGCGACACCTTTGAAGCGGTAACACCGGGCAAATCTAGTTGGAACGACGCGCTGTTGGTCATATGTGTTCACAGACTTCAACGAATTATGAATCGTTTGTTCATTGCTATAAGAATAGAATTGGCTTGCAATGGATTCTGTAGGCCTCTAAACGAAAAGGTGTGTTCTGATGCGAGCTAAATTACATCGTATCGCTTATTACATTGAGTTGATATTTCTTTGAATACCTTTGCAGAAAATACAAGCTAAACAAAGCTCTTAAACATCAATGACACCTCTCCAACCGGTCTGGCCAGCGAGGAGAGTGTAGGCCAAATCCTCTGTCTGCTCTGGCCAAGCATGGCTCTGGTAGTACAGAGAGGGTCATGCTCCTGCAGTGGAGACTAAAAAGACCTGATGATGACCTTTGCAGAGTGGGACTGTACGTAAGAACTAGTACTTATTCTGTGTTTCAAAATTAAAACCTGTCACAAAATGCATGTGGTTCTGTCGGCAATAAAAACTAACCTAACAAAAAATTGGCTGAGGTACCTTGTAGATATATACACGTATGTTTTTTCCTAAAATGTGTAGTATTTACTAATGGTTAGTCATATTTGTTAATATATAAATACATCTAATTACCTACATTGTAATTTAATCTTTACATAACCTTAATATTCATTTTCTTACATAGTCTATGATACAGAGTCATGTATGTATATAATGAATTATGTACTAAAGCATTTTCAACTGTACATGAGTATGTCGATATTTATTTACTAAAATAGGTACCTACTTATTTTACAGACATATTATATAGTACTTTTAACAAAGATATTGGGTTTATAAATGATGTTTTATGTGTGTAAAAATAAGGCGCTTTAATATTTTATGATAGGGTCAGGGATATAGATAAAAAAAAATTGTCTATGGTCATGGATGTCATCCTCAACTCCCTGTCAGGTAGTTGCAGGAATGGCATCGAATACGTGCGGTTATTCTTGTGTATCAACGATATGATGGTGTAATTCATCTCGTTACATACTTATTAACAACTGAAAGAACTTCTGATGCAGTTCGCTCTTACTTAGATATTTTACCGCAAGGTTGCAGGGTACATAACAAAAAACACAGACAATATAACCTATATTGTCTGTGACAAAACATAACCTTAATTAACAACGTCCACAAAACCAGGTCAAGTTACATTTATCTCCTCGTCGGTGGCGCTAGCGTCGCTATCAAACTCGTCTTCATCCATTTGATTGTACTGTTGAAAAGCGGGTGCCATCTTGTCTTCGAATCTATACTCATTTGACGTTGACGCGTACATTTTCTTTTCATCATCATCGTTTATTGGAGAAAGGGGGGATAATTTTGATTTATCAGCTTCAGCATCGGATAGATCGGGATGGGGGTTGTTTTTGTTGGGTAATGTCTGTTCCCTGGAGCCACCCGAAGCAAGAAGTTCCCGCTCTTTCGAGTTCCGCCATTTCATGCGGCGATTTTGAAACCAAATCTTGACCTGTGGACAAAAAGAGGATGTTAGAATATAGAGTCATGGCTAGTTCATGTTATTGACTCCGTGGTTTCATCTTTGACGTTTCCATGAGTATTCATAAAAACTAGAGTTGCGCTATAAACATATATAGAGGGCGTTACCACGGGCGTAGCTACTGGCGTATCAGCCGTATCATGATACGCCCGGGGGCCCGGCTACAGAGCCCCCGAACGTGTATTCCTTACTTACATACGGTGCTAGGAAAGGTCTTTCCCATTCCTATCATCATCAGGTCCTTTTTGGCTCCACTACAGGAGCACGACCCTCTCTGTACTACTAGAGCCATACTTGGCCAGAGCAGCCAGAGAAATTGGCCTACACTCTCGACGCTAGCCAGACGGGTTGGACACCCATTCCTATATAAACATCCTTCTTCTGACTTCTGTAGCAATATTAAAGGCCAAAGACAAATGTCGATATAGGGTCCCACTAGAGCAAGCTACGCTGGGCGTTACGTCGTGCTACGTATTACAGATACAAGACTTATTAACACTACAACTTACAATTGATCTGAGTATATTATTAAATTATCATTTTTTCTTTTATTCTATTTGGCCAGCAAACTTTATTCAGAAGCTTATTTAGCCAGTGTCTAGTTATTTTTGCTTGTGTATCAACGAATTGCTGGTGTAATTCATTTCGCTGATTTCGACGGAGCCCCTGGCGACAATTCCTACGAATCTACTGGCTTGATCATAAACGACGCAATGAGGCGAGCAAACACCAGCCCGCTAAGTAAATCTTACTACAGCCACATCATGACATTTTATTTTAGTTATTCCACACTTTGTTTAACATCAAATTACACCGACTTTACATTATAAAGTCCACTAGAAACAATTTACAAAACAATCCAAAACAAAAGCCGTGCAGTCCGTCAAAATTCCCGCCAAGAACTCCCAGCCCAGCTTATTATAAATCAAAAGAACAAAACAAATATTCGTAAATTTTATTAAAATAAGGGCTTCCGAAGTAGTGAACTAACATATTGACCAATATCCCTCCTTCATTCATTCATGTCAATAATTCATTGTATTATTTTTTATCTGTCATCATTACATTGTCATATTATATTCATTCAATAAAAAATAGCAATAACACATTAAAGCCATGAATTAGCAGTTCGTTTAGATAATAAAATCCAATAAAAAACACGCCTAAAAGGGGCAAACGCACATTAACTTTTTTCCACGCATCGATTTCTCATTTTTCTACATTTTTTGAACAAATCCAACAGTTTTACGGAATAAATACGCCAAAGCATTGTGTTGCTGACAAGCAAATTGATGGCTGTAGGCGGGGCGATTCTTTTGCTTAAAAAGACATGTGACATTTGACCACGGTTTTTGCGGAGTTTTGAACAAAGAATCTTATTTTGGCGGCAGTTTATAATTTGTTGCATAGAGATGGTTTGTTTACTATTGGCGAGAGTTTTGGCGGCTTTTGTTTCGGATTGTTTTGCCAATTGTTTCTAGTGGACTTTATAATGTGAAATATGTTTAATTTGGTGTTATGAATGCTCTTGTTAAAAAACAATGTGTGTAATAACTAAAATAAACTGCCTGTCCGGGGGTTGCAGGTATTGCATCGCGTACGGCTCCCAGCCTCCCGACCTGCTACTTGCTTTCCCCCATTCACCCGAGTGAGTAGTATCCCAATACCTTCATTCCCTTCCCAGATCCAACAAAATCCTTATGCTGCCCCAGCTTAAAAATGCTTCCGATGGCCAGCAGCGTCGGACGCACAAGAAGCCAAAAAAACTGCGCTCGCCAACCCGCCTGCCAAGCGTGGTGAGTATGGCAATATCCTCCTATGGAACGAGGAATCCTTGGGAGAGGCCTTTGTCCAGCAGTGGACTTCTAACGGCTGGAATGATGATGATGATGGTGATGTATCTAATATAAAATATAGAATCGTTGAGTTAATACTAACTCAACGATTCTATATTCTTATTTACTCAAGACTTGTGGTGGTTTTGAATAAAAGATCAGGATAGCAGAATTTGTTGTATTGAGAAGTACAATTCACAGTACAAAGCACAAGCACGTCCGTCGTCTTGGAAGTCCACCCGAGAAGAGAGGCCAAAGAGGTTCCAATGCTAACAATATTTTATATTAGATACATCACCAATTATACATCACCACCAATGACACAAGTTTACAATACAACTTACGGTGGGACTAGCTCAATCAGTGTGATCCGTCCTTGTATATTAAAATGTATAAATGTTATTATTATTATTCATTTATTAATCATTTTACAAAATAAAACCAGAATTATTTGTCAAAAAGCAAATAATAGAAATGATTCATCATGCGACCCTTGCGGGCGTGAGTGTCAACGAGTGTCGGCGCAACGCGATAGCGGGTTTGATGCCTGGGAAGGGTCGGTAACCATTAGCGAGATGTTTTGAATTTATCTTGTTTATAAAGTGCTAAAAGATTGAAGAATAGTTTTAAAATGTTATTTTTTTTTTCATGAAATGCGCTCTAAAACCGTTATTATAAAACAAAAATAAGTTTATACATTATCTTTTTTTAGTTGCATTATTTGTAAGTAGATTTTTTAATGTTATTGTACCACCTTAACACTGCAGTACACGCGCGGGGTGAATATTCGCCCCAGACCAACGCTTTCATCAATACTTTTTTAATTACTTGAGTACGGACTGTGTCGCCTAGTGTAATCCTCGTCAAGTAAACAAGCTTCAAGGTCAGTACGTCACCGGCACTCGTCGCGGACGCTAGTGGCAAAAAAAAGGGGTGAGAAAGTGTTTGGGACGGAATTCCACCCCACGCGACTATCGGCGTTACAAAAACTCTCGTTCGATTCTGAAGTGTTTCATGTAAGTATCCGTTTTACTTTTTCTTTTATTCGAGATGTTCTCAGTTTCTATAAGACTTTTGTATATTTAGCTATGTTAATTGTGTTGTTCATTACAGATTTGTCGCCATTATGGACGAACGTCAGTAAAATATGATACGAAGCTGGTTAGAAGATGTGGAGGTTGAGAGTGATATTGCACCTAGTGATACAGAAGATAATGAAGAGGAATGAGTTGCAGAACTTAATCATGACTCAGAAACAGAGCAAGAACATGAAAGTAGCACAGAAGAGATGGAAGATAGGAGCACAGAAGAGATGGAAGATAGGAGCACAGAAGAGAGGATAGATGTAGATAAAGATATGGAAGAAAATATTGAGGATAGCTTTTCAAGCGATGACAATATTCCTCTGAGTACTTTTTCAAACTACTACCAATCTAGAAATGGCACTCGTTGGTTCAAAACACCACCACCGTCATCAAGAACGAGATCCCACAATATTTTAGTGCAACAAATTTTTAAAATACATTTTTGTTTTTGTTTATTTAATAAACATTCAAAATTGCTGTAGGAGTAAGAATAAATAATAAATACTTTTCACAATTTGAACGCATTTTATTTTATATTATATTTTATTTACCTAAAATCGATCAATGAAATTGGTCTGAATATTCACCCCACGCGAGTAAAATATTATAAAATTAGGGCGCGTGTACTGTAGTGTTAATTTATTACTTTATAAATATATAAAAATTTATACATTGTTGTAATTTTTTGTATTTGTTATTTAATTTTAAATAAAATATCAATATAACAATAACTTAAAAACTACTTATAATTAGAAAACAAAATTACAAATAAAATAACCCTGGCAGCTCATTACCCCGAGGTAGCGTGCCCAGAAGACTGGCAGCATTGCCACGTTGTATGGCAATGCTAATCTTTTGACCAAAATACTATACTACCTATATATAAAATACTATAATACTGACATTTGTTCAGTATAAACCATATTTATTGTTATCACGTATTCTCCCTTGCGGGGTAGACAGAGCCAGGTATTTAAGACCTAAAAAACACGTTAACATGTTGGTAGGCATTAGGAGGAAACGCAAAGACAATAGTGATGGGTTGATAGCCGCATCGCCTACTAATATGATTTTTCAGTTTTCGCCCATTCCCTTGATCGGCTTTTACGTTTGTACTTTTTTTCCAGACCAGCATGGAAGAGATTTTTCGTAAACCTTATAAAAGGTTACACTGATGTATAAAACTCCAAGTAAAATTTATAATTAAAAATATAAATTTAACCAGAGGTATTATTTTATAACACAACGTTTTATTTCGTTAATATAAGTAAAATATGTAGTATAATACTGGTTAAAGTATCTTAGTGAAAACACATCAAAAATGTAACAGTTTTTATAAAAATCATTAGCACCCGAACTGACAAAAAAATATGTTACGTCACTTTTCAAAAAAAGAATCGTGAACGGCACGACAAATAGGTAACGCCAATTGGCCGTGTCCAATCAGCTATTGATCGATGTTCGCGCCGATTCCAAATTCCAATTCGAATCATTTGTCAAACTTTTAAATATCGAACTTTTTATTTCTCTATGCCATTTTTTTTCTTAATTGAATCGTTAACTTGTGACAGTTAGCAATTACACGTTTGAAAAATAAGTTGTTTGGCAGATGTGTTAATGTATTGTAGTTTTTAGGTAGTACAATTAGATTCGATACGCATATCTTTGTAACGGTAGCGATGCGATGTCTAAGATGATCCATCAAATCTTGTATCCTCTAAAATATTGAAATTAAACTAGCTAATGTTCCTACCCATGGGCCAAGGAATAATATGAAATAATGACACTAAATTTATACATTACATGTGTGCAGTAAGTAGGTATTAATTAACATTTATTTGAATTTAAACATAGAATGTACCAGCTGCTTCTCTTCCCGCGTAAATCGTCAAACCGATCGAGGGCGGGCGAAAAATCTGATGATCTGAGGAATCATGTTAGTAGGCAATGCGGCTAGCAACCCATCACTACTTTGATTGCACGTTTTTCGAAATTTTTTGAATAATTAAAAATATGTGTCCAATATTTTTCATTCATTTATGCGAAGGAGAAAGCTAGGAATAGGGACACTTGGAGACATGAAGGGGCGGCTCTTGCCCACCTGTAGGACATAAACAGCTAGAAAACCAAATCTATCTGATTGAAGTGTAAAAAATGGAAATGTAATTATTCGTATTGCTCTCTTAAAAAAAAACAACATCGGCCAAAGACTAAACCGATTATGATAAATGTTAATGGCACCATCTGAAGTCATACTCTTTAAATATAAATGACGGCGTTCACAAATAAGGTAACAAACTTTAAAAAAACATACAGTAGAGTAGTCGTAGAGACCTCCATTTTTTTGAATTCAGTAGAATAATCTTTCATATAAAAAACCGATTTCAATCAAACTACTGCACCAACTTGAAGTCATACCCTTTCAAACAAAAATCGTAATGAAGAAAAAAGTGAGTTCTATCGATTCCAATACGCAGAATATTTAAATTCGTGCTAAACTATTGTACAGCCCACCCAAAAGTCCTATTCAATCATAAAACAGAAAACTATGGAAAATATAATTGTCTGTTAAATATAAAACCAATCTAATTTATGCAAGTGAAATTTATTATTTCAAACCCGCTACAACGTGCCTGCCGATGGTCAAATTATATTCAAACTACATTACCTACTCTACTACTCATACTCCCTTTGGCGATGGGTAAAAATATTTTGGAGGGTAAAAAAACCGCGTCGCGCAAAACGTTCTTTATTTGATGACGGTAAAATTACTAATACTACTGAAAAGGGTCTATTGTTGAGACCAAAAAGAATCCGATCTAAATAAATACCTTCTAAATAAGTTTGATATGAATACGATTGACTTTTTATAACTACAATACCAAAAATATACCTTACAAGATCTATCAAAAGGGTTAAACACACAAAACATTTGTTGTTGTCACAATGTATTTAAATATTCTGAATAGAAAAACAGATATTGACTCGCCACAATGCAAATATGGCTGTCAATCAAAACATCAAAATTCAAAAACCGCGCATGGAAAAGAAAAAAAATGAGTCAAAATAAATAAATGCAAATATTTGAAATTGGAACGGCCGTGAATGTAAACATGGCGGCGTTTGAATATTCATTCGAAATATGAATATTTGAAATTTCGAAGCATCGCGTCCGTATCAGATTCATTGGACGCGGCGCGCTGTTGTTTTAGTAAATAGGTTTTCTAAATCAACTGAAAATCAATTTTAATGTAGGTATTCATTATTTGGTCTCTCTCTTTAATTCGATCCATATATACATAACTAGCAACCTGCTCCAGCTTCGCTCGGTTGCAATGTAGACACTAATGCAGTAAATTATACATATAAACCCTCTATTGATGAACACTCATTAAAATCCGTTGTTTTTTAATGGCTCTTCTACCGTAATAATTATAATTAATTACATAAAATGGATGACAAATAAAGTCAAGAATATGTGAAATGAATAAAGTTTATAAAATAGTATTGTTTTCATTACTGTCGTATTTCTTTTGCTTCATTTAATAAAAACGAAATCGCGTCCATATACAACTTTTTAGGTTTTTATCATCCGCCTCTGCCGGGAGTCCATCTGGTATGCCATACATTTGAATAAATGAAAAGCACGCCGAACTTTGTGATTTCTATTTATTGTGAGGAGCGTTAAGCTCTGCCGAACAGTTGAGATGAGTTTTAATGAGAATCTATGGTTTACTGTACCTTAAATATTATATTGGATGCATGTTAGATATGTACGAAAACAAGACTTTTATTATAAAAAAAAAAGACCATTGCTGTCGAAAAACGTTTTAGCTTGGCGGGATTTTCGGCGGACTGCACGGCTTTTGTTTTACATTGTTTTGCAAGTTGTTTCTAGTGGACTTTATAATGTGAAATCGGTGTAATTTAGTGTTATAAATACCCATGTTTATGAACAATGTGTGGAATAACTAAAATAAAGTGTCATGATGCGGCAGTAGTGAGATTTACTTAGCGGTTTGGTGTTTGCGCGCATCATTGCGTCGTTTATGTTCAAGCTAGTGGATTCGTAGGAATTGTCGCCAGGGACTCCGTCGAAATCAGCGAAATGAATTACACCATAATTTCGTTATTGATCCACAAGCAAGAATAACTCGAAAAATAACTAGACACTGGCTAAAATAAGCTTCTGAATGAAGTTTAGTGGCCAAATGGAATAAAAGAAAAAAAAGGGGGCCCATTTTTACCCTTTGTATGCAAAGAGGGTTCTCTTTGCATACAAAGGGTAAAAGGTGTAAGTTTCTTAAGGTAAAAAGGTGTAAGTTTCCTATTGATCGTTGACTAGGAAATGCTACGCAGCCTACGAAGTTCGTAGCATTGTCTTTAGCGTCTACGAAGAGCTACGACTAAAGCTACGATGTTTCGGATTATATGTAGTGAAGTTGTTGTTGGCCAAGTATGGCTCCAGTAGTACAGAGAGGGTCATAATCCTGTAGTGGAGACTAAAAAGTCCTGATGATGATGAAGTTGTTGTGCTGTCTTTAAATTTGGTATTAGAATCTGACTCTTTCTACATCATAAGAGCTAAAGACGATACTGTATGTGTGCCTTTACAATTTTTAACTATTATCCTTATCCTTACTAATATTATAAATGCGAAAGTGAGTTTGTTTGTTTGTTTGAGCTCCGTGGCGCAGTGGTTAACACGTTTGTTTGTTTATTTGTTTGTTTGTTTCTACTAAAACGATCATCATGAAATTTTGCATACAAGTTCTCTGGAGTACGGAGAAGGACATAGGCTACCCGGGATATCCCGGGAAAAGTACTTTTCCCGAGGGATCGACATTGACGCGGGCGGAGCCGCGGGCGAAATCTAGTTACCTATAAATACGAAAAGTTTGTTTGTAAATCTTTTACGCCTTAACTACTAAACCAATCATCGTGAAATTTGGCATACACGTTGTATAGGGTACAATATAGGACATAAGGTACATACATTTTATCCTGGAAAAGAATGCAGTTCCCAAGAACTCCATATTAACGCGAGCAAAGCCGGGTTAAAGATAGTAGAAAATTTTATGTGATAATTTTACGTCATTCATTCATTTCGAGTAGGTGTCACGGTCAATCGACCATGCACACCCTGGTGTCAGAGTTCTTCGGAACCGCCTCTCGGCGTCTGACGTGGTTCCTTTAACGACTACCAGATGGCAGCCGGGACCACCGGCTTAACGTGCCTTCCGAAGCACGGAATCATCTTTATTATCAGACAATCAGGTGATTCAAGCCTGCAATGTCCTAACCAAACTGGAAACAACTAAACAAAGTATGCTTCCGGTGGGAATCGAACCCACGACCCCCGGGTCAACAGGCAAACGCCTTAACCACTGGACCACGGAGGCTGTTAATTTTACGTGATAACGGTGGAAGAGAGATAGATGCGGCACAAGCCGAACGCTTAGGCCGACCGTGCCTCTCAAACGCTTGTTCCGCGCTCTCGCTTGCACACGGAACGTGACACTTTCGTGGGTACGGCGATCATCGATTTATAAGACGGGTACCGTCTTATATACGTCAAAAATAATTATAAAATAAATTTTACCTATTAAAAAAAAATATTTACCCTTACTAATATTATAAATGCGAAAGTGAGTTTGTTTGTTACGCTTTCACGCCTTTACTACTGAACCGATCATCATGAAATTTTGCATACAAGTTCTCTGGAGTACGGAGAAGGACATACCTTTTATCCCGGGAAAAAGTACTGTTTCCGAGGGATCGACATTGACGCGGACGGAGCCGCGGGCGAAAGCTAGTTGTAAATAAATCTAATCTGCTGTCAGCAATTGGATGAGCTTAGGTGGTGCATCTTGGAGGAGGCCTACGTCCAGCAGTGGACTGCCGGAGGCTGTTAAGGATGATGATCACCATTTCGAGTAGGTGACACGATCAATAGACCATGCACACCCTGGTGTCAGAGTTATTCGGAACCGCCTCCTGGCCTCTGACGTGTTTCCTTTAACGACTACCAGATTGCAACCGGGACCAACGGCATAACGTGACAACGGCCTTTCGAAGCACGGAATCATCTTTATTAAAAGACGATGATGATGATGAAACAAATCTATGTACATCTTTACTTTAGTAGTTGCAATTTCACAATTTCCTAGTTGGGAACTCTAAAAAGTATTACCTGTTCACGAGTACATAATATTGGATCTTGATGGCTTATACTTGTAGGGAAACTAATGTTGCATATAAATCAACTAATGCCGAACAAACTTACAAAATGCTTACAAAGAATAATACTTACATCGTTTCAACGATGAACAATTTGCAATAAGTACTCGTATCGTACATACGCAATATGAAAAACTGGCAGTAAATGTTGCGAATAGATTCCCGTTACAACTCATTTTAAAAATAAATCAGTTCCATTTACAAATCGAACGCTAGGGCTGGGCCACAGCCTCGGGATAGAGCTGAATCGAACTTAATCTTGCTCCTTATTGCTTTTTTATTATTATTTTATTTACTTGTTTCGCGGCATTTGGCTATATACGCCTTTTTTTAAAATATTCTACGTATGTTATCAACGAAATGAAATTCGCTGATTTGACGGAACGCCTGGCGATCACAGTCGACGCAGCTAGGCGGGCATTGTTAGCAAGTTCACTAGAAGCAATTTGCAAAACAATCCAAAACAAAAACTGTGCAGTTCGCCGAAATCCCGCCAAGATCTCCTTGCGTTTGATGTTGATAGTGAAGTGACAATGGTGTAGTTGTCAATCCATGAACTCAGAAATTAAAGGATGCGGGTTCAAAACCCACCCAGCTAAATCTAAACTCTTAATTTATAGAGATGCTCATAATTTATGCGATAAAAGAAAACATTGTGACTTACAAACAAGTTAGACAATGAGGATCCGTAAAGTTTTTAGTTGAGAATGCAGGATTATAGAGCTAAGAAATCCATAACATACAGTGCAAAAATTATTGTTCTACGATAAAAATTGACGAAGTTATGACCAAATTACTAGCAAAATTCACTGGTCGGCCGGCGCGGTGGCTGTGACGTCACTGTGACGGAAGCCGCTAGTTGCCCGCTGGCAGTGACAAGGCGCGCAGTGTTTTGTGTGGTAATTGCGACTTTAAAACAAATTATTTATGTCTAATTTATCTTTTTAACTATGTACAAATATTGTATAGTGCCGAACTATACAAACACTTCTTTTAAAGCGCCAGAAAAACTATCTTTTAACGTGCCGAAAGACACAAAACTTCTGGAAAAATTAATAATCTTTCACGAAGTTTTGTGTGAATTTTATATCATCTCTTTTTACAACGGAATACAATTTAAAATTATATTCCGTTGTAAAAAGGGATGATTAGACTCCACCCTCTACCCAGGCTAGTAGACATTGTTGTGAATATCATTTCGATGTGAGTACCTACATAACTATTCTTACCTTTTATTAAGTTGATATGGAAATAAGTTAGTACCTATGTATTCTCTTTTTATAAGCCTGATGTATTAATAAAACATACCTTCTTATTTCATTCTAGTTTGGTGGACAAACCTATTTACCTTCCGTTTCTGTTTCCATTTCTATTCTATGTAATATTAATATTCCAAGGTCAAAACAATGAGACAGGGACGTACTGGAGTAAAAAGCAAATAGTGAATGATATAATATATATATCTGCCCCAGCTATGCCTGATTGTTGTAAGCAAATAAGTTAATACAGGATGTAAGGGTGCCCGTCTAAATGAACAACGTATGGGACCCAGGATGGACTAGAAAACAATATCGACATTTTCATACAAAAATGTGAGGCCGATTAAAATATGGTATTATTTATTAACGGCATGATATTTCAGGTGGAAAAAGACATGGAAAATTACGTTAAGACGTTGCTTGGTACCAAAATCTAAGATTCTGATTTCACGGGAAGTACCCTGAAGTTTTGATTCCCTTGCGAATGTCGAAAGATTATTAAAAATATTTTTCTTATATGATGTAGCTTAAAATTTATGTTCTTCGCAATTTTTCCATTATCTGTGCTAAAAGACGTTGCTTCGTACTAAATTTTAAGATTCTGAGTTCATGGGAAGTTCCCTGGTAGGTATTGATTCCCTACGAATATCGGAAAAACACGAAAATTTGCGGCACAACCAGCTGTATTTTTAGATTGCGTTGGCTTCGAAAATTTGCGGCATAAACGGTTTGATTTTTTCATAGCTCCAAGGGACAGTAGACCTGAATATTTGATATGAATTTCAGCTTGATACCTCTACGCTCCTAAGTTCCTGAGAAAATGGGTCTTGACAGACTGACAGACCGATAACCAAGTGATGAAATGGAATCCTTATAGGGTTCCGTTTTTTCCTTTTGAGGTACGGAACCGTAAAAATTATAGACCTGATTTTAAGAAAAGATAAGAAATAGAACAGTTTTAAAGAGTTTTAAGTACGGACAGTTCCAACCCAAAACCTACAGCAGAAGAAGTTTTGCAAACAAAAACGATCGCTGATATAAGCGATAAGAGTTCTCGTTGAAAGAAGCATATAGAAGTTGAAAGACTATAAAATGATCGGACCTCACGCATATGTCCATATTTCATTCTTTGTGTTTTTGATTATATTGTAACAATAGCATGTGATTTAGTTAATTTACAAGATTGTCTATATAGCAATCAAAAGTAAAAATAAAAATTATTTCTTTGCTTTGTTTTCTTTATGAGTTCCCATAATAAGTACGTTTTATACGTAAATATTACACTCTTAACAACACTTTATTTCAATAAATTGTTAAATATAGCGACGAACCGCGTCGCCCCGTCGCTCAGTCGAATGATCGCTCTATGAGTGCCGACTGCCGACCGCGCTCGGTCCGTCACAGTGACGTCACACGCACCGGCGTGCAATGCCTTTTCGCGGCAGGAACGGCATGATGTTTTTTATTAATATCTTCGTAAGTAATGGTCCGATTTGGATAATTCAAAAAGATATATCATTGTAATGTCATGAAGAATAATGTGGATATTAGTCCTATTAAATTTGCTACAACTTTACTGATCCTCATTTAGAAATCTGATGCTTTCGATATGCAAGAGCATATACTGTTGTGCAAATACTAAGTACGCGTGAATAAGAAGAAAAGTATTATAATAATCAACATTTTATATAAAAAAAAAGGTTAAACAAAATAATCCACCGTAAAAATGTTTAAGTGGTTTAATATTAAAACAGGTATGTGTAGGTATGTAACTCAAATATTAATATAAAATAATAATAATGTTACTATAAAATAATTATGTTTTTCGAAGTGAAATCTTCTACGGCATTGTGCACTTTTTGGGATGGGTAAAAAATGTTAATAAACTCGCATCAAGACACATGATCAGATCGAAAATTCGTAAAACGGACACGTGACCTGTGACTGCGGCGTAGGAGAGAAAGTAATATCCCCCTTTCTTTCTACCGCGCGGATTTCTCACTTCTGCCGGCACTCCCGGAGAGCAAGCCGTAGTTTTTTTCTTAGATTAAAAAATCTTTAAGCTTTAAAGATATCTAGGAGTAGCAAAAAAAAAAACTCAACTAAATCTGTTAACTAAATCGAAGTCTTTCAAATATAAATAAATCGAACGTTAGGGCCGGGCCACACCCGCGGAACGCAGTCGAATCGTAATCTTCCGCGCTCCTTGCGTTTGACGTTAAATAATTGGTGGGCGCCGGCCGATGGCAGAGCTTATGAATTTTAGAGGCGGCTTTTTTTTTATAGATTTATACAAATACATACGGACAAATCACACAGATTGAGCTAGCCCCAAAGTAAGTTCGAGACTTGTGTTATGGGATACTATATTTTATAACAAATACATATATAGATACACATCCAAAACCCAGGCCTAACTGAAAAATATAATTTTCCGTCTTGACCTGGCCGGGGATCGAACCCGGGCACTCTCGTGTCGCAGGCGGGCGTGTTGACCGCTGCGCCACGTAGCTAGCCATGTAGATGTAAGATGTGCAGAGGTTTGGATAAATTTATGAAGAAGATGAATGTTTAAATCTTCTTTACATCCTTACATACTAATATTATAAATGCGAAAGTGAGTTTATTTGTTTATCACGCTTTCACGCCGTAACTACTGAATCGATCATCATGAAATTTTGCATACAAGTTCTTTGGAGTACGGAGAAGGACATAGGCTACCTTTTTGCCCGTGAAAAAAGTACTGTTCCCGAGGAAACGACTTAAAATAATATCTATAAAATAAAGTCCCTTTCGCTGTCTGGTCGCTTACATCTATTAAACTACTCAACGGATTTTAATGCAGTTTTCAGCAATAGATAGAGTGTGAGGTTTGTATGTATAATTTACTGCCCCATATTAGTATCTACTTTGCACTCGGGCGGAGCCGCGGGCGGGTCGCTAATAAAAAAATATTATGACGTTTTCTTTATGAAGGACTGAAAGAGAGATTGTGAGTCGCACACCATCAGCCAAGAATCTTAAGACGTTGTATTTGTAATTACAGTGTCCACGTAACGTCACTCGATGTAACGACAAACTCGCTAAAGCGTCGAAATCACACGGCTTTGGTTGGTTTACCTTGTCTTCCATACAATGATACACTCTGTATAGCAATACACACACTCTCAATAACGACAACAATCAATACATATAATAAAATTGGGATTGCTTGCACGTGTAGGTTGTTTTTAGTAGAAATCATGCATGGCTTATCAACATCTTGTTGTCTTTTGTAATACTAATGGCACAGATTTTTATTTTCCATTTTCTTTGTGTATTTTCTTTTGTTTTAGTTTTATATTGTGTTGTGTGTCAATGTGTTGTATAACCTACTAAGAATTTGATACTCACAAACTTCTTAGTTGCTCACAAACTTCTGTAAACATGGCAAGTAAGATAAAATCATTGTGTATTGAAGAAAAAATTTTATTAATACACGCAATAGAGGCAATCTCCATATAACGACAACTCTCAATAATGCCATAAAATGCGCAGTCTCTTCAGTGTCGTTATATAAATAAATAATAAATACTCCTCTCCACATACATACATATTTAGCATTTGGAGTTTATAGAACGGCAAAACAAAGCAGAAAATGCTACGAATAGTAACGAGATCATGGTTAGCAGGTTTTATTATTAGGGTTATATTAGACTCTTTTACGTAAATGCCCTTTACGAATCCTGCATATTATAAACAATAATAAATAAGTAGATTTTTTTTTCATAATACAGATTACTATCTGTTCTGTAACACCTGTTTTTGACCATTTTCGATGGAATTAATGATTTCTGATTCTGATTCAGCAAACATAACTTGGATGATTTTAACAGGACGTCATATCTATGATAACCGAACTCTGTGGAGTAAGCCAACGGAGTTGAATTTATTTAACGACGGAGGGGACCTTCCTCCGTCACTCTAATGTCTTTATTTGAAGCAGAACCGGATATTGGTTAATCCTTTATAATACGAGTGATAATATCTTCGGCTTTCACCATGGGGTTGTAATTTTGATATGTGTGAATAAAAACATACGAATTATGTTCTTATCCTTTTTTATGTATATTTGACGGCAAACGAGCAGACGAGCCACCTGATGGAAAGTGGTCACCGTCGCCCATGGACATCTGCAACACCAGAGGAGGTGCTGGTGTGTTGCCGACTCTTAAGATATCTGTAATCACGCCTTTTGAAGGACCCCAAGTCATAGCACACAGGGAAAACCTCGGGAGGGAGTCCGTTCCACAATCTTGCTGTACGAGGGGAAAAAACACGTGACGCTCTGATATTTTTGGAGACCCAAGTGTCAAGGATGTGGGGATGGACTTTACTCCTGTGGCGAGCGGTGCGGTGGTAGAAAGTGACGGTGGCACCAATTCAAAAAGTTCTTCAAAACACTCCCCATAGTATAGACGGTAAAATACACACAGAGAGCCAACGTCTCTCCGTAGACTGATGGTGTCTAAATCGTCTGTGGTTTTTTTAATGAGGATTCCTACTATTTCCCTTTCCTCCATATCTGAAAGATTTCCCGGTTGCATCCTTATATGTGGTACATCAGAGCCCCGGGTCCGCTATAATGACAGCATTCGTGAATACAATTTGGCAAACTTTCTACGGCCGGCCCCCTGCCTGATGCCGACCCTCGTTAGGAAGGTCCAAAACCACGGGCAAACACATATACTTGAAAATATGATGAAATTAAATTCATTAGCAAAAGTTTAAGGAGTGACTCAAGACCACGAATCTGAACAACTTACATTATGGGACCAACTCCGAAATTGCAAAAAAAAATCAGTTTTGGCGATTTTGGCCAAGTTGATATTCCACTTTTGTATGAAAGAGCAGATAATTTTTTCACGATGTCGAAGTTGGTCCCATAATGAAAGTTGTTCAGATTCATGGTCTGAGTCACTAAACGTTTGCTAATGAATTCAATTTCACCCTGTAATATATCTATAGAAAATATATGAAGAAAATCCTGTCCGACCCTTGAAGGGTTGATTCAGCCCGTCGATATGAACAACTTTTCCTATGTGACCAATGCTGGGAACTCAAATGTTTTTTGACGTTCCCACACAATTTGACCGGGCGGGCGAACGTTTGGAAATGTCCATTTGTTTTGATTCCATAGGAAAAGTTGTTCATACTAGGCTGAATCACCCCTTCAAGGTACGGAAAGGGATATCTTTACATATTGTATTACATCATCACTAAATCTGTTAAAGAAGCTCTGTCTACCCGTGAGCGGCAAAGACGTGTATTTGAATTTATAAGCTGTATACGTATCTCTTCTGTTGCCTCGGGCTTAACAGATTGTTATTATGAGAAGTACCGATATCCCTTTGATCTTAAACATACGTTATTAAGCTTTCATAAGAGTAGGTACTTTACAGTGGTTAACACGCCAGCCTGCGACACGAGAGTGCCCGGGTTCGATCCCCGGTCAGGTCAAGATGGAAAATGACCTTTTTCAGATTGGCCTGGGTCTTGGATGTTTATCTATATATGTTATAAAATATAGTATCGTTGAGTTAGTATCCCATAACTTATGTCTCGAACTTACTTTGGGTCTAACTCAATCTGTGTGATTTGTCCGTATATATTTATTTATTTATTAGGTACTCATACATACTATCACGTCTTGTTCACTTGCGGGTTAGAGCAGAACCCAAGTCTATAAGTCCTAAAGGCGACGTTTAGCAAGTTGGTGGGCATTAGGTGGAAAACGAAATTAAAATAGTGATGGGTTGCTAGCCGCACCGCCTATTAACTACTGACGTATTTTTAATGGCAGAATACCTACAGCCAGTCCCCAAAATTACCAAAATACACTACGAATAAATATAATACGATAAAGCTAAAGTTTTAGCCTTAGTGTTACCGTATATTTACCAATTTGTATAACAAAACACATTCATTGAACTAATTACTATTCAAATTGAAATTAAACCATTTACCTAGCTAAAAAAATTGAATATATATTTTGTCAATGTATTAAAAAAAATAAACATTAAAAAGTTCGTATAAAGAGGTTTAAAAAAATTTAACCTCTTTCACATTCAAAGTGTTTACGTGACCCCAAAAACAAAACATCAATAGAATTCATATTTGGAACAGCGAAACAATAACCATCCGTCAACGTGTCCCGTCCCTACAATCGAAAACACTCCACCATAACCAAGACTGTTCTATAGTGGCCTATAAAATTCAGAAATCGTAAAAAAACCGGGAAAACAAACAAGAAAACTGTGTCTAAAAAGCGAAATAACCGCCCCTTACTTTTATACCCGATACGAATCACCCAATAGAAGGCGATTTAAAGACGCAATACGGGATATACTACTATCCTTTTCTAACGTACGCGAAATAGTATTTCCGATCCGTTTTGTCTTAAGACGCCATAACCAAGAATATTATTTTTTTATTATCTGTCATTTTGCGATATTGTTCAGGGTATTGGGATTGGCGGCAAATTGAGTTTGCGAGGTTATAAAAATGTCGTTTCTGTTTTTGGATTGTGTTATTACGACTGTATTGGCTTTTGGGGGAAAGATAGGAATGAAGATAGATATCAATGCTTCTTATTGGATTGGATAGTAACGCTGGGTAGCTATTTAATTAGAATTAGTGGACGTGTAATCTCTCTTAAAAAAATCTCTTGTAAAAATGTATAATATAGTAATTCCAATTGACATTAAATCATTACCGAACTATTTTTGGCGAGGTCCTTGGCACGCCAGCGCCTTGATAGTAGCGCACATACTTAACCAACTCAGGCATGCAAATATACCTATTCAAATAATTAAAATGAATTATTTCAATTACTTATATAAAATGTCAAAAAGATTGAAATATAATTTCAATTTCTCCGCGCAGTTGTATCTGATGCAACGCATATCGCTGGCAATACAGCGGGGAAATGCCACCAGCGTCATGGGCACATTTGCATCAGACGTACTCAACGTCGAAATTGTTTGTTATTTTTATTTTAATAGTATTTTTTTGTATTTTAATAGTAATTAATTTTTTATATAATATTATAAAAACTTCTTAATTAAATAATTCCTGGACTGTAAATTTATTTTTATCTTTTAGCCATTTGGTAACTTTACGTTCTAAAAAATAAATATATAGGTATATATATACGGACAAATCACACAGATTGAGTTAGTCCCAAAGTAAGTTCGAGACTTGTGATATAAGATACTAACTCAACGATACTATATTTTATAACAAATACTTATATAGATAAACATCCAAGACCCAGGCCAATCTGAAAAAGATAATTTCCTTAATAGCTTTCTTCAAAATCATTTCAACACTTAGAAAATTGAATATCATTATTAAAATAAGGAGGGTGCTTCTAGAGATAATTTCCAAATAGGGGTGGGCGCTACTTAGCTCTGTTTGATTTCATAATACATTCATCTTTGGTAATTACCTGAGGGTGACTTTGAGTTAAATTTTGGGTAGAGGCGAGCTCCGTGGCGCAGTGGTCAACACGCCAGCCTGCGACACGAGGGTGCCCAGGTTCGATCCCCGGCCAGGTCAAGATAGAAAACGATCTTTTTCAGATTGGCCTAGGTCTTGGATGTTTATCTATATAGATATGTATTTGTTATAAAATATAATATCGTTGAGTTAGTATCCCATAACGCAAGTCTCGAACTACTTTGGGGCTAGCTCAATCTGTGTGATTTGTCCGTATAATATTTATTTACTATGTACTCATACATACTATCGCGTCTTTTTCATTTTCGGGGTAGACAGAACCAAGGTCTATAAGACTGAAGGCCACGTTTAGCAAGTTGGTTGTTAGACGGAAAACAAAATCAAAATAGTGATAGGGGTTGCTAGCCGCATCGCCTATTAACATGATTCCTCAGATTTTTGTTTAGGTACTTATACCGCGTGCTTTTGAACCTCTGAACTATATTGAAATCCTGGAATCAGAATCCCTAATGAAATATAAAAAAATGCAAGAAAAAAGCTGAAAATCGAAAAAAAATTAGGTTTCCCATACAAAGTCGCCGATCAGCTGGACGAATTTCTATGAAAGGTATTTTTATTTTCGTTCTTTACCTATTTTTCCTGCAATTCTGTATTTCATTAGGGATTTTGATTCCAGGGTTTCAAAATAGTTCTAAGGTTCAAAATCACTGACTTCTGTGGCTAAGTGGTACCGTAATTTATTTTGAATCGCAGGGTTTGCGTTCGATTCCCGGCCGCGTATTGCCAAACTGTATACTGACCCAGACCGGGGTTGCTCTGAGTTCGATCGCAGTTTGCCTTTGTAGTTGAAGAGCAAACTGTATACTTATTCAGCGAGTGTCTGAATCAAAATACATTTTGCTTTAAAATGCTTGAGCAAAATACATACGAGTCCAGACGTGCATACTTTCCAGCGTCTGGAGTAGTATGTAATGGCATGATAATTTAGAACAAAACTTCACAATAGCTATGTTTTTTGGGAAAGTTGTTCAGTTTCACGGATAGGATACACGAGAAAAATACGGAACACGTTGTATAGTTAGTTGAAGATATTCGCATGTCACAGTTTGCTTTACATACAAGCGAGCAAAGTGCATACCATCTCAGACTGCTCTGAGCTCGTATGTACTTTGCTCCAATTTGTTTGTGATTTTAATGAGCACGATGTAGTTCGGTACAGACTATGGGTGTCTGGGTCAGTATACAGTTTGGCAATACGCTTCCCGGCCAGGTCAAGATGGTAAACATCTTTGATATTTACTTTGAGACAATTTACTTTGCGTGCTTCCGCCACCAGTTAGTTCATGCAAACTATTGCTGGCCAGCAATAGTTTGCATGAACTAACTGGTGGCGGAAGCACGCAAAGTAAATTGTCTCAAAGTAAATGTAGCTTTGACTTCCGCAAAGTAACACCTGAGTCTATTAACTATCTTTGATATTCTTCCTTTTTTTTTTTTTGTGGCAAAATACTTTTGTGAATATTTGGCTTAATGGTCTAGATCACTTTGTCTATTTAAACAGCAAAAAAAAACAAAAAAACTTCAGTGTCTGACAGCAAGTTCTCGGCGGGAATTTCAGTCGGCTGCACAGTTTTTGTTTCGGATTGTTTTGCAAATTGCTTCTATTGTAGTGGACTTTTTATGTGAAATCGGTGTAATTTGGTGTTATAAATGCCCATAATTATGAAAGATGTGTGGATCAACTAAAACAAATTGGCATGGCGCGGCTGTAGTAGATAAAGATTTACTAAGCGGGCGGGTGGTTGTCCGCCTTGAAGCGTCGTCTGTGATCAAACCAGTGGATGCGTGGGAATTGTCGCCAGAGGCTCCGTCGAATCAACGAAATGAATTACACCATCATTTCGTTGATACCAAACGTTGAAAATATGAAAGGCTGGAATACGTAGAAACATAAATCATCATCATCATCATCAGGTCCTTTTTAGTCTCCACTACAGGAGCACGACCCTCTCTGTACTACTAGGGCAATACTTGGCCAGAGCAGCCAGAGGACTTGGCCTACACTCTCCACGCTGGCCAGACGGGTTGGAGAGGTCTCTTAGATGTTTATAAGCTTTGTTTAGCTTGTATTTCCTAAGTCGCCTTCTACGACATCCACGGGAAGACTTGGAGTGGTCCTATTCTACTCTGCCGGATACCACACGGCTAAAATAGCCGGCGAAAGATAAATGCCGTAAAACAATTACTATAAAAAAAATCTGTAATTTTACGTATCTGTAATAAACAAATTTCTTGCATTATGGCCCCCCTTTAATTCTTCATCATCATTTCGTGTAGATGTCACGGTCAATCGACCATGCACACCCTGGTGTCAGAGTTCTTCGGAACCGCCTCTCGGCCTCTGACGTTTTAACGACTACCAGATGGCAGCCGGGACCAACGGCTTAACGTGCCTTCCGAAGCATGGAAACATCTTCATTATCAGACAATCAGGTGGTTTAAGCCTGCAATGTCCTAACTAAACTGGAAACAACTAAACAAAGTATGTTTCCGTGGGAATTGAACCCACGACCCCCGGGTCTATAGGCAAACGCCTTAACCACTGTACCTCGGAGACACTACTTTTTTCTTCAACAAGAATAACAAACAAACAATTTAAATCAATCACAAATAAACGAAATCCTTTAGACTTATAATAGGACTTTCTTTGTCATGCGGCTTATCAATTTAAAAGAAAAACTGAGGAGGGGAGAAAGCGATTACTTCCGCATTTTTCCGGTAAATACCGGTTATGGGGTCCGTCGCCGGTTTATGAACGTTTAGGACAACCCTCTTTAGAGGATATTTTGTCAGTGAATACTTAGGTTCCTATTAAGAACATATACTTAAATGATTTATTGTATTGTTTTCGTATAGCCGTGTGGTTTCCGGCAGAGTAGAATAGGACCACTCCTAGTATTTCCATGGAGGTCGTAAGACTTAGGAAATACAAGCTAAACAAAGCTCATAAACATCAATGAGACCTCTCCAACCCGTTAGGCCAGCGAGGAGAGTGTAGGCCAAATCCTCTGTTTGCTCTGGCCAAGTATGGCTCCGGTAGTACAGAGGGTCATGCTCCTACAGTGGAGAATAAAAAGATCTGATTATGATGATGATGATTGTTTTCGTCATGATTAGATCTAAAGTCTTATTGAGAGTTCGGCTTGTGACGCATCCATCTCTCTTTCACAGTTGTAAATCATCCGTAAACCGACTTTACGAGCGACCAATTTTCCTAAAAATGATACGAGGCCTCAAAAGATTAAATATCATAACATATCTTGAACAAAACCATATCCAAAGAATAAATACATAATACATATATACGGACAAATCACACAGATTGAGCTAGCCCCAAAGTAAGTTCGAGACTTGTGGTATGGGATACTAACTCAACGATACTATATTTTATAACAAATACATATATAGATACACATCCCAGGCCAATCTAAAAAAAGATCATTTTACACCTTGAACTGACCGGGGATCGAACCCGGGCACTCACGCACGTGTCGCAGTCTGACGTGTTGACCGCTGCGCCACGGAGCTAGCCAAAAAAGAAGGTTGGTCATCGTCATCAGGCAGGAAAGTCATCGTCAGCTGCTTGTTCGGTGGTTGCAGCTCCCGAGCTGCTACTTGCTTTCCCTCATTCATCCGAGTGAGTTGTATCCCAATACCTTCATTCCCTTCCCAAATCCAACGAATTCCTATCCTTCCCCAGCTTAAAAATGCTTCCAATCGGCAGAAGTGTCGGAAGCACAAATATGCAAAGAAACTGCGCTCGTGCCAAGCGTGGTGAGTATGGCAATATATTAGCATGAAACAAAGAATTCTTGGGAGAGGCCTTTGTCCAGCAGTGGACTTGTCCAGCTGTGGACAGACACAGCAGCGTCTAAAGCATAAGAAGGCAAACAAACTGAAAAAAGAACTGTCCCCGAGCAGAACGACGTTAACGCGAGCGAAGCTGCGGGCGATAGTTGTAATATAAAGGAAGTCAACGGTTTGTTAATAATCTTTTAGCATCAACGCTGGTCCCTAAAAAATTCTATGAAAAATGACATAGATAAAACATAAAATCCGCCAAAAATAATCCCGCTAATACCTTGACTTCACAACATAAAAATGAGCAAAGGAATCCGATAATCCGCAGCCAAAAATCAGAACCCGTTCGGAATTCAAATATCAGTAATTGTTTTAAAGCTCCTTTTGCTAGGGGCGGGTCGCTTCGCCCCTTCGACGGCTGCAAGTGACAGTCCCCACCTATACCCTTAGGGGTAACAATTTTTTGTAACACCCCATGTTTCTAACCCCTAGTACTGGCTGGCAAGATTGGAGAGACTCGATTTTCAATTTTATTTAAACGTTCTAAGTCTGTTTTTGAACGTTCCAAATTTGAAGATTGTTTTGATAGAATTAATTCGATGCTGAAAGATGGTAAGTATTATTTTGCGTTTTATGAGATATAAATGAGAAGGTACAATGATCCATTTTAGATTTTATCAGTAAATTTATATTTTCTGGGATGAACCACAAAGGAAGATTTTTATCTAGGAATGAAAAAATAAGGTAAGGCACGTAGGTACTTACCTACCCTTGGGATACCTACCGTTCTATATTAATACCTCCTTTACAAGAGAAGTGCCGATTTCTAGAGAAAGTAGGTATTAATATAACTACGATTCTAGATCCTGATAACTGGCACAATACAAGAGTGTTGTCAATGACCAAAGAAATGTCTTCAGATAGTATTAGTTTCTAGAGAAGAAATAAAAAAGTAGTTGAAAATAAGTAGGATACGCTCACACATTTTTCGGAAGGTAGGCAAAAACATACTTCTAGTCAAAAACTTGCCTAATAACGTAATTTATTGATAGATTTAAATGATCTAATGATAGATTACGAGTTTTCTTGTGATTTTTTTAGGGGCTAATTATTAAACACTATAAATAATCTAATATTTTTTTTGTTAGAGATAAAATGTAAGTACTCATACTTACATGGTGAAATTTTGATCGTTCTGAACCCTTAAAGGGATTCAGCCAATCTATATGAACAACTTTTCCTATGGGACCAATGCTGGGAACTAAAAAAAAATGGGCAGTTCCATACAAAAAGTTTTGGCCGCCCGGTCAATTTGTATGGGAACGTAAAAAAAAATTTTGAGTTCCTAGCATTGGGCCCATAGGAAAAGTTGTTTATATCAACGGGCTGAATCATCCCTTTAAGGGTCCAGAACGATCAAAATTTCACCGTGTATATAATTAATGAGTTCAGGGTAGACAGAGTAACATACAGTAACTGTATGGACTGCACGTCACTAGATACCCTACGCTATAAAAAAAACAAATAAAATAAAGAAGCGGCAGACAAGTAAAATGAATATGATTACGATCGACGCAATCCCACTTACAACCATATAGAAGAAGAAGAAATGAATAATTCCTCACCTGACTATCCTTAAGGCCTAATTTCTCAGCCAACTTCTTCCTGTCCGGCTTGGAGATATACTTCTGCACCTGGAACCGCTTCTCTAGACCCTTCCTCTGTAGGTCTGAGAACACTGCTCGCCTCATCATGCCTCGTCGCGGTTTTCCTGAGTAAAAAACATTTTTTTTAAATAAAAAAAGTTTAATTATACTTATAATTCTCGAATTGAAAAAGATAATTAATTATAAAAGTTATTCATCATCATCATCATCATCAGATCTTTTTTAGTCTCCACTGCAGGAGCATGACCCTCTCTGTACTACCGGAGCCATACTTGGCCAGAGCAGACAGAGGATTTGGCCTACACTCTCCTCGCTGGCCAGACGGGTTGGAGAGGTCTCATTGATGTTTATGAGCTTTGGTTAGCTTGTATTTCCAATCTCACATAGTTTGGTCTTATTGATCATAGCCAACAAGAGCTCAGGGGACCATCCTTATACTTATCCTTACTAATATTATAAATGCGAAAGTGAGTTTGTTTATTTGTTTGTTTGTTACGCTTTCACGCCGTAACTACAGAACCGATCATCATTAAATTTTGCATACAAGTTCTCTTGTGTACGGAGAAGGACATAGGCTACCTTTTATCCCGGGAAAAAGTATTGTTCCCGAGGGATCGACATTGACGCGGGCGGAGCCGCGGGCGAAAGCTAGTATACATATAAAGATAACTTGATTCTACCATAATAGTTATCCAAAAAGCCTTGGCAACGACTTACTTCAAACTATACTAAATACAAATACCTTTAAAACTTAGGTAGGTATAAATCGGTAACTTTACAGATTATCAGTCTCACCATGTCCTGTCTTTGGTTGGACGTAAAATATTTAAAACAAAAAACATGCCACATATTGCCATTAAAATTACAAAATTAGAATAAAGAAAATAAAAATAATATATAATTAGAGATATAAATAATAAATATTGTCATACTATTTCAATTTCATTTTGACTAGCTCCGTGGCGCAGCGGTCAACACGCCAGCCTGCGACACGGAGTGACCGGGTTCGATCCCCGGCCAGGTCAAGATGGAAAATAATCTTTTTCAGATTGGCCTGGGTCTTGGATGTGTATCTATATATGTATTTGTTATAAAATATAGTATCGTTGAGTTAGTATCCCATAACACAAGTCTCGAACTTACTTTGGGGCTAGCTCAACCTGTGTGATTTGTCCGTATATATTATTAATCTAGCAATAATTATTTCAGATTATTTTAAAATGTCACGAGATTAAATATTATTATTGAGTATTAGATATAGAGGACCCATTCCAAAAATGCTTTTCGTCAAAAGAGCTGTCTTGTGTTTGCTATTTACTAATTTCTCTTTATATTGCTTTCTTATGTTGTACCCTCTTTCTCGTGTTACATTACACCATTTAGCGAAAACTATTTGATATGTTTGACAAATACATAATTAAACATTTAAATAAAAAAAAACTAAGTACCTCTCGAACTGTGAGCCCATGGGAAACCACCAGGAAGAGGGAACACTTGAGTATGCGCTTGAGCCGGCCGCACTGTGAACAAAACAATATTAAATTAATTCATCATCATCATTTCGTGTAGGCGATACGGTCAATCGATCATGCACACCCTGGATCAGAGTTGTTCGGGACCGCCTCTCGGCCTCTGACGTGGTACCTTTAACGACTATCAGGTGGCAGCCGGGACCAACGGCTTAACGTGCCTCCCGAAGCACGGAACGATATTTATTATCAGACAATCAGGTGAATCAAGCCTGCAATGTCATATAATCAAATTGACCCTCGAAGTTCACAGGGTGTATCAGCCTATCAATATGAACAACTTTTCCTATGGGAACAATGCTGGGATGCTGGGAACTCAAAAGAAAAATCGACATTCCTATACAATCTGGCCGGAGCTGGCAAAACTTTTTTGTATGGAAATGCCGAATTTTTTTCGAGTTCCCAGCATTGGTCCCATAGGAAAAACGTCAGCTGATTACTTGTTTTGAAATAAATATACATATTTGAACATAAAGAATTATAACCAAGCTGCTGTTGCAGCTGTTGCCCGTGACTTCGTCCGCGGCAATTTCTGTTATTGTGATTAATTAGTATAGATGAATATTTTTCCCTCGTTTTCAAAACATTTTTTATTGATGCTTCGCTCCTATTGGTCGCAGCGTGATGTTTTATAATAAACTAGCTATTGCCCGCGGCTCCGCCCGCGTCAATGTCGATCCCTCGGGAACAGTACTTTTCCCGGGATAAAAGGTAGCCTATGTCCTTCTCCGTACTCCAGAGAACTTGTATACAAAATTTCATGATGATCGGTTCAGTAGTTACGGCGTGAAAGCGTAACAAACAAACAAACAAATAAACAAACAAACTCACTTTCGCATTTATAATATTAGTAAGGATAAATGGAGTATCCTACACAAAAAGAATTTTCTAATTTGAACCAGTAGTTATTCAGATTAGCGCGTTCAAACAAACAAACAAACTCTTTAGCTTTATAATATTAGTATAGAAATAAAATGATAGTTCTTTTGAGTCTTAATCGAGGCCCTGTGATGCTCCCACACTGCTGATAGAAAACTACTTAAATCATTTACTAATAAATATTATATATTATTACATTTTGTTAGGAACTTTAAGATATTACTGCTAAGTGCTCCTGCACTGATGGAAAATGTTTACTAACATTTTATTTATAAACCCCCGCACTCTCCGCATATCCCCGTTATCACCTGCATAAAATATTTACAAACAAAAGATAACAAATGTTTTATTTTGTTACAATTTGTTATATAACAATTTCGTTTTAAAATGTTAACTTTTTTTTACAAGAGGGCTGGCTCTTTCCTCGCGCAAAGAATTGCAATTGCTATTCATCTGGTGAATACAGCTTGTGTTCTTGGCACTATGCCATGGCAACACTTTAGTTTAGATTTTTAGATTTAAATTCTTATATATTTGAGTTTTTATTTTATTTTAGTTTTTCGTATAAATAGGTATAGTTAGGTTTATTTATAAGTAGTTTAATTTAAGATTATTTGTTTGTAGATAATGAATAATTAAATAAATACCTAAAATGCTTAAAAAAAAATGTTAACTAACATTACCTAACATTAAAACAGTTTTTAACATTTGTGATCAAATGTTTTTAACAAAGGTTAGTAAATATTTTGACAGCAGTGTGGGAGCACCATATGGGATACTTGAGATGTATTTCATAAGTAGTCTTGCAGATCAATTTGCACAATCGCTTTACAATATTCTCGCGTGAGTTCTCAAGGATCTTAAACCCATTTCTTGTGGTCAATATTGCCATAATAGGGCCTTCAACAATCAATACCCTCAGTCAATACCACAAAGAAATCAAAAAGGTTAATATCTTCCGAAATAAAAATGGTCATTCAAAACCAATAAAATGGCTGTGCCAATAAAAAAATCACAATACTAATCCTCCGACAATGAGGTTATAGTAAAACTGGCCAAGTATAACTCGGATATCCCCACAATGGGTTCCGTGTAACGTCGAAAATAAAAGTTTAGTTCTGGATTTAAATATATTAGGTACTAAAAATTTTTGCATGCCTGACTGTAAAGAGGCGGGAAATCATCATTGTATGTATAACCCTAGCAAATAAAGAATTTCATTTCATTTCATTATTCTTATCAACATCTCCGAATTTTTTTGAAGTAACAAAAACACATTGGGCTTTTTTTAGATGAGAAAAACCTAGGTACACAGCCTGATAGACTGAAGGTCTACCAGCCAAGACGAGTCATGACCAAGCAGTTCCTCAGAAGGGCTAATGTAATCAGAAGGAGTGGTGTACTCATTTTTCCAAAGTTACAACCTCGCTTCTTGCTTCCATACTGGTCTGGGAGAAAAAAAAACGTAGAATGTGCCCACTGCTTCTCTTCACACGCAGACCGCAGAAGCTGGTCAAGGTAATGGGCGAAAATCTAAAGAATCATGACAATGGGCGATGCGGCTAGCAACCCATCACTATTTTGATTCCGTTTTCCACCTTTACGCCCACCAACACGCTAAACGTGGCCTTTCGGTCTTATGACCTTAGGCTCTGTCTACTCCGTAAGGGTTGAAGACGTGATAATATGTATGTTTGTATTCCAATCTCGCCCTACGCACTACATGAGAAGAAAGTGCAGTTGTGGAGCTCAGAAAATTGTTTCGATTTCGATTGTTAAGTCTGTTTTTACCCATGGCTGGGTAGTTATTGAGTTTCAATTGACATATCTCATACGGTACCCTAAAAATTTGATAGTTCATTGAACAATACAATAATAGGATTATTACTGACGTAATAAAATACGAAAAAAGTGGGTTGCACCATTTCGCACGTTGGCCGTAGGTCTTTTTATGTGAGCATTATTTTTTTTGTATCGTGTGGTCGTTTCCGTGTTAACCTTCTTAATGTTGACAGTATAAAACACCTGATTTTGTTACATTTTATTTTGGTGGCAAAATGGACAGTCTCTTTGTTAGTTATAGCTTTTTTTTAACTTACTTTTTACGAAAGTGTTCCGTCATTGTCAGTAGTTTATACTGTGAACATTACGAAGATAAACCTCAGAAGAAGTTATCCAATTTTTTATAAAGATTTACATTATTTTTACAAATTTACATTTTTTTCTGTTTGATTATTACATCACTATTTTGATTCCATTTTTAGGGTTCCTTACCCAAAGGGTAAGAACGGGAACCTATTAATATCGCTCCGCTGTCCGTCTGTCTGTCTCTACGTCTGTCACCAGGCTGTATCTCATGAACCGTGATAGTTAGACAGTTGAAATTTTTACAGCTTATGTATTTCTGTTGCCGGTATAACAACAAATACTAAAAATAGAATAAAATAAATATTTAAGGGGTATAGTGATGGATTGCTATCCGCATCGCCAACTATCATGATTTCTCTCATTCCCCCGATCGGTGTTACGATACTCCATGGGTAGTGAAGCAGCTGCTACATTCTGTTTTTTAATTTCTTCCAAAACAGTATTGAGAGAATCCATTGAAATAAATCGTTTATTATTTTAAAAAAATACAATTCTGTTCGCCGTTAAGTCAGCCATATTTTACGCAATAAAAACCATCCATAAACAACACAAAACATATTAACTACCATCTATTTATCTTACAGATTATATCAACAATAGAAAGTTTATGTTTCGAATTAGTAAATTGGGTGTACGCAACAATAACGATGTGGTTGTCCATAGAGTATTGAAATATCGTTATAAACTCTATGGTATAAGCATTAAGGCGGTTAAAAACGTTTTTTACGCGGGATTGTCTATGGGAGGTCTGTTTTTTATGTGGGATTAATTTTGTTTTTACAATTGTTGCGTGGATTTAAGATAGGTTATTGTAATTTTTTTATGGTGTAGAGTGCTATGAACAATTGGTTTAATGTGAAACATTGTTACTGAGTAGGTTCTCTGCCTCCGTGGTCCAGTGGTTAAGGAGTTTGCCTGTAGACCCGGGGGTCGTGGGTTCCACTCCCACGGGAAGCATACTTTGTTTAGTTGGTTCCAGTTTGGTTAGGACATTGCAGGCGTGAATCACCTGATTGTCTGATAATGAAGATTTTTCCGTGCTTCGGAAGGCACGTAAAGCCGTTGGTTCCGGCTCTCATCTGGTAGTCGTTAAAGGAACCACGTCAGAGGCCGAGAGGCGGTTCCGAAGAATTCTGACACCAGGGTGTGCATGGTCGATTGACCGTGTCACCTACTCGAAATGATGATGATGAGTAGGTTCTCCATCTATAACGGTTCCTTTAGCACCCTTTAGGTACGGAACCCTAAAAATATATTTTGTGTATCAAATTTGACTTAGCTTTAGCTCTAACTTAACAAAATTAGCAGAAGTGCTTCCTCCTTGAATTATCTCTCCTTCCTCCTCCTTGGATATTTTTATGTGGTAACGGTGGAAGAGAGATAGATGCGTCACAAGCCGAACGCTTAGGCCGACCGTGCCTCTCCATCGCTTGTTCCGCGCTCTCGCTTGCACACGGAACGTGACATGTTTTCGCACAGAAATATATCAAGATAGAACGGCCAAGTGGGCGGTACAAGCGTGTCTCAATCTTGCACGATCGTGCAAGATTCGTTACACGTTCATCAGTCAGCGCGCACGGCCCGACTTGAACACATGCGTAAAAACTGTTTATCAAATCAGCTCCGATTACTGGTGACCGCCCGGCGGTCCCGGGTGACTTGCACCCAGGATAGGCCCTTCTGGCAACGTAGCTTTCGGCCCATAAGGCAAAAGATGAGAGTTGTTGCTTTCCAAAGGCTTTTGCCATTGATTCTCAGATTGGCCCTTCAGGCTTGCATGCACGCATACGCGGCCCATCAGGCAATATGAGAGTTTGCTGTCTCTCCAAGCCTAGCGCACACAGGCAACGCCCAAAGCCGAGGTGGGTGATGTTGCCTATAAAGGTCGAGGGCACTCTGCCCTCGCCTCAAACGCCCGGTGAAGTAGCGAAAGCTCACTTGGAGCTAGCTACATAGTCATTTAAAAAAAAAACTGTTTATCTATATGACGCGATTTATTTCTGTGCATGTCACATTACTATTTCGCTAGTGATGACGTCACATTGTGGGCGCAGCTTATGTAAAAACTGATACGCGAGTTCCCTTGGCAAAATCCTGGCATCCCCGTTCTATCTTGATATTTTTCTGTGTGTTTTCATATATCGATCTTCGATTCGTTCATAAGACATTATCACATCAAAACTCACCTAAGTATGGATGATGACAGTGTGCCAGGAGATGTTGTAAATGCTGATGCTGTACTGGTATTGGTCGACTTGCTATCGGCTTCGCGATTGGCCACGGACTGTTCAGCATTGGCTGGCGGTAATCTGAAACAGGAAATAGGTAAAATAAATAAAAACTAAATATAGATAGAAATTACAACAGTGTAACAAAAAATAAATCATTTTTCGATAAGATTTTTTGGGTAATCTATAAATAAATATAATTATAAATATATAGAGACAAATCACACAGATTGAGCTAGCCCCAAAGTAAGTTCAAGACTTGTGTTATGGGATACTAACTCAACGATACTATATTTTATAACAAATACATACATAGATACACATCCACCCACGCCAATCTGAAAAAGATAATTTTCCATCTTGACCTGGCCGGGGATCGAACCCGGGCACTGTCGTGTCGCAGGCTGGCGTGTTGACCGCTGCGCCACGGAGCTAGTAAATCTAAGTCTATAGATATGTTTAAAAAAATTAATGTCTAGCTATCACAATAAGTTGTGAAGGACTTCTTGGCGGGAATTTCGACGGCCTGCACGGTTTATGTTTTGGATTGTTTTGCAAATTGTTTCTAGTGGTGTAATTTGGTGTTATAGATGTCCATGTTTATGAACAATGTGTGGAATAACTAAAATAAAATGTCATGAATTCATGGTGTGGCTGTAGTGAGATTTACTTAGCGGGCTGGTGTTTGCTCGCCTTGCTGCGTCGTATCGTATATGATCAAACCACTGGATTCGTGGTAATTGTCGCCAGGGGCTCCGTCGAATCAGTGAAATTAATTACACCATCATTTCGTTGATACACAACAATTAACGCGAAGATTAACTAAACATAAAAAAAGCTTCTGAATGAAGTTTGATGGCCAATTAGAAGAAAAAAAAATAAGTTGTGAACTCGTGTGTTGGGATACTAACTTAATAGTACTACATTTTATAATATATACATATTAGATTCAAGAAAAAAATATTAGATTAAGCCGTATATTGTACGGCTATATATATATACCTATATATGAGACAGAGATATCATCTGCAACTGCAGTAGTTATTAATAGAGTCGAATACCTAATTAATAAACTGCACAGGTTATAGGATAGTCGTCATTCCAGTCGTTAGAAGTCCACTGCTGGACAAAGGCCTAAGGATTCTTCGTTCCATGGGAGGATATTGCCATACTCACCACGCTTGGCAGGCGGGTTGGCGAACGCAGTTTCTTTGGCTTCTTGTGCTTCTGACGCTGCTGCCCATCGGAAGCATTTTTAAGTTAGGAAAGGATAGGAAATTGTTGGATTTGGAAAGTATTGGGATGCTACTCACTCGAATAAATGGGGGAAAAGCAAGTAGCAGCTCGGGAGGCCGGGCGCGCGTACCTGATGCCATACTTACAACCACCGGACAGGCAGTTGAGGATGAAAGCATCAGAATCCATTATCATTACAGAACCATCATCAAAAAAAAAACGATATATGAAGAAATTAGATGATAAATAATAAAGATAGATGATAAAATAAAAAAGCCCTTCAGGCGAGTAGGCGACCAATACTGTTGAAAAGAGTTTCTTTTGGCGTTTCTTCTCTGCAGTGGTCGGTTCCGAAACGCTAGTAGTCTGTAGCTTTTGCACATTAAGTAATAATATAAATATGACTAAATTAGATCCTTTAAAATGTGATTTGACGTGAAAAAGTGCCTGCAAAGGCCTATTTTCTGAATAAACGATTTGATTTTGCATCAGAATACCACTGAAACTATACATTACGCGAACAAAGTCGCTGGTAAGCCATAAGAAACACACGAAAACACTGGTCTGGGAGAAAAGAAAAATGTGCCAGCTGCTTCTCTTCCCGCGCAGACCGTAGAAGCCGGTCAAGGGAATGTAAACAATGTAAAGAATCATAACAGTAAGCAATGCGGCTAGCAACCCAGCAACCCATCACTATTTTGATTCCGTTTTCCACCTTTACACGCTAAATGTGACTTTTCAGTCTTATGACCTTAGGTTCTGCCTACCCCGTAAGGAATAAAGACGTGATAATATGTATGTTGTTGTAACACAAATGATGCTTGAGACCCACCATCCATGAACCCCCTTCATAGGTAGTTTAAATTAATACGAAAGTCAAAAACAAAACGCTATGATTAATGGGTATTACAAAGGCTATACAATATATTAGGGGCGGCGTGCTTCTGACACCGGGGTGGTAAGAAATCGCTGGGGTGCTTAGGGGGTGGTGCGAGTGGTGAGAAATTAGCGTCGCTTTTTTTAACCCGTGTTTAATGATAAGTTTTCTCGTATCTTTAATCATATATTTGACTAGCTCCGTGGCGCAGCGGTTAACACGCCAGCCTGCGACACGGAGTGACCGGGTTCGATCCCCGGCTAAGTCAAGATAGAAAATTATATTTTTCAGATTGGCCTGGGTCTTGGATGTGTATCTATATATGTATTTGTTATAAAATATAGTATCGTTGAGTTAGTATCCCATAACACAATTCACGAACTTACTTTGGGGCTAGCTCAATCTGTGTGATTTGTCCGTATATATTTATTTATTTATATTTATATATTAGATCAGGCCTGTGTCACTCCTTCGAAGTGGTAAAACCTGAAAATCCGGTAGGAACGACGTTTCGTCGCATGTGTTCAACGACTTTAACGAATTATGAAATAGTCCTCTGGGAAAAGTTGTTCAATATGATGGGTTGATCATGCTCCTTTAGTATTGTTACCCCCATTTTGTAACACGTTTAGAAGCACAAAATTATTATTTAGTTTGAAAATTACAATAAACGTACTTATTAAGAAAGTTATATATTATAATAAAATTTGTAACATCTTTATGCATGCATTAAGAACAATAAATAATGTTTGACTTTGGCTTATTAACATTAAGACAAAAAAGCCTAGCACATTGCCTTGGGCAACTCTAGAACTTCACTGTGCTTTTTGTTCTTATTTTTAATCCCCACATAATATTATGTACTGATGATCTTCAAATTAACTTAAAACAGGCTCGGCTTTGGCTTTTCTCACAAGCATGAAGTTAAATTCTTACAAGAAAATTAGTATGTCGATAGTACCAAAAGCCTAAGATAAATCAATTTAAAGTGGTATTCACTCTTTTAGTATTTTCTCAAGATCGCTTTGAGTTTATCTCTTGTACTACATCTTAACTGAGAACATTCACTGGCATTGTATTTATAATAGCACCGTTTACTCTGGTTATTGCCCGAAATCTTTATTGACATGCGATTTACTGAAGAATTCCCTAAAATAATAACGTTTTTAGTGAAATGAAATGCATATCTGCACAGTCAAGCGTCAAAAGTGGAGTCATAATTTCTCAAACAATACGGTATGCAACTTCCACTGAAGTTGCATAGGGTCTTTTTAATTATCATCATCATCATCATCAGGTCCTTTTTAGTCTCCACTACAGGAGCACGACCCTCTCTGTACTACTAGGGCCATACTTGGCCAGAGCAGCCAGAGGACTTGGCCTACACTCTCCACGCTGGCCAGACGGGTTGGAGAGGTGTCTTAGATGTTTATAAGCTTTGTTTAGCTTGTATTTCCTAAGTCGCCTTCTACGACATCCACGGGAAGACTTGGAGTGGTCCTATTCTACTCTGCCGGATACCACACGGCTGTGTTTTTAATTATATCGTCATATAATTAAAAAGACCCTAGAACACAGCCCTAAGAGACACCGAACTTAAAGTTTGTTTATTAGCTCTAAAATGTATCAATTACTTATTGTAGTTGAAGATATTTAAATCACGAAAAATATGTCAAAAGTAGTTTTTCTTACTTCCAAACACTTGAGTTTAGAGAACAAAATAAATATAGTAACCGTATCAAAGGCCTTAGATAAGTCTATATTTATTTTTTCCGAATATCGCGCTAAGCTTTTCTCTTGCGCCCCAACGGAACTGAGAACATTCGCCGGCATTGTATTTATAATAGCACCGATTACGGTTATCGCCCGAAGACTTTATTCTGATGCGGGATGTGAGTGTTAATTAAATCGATTGCTATTTGCTTTTGAGATTTCGCGGTTTGCGATCCTTTGTGGTGATTAGATTTTATTATTAGGTAAGGAGTATTCCTGATCATGTTTTGCTATAGTTACTTTGTTGAATGTCTTTGGCGTACTTTTTTCAATTCAATACAATTAAAATATCTTCTACACATAATCGGTTACACCTCTGTTTAGACCCTGAGGGTAAACATCTGTCTTGTATTGGAATATCGCTTGTCAATTTCCTCTAGTATCAGTAGTTCGGTAGAACGGACTTATGAGAAGTTTTAATTTCATCGGTCCGATGTTGCTGATCAATATCGATCATCGGATAGTCCGATTTTTATACAAAAAAAAGGTACTTTATGTCATTAGCAATCTGACTACCCAGACCAGTTCCGTTTCCATGGTAAACGTGTCAGTGTTGACCTTAGATCGGTATCCGCACAGCATGTCTTTATCATAGTTCTTCACATTACAATAAGCTAGCTTTTAAAAAATATAATTGGTCCCTCAGTTAGATAATTTAATAATATTGGACACGTATTTTCTCTTTTGTCAAATTTGAAGCGTTTTTTTTTTTAATTTTTTGTTTAATTAACAAAAGAAAAAATACGAATTCAATATTTTTTGATTATTTAACTGATAGACTAATTTGTTTATTATTATATTGACTCAGGAAATAAGCTACTGATGTACAATGTAGATACTAATATAGGGCAGTATTTTATACATATAAATCTTCCTCTTAAAGCACTCTATCTATTGCTGAAAACTGCATTATAAAAATACGTTGAGCGTTGAGTAGTTTAAAAGATTCAAGCGAACAGACAACGAAAGCGACTTCATTTTAAGTATGTAATTTAATAAATTAATATGTAGGTAATTCGAGTACAATTCTTAAGCTTTTATCATCAAAACCGGTTTAGTAGTTTGTGAAATATTAAAATTAATCGCGAGGTATGGCCATATACTAGTTATTTTCATACTATTCTAAATCAATTTAACTCTTCCATGCTGACTGGGAGAAAAGAAAAAACGCAGGATGTACCAGCTGATTCTCTTCCCGTGCAGATCTTCTACGATCTGCGCGCGAAGAGAAGCAGCTGATACAGCTGCTTCTCTTCCACCTATTTTTCGCCTTAGATTTTCGCCTTTTTCCTAATAGGCGAAAATCAAGGAATCATGTCAATAGACGATTCGGCTAGCAACCCATCACTATTTTGATTAGATTAGATACTACGTCCCCGAACACGCTAAACCTAGCTTGTAGGTTTCGTCTACTCCGTAAGGAATAAAGACGTAATAATATGTAAAACGATATCTCTTGGATAGGCATGTAACATCCTCGTCTTCATCGACACTTACCATCAGGTGAGATGGGAGACAAATGCCTACTTCAATAATTAGTAAAAAAAATATATATCGCAAAGTTTTTTCGGCCGGCTGCATGCCTGATCTCAACTCTATCTGGGTAATTTTGGGTAAATAACCTCAGCCTGGCAAATTGAACAATTTTACAAGCTTTTGTAGTTTCACCTATCCCGATGTTTGTCTGTTATCAAATCTTGCAAGTTACATTTGATCCACTTCCCGGTTACCGATTGAGCTGAAATTTTGCATGCATGTGTAAATCGGATGACAATACAATATTATGGAATCGTTGCACTGGTCTGATGATGGAGTCGGAAGGCCATAGGAACTCTTAAACTAAATAAGGTACACCAATCGTGTTTCTTCTCCACGCTGGTCTGGGAGAAAAGAAAAAACGTAGAATGTACCAGCTGCTTCTCTTCCCGCGCAGATCGTAAAAGCCGATCGAGGGAATGGGTAACATCTGTGGAATCATGCAATAGGCGATGCGGCTAGCAACCCATCTCTATTTTGACTCCGCTTTCCACCTAATGCCCACCAACATGCTAAATGTGGCCTTCAGGTCTTATAGACCTAGGCTCTGTCTACCCCGTAAGGGAAAAAGACGTGATACTATGTATGTATGTATATGTACCAATCGTGTTTGGGCTCATTTGATTTGTCTTGGAAAACACTGTACAGTGTTGAATCGTTTATAATATCACAAAAATATATCCAATAGCCTCCGTGGTCCAGTGGTTAAGGCGTTTGCCTGTTGACCCGGGGGTCGTGGGTTCGATTCCCACCGGAAGCATACTTTGTTTAGTTGTTTCCAGTTTGGTTTAGACATTGCAGGCTTGAATCACCTGATTGTCTGATAATAAAGATAATTCCGGGCACGTTAAGCCGGTGGTCCCGGCTGCCATCTAGTAGTCGTTAAAGGAACCACGTCAGAGGCCGAGAGGCGGTTCCGAAGAACTCTGACACCAGGGAGTGCATGGTCGATTGACCGTGACACCTACTCGAAATGATGATGACAAAAATATATTTTTTGCTAAAAAACTTATTTTAGCATTTAGAATATGACCTTTATCATGTCTAAACCAATAAAAAATAAATAAATACCAAACCGCTATAATCCCACCTGACCTAGTCCTAAATACTCCGGAATCTCCACTTAGGGTAAGAACCCGCGCAAGGCGTCGAAACGAAACTTCCCTCTTTCCTCCCCTCTTTAAATATCCTGCTGTTATTATAATTTTCCCTTAATTGGGGGTGTTGGATGTTATAATCGCTTTTCAATTTCGTTTAATTGGATACTAGGCTTCCCTCGTGGGTTTTCTTAGTCTACACTTCTACATAATATTGGTTTCTTACCTATTATATTGGCGATTCCTAAGAGAATTTCGAGTAATAAAATATGGTGAAAAAATTCCAAGCGGGCGGGATTTGAACCAGCGAACTTAAGTCTATGTACGACTTACGCTCTTCCAACTGAGCCACCGCCTGTTCTAACCTCGGCGCCGAAATTCTCCAACATATCCCATTCCGGCGCCGAGGTTAGAACAGGCGGTGGCTCAGTTGGAAGAGCATAAGTCGTACATGCGCACTATTATTATGCGCACCGCCAACGTTAAATATAAAAAAAAAAGAGTGGAATTAATTGCCCGCGTCAGTTTTTCCGAGTACATATAACCCGACAGCCTTTAAGGCTAGAGTGAACAGGCATCTTCTAGGCAAGCTCGCTCCATCGTAGATCTTGTCTTTACCCCCTTGGTTAGTCTAAGGTCAAGAGTAAGCCTATACAAAATTAAAAAAAGAAAAAAAAAAAACATAGACTTATATAAGGTCGCAGGTTCAAATCCCGCCCGCTTGGAATTTTTTCACCATATTTTATTTCTTAATTTAATAAGAGTATATGAAAATAGCTTTGTGAAAAGCAAAATATGTAGAAACACTTAAAAATTTTGAGTAAGTTGAATTTTTCATGCTCACGTTTTTAGTATTATTTCGGGTTCGATAAATCCAACTAAAGTAAAATTTTGCATGTATTTACGGACAGCAGTAAGCTCAATTCACACATATTTACGCATTATAAAATAAATAATAATAATAAATAAATACGGACAAATCACACAGATTGAGTTAGCCCCAAAGTCAGTTCGAGACTTGTGTTATGGGATACTAACTCAACGATACTATATTTTATAACAAATACATATACACATTCAAGACCCAGGCCAATCTGAAAAAGATCATTTTCCATCTTATCCTGGCCGGGGATCGAACCCGGGCACTCCGTGTCGCAGGCTGGTGTGTCTACCGCTGCGCCACGGAGCTAGCCTTAAATTTGCAAAACTTAGGAAAAGAATAGAAAAATTACATTTTTGATCAAAACGAACAACATCTGAAACGAGTTCTTTTACATTAGCATTTTTCAATAATTAAATTCAGAAAAAAGATATACATGCAAAATGTTAAAAATATAGTCCACTTATAATATAGAATTGTAAATAAAAAAATGTGTTTAAAGAAAATCAGTCATTAGGAACAAAATGACAGGCGGAAGATAAGGATAAGGGTTTCGTTTTTTGCCATTTGGCTACGGAACCCTAAAAATGGCGTGATAGTATATAAAGTAGGTATGGATTGGAAATTTGGATTTAACTTTTTTTTTTTTACTAAAAATTGAATTAGGCATTTGTCTCCCATCTCACCTGATGGTAAGTGACGATGAAGACGATACAACATGTATGTATGTTTTAACTTGTAGTTAAAACATACATACATAGTATCACGTCTTTTTCCCTTGCGGGGTAGACAGAGCCCAGGTCTATAAGACCTGAAGGCCACGTTTAGCATGTTCGTGGGCATTAGGTAGAAAAATGAATAAAAATAGTGATGGGTTGCTTTGCTAGCCGCATCGCCTTCTAATATGATTCGTCAGATTTGCCCATTCCCTCGATCGGCTTCTACGATCTGCGCGGGAAGAGAAGCAGCTGGTACATTCTACGTTTTTCCATGTCTCCCAAACCAGCATGGAAGAAGAAGAGTTAAAACATGCCACCGAAATTAATATTATTCGCCAATCCACACGAATAACGATATGAAAGATTTTCCATTCTTCTCCGAGACTGTATTAACTTATTGGACAATAAAGCCATACTAATAACAAACCTTCACGCACATTTTAACAACAATTAAAAGGAACACTTGAAAAAACAACGAACCCAAAAACTTAAAAAGCTTACTTACCCTACTTCGACAATGGGGCGCAACAAAAAATAATCTTTTGCAATAATATTAGGTTATTCTTAATATTCAGTATCAATGGGGCGTGTTTTTATTTAGTTTTATTGTTTTTTAGGGTTCCGTACCTCAAAAGGAATAAACAAAACCCTTATAGGGTCACTTGGTTGTTCCCGTTTGTCTGTCTGTGTCCCTTACTCTCAGGTCTACTCGCCCTTGTAGCTGTGAAAAGTCAAACTCCTCAGTCAACGCAATCAAAAGATACAGCTGGTTATGCCGCAAATTTTCGTGTTTTTTCGACTTTCGCAAGGGAATTAAAACCTACTTCCTATGGTACTTCCCATGATCTCAGAATCTTAAAATTTAGTACGAAGCAACGTCTTATCGCACCGATATAGGAAAAATTGCGAAAAGTATAAATTTTAGTTACATTATATAATAAAATTATTTTTAATAATTTTACACTTATTATATTGGTACGGAACCCTTAGTGCGCGAGTCCTACTCGCACTTGGCCGTTTTTTTTTATTATGATGGCCGAATTTCGTCCACTTGGTAACCACTAGTATATTAAACCACTAGTGTGTACGTAGCAATAAAAAAGAAAACATAAACGTTTATGAAGCAATTAACAGCCTCAAAGGGTGAAAACTCGTTTTCAATAAAGTCCGCCTTTGTCCCCAATCAATTATTTTCGCACATCGCCGCCTATAACGACTACAGCTAAATAACGACCTAAATAACGTTACACAGAAGCTGTTAATTATAACTATTTATAACGCTTTTATAAATAATAAAATAAATAAAATAAAATTTATTGACCCATTTCACAGTACAATAGTTATACAATTAACTCTATATAATATCTTTAATCTTTGACTAGCTCCGTGGCGCAGCGGTCAACACGCCAGCCTGCGACACGGAGTGACCGGGTTCGATCCCCGGCCAGGTGACGATGGAAAATGATCTTTTTCAGATTGGCCTGGGTCTAGGATGTGTATCTATATATGTATTTGTTATAAAATATAGTATCGTTGAGTTAGTATCCCATAACACAAGTTTAGAACTTACTTTATGGCTAGCTCAATCTGTGTGATTTGTACGTATATATTTACTATATATTTATTTATTTATTAACACAAAGAACATAGGTTGCATTCAGGCGGGTCCCTCGCTCAGCCATCCACCATCGAACTAGGAATAAACCTGTATCTCGAGTGGCAGAAGGCATTACGTACGAGAGATCCGATGAAGTGAGCTAGAGTTATTTGCTGCAACTGATACTGTATAACTATATTTGAGCCGTTTGGGGTCAAAACTTTGGGACCGTGGGGGCCATCAGCCCATAAGCTGTTCGGCACCATTGCCCATAAATTGATCGAGGTGACCCGTGACCAGTAGGCTGGACTATACCTTGGCCAAAAGATCAGCATTGCCATCCAACGTGGCAATGCTGCCAGCCTTCTGGGCACGCTACCGCGAGGCAACGATTTACTCGGCCTTTTTTATTTGTAAATATATATTAATTTTTATTTATTTTTAGTTGTAGCATTAGTTTAAATATTTTATATTTAAATTGTATATATATTGATAAATAATAAAAAAAAATATAACTAAAAGAAATGTAACAAGATAGGTATTACCAACATGTATTCCATAATTCCCAAACTAGAAAAATCTGTTTTTTGGGAATTAGCAACAGTTACCTACATTTATTATTTTTATGAGTCATGGGTTTTGATTTTACCTTTAACACGACTGCAAAAAAGAAGTTTACTGTTTAAAGGCTGATTGCGGAGTAACACCGGAGAGACGCGCCGTTGACCGCAAGTGCCATTGAATCGCAGGGTTTCTGGTTCGATCCCTGGTCAGGTCAAGATAGAAAATGATCTGTTTCAAATTGGCCTGAGTCTTGGATGTTTATCTATATATTGGTTGCACGTATGGCATCTGGTACGCGCACCCGGCTTCCCCAGCTGCTATTGGCTTCCTTCATATCCCTTCCTTATTTTTTTTATAAAAATATAAATATGAAAATATAGAGACTTCCATTTTTTTACATAATTGTCTAATATGGTTTAGCGCAGCCTAATTGCTTGCGGAGTCGCAACGTTTTTCGTTCGCGCGGCACCCGCTTAATGTAACTCGTTATATTTTATTCATTGAATTAGAAAAACTATGGAAGCGTAACTCTTACACAACTAACGATTCAGTATCAGTCATATTTAAGCAAACAAACTTAACTCAAATCGCAACGAAAAATTTACGCACTCATTGACGAAGCTAGTTTGCGATTGGTCGCGTCAAGGTCACGAGGCGGTGCCAACATTTCTAATGAACGCTATGGTGTCAACATAGCGGAGGTAGGTAGATATCGCTCGCGACAGCAGCTTGCCTCGCTCGCTATGATAAATTACTCCAGTGTCACTTTTCCGTCTTTCCTTGCGTTTGCTGCACCACTTTACTACACAAGAAGTCATTTTTATCTTCATTCGTTAAGATTTCGCCGATATTCACAAAAAATATGTCGTTAAATGCTTTTATCTACGCGTCCTTTCGTCACGGAGCGCGCGGCAGACTAGTTCGCGGATATACTTTTTAAGACCCGCCCGCTTTGATATACTTTGCGTGGTGTCAGTTTTTGAGCGCAATGCTGCTTCCATATTTTTTCTAATTCAATGATTTTATTATTTATTTAAAGATGTCCACACGCCACTCACTCACATTAGGGTACAGCAGAATATCAGCGCTGCAGTGTCTTGTGTGAGGCTGTTAGATACGTAAAACAAGTACTGATTTTTTATAGACGGACGGTACGGAACCCTTCGTTCGCGAATCCGATATGCCCGTGGCCGGTTTTTTTTAAATGCGATGAAAGATATCCACGACAGAGACTCTACCTTTCATTCCTGAAAGTACTGTCCCCAAGGGCTCCCATCGATATTAACGCGAGCTAAACGCCAGGAAAATCTAGAACAGTTATGAAATAAAAAACATGGTCCCCTATTACGGAATCCATCCTCAATAGCCGAGAACTCGTTTTCAATAAACTCCCTTTGTCCCAAATCAATTATTGTCACACTGCGCCGCGCGACGGCGCGACGTTGCCGCCGGCCGCCAATAACAGCTACCAATAACGACGGATGTTATAACGAAAGCAGTTATTTATAACACTAATTGTTTTAAGGTTAATTTTGTTTTTTTTATTGTTGTGCGGGAAATAAACTTGTTTACTTGTTTGTTACCCTTCTATTATCATTATTACGGTCAGGGATGTCATCCTTAACTGCAACCAGTGGTTGCAGGTAAGGCATCGGGTACGGCACCCCGGCCCGGGTACGCGCGGCCTGACCATATGATACCCCTGACCAACCTAAAAAGTTTTAACTTTTAACTTATTACACTTGAAATGATGACAAAAACGGTCAAGTGCGAGTCGGACTCGCGCACGAAGTGTTCCGTCTATAATAAGTTAAAAAATATTTTTATTATAAGATGTAACAAGATTTATACTTTTAGCAATTTTTTTTTTCAAGATTCTGATTTCACGGGAAGTACCCTGTAAGTTTTGATTCCCTTGCGAATATCGAAAATTTGCGGCATAAAAATTAAAAATACTTTTTTTTAATTGATGTAACAAAAAATGTATGCTTTTCGCAATTTTTCCTTTGTCTATGCTATAAGATGTCACTTTGTACCAAATATTAAGGTTTTGACTTCGCGGGAAGTACCCTGTAGGTTTTGATGCCCTCGCGAATGTCGAAAAAGCACGAAGTATTTGATATGAATTTCAGCTTGATACCTCACTGCATTCCTGAGAAAAAGGGTTCTGACAGACCGACAGACAGACAGACGGACAACCGAGTGATCCTATAACGGTTCCTTTTTACCTTTTGAGGTACGGAACCCTGAAAATTATGAATTTTACATTAAACAAACGGCCCCTTTAAATCAATGCCTACAGATATGAATGAAAACAGTGAATTAACACTATTATTTCGAGCGTCGCCTGTTGCGGTGCGAGTGTACCCGGCATATTATGTTTTATTGTCACGCAAACACGACGTGTTCACTGCACGCCGTGTTCTGTTTTAACGTGACATTGGTGCTAACTAGGCGAGCATAATGTGGTTCGAAAATGTTAAGTTGCCCCTTTTTTAGGGTTCCGTACCCAAAGGGAAAAACGGGACCCTATTATCAGTCTGTCTGTCTGTCCGTCTGTCACCAGGCTGTATCTCATGAACCGTGATAGCTAGACAGTTAATTTCACATAAATTTTCACAAATGATGTTTTTCTGTTGCCGTTATAATAAAAAATAGAATAAAAAATATTTAAGGGGGCTCTCATACAACAAACGTGATTTTTTGCTTGTTTTTGCTCGATATTGATAACGGCAACAGGTAGACGCTTGAAATATTCATAGAATATTTAGTTATATATTCACTTTAAAAATAAATAATTAAATAAAAATAAAATTAATATTTAAGGGGGGCCGACCAACATCTAGGTTTCACTGCCTGAAGATGCGTCGCGTAGAGGCGAAACACGTGTCTCGAGCACGACGGCCGATATTGCTGTAGCCTCAACGGATGCAGCAGTATCGACCAGGGTTGCTTGCATCAACTATTGGTGGCGGCATGAAGGGACTCACAGTAGTGGGTGGGCGCTGGCCACCAATAGTTTGCATGATGATCCGGTCAGACCACACAATCCAGACCACCTGGTATGCGTCGTGTGTGGCATTATAGGTCAGCAGATTGGGATGGATTGCGAGAGTTTTATGCATCCTACCATTGGAGACGGTTGTGCTTCTCATCAGAAAATCCTGACATTTGTGCGAAAGCTGTCGCCGAGGCGATACTGCTGGGCATGGAGTGCTACATTCCCAGCTCGGCGGTTCGTATCGGAGGGCGGTCTCAACCTTGGTTTCGTTGCTCGTCTTTGCGTGCCGCCCACCTCAAGCGCGAAGCCTACGAAGCCTGGGTTGCTGCGCGAAATGTCAAGGATCGTAATACTTCTGATTTGAAGAAGCGGTTCAACGCAGCTTCAAGATCCTACAAGAAGCAGATCACTGCTGCAAAGTTTGCGCACACTGCGCGCATTGGTAGGAGACTGGTTGGCTATCCCTCCGGGAGTAGAGCATTCTGGTCTCTTGCTAAGGCAGCGCAGGGGAATTTCTGTCGCCCTTCACTTCCATCTCTGCACAATCGTCAGGACTCGCTGGCTCACTCCGCAAAAGAGAAGGCCGATCTCTTGGCTACTCTCTTTGCGTCAAATTCTTGACGACGGAGGAGCATCGCCGCCCTTTTTACCGAGATGCGAGCACTCAATGCGGGAAATTCGCTTTACTCAAAGTGCAGTGCGACGTGCTCTGTTTTTCCTCGACATCAGGAAGTCCAGCGGGCCTGATGGCATTCCAGCAATTGTGCTCAAAACATGCGCCCCTGAGTTGGCTCCGGTGTTAGCACGCCTATTCTCGCTGTCTTACACCTCAAGAAAAGTCCCGTCTTCGTGGAAAGTAGCCTACGTTCACCCTATTTCTAAAAAGGGTGACCGCACAGACCCGTCTAACTATCGGCCTATTGCGATAACCTCCCTGCTCTCTAAGGTGATGGAGCGTGTGATAAACATCCGGCTCCTTGGTTACCTTGAAGATCATCAGCTAATTAGTGACCGTCAATACGGGTTCCGCCACGGGCGTAGTGCTGGTGATCTTCTTGTGTACTTAACGCACCGATGGGCATCCGCCATCGAGAGCAAGGGAGAAGCACTGGCATTTAGTCTAGATGTCACAAAGGCTTTTGACCGGGTCTGGCATAAGGCTCTTCTCGCGAAGTTACCATCTTTCGGGCTTCCTGAGGGACTATGCTTGTGGGTCGCTAGTTTCTTATCTGGGCGAAGCATTGAGGGTCGTTGTAGACGGATTATGCTCCGATATCATGCCCATCAATGCTGGCGTCCCCCAAGGATCTGTTTTATCACCTACGCTGTTTCTTCTGCACATCAACGACATGCTTAACACTAGTAGCATCCATTGCTATGCAGACGACAGTACGGGTGATGCATATTATGCAGGTCGTGCAAATATCCCTCAAACACAGGTGGAGGAGAACAGAAAGAGACTTGTGTCTGACATTGAGACCTCTCTGGAGCAGGTCTCTGAATGGGGTAAACTAAACCTAGTTCAATTCAACCCTACTAAGACACAAGTCTGCGTGTTTTCCGCTAAGAAGACCCCATTTAACATAGCACCAAAGTTCCGAGACACCTCTCTTACCATTTCTAAGAGTATTGGGATCCTTGGCGTCGATATTACGAAGGAGGTCCAATTCCGGAGTCATCTGGAAGGTAAAGCCAAAATGGCTTCTAAAAAACTTGGGGTGCTCAATAGAGCGAGGCAGTACTTCACTCCGGGTCATAGACTTTTGTTATATAAAGCTCAAGTCCGGCCCCACATAGAGTACTGCTCTCATATCTGGTCTGGTGCACCTCAATACCAACTCCTTCCTCTTGATTCCATCCAACGCCGGGCAATTCGTATTATCGACAATCCCACACTCACAGACGATTTAGACACCCTCGGTCTACGGAGAGACGTTGGCTCTCTGTGTGTATTTTACCGTCTATACTATGGGGAGTGTTCTGAAGAACTTTTTGAATTGGTGCCACCGTCACCTTTCTACCACCGCACCGCTCGCCACAGGAGTAAAGTCCATCCCCACATCCTTGACACTTGGGTCTCCAAAAATGTCAGAGCGTCACGTGGTTTTTTTCCTCGTACAGCAAGATTGTGGAATGGACTCCCTCCCGAGGTTTTCCCTGTGTGCTATGACTTGAGGTCGTTCAAAAGGCGTGTTTAAAGGTATCTTAAGAGTCGGCAACGCATCAGCAGCTCCTCTGGTGTTGCAGATGTCCATGGGCGACGGTGACCACTTTCCATCAGGTGGCTCGTCTGCTCGTTAGCCGTCGGATATACATAAAAAAAAAAAAAAAAAAAATGAACTAACTGGTGGCGGAAGCACGCAAAGTAAATTATCTCAAAGTAAATGTAGCTTTGACTTCCGCAAAGTAACACTTGAATCTACTAACTAAAATCTGTTCATAAATGACGGAGTTCTGTGGTAACAAACATTTAAACTCCTCCTTTTTTTTTAAGTCGGTTAAATAACAAAAATGATAGGGAAACTACTAGTAATTAAGTAAGTATATTTTTATTGCAAAGATATTTTTGAAATCACCATTCTATACATTATTAGGTAGGTGGAAAACGGAATTAAAAAAGTGATAAGTTGCTAGCCGCATCGCTTATTAACATGATTTCTCTCAATTTTGCCCGTTCTCTCAATTGCCTTAAACGATCTGCACGGAAAGAGAAGCAGCTGGTCCATTCTACGTTTTTCTTTCTCCCAGACCAGCATTGAAGAGTTATTTCGTCATTAAAGAAGCTCATACAAAGATTATATATTACTAGCTTTCGCCCGCGGCTCCGCCCGCGTCTATGTCGATCCCTAGGGAATAGTACTTTTTCCAGGGATGAAAGCCTGTCTAAAATGTAGCCTATGTCCTTCTCCGTACTCCAGAGAACTTGTATGCAAAATTTCATGATGATCGGTTCAGTTGTTACGGTGTGAAAGCGTAACAAACAAATAAACAAATAAACAAACTCACTTTCGCATTTAAAATATTAGTAAGGATAAGGATAAGGATTTTACTTTATTGTCTCCTAGATAGCTCTCGAAGAGTCCTATATAAACTTTTCTCTATGGCCCAACAACTCCACCTTCCAATTTCAAAAACCGAAACGTATTCGCGCCAAAACCCAAAACAATAAAAACTAATCATAAACAAATCGTTCCTCGTTTAAATTCTGAGCGCGCTGCGGTCGCCAGTTTACTATTTCCAAATAACGTTACGTTACGGTGCGAATTAAAAATACTGTGAAAGGATAGCCGCTATAATTATTTTGATAATATCAAAGTCAATGTCAAAGTCAAAACGTTGACGATTGAGTGTATTAACCCAAGTACAGTTAGACTCCTACTCATTGATGTTCCTGGGCGAAAACGTTTATTCAGTAAAGAAAGATAAGAAATCGCTTGAAGACGAGTGTCAAAAATAGTACCCCAGCTATTTTTGACACTCGTCTTCAAGCGATTTCTGTATGGAAAAAAAGGCGGCATTTCAAAAATAACACTCCTGATGGTAAGCGATCACCGGTGCCCTTTGACAACTGCAACACCAGGGTGTGACAGGAGCGTTGCCAGTCTCTTAAGGAGTTTGGGCGAAGACATGGGGGAGGGGGAAGGGGGCAAGATGTAGCTCCGGCTATCTCATTCACCGAACGAAGCATAGAAGCGGCAAAGTTTCTACTCAAACGTCGATGTTCTGTGAAAATAATTAGTCCGTCAAAAAATATCGGAAATGTATTTTTCATATTATAATTATAGAGATAGCTCTTTGAAATTCCGTGTGACGTCATAGTTTGCTACGCTTTTTAGCAAACTTTGACGTCACAAGCCCCCACTCATATTTATTTATTTTTATTTATTTATTTGGCATGAACTTAAATCTATCTTTACAGTTTTCACTAACATGATAGACAAGCAAATAATCCTTTGACGTGCCTTATCTGCATCATTTATTATTTAATTAACAAAAGAAAAATACGTGTCCAATATTTTCTTTTTATTATTTAACTGACGGACAAATTTTAATGTTATTATTTTGACTCAGGAAACTAGCCTATTATATAATACTAGTTCTGTCGTCTTTTTATTTGTATGTTAACCGTTTAACAGGTGTACATGTAGTGCATTAGTGTTCTGTGGTTAACATGTGTCGCGTTGATTGTGCGAGGCGGGTACGAATGTACCCCACATTACGTATATGGATTTTGTAGTTTTATGAAGCACTTAACTGTAACGTTATGGTTTCTGATGTTTTCGCGATTGTTACACATGTAAATAAAATTTTTAAAATCACTTTAATACGGTATTATCGCGTATATCACATTATTTTTACACCTAACGTTTTTAACGTTGAGTCTACCTGCGACCATGAAAACTGTAAGTTTTCGAAACGTTACGTGTAAAAATTATGTAATATACGCGATAATACCGTATTAAAGTGATTTTATTTAAATGTGTAACGTTATGTTTGAATTGGATATAATCTGGGTATAGTCTGGTCAAATTAGACCTAAAAAGAGACGTACAAACTGAAAATGAGTAAATTTGTTCAAAACATCATTAAAGTAGCATTTTTAATCTTTCCCATCGTTCCGGTACTTGTTTTTGAAACGGTACGGTTTGATGAAAAATCAAACGGTTCTTAATTTTAATGCGGTTCACGGAAACTACTTACCAAGTTTCGGCAGCATAGTACTTATAGTTTCGGGAAAAAGCTGTGATATACGGACGGACAGACAGACATGACGAATCTATATAATTTTATAAATACGGGGTTCGTTTTGATAATTAATTGACTAGCTCCGTGGCGCAGCGGTCAACACGCCTGCCTGCGACACGGAGTGACCGGGTTCGATCCCCGGCCAGGTCAAGATGGAAAATGATCTTTTTCAAATTGGCCTGGGTCTTGGATGTGTGTCTATATATGTATTTGTTATAAAATATAGTATCGTTGAGTTAGTATCCCATAACACAAGTCTTGAACTTACTTTGGGGCTAGCTCAATCTGTGTGATTTGTCCGTATATATTTATTTATTTATTTATAATCACTTCAACATGCATTACGGTTTATATATCTTGAGCAAAAATAATCAATCATACGAAAGCCGCAATATATTTTGAAGTGAGGATAAAACGTTGTACTCCGTAGTAGTCAAAATAGTTAGTTAGCGAGTAACCCGGCTGGTCAATAAAAATTACAGTCATCACAATTTCAAATTCAAAATCAATAATCGTAATCAATAAAAAGCATCACCCAATTTTCCCGCCGAAATCTCGTAAAACAATAAAACGCACGCAGCGCCCTCTGCCATAACACTCTTTTATTTCACTCATTCGATAATCGAGTTCCGATTTCCATCACTACGCTCAATCTTTATGGTCTAAAAAAGTACCCAAGTAATATAAACTTTTACACGATCCTAAATTCATTTCCACCAATCTTTAAGTCTATAAAAATAAGGTTGGAAATCGTGTAGCGGGGTGTAAGGAGTTTTGGTGTTGAGGACGGAGCGTGCGAGTCGTTCGGAATTCAAATATTGCAATATGGCGGGCAATGACATGTTAATACGAGGCTTGGGGACCGATATGCATAATTTTATAACTCTGAAGTTTGCAGATTTCAGTACGAATGGTTTTAGAACATGTGGTATCAAGTGTTTCGTATGGCGGATGTGGGGCATGGGGATATTTTTGGTGCTTTCGGGATATTTGTGACGTGAAACGTCTTTAAATTATACACGGTGTACCATGTCAGAAAACCAGACCGTAATGAATTGGTCTATATCGTCTGACAATAACTACTAAACTATTCATCGTAGAAACATGAATTTCGTGACATTATTTAGCGTATATCAGCTCGCTGCTAAGACCTTGAGTTTGCATCGCGGCATCTAGTTTTCTTTCAATCTTTAACACTAAGAGCGACTCGTGATATAGACGTTTCACGTTTAACCAACGGCCGTGTGAACCCGACTTCTTCATGCCTATAACACACTGAATTATTATAGTGGACAAATAAGTCATGCCTGTATTGTATAGTGTAATGTTCTGTGCAAAAACCAACATAAAGCAACGTCAAAACAAGTGACAATTTAATTTAAAAGTATGATTTGATCGTGGTAGAGCCACGCTACCGGCTAAATTCATTTTTGCTAGTAGCATTCTAGCTCTTACACAAAATCGACGTCTGAGTAGAAACTTTACCGCTTCTATGCTTCGCTCGGTGAGTAAGAGAGCCGGAGGCCCATCCTTGTTCGTTTGGCGTCATATGTCATAAAAGAATGGTCTATAAGGTTTATGTTGCTACACGATAATATCGACGCGTCGATTCTATTATACCATACTAGCTGTTGCCCGCGACATCGTCCGCGGCAATTTCTGTTAATATGATTAATTCGTTTTTTATTTTCACCCGTTTTTAAAACATTTTTTATTGATGCTTCGCTCCTATTGGTCACAGCGTGATGTTTTATAGCCTAATGCCTTCCTCAATAAATGGACTATCCAACGAAAAAAGAATTTTCTAATTTGAACCAGTAGTTCCTGAGATTAGCACGTTCAAACAAACAAACTCTTCAGCTTTATAATATTAATAGCTTTATATATTATAATATATTATAATCTATACTAATATTATAAAGCTGAAGAGTTTGTTTGTTTGTTTGATTGTTTGTTTGTTTGTTTGAACGCGCTAATCTCAGGAACTACTGGTTCAAATTGGAAAATTCTTTTTGTGTTGGATAGTTTATTTATTGAGGAAGGCTTTAGGCTATTAAACATCACGCTGCGATCAATAGGAGCGAAGCATCAATAAAAAATGTATTGAAAACGGGGGAAAATTATTCATCTATACTAAGAAAAAACCTAATTAATCATAATAACAGAAATTGCCGCGGACGAAGTCGCGGGCAACAGCTAGTAACAGAAATTACCGCGGACGAAGTCGCGGACAACAGCTAATATTATATTAAGTATAGATAGGTTGTCGGTTCACAATTAATGAAATTTGTATTTAAGGGATTTCATAGATAGAAAATCATTTTTGATCAAAATAGACATACATTTTATGTATCGTAGGCGTGTCGTAGAACTTGTATCGTCCGATTGAGCTACAAGTGCTACAACATGATATGCTACAAAATGTCGTAGCATTGTCTTATATCGTAGCGCTTTGTAGACCTTCGTAGCTGCTACGCCGGCTACGATTGAAGAAAAACCTTGATCAAGTAACTTTGTTTTAAGGGCTTATATCAACGAAACTATAATTTTATTCTGTTGCTCCTTAATTTATTGCTAATAAATCAAATCAAGTTAAAAAAAACGAATTCTACTTAGTAAGTAGTTCGGTAGTAAATTATTTGTAGTATTTTTGCTATTATTTTGCATTTGATAAATTAAGATAATTGTTAACATTTCTCTAGTTTGTAATACGATAATAACAATAAAGTTATACAAAAAATACTAGATAAGTAATTTAGTACCGAAGTACAAAATAAGATTTTTAATTATATTCTACATTTTGTATGTAAGTCCCCGTTAAGTAAAATCAAATCATGGAGTATTTATCTGAGAATGCACTAAAGACTTTTAACTCTATGGTAAGCTTCATCATCATCATTATCAGGTCTTTTTTAGTCTCCACTACAGGAGCACGACTGATAAGTATGGTAAGCATACTTTTTTCTTAATAAAAGACTAGATATAGCCACTATTGTAGGCCACATAAAAATCTATAACTAACTCCATTACAACAATAATAAAAACTTAATTAACGAATAACGATGAAAATCTATTAAACATTAATAAAACGTTATAGCGTACAATTTTCTTCGCAGCGCTACATCTTAATTTACTAACAAACTCACAATATGGCCGACTTTTTCAATAAAAGCGGCAACATCTGGACGAACACTTAAGCCGCGGGGGCGGGAAAGAGATAGCAATATAACATTGTAGTTGCTAAAGCGAGACAGAAGCTAGGGAGTCCAACAGCGAAATTAATATGTCCTTTTCTTGAGCGTAAGTTGCTTTATTATTTCAGTATTGATGCTGGCCGCCTATATTTCTCTATTATTATTTTTTTGTTGTCTATGCCCAGAACGATTAGGGATGGGGTAATTCGGATTTATTGATTCCGATATTAATGCGGATAATCGTTTACGGATTACGGATAATTGAAGATACAGAGATATCTTCAATTATCCGGGCTTTAGGGTTCTTTTGTTGAATGAAGGAACCATGTGAGTTCGTCGTGTATATTTATTAAAATCTATTCGTACGGTTTCAAAGTAAGCTACAATATGTTACAAAAACCCAGTCTGATTCGCAGCTGTGCCAATTATCTCGGATGCTCTAGTAAATCTAAAATATTGGAAAAATATTCATACAAAGCCAAGCTGAACAGTCATATATGTTGGGAATGTCAAAATTGTTTCCAATTCATAAAATCAAAATATAGTATCATTGAGTTAGTATCCCATAACACAAGTCTTGAACTTACTTTGGGTCTAGCTCAATCTGTGTGATCTGTCCATATATTTATTTAGTTATTTAATCTGTTCCCTAGTTTCCAAGAAACAAAATAATTAAGTGGCTCAAATCCTACCAATCTAGTTCATATACCGTCAACACAGCTGGTTTTCTACTTCATCATCATCAGCTTAAGAAACCAATAAAAGCGTTCGATACAAACAGTTATAATTAACAGCTTCTATATAACGTTATTTAGGCCGTTATGTAGCTGTAGTCGTTATCGTCGGCGATGTGCGAAAATAATTGATTGGGGACAAAGGCGGACTTTATTGAAAACGAGTTTTCACCCTTTGAGGCTGTTAATTACTTCATAAATGTGTTGATTTGGTTTTTTTATTGCTACGCTCTAATACATTCAATAAATTGTTAATCAATATACGTCAGCACTTAATGTAAAATATTTAATTTGTTATAAAACTTATAAATATGTGAAAGCGTAGCCCTTCAGGCACGTAGGAACTAATCACAGAAATATATCAAGATCGAACGGGGATGCCAGGATTTTGCCAAAGAAATGCGCGTGTCAGTTTTTGCATAAGCCGCGCCCCCAATTTGACGTCATCACTAGCGAAATAGTAATGTGACACAGAAATAAATCGCGTCATATTGATAAACAGTTTTTACAGTTACAAACCGCAGAATAAAGCATGTGTTCATGTCGGGACGCTGACTGATGGACGTTTAACGAATTTTGCACGATTGTGCGACATTGATACACCGCCAACTTGGCCATTCTATCTTGATGCTGAGAAGAATAAGCAAATAGAAACTCACTCCAATATTAGTCCCAAATAAATATTTCTTCAAATTCAAAGAGATCTCCGCACGCCTAATCGACCTTTCCGGTGACCTAAGGGCAGGCGCGCATTTTGGTCAAAGACTGAGTCTGACCATCCAGCGAGGAAATGCTGCCAGCCTTTTGGGCACCCGCCAGCAGACCGCAGCGATTTGGCATCCATATTTTATTTAATTTGATGTGTTTATAGATTCATTCTATTTAAGTTTAAGTTTAGAATTTTGGTTTAGTATTATTTATATGTCGAGTAATATTAATAACCGTATTTTATATTGGAGTGAGTTTCTTTCTGCTTATTCTTCTCAGCAATGGTCGTTCCGAAACCTTCGTAGTTTATCAATTTTGCAAATATAAAAAAAAAATATGACATTCATGTATCGAAACGAGTTATAAGTTACACTACTATCTTTATTATTTCGGGTGATAACGAAATTAATAAATCAAAGATATAGATAAAAAACGGTCTACGCGCGTTCTTAATTTATAAGTGTTCACACAAACCCGGCTTCACAAAAAAAAACTTTATTTCACACAAAAATTACAAACACAAAAAGTAATAAATATAAAAAAATAAATAATCAAAAATGCCACCCCGAATTGTACCTGGCTCAAAAGTACCCATTTTTATAAGTGTTTTATTTTGCATTCACAGTGCTATTTTGATCTTACTCTTAATAAATTAAGAAATAAAATATGGTGAAAAAATTTTATGCGGGCGGGACTTGAACTGGCGACCTAGGTCTATGTACGACCTCTGCCATCTGAGCTACCGCACAATTCAATCTCGGCGCCGAAATTCTCCACCATATCCCATTTCCCCTTATACGTATTAAGGCTTACGTCACCTACGCAACTACCCGACTTTTACAAGTACCCATTTTGCTAGCAGCATTTCCTCTTTGGATAGATAGCATCTTCTTCGTAGTTTGTGTTGGATAGCTATGGATAATCTTTGAACCCTTGTTTTGTAATATTAAGATAATTTTGACCCAATTAGTGATGTGCCGTTCTCGAAATTTACAAGATCGGAGAGAACAGCCCGTATATTTTTCCCGATATTTTTTCTTTCGCTCAGGTAAAATAATTAATGAGTAATTTTTTACATTTATATACACGGTGAAATTTTGATCGTTCTGGGCCCTTAAAGGGGTGATTTAGACCGTCAATATGAACAGCCTTTCCTATGGGACCAAAGACCAATGGACCAAAAAAAAAATGGGCATTGTCATACAAAATATTTCGGCCGCCCGGTCAATTTGTATGGGAACGTCAAAAAAATTTTTGAGTTCCTAGAATTGATCCCATAGGAAAAGTTGTTCATATCGACGGGCTGAATGATCTCTTTAAGAGTACAGAACGATCAAAATTTCACCATGTAGGTATTTATGTTTTGCTCTGGCCAAAAGTATGGTATATCCGGTAGTAGATAGATAGATAGATTCATTTATTCCTTAGAATATGGTGATACAATGGTGTTACAATAAATATGAGACGCAGCATATTCTGCCTAGTAGGCGTAGGAATGTTTAGTCACAATTCACAATACAGACAGGGTCATGCTCCTACAGTGAAGACTAAAAAGACCTGATGAAAATGATGATATTTATGTTAAAAACAATAACGTGTGACAGGAGGGCTGGCTGCTTTTACGCGGAAAAGCTAAGCGTCGCTATCCAGCAAGCATAAGGGCAAGATTTTTTAGATTTTTACTGTAGTTTGTTTTTTTTATTATTGCATCAGCCTGCGGACACGAGGAGCTGACATCGTACAACGTGCCGGACATCACGCCATCGCCCGGGCCTTCCAAAAAATGAGCACTCCGCATCCAACTTCGATCGTAGTCGCAAAAAAATCTTTAATAATACTTTGTAATTTTCTAATTTCATTAAACTTATAATTTTAAATTTTGGGTTTCTTGCATCTTCGGTTATGACCGTAGTTAATTAGCTTATTAGTTTCTTTTTGTTCGTAATTTTATTATCATAGTGTACCTACAAGTAAATACTAATTATTTATCATAAATTTTATTGGACTTTGACTTGCGATTGATTCTTTTTGTTTTAATTTTATTTTAAATAAATTTATTTTTTGTTTGTATAAATATTTAAATGTACTTAATTAAGTGAATGTTTATTATTGAAAAATGTTCAATGCAGTAAGTGTTTTACTATGAATGAATAAATGATGAAATGAAATGATATTGTATTTAAGAATTATTGCAAATTCGTGATAATAAATAGGTTTATGCGGCCAGAGAATTTATCTTCGGTACATCACAAAGACCTTATGGCTCACATTAAGCATATTGGAGGGCGTGAAGACGGAAAACGAAATCAAAATAGTGATGGGTTGCTATCCGCATCGCCTATTGACATGGTTCCGCAAATTTTTGCCCAATCCCTCGATCGGATTTTACAATTTGCGCGGGAAGAGGAGCAGCTGGCACAATTTACGTTTTTTTTTTCTCGCAGACCAGCATGAAAGCGACTATAACACATTAAGTACTTATTAAAAAAGTTGCAGCCTATTCGGAAGACTATTTAAGTAATTACATCACATTATCAGGTGTATTCTTACTTTAAGGTTTAACATTTACTGGACTGATTTTGGTACTGTCTACTGTAAATATGAAATGAAATAAAATTTATTTCGCATAAGTGTCGTGTAACAGTTGGAAATACAAAAACAAAGGATATACTTAGCTGTTTCCAGCATGCAAAATTAATACATAAATACATCAAATTCTAGAACATTAAACTTTTAAATGCAAAACTATTTCATACAATACATCGGTGAAGTCAGTCCAATAATTAAGTCATCAGTAAATACATCAAAAATTAAAAATTATAATGTCATTATATATTTGGCTCTTGGAATAAAATGTTTTTCTACTAGCCAGTCAATATAATCTGACATTTGAAGTAACGTTTCTCTATACTAATATATTATTTATTATCTCTTTATTTAATTTATTTCTTAGATGTAGGTTTTTACAATATTTATATAAAAGTAAAATATAAAAATAAATTACAAAACATAAAAACATTATAAAAACCTAAACCTAGAGTGCCGTCAGCAGCGGGGCAGGGCTCAAGCTACCGGCGGTTAAGGCTGCAGAGAAAGAAACCTCCTGACTATGCGTGACGTGTCCAGGAGTGCTGCCTTCTGTATCTGGCCCTTGATCCAACCATCTAGCGAGAGCCTCTTGAGATGTTGGTCGAGACTCTTTGCTATAAGACCGTTTGCAGACACGACTATCGGGACAATGACCGTCGAATCTACATCCCACATGGCAGTCACCTCGTGAGCCAAGTCAAGGTACTTGCTAAGCTTGTCCTTCTCGGCCTTCACGAGGTTTTCGTCATGTGGAATGGTGATGTCAACGAGCACTGCTTGGCGTGTCGATCGATCTGTTAGCACGATGTCAGGCTTATTTGCGACAACAGTCCTGTCTGTGATAACAGATCGATCCCAATACAGCGTGGCACGACCATTTTCGAGAACCGGCGCTGGTGTGTACTTATAGTACGGCACCTCGGATTCCACAAGCTTATATTGAAGAGCAAGTTGCTGGTGGATAATTCTGGCTACAAGGTTATGCCTGTGCAAATACTCTCCGTTAGCCAGATGAGAACAACCGGAAATAATATGCCTGAGTGACTCGCCAGGACGGCGGCATGCCCGACAGATGTCGACCGTACCGTCCTTCAGGATATATCTCCGGTAGTTGTTCGTCATCATGACCTCGTCTGCAATTGCACAAACAAAACCTTCGGTTTCTCCAAAGAGGTCACCGAATCGTAGCCAGTTTACCGACGCGAGCAGATCTACATCGGGCCCAGTTAAGGCCCGGTAGAACCGCCCATGCAGCTCCTTGCTCTTCCATATGTTTTTACGGTCTTCGGTGCTCAGCACCGTTGGTCTGTGCCAGTTCTCGCTTGCTAAGGAGAGCGGTGTAAAGCTCCTATCTACTGCAACAACGTCGCGATGCATCCCACACTCATTTTTAAGGAAATAATCCCTAAGACTGTACACCTCGCGGTTATGGAGAGTCTTGGCGTTCAAAAATCCACGACCTCCACACTTACGTGGGATGTACAGTCTCATAACGGATGAGCGTGGGTGAAGCATGCGATGCGCTGTCAGCTGTTGACGGACCTTCCTATCCAGGGCATCTAACTCAGTTTGGGTCCATCTTAGTATGCCAAAGGAGTAAGTGAGTAGGGGCATTACCCAGGCATTGAAAGCGCGTGCCTTATTACCACCTGACAAAAGACTTTTAAGTACTTTTGTCAGTCGACAAAAGAAACGCTCTTTCACCGCCTGCTTTATGTCCCCATCCACAATACTCAAAGACTGTGACATACCAAGATATTTGTAAGTTTCCGCTTCTGCGAGAGATCTGACGGACATTGTCTCAGAAAGTTGTAAATTTGTTGAATTTACAACTTTTCCCCGTTGGACATACATGACAGCACTTTTTTCTACACCAAACTCCATCCTGATAGAACTACTGAAATCTTCTGTGATTTTCAATAGCTCCATCAGGTCAGAGGGATTTGGTGCAAATAATTTTAAGTCATCCATGTATAACAGGTGAGAAACAATCTCCCCATCACTTCGGAGGCGGCAGCCTAGTCTTGAATCCCTCAGTAGGGTGCTGAGGGGGTTCAAAGCCAGACAAAACCACAGTGGACTCAAACTGTCGCCCTGGAAAATGCCTCGCTCGATCCTTATCAAGTCCATCGGGTCCGAGGAGCCATTTCCTCTACCTGGCTGACAAAGGACTGTGGTCCATTGTCTCATACACGTGCCAAGAAAGGATCTTAAAGTTGTATTAACTTTATTATATTATATTATTATAAAGCTGAAGAGTTTGTTTGTTTGAACGCGCTAATCTCAGGAACTACTGGTTCAAATTGGAAAATTCTTTTTGTGTTTTGTGGATAGTCCATTTATTGAGGAAGGCTTTAGGCTATAAAACATTATGCTACCACCAATAGGAGCAAAGCATCAATAAAAAATGTTTTGAAAACGGGGGAAAATTATTCAATAATCATAATAACAGAATTTGCCGCGGACGATGTCGCGGGCAACAGCTAGTATTTTCCGTCACTTCATTCCAATTGCAATTATATTTATACAAGCGACTCGCCCCGGCTTCGCACGGGTGCGATAAATTAAGTATACATAAACCCTCTTCTTAAATAATTCTATATATTTAAAAGAAAACCGCATCAAAATCCGTTGCGTAAGTATAAAGATCTAAGCATACATAGGGGCAGATTACAGCTATCTAGCGAGAATTATTTAATGAGGATTTTCGTCAATTTAGTCTATTAGTACCTCACTACTGAACGCACAAAATAATAAATAAATAAATATATACGGACAAATCACACAGATTGAGCTAGCCCCAAGGTAAGTTCGAGACTTGTGTTATGAGATACTGACTCAACGATACTTTATTTTATAACAAATACGTCATCATCATTATGTCCACACCGTATCCGGCGACGGCGACTCCTATTCGCTTCTTCTAATTATTAATTAATTTAATTAATTTTGGTCTTTGTTCCGGTGAGCTCTGATGTGACTAGCAAAACCGAACCTAGTCTTAAAAATTCGTTCACAAGACGCACAGTATAACTGTCCTGTTGAGTTGGTAGTGTAAGTGTAGGAGATTTTTGGCTTGATCTTCCGTATTTGGCGCTTTAGGTCAAGGTCTTTTAGACGCTTAGTTTCAAAACTTTCAACGTTCTCATGAATAGTTTGTCGCCATTCCGGTCTGAAACGAGCGCGAACCTCCCAGCTTTCAGTTGGTATGTTACAAGCCACGAGATTACGTTTAAGCACGTCTTTATACCGTAAGTATTGGCCGCCTTGCTTGCGCTTTCCGTTTGACAGTTCCGAATAAAAGACTGCCTTTGGAAGTCTGTTATCATTCATACGTAATACGTGACCGCTCCATCTTAGTTGGTGCTTTATAATAAGCGCTTCTATACCAGACATACCAGCACGACGTAAAACTACAGTGTTTGGTATTCGGTCCTGCCACTTGATCCGCAGAATGGACCTTAGACATTTGAGATGAAAGGTGTCTAATTTCTTAATATCTGTTTTGTAACAGCACCAAGTCTCCGCGGCATACAACAAAGTAGGCAGTACAATTGCTTTGTAAACTAACAGTTTTGTTTGCAAATTGAGGTCGTGAGAATTCCAAACACGGGCTCTAAGCTTGCCAAAGGCAGCTGCAGCACCTGCTATTCGAGCTGGTATCTCCGATGCTAATGTATTATCGCATCTTAATCTGCTGCCTAAGTATTTGAAGTTTGGAACTTCTTCCAACACACAGCCATCCAAGGTAACAGAAGATTGGTCACCGCGACCCCCTCGTGTAGGTTGTTTTAAAATCTGCGTTTTGCTAGTGCTTATAACAAGGCCAAACTTGCGGCATGACGTGTGTAGAGAGTTCACATAAGCTTGAAGACATTCCATTGAATCGGCCATAAGGCAAACATCATCTGCGTATAGAATGTCTTGAATAGGGATCCTGGTGACTAGTCGCTTAACTCTAAGACGGGAAATATCGAAAATACTTTTGTCTGTCCTCAACAAACAAATACGTATATAGATACACATCCAAGACCCAGGCCAATCTGAAAAAGATCATTTTCCATCTTGAACTGACCGGGGATCGAACCCGGGCACTCCGTGTCGCAGGCTGGCAATAAAAAAAACAAAAAAAAAAACAATAAAATATGCAACCTTAATATATGTAATGACTCCCTTCACAAATTGAAATCTAAGGTTCAGTCATCCTATTAATAATTTTATTAATAAATAAATATATATACGGACAAATCACACAGATTGAGCTAGACCCAAAGTATGTTCGAGACTTGTGTTATGTGATACTAACTCAACGATACTATATTTTATAACAAATACATATATACATACACATCCAAGACCCAGGCCAATCTGAAAAATATCATTTTCCATCTTGACCTGGCCGGGGATCGAACCCGGTCACTCCGTGTCGCAGGCTGGCGTGTTGACCGCTGCGCCACGGAGCTAGTCAATTAAAATTATTGTTTATTGATTTATGAATTCTCCCCTACTATGTAGACATAGTCGGGTAATTTTAAATGTATTATTTGAATATCGTGTTCACCTGTAATTGGGCTGCATGCTTGACTTAAAATTACATAATATTTTTTGTAACGTGATCACGTAACCTGTTGGTGTAACTAATAAAAAAAAATTAATACTCACCACTGGCACTGTTCTTGGCGGCACAGTCCTCCCGATCTCCCAGAATCGCACTCACACTAAACTTGAGCATCGGCTTCTTCTGTTCGCTATATTCCTCACAATTCCTTACAATCTCATCAGTGTTAAACTTCCCATCTTTATCTCCCTCATCACCAGAAGCCTCCTGATACAAATTGAATCTCTTCTCTAGTTCTTCTAAGCGACGGATACCGGATTTCTTACAAGAAAATGGAGGGCAATCTAAAGACCCACAGCTAGAACACCGGCGAGCCAAATTTGGTATATTCAAAACTTCCTTTTCATTTTTATCCTGATAATAATCATTATTATAATATACTTGCTCGTTTTTAACATTATATTCTTCATCATCTCGACTTTTGGAATCTTCGTCGTTTTCTATCTTGGATTCTGTTTCGTCATTTCTGTTACTGTCTTCCTCCTCCGCCATTTTTGATTCGTCAACTTCCGGTGAATTTTCTCTGGATCTTTCGTAATTCTGACGTTGTAAAACATAGTTTTCTATCTGTTGATTGATGTATTGATTGTGGAAGTTCGCCGTTTTTTGCTGGTGCAAAATGTTGTCAACTAAAAACGGTGACGTCATATTAAACGGTGTATTCGCCTTGTTGTAGCACAAATTCTGAATAGTCTTCAACATAATGTTGTGATCCAAAGTTTTTTGAGCCACAAACGGGTTTACCTTCAATGGTCCATGTTTAAAATTTTCCGTTGGGTACATTATACATTCATAATAACAAATAAAAAAAAACTACTTTCTATTTCTATTTAACTGTTAATCATTGCACATCACTATCACGAAATTCAAATGTGGAACGCGCATAGACAATTCGGAAACAGTTCGAAATTCGAATGCGGTTCGAAAAACAACACATGTGTTTCGCGTTGCGACTATACAACGACTGACTTCAGGGAGTGGTCGTTTTGGGGGCGGGTTTCGAACTGGGGTGGCTTTTTAGCCGTGCTTTTGTGTGAATTGAACCGATATACCTCGGTCTCCCCGCCTCCTCTATTGTACATAACACGGTTAACAACTTACGGTTATATTTGTAAAAGCGGAGTTCTCGTTAAACTGGTCGCTTCGGTGACTTACAAAATTGTTATTACGCTCATTGATAACGTATTTTCGCCTTTATTGTCATCTGAATAGGGTATTTAGATGCAGCTATTGTTTCGTTGAGTTATTTTGTGGTAGTTTGAGACTTGCGAATGTGTGTGCCATAGACAAGGGTTAAATAAAAAGGTTGTAAGTGCTTCTTTTTTTTCGATATCTGCACAGGATTGGATTCATTGTTTTGCTCAGTTAATCCGAGTTAGGGCGTGTACAGAATAAAAGGAGCTAAGGGCGTTTGAGGTCAGTTGTTTATTGCTCAGAGTGGTTTTGTAACGAGATAATGGGAGTCTATTTAATTTGGTGTACTCTTCGTGTTTATACTTACTTTAGCATACTTTGTTTAGTTGTTTCCAGTCTGGTTAGGACATTGCAGGCTTGAATCACCTGATTGTCTGATAATAGAAATGATTCCGTGCTTCGGAAGGCACGTTAAGCCGTTGGTGCCGGCTGCCATCTGTAGTAATCGTTAAAGGAACCACGTCAGAAGCCGGGAGGCGGTTCTGAAGAACTCTGACACCAGGGTGTGCATGGCCGATTGACCGTGACACCTACACGAAATGATGATTCTGAACACAACTTGAACACAAGACTTCATACGTGGTTAGCGTTAGGTATAAGCTTTTTTGACGAAACGTTTTATATATCACTAGCTTTCGCCCGCGGCTCTACCCGCGTCAATGTCGACCCCTCAAGAATAGTACTTTTTTCCGGGATAAAAAAATTTTGCATGCAAAATTTCATGATGATCGATTCAGAAGTTACGGCGTGAAAGCGTAACAAACAAACAAACTCACTTTCGCATACTAACTAATATTATAAATGCGAAAGTGAAATTTTGCATACAAGTTCTCTGGAGTATGGAGAAGGACATAGGCCACCTTTTATCCCGGGAAAAAGTACTATTCCCGAGGGATCGACATTGTCGCGGGCGGAGCCGCGGGCGAAAGCTAGTGATATATAAGACGTTTCGTCAAAACAGCTTATACCTAATGCTAACCACGTATGAAGTGTTCAAGTTGTGTTCAAAATCATCATTTCGTGTAGGCGACACGGTCAATCGACCATGTACACCCTGGTGTCAGAGTTCTTCAGAACCGCCTCTCGGCTTAACGTGCCTTCCGAAGCATTACTCGAGATATTTTATACCACTTGCAGTCACCCATCCCAATGGGGACTGCACCCAAAGTCGGTTAAAATAATCGTTGAAACAAACAAACATTACAAACTATTAGAATTGAAACAATCGCCTCGTAAACGCTCTACAACTGTCGTAGAGCTACGAATGACCGTAGCGGTGCTACGAATTGCTACGCCGTGGCTACGAAGATTGTAGAACTTTTATTCTCCGTCACTGGTCAGATTGTCGTCATTATTACTTTTATCCGACTATGATAGTAGGAGGGTTATGCTTTTCTTTACTTCAAAACAACATTGCAGTCGAGTTTAAAAAAAAATACTTGTTAGTACCACTATACAATATGTAAAAAAAACATGTTTTATCCTTAAAGGGCTGATTCAGCCCGCCGATATGAACAACTTTTCTTATGGGACCAATGTTGGGAACATTGAACAACGCCATTTTTTTAACATTTTCATACAAATTGACTGGGCGGCTGAAAATGTTTGTATGGAAATGTCTATTTTTTTTATTCCTAGCTTTGATCCCATAGGACAAGTTGTTCATATCGACGGGCTGAATCACACCTTTAAAAAAAATCCTTTCGTTTACGTTACGTTTTGTTTTTCAGCTTCTCGGTAAATCCTTATCCTTATCCTTATCCTTACTAATATTATAAATGCGAAAGTGAGTTTGTTTGTTTGTTTATTTGTTTGTTTGTTTGTTTGTTTGTTACGCTTTCACGCCGTAACTACTGAACCGATCATCATGAAATTTTGCATACAAGTTCTCTGGAGTTCCGAGAAAGACATAGGCTACTTTTTATCCCGGGAAAAAGTACTGTTCCCGAGGGATCGACATTGACGCGGGCGGAGCCGCGGGCGAAAGCTAGTAATACTATAATCGGTAAAATAATACTTAAGTTTAGAGAATCTTAAGTATTCTTTTACCGAGGACTTAGTAGTCCGTAGAACTTAAATAAATAAATAAATAAAATAAAAAATCTTTATTTCAGACTCTTTTTTTTTTATAGTCCATATTACGAGTACTTGTTACAGGTATGCCAGTCATTCTCTCATTTAATCATTATAATTCACATATATGTTCGTCAAAGATAACTTATTTAATTAATTATATATCTTACTTATCTATGTGAACATGTGAGGACCCATGAGTTGAAATCCAATGCTTCCACACTGGTCCTTCAAACTTCTTAGCAATAATGCCCATGATACTATTAGGACCTTCTCGGACCCTGCGCATAAAGCAAAGCAACATTGCTGGACGTATATAAAAAATGAATGAATGATATAACTTTATTGCACCAACACTTAAAAGTAGTAACAATAAAAAGAATTAGGTATAACATGAGGTACAAAGGCGGGCTTATCGCAGAGCGCAATCTCTTCCAGCCAACCTTTGGGTAGAAGACAATGAAAAAAAAAAAGGCTAGGTTGGCGCAGTGTACATAAAGAAAAAGAAAATGAATAATACTAATATACATAGATAATAATAACATATCGATAAAGAGCATTACATATAAGGAAACATAATACATAGTGCAAAGGAAAATACATAAAAAAATACATATACAAATATAAAGTTTTGAAAAAAATATGTTATAAAAAATACAATTGGGAAAAAACAGCATACTGTAGGACGTACTGGCTGATATTGCATCAATAAAAATAAAAAATACAATCCGCGTTTGACACATAACAAATGCATTATGGATGCAGTATTTATACTCTATACTCTATGGTCAGACTGGCTGGTTCCGAAGGAAATTCGAATCTGAAGAAAAAGAAAATTTGAAATTAGCCACACCCCCCGCGCTGTGTTATTGGTTGTTTCTCTCGTGAGTGAAAGACTTTAACACCACTATCCAAACATTCCATTTTAACCTTTACTGCTATAAGTTTAAAGGTGATAAAAGTATAATTGTGAAAATAAATATTTAAATTTCGAAAGACAGTAAGTGTAGTTCATGAATTTTATTTGCAAGCATTTGAATATGATGTCGTCACGAGGTTAGGGACCTTCATATTTTATCTAAATCGTGAAGGTAGACAAGTAAGACTCTTCATCTAATCACGTCTATGTCTCGAACGGGATAGACAGTGTTGAACATTAAAAGTCCAGGGGCTACGGTTGGTTAAGTTATTATTGGGCGAGCTCTGTGGCGCGATGGTTAACACGCCAGCCTGGGCCATGAGGGTTCCCGGGTTCGATCCCCGGCCAGGTCAATGGAAAACCATCTTTTTCAGATTGACCTGGGTCTTGAATGTTTATTTATATAAGTATCTATTAAAAAAATATAGTATCACAACTTACTGTGGGGCTAGCTCAATTTGTGTGATATAAATAAGTATTCATTTATTCATTTTTAGTCGTGGTAGAGCCACGCTACCGGCAAAATTAATTTTTGCTAGTAGCATGAATGGGCCGGCTCCGGGGAAGTACTACTCTCACAGAAAATCGACGTTTGAGTAGAAGCTTTACCGCTTCTATGCTTCGTTAGGTGAGAAGCAGGAATCCCCTTATTTCATCAACTTATTCGTTTAGACTGTGTTCAAAGTCGAGCCATTCGTAAGAGCTTTGTTCTCTTACGAATCTCCTTGTTTCTGATTCGATCTCGCATATCTCGCAGAGAAACACCGAGCATAGCCCCCTCCATAGCTCTTTAAATAAAATAAAATAAATATATACGGACAAATCACACAGTTTGATCTAGCCACAAAGTAAGTTCGAGACTTGTGTTATGGGATACTAACTCAACGATACTATATTTTATAACAAATAAATAAATAAATATGTACGGACAAATCACACAGATTGAGCTAGCCCCAAAGTAAGTTCGAGACTTGTGTTATGGGATACTAACTCAACGATACTATATTTTATTACAAATACATACATAGATACACATCCAAGACCCAGGCCAATCTGAAAAAGATCATTTTCCATCTTGAACTGGCCGGGGATCGAACCCGGTCACTCCATGTTGCAGGCTGGCGTGTTGACCGCTGCGCCACGGAGCTAGACTGAGCTTTCTTATGAGGCCCCATAGTAAGGGACCATGTTTTGGACCCGTAAGTCAACAATGGAAACACACATTGATTATATAATCAATGGTCAATGTAACCGGACCGAAATATCGATAACTAACAAACTACAGTAATTGCGATAAATATCTCGACATATTACTTACTTTGACAACCGTAAAAATTAAAAAAAAACCGGCCAAGTGCGAGTCGGACTCGCGCACGAAGAGTTCCTATCGTTATTTATAAAAAGCGGCAAAAGAATCATGTATGGGGCTCCCATTTAATATTAATTTAATTTTTATTTAATTATTTATTTTTAAAGTGAATATATAATTAAATATTCTGTGAATATTTCAAGCGTCTATCTGTTGCCGTGATCAATATCGAGCAAAATCAAGCAAAAAAATTACGTTTGTTGTATGGAAGCCCCTTTAAATACTTATTTATTTCATTCTATTTTCTATTTTCAGAAATACATCATCTGTGTAAATTTCAACTGTCTAACTATTACGGTTCATGAGATACAGCCTGGTGACAGACGGACAGACAGACGGACGGCGAAGCGATATTAATAGGGTCCCGTTTTTACCCTTTGGGTACGGAACCCTAAAAAGCTGCATCTTACTTATTAATAGAAAATACATACATACATAGTATCGCGTCTTTTTCGCTTACGGGGTAGCCAGAGCCTAGATCTATAAGACCTGAAGGCCACATTTAGCATGTTGGTGGGCATTAGGTGGAAAGCGGAATCGAAATAGTGATGGGTTGCTAGCCGCATCGGCTATTGCATGATTTATTTATTTTATTTTTATTTATTATCGCACAAAATAGATTCCTCATATGTTACCTATTCCCTCGATCGGCTTTTACGAACTGCGCGGGAAGAGAAGCAGCTGGTACATTCCACGTTTTTCTTTTCTCCCAGACCAGAATGGAAAAGAATATTGTTACGATTTAAGAACCTCGCCCTACTAAGTCGGTAAAGATTAAATGTGCCCTATAAATAAAAATTAATATGAATCTGTCACACCGTTCCGCCTATTACACCGTATTCAAATCCAGTCTATTGTTAGAAGGGTTGCTGTCAAAACAATGGTCAAAGTTGACGGTGTGAGGGGGACCCGCGTTATAAGCTCTGTTATGCTTCAGAGTAAACTAAGTTAGATAAGCTTAATAGTTACATATAAAGATTAAAAATATTTTATACAGCCGTGTGGTTTCCGGCAGAGTAGAATAGGACCACTCCAAGTCTTCCCATGGATGTCGTAAGAGGCGACTTAGGAAATACAAGCTAAACAAAGCTCATAAACATCAATGAGACCTCTCCAACCCGTCTGGCCAGCGTGAGAGTGTAGGCCAAATCCTCTGTTCGCTCTGGCCAAGTATGGCTCCGGTAGTACAGAGAGGGTCATGCTCCTGCAGTGGAGACTAAAAAGCCCTGAAGATGATTAAAATATTAGTAGGCAATTAAGTAATAGCTAAGTTTTGTTAACGTGCTCCCACACAGCAGTTATACAATAACAGTATCAAAAGAATATAAATATATACGGACAAATCACACAGATTGAGCTAGCCCCAAAGTAAGTTCGAGACTTGTGTTATGGGATACTAGCTTAACGATACTATAATTTATAACAAATACATATATAGATACACATCCAAGACCCAGGCCAATCTGAAAAAGATCATTTTCCATCTTGACCTGACCGGGGATCGAACCCGTTCACTCCGTGTTACTGGTTGGCGTGTTGACCGCTGCGCCACGGAGCTAGTCAAAATATACAAGGTCCATTTAAATTAAGCGAAAATATGTTAAGGGCTGGATCTCATAGGTGAAAGAAATGCTTTAGTAACAAATTTTAAGAAATCGACAGGCTAGTTTTTTTCTTTAATGTTTTCATCCTAACTAATATTATAAATGCGAAAGTGAGTTTGTTTGTTTGTTTGTTTGTTTGTTACGCTTTCACGCCGTATCTACTGAACCGATCATCATGAAATTCTGCATACAAGTTCTCTGGAGTACGGAGAAGGACATAGGCTACCTTTTATCCCGGGAAAAAGTATTATTCCCGAGGGATCGACATTGAGGCGGGCGGAGCCGCGGGCGAAAGCTAGTGCAAAATAATGCTTATTTTTATTAAAATCGTTTATCAGCTGTTTTGACTGTCGAGGTCAATGACCTAGTATCCATATAGTAGATGATAGTAAAAAGTTGTTGGCCAAGAAAGTCTTTATTTGTACACAGGCTGTTTTTGTCTGTTTTTTTTACCTGTTCAGGTCCAGATATCTCAAAAACTAGCGTGTCGATTATTTTTTTTTTGCTTCTAAAGCATTTTTCTTGTTAATGGGTGTCAGTGATTAAAATATTTGCGCTTAATTTAAATTTAAAGATTCAAGATTCAAAGATTTATTCAGAAAATAGGCCTTTTCAGGCACTTTTTCACGTCAATTCACATTTTAAATAGTACTTATTATATTATATTCAAATTTGTTCAAAAGCTACAAACTACTGCAGAGAAGAAGACGCTGAACGAAACTCTTTTCAACAAAATGACCTTATATAAGTACTTACGAGTATATGAAAGTTCAATAACGTATGTTAAGATCAAAGGGATATCGGTACTTCTCATAATAACAATCTGTTAAGCCCGAGGCAACAGAAGAGATACGTATACAGCTTATAAATTCAAATACACGTCTTTGCCGCTCACGGGAAGACAGAGCTTCTTTTAGATTTAGTGATGATGTAATACAATATGTAAATTTGACTAGCTCCGTGGCGCAGCGGTCAACACGCCAGCCTGCGACACGGAGTGACCGGGTTCGATCCCCGGCCAGGTCAAGATGGAAAATGATCTTTTTCAGATTGGCCTGGGTCTTGGATGTGTATCTATATGTGTATTTGTTATAAAATATAGTATCGTTGAGTTAGTATCCCATAACACAAGTCTCGAACTTACTTTGGGGCTAGCTCAATCTGTGTGATTTGTCCGTATATATTTATTTATATTTATATCACTGTCCGATCCTTGAAGCGGTGATTCAGCCAGTCGATATGAACAACTTTTCCTATTAGATTAAAGCTGGGAACTCAACCTTTTTGATCCCATAAGATTATCCCAGCTTTTTTTTAAAATCTATGACCAAGATGTTTTTTTTCTGGATTATGAAATTTGAATTTCGAAGTTTGCCGATACAATAACACCAATATTGCCGATGCTGAGTCCGGATGCAGTGGACGCACCCCATTGGCATTTTGCATGCAGTGGACGCACAGCTTTATACAGAAGTGGATTTCTTGCGACTAAAATTATAATGAATGATGAGGGACACTATTACTGCCTGGGGTCACTACATTTTTGCCTATAGGTCATTCATCTCCATTACTTTATTAACCTCATTTCCATAATGCCATAATAAATAGTTCTATTTTTAAAACGAACGATCGATATTTGAATTTGACACACATTTAGGCGGGAACCGCGCACGTGCCGCCATCTTTTGTGCAATTCGCCGCGCTTCCCTTTCACAAATTAGTAATGGAGATTTGGAATTGTCATAATTATATTTAGTTTTATTTATTGGTCTTTAGCTAAATTGGGGATTTCATGCTTCGGTTTTAATTTTATTTAAATGTTGCACGGTTGCGTTAAGAGAGTAGTTAAACTAGTTTTTTTTTTATTATTTTTTTGAAGATAAAACATTCATTTGGATCTCTGGCAAGCAAATATAACAAAACTAGCTTTCGCCCGCGGCTCCGCCCGCGTTAATGTCGATCCCTCGGGAATAGTACTTTTTCCCGGGATAAAAGGTAGCCTATGTCCTTCTACGTACTCCAGAAAACCTGTATGCAAAATTTCATGATGATCGGTTCAGTAATATGGCGTGAAAGCGTAACAAACAAACAAACAAACTCACTTTCGCATTTATAATATTAGTAAGGATGAAATGAAATGAAGGGCGGCGTTATGAAATTAAATGAAATAGAATTTTATTCAAATTTGGATATCATGTATCTCTTTCTGAACGTCATATTATTATTTTTGAAATTTGCAAAATCGAAAATTATTATATAAAAATAAGCTACTAGCGTTTCGAAACGACCACTGCTGAGAAGAATACGCCGAAAGAAACTCAGTCCAGTAGTTGTTAGTTAGTTGCAGTAAAAGAGCCCATGATGCTAAATGTGAATTTACTCAAGTGTCGTGGGATTGGAGACATTGGGACTTTAAAGATTGGTGGTAGAAAGCAAAAAATGTTATAAGATATTTTTAATTTCACCGGTGGGGAGCTGGGACCAGTGGGGAACTTCGAAAATACATCTATGAAAATTTCAACTGTCTACCTATCACAGACGGACGGACGGACAGACAGAGAGACAGACATACGGACAGCGGAGCCATATTAATAGGGTCCCGTTCTTAGCCTTTGGGTTCGGAACCCTAAAAAGTATAACCTAACATGCAATAAACAAAATGCAGCAATTATAAACAAACTATTATTATTATTCTCTTTAAGTATTTATTTTGTTTCTTAGAGTTAGGTTTTATAAAACTTATATATAAAGTAAGATGTAACAAAATATCATAAAAAAAATACATATTATTATTAGTATGGCTATTGGCTAGCTCCGTGGCGCAGCGGTCAACACGCCAGCCTGCGACACGAGAGTGCCCGGGTTCGATCCCCGGCCAGGTCAAGATGGAAAATGATCTTTTTCAGATTGACCTGTGTCTTGGATGTGTATCTATGTATGTATTTGTTATAAAATATAGTATCGTTTAGTTAGTATCCCATAACACAAGTCTCGAACTTACTTTGGGGCTAGCTCAATCTGTGTGATTTGTCCGTACATATTTATTTATTAGTATAACTGAACTTGTCGTCTTGCGAACTCTGGACCCCAAAGCACTACAGCAAAAAAAACAACTAGGAACACGCTAAGGCCAAAATAACAGACCATACTAGCGAATGATTAACATTTGTTACTAGCAGGGCCATCTAGTGAGTAGTAGCATTCTATAATAATAATAATAATAAACGTTTATTTTCTCCTTTACAAAGGTGAGTCTTATATGTAGTTAAGTTTCTAAATTTTAAGTTTTAAGTACAAATTTGGTATTTAGACTTGTTCACCCTTGTTTGGAGACTAGTTCCTGAAATAGGTTCCTATAGAAACCTGTGCTACAGGTAACTAGGCCCCACCCTCGGATCACGTCGTCTTGAGGTTGTTTTGAATTTATTGCATAAAGCTTACACTTCGGGAGCTATTTAGAAACACTAATTGCTAACTAATGTAGTACCTATATCTACTAAATCTAAATCTAATGATGGAAAGCACAATTGGGTAGGTAGGTAAGTGGTTAATTAGTGAGTTTTAATGTCAGTGAGAGAAGTGAGTGAGTCGGAGGTAAGTGGGTTTGGTGTGGTTGTGTGGAGGATGGAAGTGAGTTTATGTATGACGTGTGTGTGTGTGTGTCGAGTGAAAGAACTAGGCATGTCTAGCGATTCTCATTCCGGATTCCGGAACATTCCGCACTACCGCCATCTATTGTCGAATAGCTGAACTTTAAAATACATATTTTATTTTATATTTTATATTTTTTATATTTTATTTATTTCCAAACTTACAACTATTATTACAGGCTTAATCCTAATACAATAGTTGAGCCAATTTACAAAACCCGAATAATTTAATTTCCATAACATAAGACGAATAAAGCTATTTTAGTAAATTCATTCAATGTGCAACAGAATAAATCAGCTTTTTGTGCTATAACGTTCAAAGTCCGGAGAGCCCGCGACAGTGGCGCATCTTTGAGCAAGTTTGTCCGCGCTCGCGGCACTACAAACAATTGTGGCCGGCGACGCCTGAACACGTATTCATTTGGCACACATAAACCTAAGCCTTCTAACAAGTCAGCATTGTCTAATTTTCCCCTAAAAATTTTAAATATACTGGGTGGCGCAAAAGTAAAGACCCTATTTGGTTCAGCTATAACATTTTTTCTAAATTAGAAAACTAGATTTAGGTTTTTTTAAATGTATATTTGTGCCATTAAATTTCGTACCATTAGGATTTAAAGATGATGTCTTTTAAATGGTGACCTCCAGAGTTGATACACATTTGAGCCCTATTTATGACATTTTGCATAACTTGCCGTAACACTTCCTGCGATATGTTCGTTATTTCTTGACGAATGTTTTCTTTTAGAGCTGCGAGAGTCTGTGGCTTGTTCACATACACCCGAGATTTCAAAAAACCCCAAAGAAAGAAGTCTGGACTGGTCAGATCGGGCAATCGGTGCCGGACGGTGGTGAAATCGTCGACGAAATTCACGTTGTGTTCTTATCACTGATGAATTATTCCGTAAGAACATTGACACAATTATTCCACGTTCTTGGGGAGTAAAACGGTCCATGTTTATTTTCAGTGTATTTTACATTTGTTCACTACACAATTTTCAAAAACAGAATGACAGAAAATGTCATATAAAAAAAATAAAAGTATTTTCTTTAGTGCCAGTACTTTTGCGCCACCCAGTATAAGAACAAAGTGTGAGTTCCCTCCTGACCCTTAGTTCATTATACCCTACCATGCCGAGAACAAACAAAGTTGGGTACATAAGTGGGTACTGTGGGTATACGCCATACAGTCTCAAGTAAAGGAACCTAACAAATCTATTCTGGATTTTCTCCAGCATGGCAGTGTATTTGGCCTCTCTAGGAGACCAAACTACTGCATTGCTTTCCAGATGACTCCGAACTAAGGCGTTGTATAACGCAACAATAGCCCTAACATTTGTGAAACCTTTGACAGTACGTAACGCAAAACCCAAATTTCTAAAAGCCTTTTTGCATACACCAACAATGTGCTCTCGAAAAGATAAACTCGTTGTGAGGCATACTCCCAAGTCCTTTACCTCTGTCACTCTGGGTATCTCAGCCCCGTCGATGCTATACCTATATAGAATGGGAGAGTGTGCGCGAGTAAAAGTAATAATTGCACATTTTGAGTTGTTAAACTGTAACAAATTTCTCTTGCTCCAGGCTACCACGCTATTAATGTCACTCTGGAGCTTCTTACAGTCCTCCTCATTATATACAGGCATAGCAAGCTTCAGGTCATCGGCAAACAATAAACACTGTGCATACTTTACATTCTCGGGTAGGTCATTTATCATCAACACGAATTGCAAAGGACCAAGATTTGAACCTTGATTTACCCCTGAAAATGTAAAATATGGCCTAGATGTATGCCCCGCATATTCAACATATTGCTGCCTATCCCCAAAGTAACTGGCAAAGAACTTCAGCAGGTGGGGGGTGAATCCGACCTCAGATAACTTGTCAAGCAGGACATCATTATTTACGAGGTCAAATGCTTTTTTGAAGTCGAAATAAGCTGTATCCACCTGCCCACCACTGTCTACTGTGGGTACTACCTTAGCCACGTAAGTAAGGAGGTTACTTGTGGTACTTCTCGCCGGTCTAAATCCATGCTGAGCATCCGCCAGTTGAGGACTAACCTGTTCCAGGATGTTACTATGTATAGTCGACTCAAAAATTTTTGCTGGAGCAGATAAGACGGCAACAGGTCTGAAGCCTTCCACCGATGCACTCTCACTTCCTTTTGGTACTGGCACCACCCTAGTTAATTTCCAATTTACCGGGAATACACCTTTTTTAAGACAAAGATTAAAAATATGAAGCAGTGGCACGTCCAACACGGCTTGGCAGTCTTTGAAGATAAACGGGGGAATGCCGTCCGGGCCAGCAGATTTTTTGGGCTTTAGCCGCCGCAGCGCCTGCTGCACTTCCTGCAACCGCAGCGAGTCCAGGTGCACCCGCGCGGCCCCGCTCTCAGCGCCCGCCTCCGCGTTTACAACCAACTTAGGCCTGTCCGGACTGTACACCGAATGAAAATACTCTGCAAACTCTTGAACGCATTGCTCACCGGTCAACATTTCCCCGTTTTTCTTTCTTAGAGTTTTTCATATATTTTCATATATTATATCACGTCTTTAGGACCCAAAAGCCACGTTTAGCATATTGATGGACATTAGATGGAAACGGTATTAAAGTAGTGATGGGTGTGACGGTCAATCGACCATGCACACCCTGGTGTCAAGTTCTTCGGAACCGCCTCTTGGCCTCTGACGTGGTTCCGTTAACGACTACAGATTGCAGCCGGGACCAACGGCTTAAAGTGCCTTCGGAATCATCTTTATTAATCAGACAATCAGGTGATTCAAGCCTGCAATGTCCTAATCAAACTGGAAACAACTAAACAAAGTATGCTTCCCGTGGGAATCGAACCCACTACATTATATGGTTCTTTGGCTTTCCCACATTCCCTCAATCGGCTTTTACGATCTGCGCGGGAAGAGATGAGGGTGATTCATTCTATGTTTTTAGGGTTCCATACCCAAAGGGTAAAAACGGGACCCTATTAATTTCGATCCGCTGTCCGTCTGTCACCAGGCTGTATCTCATGAACCGTGATAGCTAGACAGTTGAAATTTCACAGATGATGTATTTCTGTTGCCGCTATAACAACAAATACTAAAAAAAAGAATAAAATAAATATTTAAGGGGGCTCCCATACAACAAACGTGATTTTTTTTGCTCGATATTGATAACGGCAACAGGTAGACGCTTGCAATATTCACAGAATATTTAGTTATATATTCAATTTAGAAATAAATAATTAAATAAAAATAAAATTAATATTAAAGGACTCCGATACAACAGACATGATTTTTTTGCCGTTTTTACAGATAACGTTACGGAACCCTTCGTGCCCGAGTCCGACTCGCACTTGGCCGGTTTTTTTATTAAATTTCATATGTATCTGTTTCAAATTCCAACGAGGGGGCGATCTTGTTCAAGGATTTACCTAAATTATAGAAATACTTTTGATTTAATTAATTCAGCGCATAGTACTAGTGATTTGAAAATATGTACATTTTCACAATTTCGTGCCGTCTTAATTGTTGTATAGGTATTTTATCAAAATAGTCTGGATTAAAAATAGTAAATTAGCCGTGTGGTATCCGGCAGAGTAGAATAGGACTACTCCAAGTCTTCCCGTGGATGTCGTAGAGGCGACTTAGGAAATACAAGCTAAACAAAGCTTATAAACATCTAAGACACCTCTTCAACCCGTCTGGCCAGCGTGGAGAGTGTAGGCTAAGTCCTCTGACTGCTCTGGCCAAGTATGGCCCTAGTAGTACAGAGAGGGTCGAGCTCCTGTAGTGGAGACTAAAAAGGATCTGATGATGATGATGATGAAAAATAGTAAGGGTAAAAATAAAACCATTATTTTACAAAAAGCTTTATTTACAAAGACTAGCAGTGATATCTTCGTCACAAATCTAAAACAAAAGTCTTCTACATAATAATTTTCTTTGTGAGCTAGCATATTTGCCGAATACATTGTCTATAGCTTTTATACCGCGTTTACTTTTTATTTTTTGTGATACCACAGACAATACACGGTGTTTTGATCGTTCTGGACCCTTGAAGTGTGATTCAGCCGGTCGATATTAACAACTTTTCCTATGGGACCAATGCTGGGAACTAAAAAAAATGAATAGTTCCATACAAAAAATTTCGGCCGCTCGGTCAATTTATATGGGATGTCAAAAAAATTTTTGAATTCCCAGCATTGGTCCCATAGGAAAAGTTGTTCATATCGACCGGCTGAATCACCCCTTTAAAGGTCTAGAACGATCAAAATTTCACCGTGTATAATAAAAACGTATAGACTGCCAAAGTCATTAAAAAAGCAACAGGTTGCACTCCGGGCGTACAGGCAGAAGTGGAAATTCCGCGCGGTAGAAAGAGAGGATATTACTTCCTCTCCTACGCCGCGCCGCGATCTCAGGTCACGTGTCCGTCTTACGAATTTTCGATCAGATCACGTGTACTGATGCGAGTTGAACATTTTTACCCATCCCAAAAAGTGCACAACACCGCTAAAGGCTAAGGGCCTTAATAGGGCTTGAGGCCATAAAATATAAACGCGGTATGCTTCGCAGTATAAAAAACTAGATACACAATCAGCGATACAAAACTGTCCTAACCAAATAAGCACCCAACATTAGCCGTGTGGTTTCCCGCAGAGTGAAATAGGACCACTCCTAGTCTTCCCATGGAGGTCGTAAGAGGCGACTTAGGAAATACAAGCTAAACAAAGCTCATAAACATCAATGAGACCTCTCCAACCCGTCTGGCCAGCGAGGAGAGTGTAGGCCAAATCCTCTGTCTGCTCTGGCCAAGTATGGCTCCGGTAGTACAGAGAGGGTCATGCTCCTGCAGTGGAGTCTAAAAAGACCTGATGATGATTATAACATGCGAATTACGGGTTATTGACGTACGAAGTCAGCTATATTCCGACATGTTTCAATCTCATCCGGAGGTCTTCCTCAGGGCGAATGTGAAACGAATCGCGCGCACACGGAGTCGTCCCGATTCGCACTGACATAAGTGATGAGCGACGCGGCATGCGTGGGCGCGAGGAAGACCTCCGGATGAGGTTGAAACATGTCGGCCTATGACTTTGTACGTGAGGAAACTTTATTTATTTATTTTAAAAACTTATCGAGCCTATAGAGCTACAGTAGGTGGACTTAATGCTAAAAGCATTCTCTCCCAGTCAACGAGAAGGGTAAACAGAAAAAGAAATAGGTAGTAAAGTGGGAAATAAATATGAGAGATAGAAATAATATAAGGAAGGAATGATAGATAGATAGTAATACTTAAATATATATTTAGTTACATAAATATTATATATATATACATATATATTACTTTAATCCGTTATTCGTATATTAATAATGCATATTTCCTGTTTTGAATCTGTATTCCAAACGCTGACAACGATCAGCTTTAGAAATTCGACTTTATGGCATGCAAGTAAGGTTGGTTTTGTATTGACGTAGGTTTATAACACAATATCTATTTTATAAAAAAAATATGGACAACATGAAGTGTTATTTTTGTATGTGATTGTGTGTATAGTTATTATACTTCTTACAATAATCTTCGATCAAATATAATGGTAGATACACGATTCGCGCTCGAAAAGTGGCACCGGCAAAACAGTGCACTAATCTAGTTTCGGAGCTGTTTTGTCCACAGTTTCAATAAACCGCGCTAGCACTCACACGTCTCGCGATGACGAAGGTACAGTGAAAAGATGCAACTACGCATCAAAAGTGAAAAAAAAGATGGCGTTATACTTTCAGTATGTACCGTTTTTGTCGTTGTTTGTAAGTATGCATGATGTTTTGACTCGGGGACATTATTAAGGCTTCATTCTGTATGAGACTATGTATCTACCATTATATTAATCGAAGATAATAATACTTTAGTGCCGAAAATGCGCTGTTTTAAAGACCGACCAGTGTTAGAGAGCCATATTGAAAAACAACACGTATAATACGTTTATTAGCCGCCTCGGCATTGTTCGATGGCGCAGAATTCTGCAACCTACCTCCGACTCAAAATGAAAACATCAGTGAAATAACAAACTTATTGCTACTACATAAGATTTGAAATCCAAAAACAACAGGAGTCGTGCTGTCTCGCTCATAATTCCCGTACGGTGCTACAGCGAACTCCAGACATGGCGCGAACACATCAGCCAATAGCGGACGGGTATTTTCGCGCCATGCAATAATTTGATTTTTGCGCAGGTACATCGGTGTAGCTTATAAAGTATTACACTTTTACAACAAGAAAATTTATATTGTTATTATATGTGATCGGCATAGGCAGAGTACAACGATAAACTTTTTTTTATGATATAGGAAGGCAAACGAGCAAGCGGATCACCTGATGGTAAGTGATCACCGCTGCCCATGGACTACTGTAACACCAGGGTGTGACAGGTGCGTTGCCGGCTTTTCAAGGAGTTGGGGGAAGGACAGACGGGAGAGGGAAGGATGGGCCTCCGGCTCTTTCACTCACCAAACGAAGCATAGAAGCGGTAAAGCTTCTACTCAAACGTCGATTTTCTGTGATATTTACTTCCCCGGACGAGTCGGCCCATTCATGCTACTAGCAATTCATTATGCCGGTAGCGTGGCTCTACCACGACTAAAGACTCTCACACAAATAAACCCACACGGGAATTGAACCCCAATATTAGTACAGAAACATGTTACCTGCGCCACGTCTGCTCATTCCGATCGCTGATTTTATTATAACACAATGTTTATAATGGAAAATAAATAGTCGGGCCGCAAAATAATTATTTGGGCAGCAAGATTATGCAATTGGGGCAGCAGAGAAAGCATTTGGATAAGCTTTGGCTCTCCACCTGGAACGACTGAGGGCAGAAAAGAAGTTAGGTTCAGGTTATTTTTTTTAATGGCCACTTTACAACTGAGGGCAGAAAAGTTTTGCTAACCATAAGTTGCTGCCCAACTAGCTATTTTAGCTGACCGATTACATTTTTTTGCTAATAAAAATACGAATATTCTGCTAAACGTTTAAATTCTCTCTGTTCCATTTATTAAACATTCACTGAAAAGATTTCATAAAATATCCTATTTTAAAGTTTTCCACTGATCGATCTTCTTAATATCTATAAAATTTTAAATAGTCTAGCTACTGGTAACTAAGTTAGGCTCACAGAAATATATCAAGATAGAACGGCCAAGCGGGCGGTACACGCGTGTCTCAATCTTGTACGATCGTGCCAGATTCGTTAAACGTTCATCAGTCAGCGCGCACGACCCGACATGAACACATGCTTTATTCTGTGGTTTTAACTGTAAAAACTTTAACAACCTCCGTGGTCCAGTAGTTAAGGCGTTTGCCCGTTGACCCGGGGGTCGTGCGTTCGATTCCCACCGGAAGCATACTTTGTTTAGTTGTTTCCAGTTTGGTTAGGACATTGCAGGCCTTGAATCACCTGATTGTCTGATAATAAATATGATTCCGTGCTTCGGAAGGCACGTTAAACCGGTGGTCCCGGCTGCCATCTGGTAGTCGTTAAAGGAACCACGTCAGAGGCCGAGAGGCGGTTCCGAAGAACTCTGACACCAGGGTGTGCATAGTCGATTGACCGTGACACCTACTCGAAATGATGATGACTGTAAAAACTGTTTATCGGTATGACGCGATTTATTTCTGTGCATGTCACATTACTATTTCGCTAGTAATGACGTCACATCCGTGTGGTATCCGGCAGAGTAGAATAGGACCACTCCAAGTCTTCCCGTGGATGTCGTAGAAGGCGACTTAGGAAATACAAGCTAAACAAAGCTTATAAACATCTAAGACACCTCTCCAACCCGTCTGGCCAGCTTGGAGAGTGTAGGCCAAGTCCTCTGGCTGCTCTGGCCAAGTATGGCCCTAGTAGTACAGAGAGGGTTATTATTATTTATTATTTATTTATTATTATTTATGGTGTTGACGTCAAATATAATATAAACTTGCACGCCCGTTTCCTCTGCAAAGCCCTGGCCTCCCCGTTCTATCTTGATATATTTCTGAGGTTAGGATACAAGTTACATTGATATAATTTTCAAGACAAGACTATACTAGAACTTAAGTAATTACAAATTTATTTTCTTGGGACTACATTTAACTTATTTATATCATTAATTCATTCATTATCATCGATAAACCTGCCGTTACATGCAATGACATGATGCTCTTAATGCCGTCTCGCGACTACTTCGATTTTCGTGACAACAATTTTTTTTTTTCATTTTTGTTGTTATAACACGTTATAAATCGATGAACGCCAGCTGCACGCATGAAAAAGTGTCACGTACAAGCAAGCGAGAGCGCGGAACAAGCTATAGAGGCACGATCGACCGCGTTCGGCTTGTGACGCATCTACCTCTCTTCCACCGTTATCACGTAAAATAGTCCGTAAACCGAGTTTACAGACAATCAATTATTTTTTAATCTGTAGTTACAATGTAGTCCCAAATTTAAATTTACATTTAAGGCATTTAAACTCACTATTGAATTGAAATATTGCATTTTTAAGAGAATTATATTACATAATCTTACAATATCCTAAATTATTGCAGATTTTTGAACGAACATGCGCTGTCTCACTCCCCGTGTCGGTATCGAAAACATACCTACAAGCGGCGACACCTTCGAAGGTGAAAACCGAACAAATCCGGTAGGAGCGACGCACGTTTGGTCATGTGGTCACCGAATCCAACGAATTATGAATCGTATGTTCAGAGCTATAAGTATAAAATTGGCTTGCTGTAGGTATCTAAACGAAAAGGTGCTGCGTTCTGACGCGAGCTAAATTACACCGTATCGCTATTCAAAATAATTCGTCCGTGTGGTATTAAAAAATATTGAACACGTATTTTTTCTTTTGTCAATCAAACAAAAAAAATATAAAGATATAGCCCGTTAAAGTTCCGCGTGACGTCACCGGCCGGCCTGTTGCGTCATGAGCCCGCTCCTGAACTTTGAAGCGCTTTATCTTAATCATCTTTTGTTTGATTGAAAAAATACATGTATAATATTTATCGATAATCTAAAAGACGGTCTAATTATTTTAAATCGTATTTTTTTAGGAAACAAGCCTATTTCCACGAATCCATTAGTTAAAAAATTAATATAAAAAGAAGGTGGATGTCAGATAAATAAATATAAATTATACAATAGATTTATACAGGGTGATTAATTATACAATATTCGTGTTTAAAATTCATTCAACAATCTGCACTAATTTTTCGGTTCATCCATCTAAATAGAATTCTTTCGAATGGGAAAATTCCTAATTTATAAGTAGCACCTTCCATTTTACCTAGAAGCCTCTTATATATTTTTTACAATTATTTTTTTAGGAGCACTGAGATCAATATTGCATAGAGAGCGGACTTAAGGAATAAAAAAAAGTTTTTTTTTAAGATATTCAATGTATATGTCGCAGGCATATTGTCTATACTAATATTATAAACAGGAAAGATTTGATACTTTGTTTGTTTGCATCGGATAGGCTCTGAAACAACTGGACTGATTTGCAAAATTCTCCATTAGAATCCTACATTATTCCTGATGAACATAGGCTATGTAAATACCTATATCTTTTGCGAAGCCGGGACTGGCCGCTAGTATGATATATATCCAACTTAAAGACTATCTCAAGCCACAATGGAATAATAATAACATTCATAAACACAAACATTCCTACAAATCTGCAAAAAAATTGTTTATATAATTTTTTTTTATTTTGTCAAGTTTTTTTTAAGGGTGGTTAGCTTACTAAATGTATTTTATTGAGCAGTAATTTTATAAATAGATCATGATATTGATGTATAAATGAAAAAGTTCGTGCTAAGTCCCGTTTATATACATATTTATGTGTTCAAAGCGCAAAAGTAAAAAAAGAACATGTGCTGGAATACTGTCAAAAAACTTAAAACTACGACATTTTAAAAATGATATATGTACTACAATAAAATCGTTGAAAAAATCGTGGTTCAAATAACTTTGTCGTAACTATCTTAAAATTGGTATAAATAAGGGTTATAACTATTAGGAATAATTGGTTACTTATATTTTAAAACGAAACAACCTGTACAATAATTAAATTTATATTGATGCGAAATCGATGGGAATTTCATAAAATCACAAAGTACAACCGCCTCTATAGACATCGCAATAAAGTTCAAATTTGTATATAGAAATAAATGGACGCGCGAATAAGCGAAAATTTTAGTACTCTTTTTGTTCATTGCAATTTGAACTTTATTAATATACATATAGAGGCAATTGTGCTCTGTGAATATCTTAAAATTCCTTTCGATTCTGCGTCAATATATATTCTTCTTCTTCTTACTCTATCTTATCCCGCTTTTTATGTGGGGTCGGCACAGTATGTCAGTTCCCTCCATTTTGATCTGTCACCTACCATATCCTTTGTCGGTCCTTTTTTGTAGAAATGTTAAACCTAAGAATATACTACGCGACCTGTTTCTCAGATTGGCCCTTCAGGCTTGCATGTATACGCGGCCCATCAGGCAATATGAGAGTTTGCTGTCTCTCCAAGCCTTGCGCACACATGCAACGCCCAAAGCCGAGGTCCGTCCCTCCTGGGGGCCCCTTGGTGATGTTTTCTATAAAGGTTGAGAGCACTCTGCCCTCGCCTCAAACGCAAATGCCCCCAGCCTTTTGGGCACCCTGCCAGCTAACCGTCGCGATTTGGCGTCTATATTTTATTTAATCTGATGTGCTTTATAAATTCATTTTATTTATTTTTGAGTATATAATTTTAGTTTAGTACTTTATTGAATAAAAATGTTCTATACTGACAGACTAATTTTAATATTATCATTTTGAACAAATAAACTAGCCATATATTCCATTACTACAGCAGTGGCGACCTCTATGCTCACAAAACAGAACCCAAAAAGTGTAATTTTAAATCTTACTTCAAGAAACTATATTCTCACTTTCTTTTTTTCAAGTCCCTCTAAAGTAAAGAAGAAGATTACACTATTTAAAACCCAGCGCACGTAAACAATACAAAGACAGACTCCAAAATGAATCAAACATTTGAAACAATACAATTTTGAATATGGGCACACCTTTAAGATTATCAAGGACACACCTTAAACACATTACAAAAAATCACCCTCTTCCCACAAACTCTTTCATAAAGCACATAAGGTCGTTAAAAACGCGTAATCTTCTCTTAAAATCTTCATTATACACCCTACAACATTCTTAAACATAGTTTTGAAGATCATAATTTGGACAAAGACACACTAGTTTTTATAAAACTCCCCTGAGGGGCCTAAATTCGGCGCTTAATTGGGTTATAACATGATTACAACGATTTCACTCTTTCCCACAAGGACCCAAAATAGGACGCGTAAGAGGGATATAATATTCATTCTCAACTTTTCTTTTATACTTAAAATAACTTTTGCCTGGATACTCCCAGAAGATATTGTCAATGGTGAAGTATATATTGAAGCTAAATAACATTGCGGCTAATATAAGAAATGCATGTCTTGGAAGTTTGATTACGTGAATCTCCCACAATGGGCCTAAATTCGGTGCATAATATGGTCAAAACATAATTTCTACGATCAAACTCTTTCCAATTACTGCCCAATCGGGACATTAAAGCGATTACAACAATCGTTATCTTCAACAACATATCTTTCTTACTTTAAAATACCATAACCTTGTCTCTGGGCACTCCCTGAAGTTTATCGTCAATAGTGGGTGAGGTACATGTTAAAGCTAAAATACATTGCAACTAATGATAAGAAATGCATGTCTTGGAAGTTTGATAAGAGACCCACACAATTTGTGAAACTCCCAGCATCAACCTAAATTCGGTGCATAATATGGTCATAACATAAATATTACAATCAAATTCTTTCCCAATCGGGTCCTGAATGCGATTACAATAAACTTGCCTCAACAGCATATCTTTCTTTCTTTTAAATACCATATCTGGGCACTCCCTGAAGGTTGTCATCAATGCTAAGGTACATGTTGAAGCTAAATAACATTGCGGCGAATTATAAGAAATGCATGTCTTGGAAGTTTGATTACGTGAATCTCCCACAATGGGCCTAAATTCGGTGCATAATATGGTCATAACATAATAACTACGATCAAACTCTTTCCCATTAGTGCCCAATCGGGACATTAATGCGATTACAACAATCTTTATACTCAACAACATATCTTTCTTACTTTAAAACACCATAATCTTGTCTCTGGGCACTCCCTGAAGGTTGTCATCAATGGTGAGGTACATGTTGAAGCTGAAGAACATAGCGACGGAGGAGAGGAAGTGCCAGACGTCGTGGGAGTCATAGAGCTGAAGGAGGGAGCAGACGCGGTTGTTGCGGCGGGACTCGGCTGGGGTTAGCTGTTGACAAATGTACGTATAAGATTAATTAAAGGCAATTTTTAGTACATACATAAATAATAAATAAATAATTAATAAATAAATATATTAAGACCGGGTCAAGTGGAAAAGCCATGAAGAGGCCTATACCCAACAATGGGTGAACACGGGCTGATAAAGAAGAAGAAAATAAATATATACGGACAAATCACACAGGTTTAGCTAGCCCCAAAGTAAGTTGGAGACTTGTGTTAAGGGATACTAACTCAACGATACTATATTTTATAACAAATACATATATAGATACACATCCAAGACCCAGGCCAATCTGAAAAAGATTATTTTCCATCTTGACCTGGCCGGGAATCGAACCCGGGCACTCCGTGTCGCAGGCTGGCGTGTTGACCACTGCGCCACGGAGCTCGCCAAATACATTATGATTTGGTCATGTAGCCTACGCTGTCCCGACCCCACATAAAGTGGGATGAGTGGAAGAAGAGAAGATTAACAATCATTATCATCACCATCATCATTTCGTGTAGGTAGTCACGGTCAATGAGCAATGATTATCACAAAAACTCACCGCCCAGTTGGTGCTCTGATCCAAATAGAAGTAACTCGAACTGAACCACACTCCATACGTCAGAGCTATGAACACCCAGCTGAAAAAAGCAAGATTTTATTTATTTATTTAAAAGCTTTTCGAGCCTATGGAGCTACAGTAGGTGGACTTAATGCTAAAAGCATTCTCTCCCAGTCAACCTCGAGAAGAAAAACAGATAAATAAGTAGGTAAAGTGTGATAAAAAAATATATATAATAAAGTACAAATTAAGTAAGGATGGAAGTCATATATACATAAACAGTTTAAATATAAATATTTCATAAATATTAATACATATTGATTTGAAGAAGCGGTTCAACGCAGCTTCAAGAGCCTACAAGAAGCAGATCACTGCAGCAAAGTTTGCGCACACTGCGCGCATTGGTAGGAGACTGGTTGGCTATCCCTCGGGGAGTAGAGCATTCTGGTCTCTTGCTAAGGCAGCGCAGGGGAATTTCTGTCGCCCTTCACTTCCATCTCTGCACAATCATCAGGACTCGCTGGCTCACTCCGCAAAAGAGAAGGCCGATCTCTTGGCTACTCTCTTTGCGTCAAATTCTACCCTTGACGACGGAGAAGCATCGCCGCCCTTTTTACCGCGATGCGAGCACTCAATGCGGGAAATTCGCTTCACTCAAAGTGCAGTGCGACGTGCTCTGTTTTCCCTCGACGTCAGGAAGTCCAGCGGGCCTGATGGCATTCCAGCAATTGTGCTCAAAACATGCGCCCCTGAGTTGGCTCCGGTGTTAGCACGCCTATTCTCGCTGTCTTACACCTCAAGAAAAGTCCCGTCTTCGTGGAAAGTAGCCTACGTTCACCCTATTCCTAAAAAGGGTGACCGCACAGACCCGTCTAACTATCGGCCTATTGCGATAACCTCCCTGCTCTCTAAGGTGATGGAGCGTGTGATAAACATCCAGCTCCATGGTTACCTTGAAGATCATCAGCTAATTAGTGACCGTCAATACGGGTTCCGACACGGGCGTAGTGCTGGTGATCTTCTTGTGTACCTCACGCATCGATGGGCAGCCGCCATCGAGAGCAAGGGAGAAGCACTGGCATTTAGTCTAGATGTCACAAAGGCTTTTGACCGGGTCTGGCATAAGGCTCTTCTCGCGAAGTTACCATCTTACGGGCTTCCTGAGGGACTATGCTTGTGGGTCGCTAGTTTCTTATCTGGGCGTAGCATTCAGGTCGTTGTAGACGGATTATGCTCCGATATCATGCCCATCAATGCTGGCGTCCCCCAAGGATCTGTTTTATCACCTACGCTGTTTCTTCTGCACATCAACGACATGCTTAACACTAGTAGCATCCATTGCTATGCAGACGACAATACGGGTGATGCATATTATGCAGGTCGTGCAAATATCCCTCAAACACAGGTGGAGGAGAACAGAAAGAGACTCGTGTCTGACATTGAGACCTCTCTGGAGCAGGTCTCTGAATGGGGTAAACTAAACCTAGTTCAATTCAACCCTACTAAGACACAAGTCTGCGTGTTTTCCGCTAAGAAGACCCCATTTAACATGGCACCGAAGTTCCGGGACACCTCTCTTACCATTTCTAAGAGTATTGGGATCCTTGGCGTCGATATTACGAAGGAGGTCCAATTCCAGAGTCATCTGGAAGGTAAAGCTAAAATGGCTTCTAAAAAACTTGGTGTACTCAATAGAGCGAGGCAGTACTTCACTCCGGGTCATAGACTTTTGTTATATAAAGCTCAAGTCCGGCCCCACATGGAGTACTGCTCTCATATCTGGTCTGGTGCACCTCAATACTCCTTCCTCTTGATTCCATCCAACGCCGGGCAATTCGTATTATCGATGATCCCACACTCACAGACGATTTAGACACCCTCGGTCTACGGAGAGACGTTGGTTCTATGTGTGTATTTTACCGTCTATACTATGGGGAGTGTTCTGAAAAACTTTTTGAATTGGTGCCACCGTCACCTTTTTACCACCGCACCGCTCGTCACAGGAGTAAAGTCCATCCCCACATCCTTGACACTTGGGTCTCCAAAAATGTCAGAGTGTCACGTGGTTTTTTTCCTCGTAGGAAATACATAAAAAAAAAATATATATATAAGTATACACAAATTAGAAGGAAAGGATGAATTAATCTGCCAACTCAACATCAGAGAGTAAAAGTGTGCTACTTTTTCTTAAAAAGGAATCTGTTTAATATCTGTCGAATTTCTTCGGGTAAGGCGTTCCAGAGTCGAATAGCTTGTAAGGTAAAAGAATTTGACATAAAACCAGAATGAAACAAAGGAGTGAGAGCTGAAGAGAATTGCTGGAGCGAAGTTGACGATCGTGAGAATCCGCGAGATACTGAAACTTACAATTTATGCAAAAATTACATTTTTGTGAAAAAACTTTTATTATAAACGGATCCACACTGGACGGTGCTTTCCAATACAAATCAAATGAGCCCAAACACGATTGGTGTACCTTGTTTAGTTTAAGAGTTCCTATGGCCTTCCGACTCCATCATCAGACCAGCGCAACGATTCCATAATATTGTATTGTCATACGATTTACACATGCATGCAAAATTTCAGCTCAATCGGTAACTGGATCAAATTTAACTCGCAAGATTTGATTACAGACGAACACCGGGACCGGTGAAACTAAATAAAAGCTTGTAAAAAATTGGTTGTCTACAAAGTGGGTTTACGTACAATAATTTTATGTGATAACGGTAGAAAAGAGTTAGATACGTCACAAGCCGAACGCTTAGGCCGATCGTGACTCTATCTCGCAAGAGCTCTGCAATTTCTCGGTGACATGCTCGTTTAACAAATTGATATTGACATTTTCAATGATTCCATTAATATTTTTATAAATAAGTTATTTTTGTATCTTAATTCTTAAAATTTTATTATTTGACTTCTAATTAACTTTTTTTTAGCAACCTGACTTTATATTTGTATATAATATTATTTGTTTAAAATTCTAATTGTAACTGACATTTATAATTTAACGAATTCTGATGCACTTTATTTTAATTATTTTGATTTATCCTTAAGTAGTGACTTATGTAAAAATTAACATTTAACATGCAGATGTTTTGGCTATTTGACTGTAAATCTGTGTGTAATTTCAATAAATAAATAAATAAATCTCAAATCTCAAAATCTTTTTTGTGCGTTATCACGTCAAAAAAACAGAATTGACTTACCTGTACCACCTGATAGATTCTCTGTGCAATAGCTTCATCACGATGTAGAATAGAGTATAAAGGAATAGATTGCTCATCAACACAAGGAGTAAGTGAGACGCAAAGTCACGGCTATGTTGCGCCACACTGCAAAATAAAAAACAATGGATTATTTATACTTTAAATAAAATAAATAAATATATACGGACAAATCACACAGATTGAGCTAGCCCCAAGGTAAGTTCGAGACTTGTGTTATGGGACACTAACTCAACGATACTATATTTTATAACAAACTAGCTTTCGCCCGCGGCTTCGCCCGCGTCAATGTCGATCCCTCGGGAATAGTACTTTTTCCCTGGATAAAAGGTAGCCTATGTCCTTCTCCGTACTCCAGAGAACTTGTATGCAAAATTTCATGATGATCGGTTCAGTAGTTACGGCGTGAAAGCGTAACAAACAAACAAACTCACTTTCGCATTTATAATATTAGTTAGGATACATAAGATACACATCCAAGACCCAGGCCAATCTGAAAAAGATCATTTTCCATATTGACCTGGCCGGGGATCGAACCCGGGCACTCCATGTCGCAGGCTGGCGTGTTCACCACTGCGCCACGGAGCTGTCAACTTTAATACGGTATTATCGCATATATTACATTATTTTTACACCTAATGTTTCGAAAACTTTACAGTTTTCATGGTCGCAGGTAGACTAAGTTGACATTTGTCTTTGTGTTATAAGAACTATACAAAACTACCGCCTACAATATTTATTGATAACGTTCCGGATGTACGCAGTATTGGCTCACGGTGTCTGAAGCTCTTGCAGTCTTGTGATGAGCTTGAGATTTTATTAAATTGATGACCGGATTCCAATCTGGTGGAAACTGCTAACCATCCTCTCTATTGTAATTAGGATGTTTTTTAATTTCAATAGCCTCACCAAGCATTCATTTTTTTTAATGGGTTATATTTTGCATTCACAATGCTATTTTCATATACTCTTATTGAATTAAGGAATAATTGTGTATGCAAAATATAACAATTTAAAAAAATTGCATGGCTTCCTACACATAAGTTGATTTTCAATTTCATAGTAAAATGAGTTGAATCAAATACCTCACTTGTAAAAGTCGGGTAGTTGTGTAGGTGTCGTAAGCCTTAATACGTATAAGGGGAATGGGATATGGTGGAGAATTTCGGCGCCGAGGTGAGAACAGGCCGTGGTTCAGTTGGAAGACCGAAGTCGTACATAGTCAAGTGCAGTGCGATGCGCCTTTGGTAACGCACGCGTGGCGCAGTATTGCACAGACTCGGAATTAATTATTCGCGATTTGCGCGGCTTTACGCCGCTGCACGATACCACCGCTATGAGTACTAAACCACTCATAGCCGACGAGTTGTTGGCTTTCATCGATTATGTGAAGGACAGCATGGACGAGATCAGCATCATGCAGATCTGCAAGTCGAGCTTCACTGAAGAGGAGATTTGCAGCAGCAAGGTGCTGCTCTACGAGTTGCTCGGGAAGACCGCGCAGATGCCGACTCGGCGGAGGGACGAGAAAGGCGAGAGGAGTTTACAGGACATCATCTCGCTCCTGAAGGTGACTGACCCGGACGACGTTCCTGCGTTCTGTGCTAGGCGACTACGGAGACTTCCTCCTGTGTCATTCGACCACATCGATGTGACTAGGCTGCTCAAGGACATTACAGTCCTTAAGTCCAGTCTGGCCGAAATGAAGTTTAGGGTAGAGGCTTCAGAAACAACCATCTCTGAGTTGCGTGCAGAATTATTATCTTTAAAAAGTAATGATTCTGCAAGTAGGTCACCGGTGGCCTCTAACATAAACGTGCGTCGAGGTGCGCAAAATGTGTCGCTCGCCAGTTTCGAGTCGGCGAAATTCGAAGCCTCGCCGGCCGCCGCTGTGACGCACGACCCACCGCGCCCCGCTCCCCGCTCTACTGTCGCTGTAGAGATGACGAGCATGTCGACCCCGACACGTGCTGATGTGACGGCTGCTGTTGCCATCGACAACACTGCCGCCACCGCTACTGCTGCTACCTTACGGTGGAACAGCAAGTAGAGTTGTCCTGTATTGAACTTGAGAGGTTTATAATAGTATGTGTTTACAGTCCTCCTTCTTCATGCTATAATTTACTAGAATCAATTATGGAGGATGTACTAAATAAAGTTAGCCAAGGTTCTAAAAAAATCATAATATGTGGTGACTTTAATGTAGATTTATTAAAAAGTAATAAGGAGAGCATTGGATTTGTTAATTTGTTTAAATCCTTTGATTGCGAATATCTGTTTCTTGAACCAACCAGAGTTACTGAAACGTCAGCCACTTGTCTGGATAATGTTTTCTGTAGTTGTGAAGCTCTTGAAAGAACCGTGATAAAAAAGATATCGTCTGATCATTTCGGATTATTAGCGGTTTTTTCAGATTTCGATAGTCAAACCGACTCGGAAAAAATAACATATAGACCTTCCTCTGAATCTAAAATATATGAATTTAAAGCAAACGTATCAAGTAAAATGCCAATTATTTGTGAGGAAAGTGACAATCCACATGTATTATATGATAAATTATTTAAGACTATAGACATAGAATTTAACAAAACGTTTAAAGTTAAGACACGTATTATTTCTAACAAAAAAAAATTCTGTGAATGGGCTACTGTAGGAATTTATAAAAGTAGGAATAAGTTATATGATCTGCTGGCTATGAAAGAATATAATAGAAATCCCGTTTTTTTAAATTACGTTAGAAATTATTCTAAAATATTCAAAAAAGTGTGTGCCTGCGCAAAGTCTATATATTTATGTAAAAAAATTGCCAGCTCCGGGGACAAAATAAAAACGACTTGGAACATTATTAATCAGGAAACGGGAAAAACTAAAAAACGCAATAATGAGTCATTAAAATTACAAGTCAAAGATCAGAAGTTTGAGACAAATACTGAAGTTGCTCAATGTTTTGAAGATTTCTTTTCTGATATTCCTGTTAAAACAACTGCCTCGCTTCAGTCATCATCTCAAAGATCTGAAAAAATATTACGTGATCATGTACCAGAGTGTAACAATACTTTAATTTTTGAAAATGTGACTCCCCAAACAATTATCGACACTTTTAATGAATTAAACGTTAAAAAAACCGGGGATCTATGGGATATTTCTGTTTCCTTAATAAAAAATATTATAGACGATATAGCTCCAAATCTAGCGTTAATATTTAATGAATGTGTAGATACCGGAACATTTCCCGATCTGATGAAATGTAGTAAGATTATACCTCTGCATAAGGCGGGAAGTAAAGACGATCCTAATAATTATCGCCCAATTTCAATCCTACCAGTATTAAGTAAAATTTTTGAAAAGTTAATATTCAAACAGTTACTTTCTTTCTTTAATAAAAATAAACTTTTCCATAGTGAACAATATGGTTTCACTAAAGGTCGTTCCACCACAGATGCAGGAGTTGCTTTGCTCACGCATATCCTAGAGGCATGGGAAAAGTCGCAAAATGCAATAGGAGTTTTTTGTGATCTTACTAAAGCATTCGACTGTGTAGACCATGAAACGCTATTAAATAAATTAAGTTATTATGGGGTGAAAAATGAATCTTTGAGGCTAATTAAATCATACTTGGTAAATAGAATACAAAAAGTTAGTTTTAATGGAGTTAAATCAAGTGGGATGTCTGTCAAAATGGGAGTTCCTCAGGGATCTATCTTGGGGCCCTTATTATTTCTCATTTATATCAATGATTTGCCATTCTACGCCTGTGCCTGTAAAGCTGTGTTATTTGCTGATGACACATCACTTGTTTTTCAAGTTGATAGACAGAAGACAAATTTTGACGATGTAAATGACACTCTCGCTCAGGTATTAGATTGGTTTACAGCTAATAATCTCCTGCTAAATGCTAAAAAAACTAAATGTGTCAAATTTTGTACCCCTAATGTTAGGCATGTGCCCACAAAAATAGTTGTTAATGATGAAGTGGTAGAATTTGTTGACTCGACAAAATTTCTAGGAATAACTCTCGACTCAAAGTTACAATGGGGTCCACATATTACAGCTCTTGCTGGTAGACTAAGCTCCGCATCATACGCCGTTTGGCGAATAAGACAACTGACAGATGTCGAAACAGCACGTCTTGTTTACTTTAGCTATTTCCATAGTATAATGTCTTACGGGATATTGCTTTGGGGAAATGGTGCAAACGTCAACAGCATTTTCGTTCTGCAAAAGCGTGCTATTCGATCAATTTATAAACTAGGGGCTAGGGATTCTCTTCGAGAGTTATTTAAGGAAACTGGAATTTTAACGGTTGCGTCACAATACATTCTTGCTAATATACTGCACGTACATCAAAATATTCACAAATATGTTAAGAATTGTCATGTTCATACATACAATACTAGAAACAAAAATAAACTAGTTAATGAAGCTTTTAGACTACAGAAAACTATGAATACATTCTTAGGGCTTAGTATTCGTTTGTATAATAAAATTCCTGACAATATTACAGCTTTGCCATTTCCGAAGTTTAAAGACGTTACAAAAAATATATTATTGAAAAGAGCTTATTATGGCATTAATGATTATTTCGTTGATAAGAATGCTTGGAGTCGAGACCTCGAGTGATATGCAGGACTTCTCTAAACGCTTTTATTTTAATTTTACTTATAATTGTTTTCTTTTTTTTGTTGCTGCTATTTTATTTTGTATAATTGTCTAAAATAAACTCTCAATTGTAAAACATGTATATGTTTGCGGTCAGCAAGTATCGACAATTAGTTTTCGAGTTTTGTGCTTGAGATCGAGTAAGTCATGCTCACTAAAATGTTCAAACTGGTGGCGGCGTTGTGTGTCGGGTCGTCGAGTTCCCTCTAATATGGTTGAGCTCAGCGATGGCTGATCCATGCGTCAACTCGTGAACGGGTGCTGCCAGGGGGGACAGGTCTGCTCGGCCTCTTTGACACTTTTATCATATCTGTTGTTTATCATATCTGTTGTTGTTGCACGCTCGATCGCTAACTTAACGTGTTCCACAAAAATATGTTAATTAAAATTGTATATAACATGACATCAAAAAAAAAGAAAAGAAAAATATTAAATATCATACAAAGCCCTTCAGGCAAGTAGGCGACCAATACTGTTGAAGAGTTTCTTTCGGCGTCTTCTTCTCTGCAGTGGTCGGTTCCGAAACGCTAGTAGTTTGTAGCTTTTAAACAAGAATTAATAATTTGAATATAATATAATAAGTATTATTTAATTTTAAAGGTGAATTGACGTGAAAAAGTGCCTGAAAAGGCCTATTTTCTGAATAAATCTTTGAATCTTTACCGCTAATACGGCCCCAGCGTTACCACGCCGGGGAAAACGAAAGAGGAGGAAGCCGCAGAAACCAGACGAAGGAGATAGGAACCAGCTTAACGTGGTTTACGGGACATCTTCTTCGGATCTTGACAAGAGAGCAGTGGATGAAGAGGGCTTCATAAAAGTGAAGCGAAGAAGGAAGAGGCCCCCTTCCCGTAATCAGTGTGGAACTGCACTGACAGGTTCGAATCATCTGCTGCGTCCTGCCATTCCGACGACGCAGTTGTATGTATCCCGGCTCTTCCACTCCACTAAAGCAGAGGAAGTAGTGGAGTACGTCCGCGTGAAAACCAACATCACGCTGAGGGCTGTCAAGCTGGAGTCGCACCATAATGTGAACTTCGCGTCGTTTGTGGTGCGAGTCCCGACGGAGAAGATGGCGACCTTCATGGAGACGAACTTCTGGCCAAAAGGTGTTATATTTCGCCGTTTTCGCGGCCGGATACCTGACACCCCGATGACGCGCAGCACCCCGCAGACTCAACGTGTGCAATAGATTTAAGTTTTTTATATTTTTATATATTTTAAGGTTAAGGTATATATTCATATGGGCCATAATTGTTTATTTTATGTAAACCTTTATTTTGTTGCCTGAAATAAATAAATAAAAAAAAATAATAGACTTAAGATTGCAGGTTCAAAACCCGCCCGCTTGAAATTTTTTCGTCATGTTTTATTTCTAATTTATAAGAAAGAATTGTTTGTCTGTTTACGGATGGATGTTTTACGGAAGGGGGTGATCTTGTTCAAGGATGACCTAAATAATACAAATACTTTTGATGTATTCAATTATTTCAGCGCATAGTACTAGTGATTGCATCATCATCAGGTCCTTTTTAGTCTCCACTACAGGAGCACGACCCTCTCTGTACTACTAGGGCCATACTTGGCTAGAGCAGCCAGAGGACATGGCCTACACTCTCCACGCTGGCCAGATGGGTTGGAGAGGTGTCTTAGATGTTTATAAGCTTTGTCTAGCTTGTATTTCCTAAGTCGCCTTCTACGACATCCACGGGAAGACTTGGAGTGGTCCTATTCTACTCTGCCGGATACCACACGGCTATCTAGTGATTTGATTTGACGATGATGGACAAAAAAAATTTTGCATGCCATGAATATGGCTAAATAGGCTTGTTCTTGACAAATTTTGTAACCCTATTTTGTACCCTATTTAATGCAATTAAATGAATTTTGAATTTTGAAAACACGTAAATATCCACAATTTCGTGCAGTACTGCCTTAACACTCACCCATACGCAGCTATGGCCCAGTTGGCAAGATTGGCAATAACCAACATCACACAACGGCCGCAGTGTGTCGGTGTTATGGCCGCGAGTGGCCGCGTGACCAACTCGCGACATGCACGACATATTATACCAGCATCTGAAAAAATTAAGTCCATAAAATGTCACACGTTAATGGGAAGGGTCAACGAAGTGTGACAGCGTGTGACAACAGGGGAAGGGGTCCTAAGCTTTGTGACGTTACACGTTAATGGGAGGAGATGGGGTCAACGAAGTGTGACAGCGTGTGCCAACGGGGGGAGGAGACCTAAGCTTTGTGACGTCACACGTTAATGGGAGGGTATGGGGTCAACGAAGTGTGACAGCGTGTGACAACTGGGGGAGGGGTCCTAAGCTTTGTGACGTCACACATACAAAGCCTGTGACGAAGTGTGACAGCGTGTGACAACTGGGGGATGGGTCCGAGGCTTTGTGACGTCACACATACAAAGCCTGTGGCTTTCTTAAGCATAGCGCCATCATCATCATTACAGCTACAAAAAGTCCACTGCTGGACAATGGCCTCTCCCAAGAATTCTTCGTTCCATGGGAGGATATTGCCATACTCACCACGCTTGGCAGGCGGGTTGGCGAGCGCAGTTTGGCTTCTTGTGCTTCCGACGCTGCTGCCGATCGGAAGCATTTTTAAGCTGGGGAAGGACATGAATTTGTTGGATCTGGGAAGGGATTTTTTTTTCATTATTCTTTTCTTTTTATTTTTTGTTTTACAAATCACACAGATTGAGCTAGCCCCAAAGTAAATTCGAGACTTGTGTTATGGGATACTAACTTAACGATGCTATATTTTACTACAAATACATATATAGATACACATCCAAGACCCAGGTCAATCTGAAAAAGATCATTTTTGAACATGACCTGACCGGGGTTCGAACCCTGGGCCCTAGTGTCGCAGGCTGGCGCGATAATCACTGCGCCACGTGGCTCGCCAAAAATAATAAATATATATAGAGACCTATCACACAAATTGAGCTAGCCCCACAGTAAGTTGTGAACTTGTGTCGTAGGATACTAACTCAACGATACTATATTTTATAATAGATACTTATATAGATAAACATCCAAGACCCAGGTCAATCTGAAAAATATCGTTTTCCATTATGACCTGACCGGGGATCGAACCCGGGGCCCTCGTGTCGCAGGCTGGCGTGTTAACCATTGCGCCACGGGGCTCGCAATTTAAAACTTATCTACTCACCGATCTTGAATCTCCCTAAGTAGTATATCTGGAACGTCATGATGAGGCAGGTAGATAGGTGTAGAATGGTGAACGCGAGCCAGAAATATAGGTTTGCGTTGAGAACACCCACCAGACCTAGAAAAGACGAAGTTTGAGCTTGATCACGTCCCTATCATCACACATCACACTTCGTGTAGGTGTCACGGTCAATCGACCATGCACACCCTGGTGTCAGAGTTCTTCGGAACCGCCTCTCGGCCTCTGACGTGGTTCCTTTAACGACTACCAGATGGCAGCCGGGACCACCGGCTTAACGTGCCTTCCGAAGCACGGAATCATCTTTATTATCAGACAATCAGGTGATTCAAGCCTGCAATGTCCTAACCAAACTGGAAACAACTAAACAAAGTATGCTTCCGGTGGGAATCGAACCCACGACCCCCGGGTCAACAGGCAAACGCCTTAACCACTGGACCACGGAGGCTGTCACGTCCCTATTTAAAGTACGAAGAAGACGGCTCTGCAACCCAACCGTGTTGAGATGACTTACTTGACTCAAGGTCCTATGGCCCCCAGGTGGGGCAGAGGGCTTCCACAGCATTTCGCCATTCATCATCAACAGGTCTTTTTAGTCTCCACTGCAGGAGCATGACCCTCTCTGTACACCGGAGCCATACTTGGCCAGAGCAGACAGAGGATTTGGCCTACACTCTCCTCGCTGGTCAGACCGGTTGAAGAGGTCTCATTGATGTTTATGAGCTTTGTTTAGTTTGTATTTCCTAACGGCCCACCTTCCGCTTTCCCTGGGGGGTCCACTCCAGAGCCGGGGTGTGTTTAGGCTCTCTCCTGAGCGTATGGCCTATCCATATCCATTTGCGGCGCATGATCTGCTTGCCAATTGGCATTTCCCGGCACGCATCCCACAGGCGTTCGTTGGAGATCTTCTCAGGCCAGAAAATGCCAAGTATTTGCCGCAAGCAGCGGTTGATGAAGACTTGAATTGTCTGCGTGATCTCTTTGGTTTCTTTCCATATTTAGCACCCATGTGTTGGGATGGATGGTAGATTTTTGATAGCTGCCTAAAGGCAGGCCTGTCTCACTCCCCGTGTCGGTATCGAAAACATACCTACGCGTGGCGACACCTTCGGTAAAACCAGGCAAATCCGGTAGGAACGACGCGCGTTTGGTCACATTGTGTTCACCGACTTCATCGAATATTGAATCTTTTGTATAGTGCTACTAGCTGTTGCCCGCGACTTCGTCCGCGGCAATTTCTGTTATTATGATTTATTAGCGTATATGAATAATTTTTCCCCGTTTTCAAAACATTTTTTATTGATGCTTCGCTCCTATTGGTCGCAGCGTGATGTTTTATAGCCTAAAGCCTTCCTCAATAAATGGACTACCCAACACAAAAAGAATTTTCCAATTTGAACCAGTAGTTCCTGAGATTAGCGCGTTCAAACAAACAAACAAACAAACTCTTCAGCTTTATATATATATAAGAACTAGCTTTCGCCCGCGGCTCCGCCTGCGTCAATATCGATCCCTCGGGAATAGTACTTTTTCCCGGGATAAAATGTACCTTATGTCCTTCTCCGTACCCCAGATAACATGTATGCAAAATTTCATGATGATCGGTTCAGTAGTTACAACGTGAAAGCGTAACAAACAAACAAACATCAACTCAATGTAATTAGCGATACGGTGTAATTTAGCTCGCGTTAGAAAGTAGCACCTTTCGTTTTAGATACCTACAAAATCTTTTGCAAGCTAATTTCATCCTAACTAATCCTAACTAATATTATAAATGCGAAAGTGAGTTTATTTGTTTGTTTGTTTGTTTGATAACAAACAAACTCACTTTCGCATTTATAATATTAGTTAGGATTAGTTAGGATGAAATTAGCTTGCAAAAGATTTTGTAGGTATCTAAAACGAAAGGTGCTACTTTCTAACGCGAGCTAAATTACACCGTATCGCTAATTACATTGAGTTGATATTTCTTTGAATACCTTTGCAGAGTGCGACTTCTGTGTGTAAGTACTAGTAGATAATTTTACGTGATAACGGTGAACAGTGGCGGCCTTAGAGGGTAGGGAACCGGGCACTCGCCCGGGGCTTCACGCTTGCAGGGGCCTCTCATCAGCGAATACCTGAGGCTTCGCTTATCAAGGGCCTTGCTACGATCTGCAAGGCCTCGCTCTCTGGAGCCGCTGGCAACCTATCAACCTACAACTGATTGGGGGCTAAAGATTTGCCACCCGGAGACTCGCAATAGTTAAAGCCGCCATTGACGGTGGAAGAGAGATACATGCGTCACAAGCCAAACGCTTAAGCCGATCGTGGCTCCCTATCGCTTGTTCCACGCTCTCACTTGCACACGGAACGTGACACTTTTACGTGCGTGCAGCCGGCGTTCATCGATTTATAAGACGTTAGCACATCTATAAAATGGCTGCTATTTGAGAAAAGAATATATATCACCTATAAAAATGATCAGCGCCAGAACGCCAAAAGTGGCATGCGCCCGCGCATTGATGTCAGGATGTCGTGACTGGTAGATCTTTACCATGCACAGCACTGACGTCACATACATAAACGATGTGTCTGTGAACAAATCATTATTCGCATTAATATAAATATATAGGGACAAATCACACAGATTGAGCTAGCCCCAAGGTAAGTTCGAGACTTGTGTTATGGGATACTAACTCAACGATACTATATTTTATAATAAATACATATATAGATAAACATCCCAGACCCAGGCCAATCTGAATATACCAATCATTATTCTCAGCCCACTGCTGGGCCATTAAAAAATAACGGCGGTAGCGTAAACTTTGTCATCATCATCATTTCGAGTAGGTGTCACGGTCAATCGACCATGCACACCCTGGTGTCAGAGTTCTTCGGAACCGCCTCTCAGCCTCTGACGTGGTTCCTTTAACGACTACCAGATGGCAGCCGGGACCACCGGCTTAACGTGCCTTCCGAAGCACGGAATCATCTTTATTATCAGACATTCAGGTGATTCAAGCCTGCAATGTCCTAACCAAACTGGAAACAACAAAGTATGCTTCCCGTGGGAATTGAACCCACGACCCGGGGGTCGTGGGTTCAATTCCCCATTGACCCGGGGGTCAACAGGCAAACGCTTTAACCACTGGACCACGGAGGCTGTGACACCAGGGTGTGCATGGTCGATTGACCGTGACACCTACTCGAAATGATGATGACCCTGGTGGCATCCGAAGCACGGAATCATCTTTATTATCAGACAATCAGGTGATTCAAGCCTACAATGTCCTGGAAACAACTAAACAACAGCATACTTATGCTTCCCGTGGGAATCGAACTCGACCGCCGACCCCCGGGTCTACAGGCAAATGCCTTAACCACTGGACCACGGAGGCAGCGTAAACTTGATAAAACCATGTGGTCCCAACGCCTTTGCGTACGATTTTTGTCAGTCTCATCACACAGATGGCGCCACAGGTTTATTCACAACTATGTATCCACCATATTATGAGAAAATTAAATCACTATTCACGAAAAATATATTATTTCAAATGAGAAATATATATTTGGCTTACATTAAAACAATATATTCTCAGTTTTACTTGGTTTTAACCAAGTTTAGGCTAACGCCATCAAGTGACGGGTGGAAAAGTCTGTAACTATTGCACTGCAGCGCCCTCTCCGCCGCCCATAGTGGCAGTTAGTGGAACTAACTACCACAGCCTGCCGGCAACCGGCCTGCTGCTTTTTACAGGCTTAAGGCCTGTTAAAAGCAACAGGCCAGTAGTTTTGTATGAGGTTGGCTGTCTATACATTAGTAAGTAAACATTCTTTATTGCACCATAACTATACATCGATACAAATATAAATAAATTCTATAAAAAGTACAATAAGCGGCCTTATCCTTAGCCTTAGTATTATGTTGTCTTTGGTAAAACCAAGCAAAACTAAAGATAATATTTTTTAATACAACACGGAAAATGTATTTTCATCTTAAATAAGATATTTTTTGTGAATACTGATATTATTTTCTCATATTATGTTGGATACATAGTTGTGAATAAACCTGTGGCGCCATCTATGTGATGAATATGCAACAAATAATACGCGAATGAAGTAGGGACCAAAGAATTTGTTCGTCTTCATGTTAATTGGCCTAGCTAAGTATTCAGTGTGCAGGAGATAGAAGTTTTTTTTTTATGATATTGGACGGCAAACGAGCAAGCGAGTCACCTGATGGAAAGCGATCACCGCTGCCCATGAACAACTGCAACACCAGGGTGTGACAGGAGCTTTGCTGGCCTTTCAAGGAGTTAGGGCAAGGAAATGGGGAGGGGAGGGGGAAGGATGGGCCTCCGGCTCTCTCACTCACTGAACGAAGCATAGAAGCTTCTACTCAAACGTCGATTTTCTGTGAAAGTGTGGTACTTCCCCGGACGAGCATGAATGGGCCGGCCATTCATGCTACTAGCAATTAATTTTGACGGTAGCGTGGCTCTACCCCGACTAACTCTACAGGCAAACGTCTTACCAACTGGACCACGGAGCCAGTAGCAATAGGGAAGGGAGAGGAGAAAGGGGAGAATGAGTAGAAAGTACTCACCAAACTGGAAGTTCATGCTGTTCGGACAGACATGGTAAGCAGCGGACAGCATTCCCTCACTGACCAAGGCGATGCCCATAGCGTAGAGTAATCCAAAGTGTTGTGGGATGCCTAGTTCTTTCTGCAATAGAACAAGGATTTTTTATTACAAGCTTTTATTTAACATTTTTTTTTTTACTAATTATTGGATAAGGCATTTGTCTCCCATTTCACCTGATGGTAAGTGACGATGAAGACGAGGATGTTACATGCCTATCCAAGAGATACTCATTTATTCTACTTTTGAATATCCCGGGGCTGTACTTGTCTGGGAATATAGACGCAGGCAGTTCATTCCACACCTTGGCTACTCGAACCAAAAAGGAACTGTCAAAGCGTTTAGTTCGACTCTTTGGTATTCCAACGATAAAAGGGTGAAGGGTATCCCCATAAACTGTATATAGTATGTACTATGTACTGCATACTTGGTGGAAAACAGAATTAAAACAGAGAATCAGATTTTCGTCCAGTTCCTCGACCGGCTTTTACGATCTGCGCGGAAAGAGAAGCAGCTGGTACATTACATGTTTTTTCTTTTCTCCCCACCAAATTATTATCATTATATCATTGAAACTAACGCGAGATACAGACATTATGTACTAAAAACGGGTCACTCACGTGTTATTTCGTCGGAATTGCCGTCTATACTATGAGTAGCTCCGTGGCGCATCGGTCAACACGCCAGCCTGCGACACGGAGTGACCGGGTTCGATCCCCGGCCAGGTCAAGATGGAAAATGATCTTTTTCAGATTGGCCTGGGTCTTGGATGTGTATCTATATATGTATTTGTTATAAAATATTGTATCGTTGAGTTAGTATCCTATAACACAAGTCTCGAACTTACTTTGGGGCTAGCTCGATCTGTGTGTCTTTTTTTATTTTTTTTTTATTTTATTGAAAGGACTATGTAGCTAGCTCCAAGTGAGCTTTCGCTACTTCACCGGGCGTTTGAGGCGAGGGCAGAGTGCCCTCAACCTTTATAGGCAACATCACCAAAGGGCCCCCAGGAGGGACGGACCTCGGCTTTGGGCGTTGCCTGTGTGCGCAAGGCTTGGAGAGACAGCAAACTCTCGTATTGCCTGATGGGCCGCGTATGCGTGCATGCAAGCCTGAAGGGCCAATCTGAGAATCAATGGCAAAAGCCTTTGGAGAGCAGCAACTCTCATCTTTTGCCTTATGGGCCGAAAGCTACGTTGCCAGAAGGGCCTATCCTGGGTGCAAGTCACCCGGGACCGCCGGGCGGTCACCAGTAATCGGAGCTAATCCTACTCTACGCACTCTATTCCGGTGGCGAGTGCGACGGGGTCGGATAGTGGGATTCCTCTGGCTATTCGGAGCCGAAGAGGGGTCGGGGCGGGCTTGTGCGATGTCAATAGGATCATCGGGATCGTCTAGTACGTTCCTAGGACGTCTACGACGTAAGGTCGTATCGTGTAAGTTGGGGGAGTAGTTAGCAGCTTGCACTACTAACGGGTTGGGGTGGCGTGCGGCTTTCTCAAAGTAACGCTTGGAGGCGTTTTTGAGATAGCCGCGAATGGATGGGAGATCTAGGTCACGGTGTAAGTCTGTCATGCGCAAGTACCGGTGGTGACTCGTATTCGTGGCACGGGTGACGAAACGGTTCTGCAATCGTTGCAGCCGATCGATGTGGGAGGGCGCGATATGGGAGAAGACTACGCCGGCGTAGGTCATGATAGGGCGGACGCAAAGCTTATAGAGTGTCAACTTATTTCTAAGTGACATCTTAGCATTGCCTATCATGGGGTGGAGACGGCCTAATACGAAGGCGGCATGGTTGCGGACTTTGGTGATGTGGGGGCCGAAGGTCATCGCGCTATCGAGTACGACTCCAAGGTATAGCCTTGCCTGCCCACTGAATGGGCTTTCCGTACAACGATACTGATCCTAACGAGGGGAGTTCTGCTCCGGACATGGTGATTTTTCGACGTGTCACAGCTTGGTTATCCTTTGAGAAAAACACAGCTGTGCTTTTCTCCGGATTAACTTCGATGCGCCACCTCTTGAACCACCCGCCGAGAGCGTCCACGGCGGACTGAAGACGATTCACGATGACCGTTTTAAGGTGATGGGACGTGTAGAGGGCCGTATCGTCGGCGAATAGTGCCACTTCTACATCTGGGGTCTTTGGGATATCGCTTGTGTACAGCGTATAAAGGAGGGGCGAGAGAACAGCGCCTTGCGGGACGCCGGCTCTAATGGGACGGGGCCTCGAGAGGCATCCCTCTACTCTGTACCGAAAAGACCGATTCGACAAAAAGTCTCGTATGATGTGCATGAGACTATCCGGCAGGCCCAAGTTGGTCAACTTGGATATCAAGCCCGAATGCCAGACTTTGTCGAAGGCTTTCGCTACATCGAAGAAGAGTGCTCCCGTAGGACGTCCCCAATTTCTCAACTTGAGAATATGCTCCGTGAGGCGGTGCAGTTGGTGGTGACACGCGTGTTTGGCCCGGAATCCAAACTGTTCGTCGGGGATGAGACTTTTGGACTCTACGTAGTCCTTGAGTCTTTTGAGGATGATCCGTTCGTAGATCTTGCCTATACAGTTCAAAAGACTGATAGGCCGGTAGGAGGAGGGGTTCTTCAGGTCTTTGCCTGGTTTAGGGATCCCGATCACGATTGCTTCTTTCCAGGCGGCTGGAAAAGTGCAATTTGCAAGACAAGCATTGAAGATGCTTACGAGCAGGAGGAGGAGGGTCTGTGGGAGGCATTTGAGCACTCCGTTCGAGAGTCCGTCAGCGCCGGGCGCTTTTCGGGGTTTGAGATCGCGGATGATTGACTTCACTTCGTCAAGTGTCGACGGGGCAAGGGGGGTATTCGGTGGGATCGTCTTAGAAGCCACGAAGCGTTCTACGTGCGATTCCACCTCGCGAAGGTGATCGGGGTCTACTGGCTCACGACTAGGGGAGCATTGGCTCTCCAGGCTGTCTGCGAGGCATTCAGCTTTTTCATCATCATCGAAGGCGATGGAGCCGTCTGGACGCGTGAGGGGGGGAGTGGCCGCAACCGTGTCGGTCTTGAGGCTTCTGGCTAGTCGCCAGTATGCCTGGTGGGAGGGCGTCATCTCGGCAAGGAGATCGCCCCAGCGTTCGTTCCTAATTTCCGCGATGCGTTCCTTGACTCGCCGTTGCAAGAAACGAAGGTGGGCACGGGCCTCTTCGGTGGGATAATTGTCATGTAAGCGTGAAGCGCGATTCTTCTCTGTCAACAGCTGCCGCATATCCTCGGGGAGCTCCATTCTGTGGGTGGGATCCACAGAAGGGACTTCCCGAGAGCATTCCTTGTAGGAAGCTTGCAGGTGGCTGGTGAGAGAGGAGATTGCGCTGTCAGTGTCGTCAGTCGTGGTGATTATGTCAGGGATTGCATCCAAGTGCGGTGTTGGCTGGTTGATAACTTTTCCAAGTTTCTTCCAGTCAGTCACCGTCCTTGTATGCACTATACGTCCGTTGTCTGTCGGTCCTAGTTGTAACACTACAGGTCGGTGGTCGGAGGAGATGTCAGGGTGGACCTCTACTGAACACACCTGAAGGGTGATGTTCTTAAGGAGGGCAATGTCAAGAACGCTGGGGTTTTGTCCCTCTTGAGTGGGGTAACGCGTGGGAGCTAACGTGGCCACAACGTCGAAATCTAGTTCGTCATGGAGACTCTCTAGGATTAGTCCGTTGGGCGAGTTCGTGACAGAGTGCCAGCGAACTGACTTGCTGTTAAAATCTCCAGCCAAAATGGTAGAGTTTGACAGCGAGAAGAGGGATTCGAGGTCGCTACGGAGCAACGTCTTTTTGCAGGGGAGGTAAATCGAGGCGATGTTGATAGGCGCATGACCGGTCATGGCTATCCGGAGGAGGGAGCACTCGATATTTGTAAGAGCTGGGGGGTCTAGCTGGGTGCAGTGAAGTGACCTTTTGTAGTAGATTACTGTTCCGCCCTTTTGGGTGCGTAATCTGTCATTACGGATGATGTTGTAATTCGCAATCCGAGGATTGCGATGGTGGGGCTTCAAAAAGGTCTCTTGTGCAAGGAAAATGTCCACCTGATGTGTTGTAAGAAACTCCTGGATGAGGGGTTTCACATCGGTGAATTTGCCGTTGGCGTTGTAGTACGCGATAGTGAGGGAGCGGGGTTTAGTTCTCTTATTGAGACTACCCATATTAACGCGAGGGGAAGTAACGCGCGAGGAAGGGCGCGTTTTCTAATCTTTCCATTAGGAACCGGTGTTGGAATACGATGTCCAAGATCGCGTAAGTGTCGCCGTTGGTCGCGAGAATGGCGTGACCCATTTCGAGGATCTCGGCGCGGTCCTCACGTGTTTCTCGCGCTATGTCGAGAACCACTCCGAAGGCCAGAGCGTCCTGGTCCCGGCTAGCCGGAGGAGCGCTGTGGCGCAACAGAGGTGAGGGCCTGCTGGGGGGAGCGCGGTGCGGGGCTTCTGAGTGAGACACCGGCTGTCTCTGCTTCAGAGGGGGGAAGGCAGCTTGGCTGCTCATAAGGGGTTGAGGGGCGGTGGGCGCCGGCGCCTGGGGGGCACGATTTGTGCGTGTTTGGGGGGCAGCGTTTTGCGAGGACTTTGAGCCCCAGGCGTTCCTGCTCGCTTTGGGGGCTTTTGAGCACCCCCGCCAGCTGGCGGGGTGGCCTTCCTGTCCACAAAGTACGCAGGCCGCCTGAGTCTCGTTCTCCGCACTGCGGACTCTTTCACAGTCCGCTGTGCCGTGATCCCCCAAGCACTTCACGCATCTCGATCTGTGTGATTTGTCCGTATATATTTATTTTATTTATTATAGTTTCGGACTCGTCAGGAGCCCATGAGTGGGGGACGCGCAGCGGGGGGGTCCCGAACTAACTGTTACTATTATTATCATTGTAAAATGGACCTACAAAACTCTACTTAAGACACATTTTTGAATTACTTTACATACCTGAGCGGCAGTCTTAGCTCTATGGTAACCATGTCTCCCCCACACCAAGACCAAAAACAATATCCCCAGGGTGATAAATAAATATATACGGACAAATCACGCATATTTAGTTGCCCCAAAGAAAGTTCGAGACTTATATGGGATACTCACTCAACGATACTAAATTTTATAACAAATACATATATAGATAAACATCCAAGACCCAGGCCATTCTGAAAAAGATCACTTTCCATCTTGACCTGACCGGGGATCGAACCCCTCGTTCCGCAGGCTGGCGTGTCGACCACTGCGCCACGGAGCTCGCCATAGTACATACATTGACGTGAGCCGAGGCGAAACCGAGGGACCATATCACTTAAGTCCGTCGAATGCCTAATTGCAGCCAAGGCTTGTATAGTACTTTTGTCAAACAGTGCGCGGAATTTAAAAAAATAGTATATTTACAAAACACATTCATCAAACGCCAAAGATGTTCATTTGCTTTTTTTATTTAAACTTTGAAAACACGAGTACCATGTGAATGAGCGCAGAAGTTGCCACCAAGCCGCCAAATTGACATTGTAAAATGAACCTACAAAACACTACATAAGACACAATTTAGAATGACTTACCTGAGCAGCGGTCTTAGCTCTATGGTATCCATGTCTCCTCCACACCAAGACTAAGAACAATATCCCTAGGGTTATGTACCCTAGATTAGAGTACACATGGTTGAAATCAGAGAGAACCATGAGGGGATGGGCGCAGAAGAAGTTGAAGTAGCAGAGATCTTGGTTTCCTGATTGGTTGAGCATCTGAAACCAAAGTGTAATAATCCTAACTAATATTATAAATGCTAAAGTTAGTTTGTTTGTTTGTTACGCTTTCACGTTGTAACTACTGAACCGATCATCATGAAATTTTATATACACGTTATCTGGGGTACGGAGAAGGACATAGGGTACGTTTTATTCCGGGAAAAGGTACCGTTCCCGAGGGATCAAATTCGATGCCGGCGGGTGAAAGCTAGAAAAACTATCATCATCAGGTCTTTTTAGTCTCCACTGCAGGGGCATGACCCTCTCTGTACTACCGTATATACCATACTTGGCCAGAGCAGACAGAGGATTTGGCCTACACTATCCTCGCTGGTCAGACGGCAATAATAATAATAAATAAATAATAATACAATTTATACTATATTGTATAACAAATACATAGATAAACATCTAAGACCCAGGCAAATCTGATTAAGATCATTTTTCATCTTGACCTGACCGGGGATCGAACCCGGGTGTCGCAGGCTGGCGTGTTGACCACTGCGCCACGGAGCTCGCCACTGTATGGGACAAAGTGATTCCTTAGTCCAATCTACTCCTATTAGAACCATTTTAGACTTCTACGCGGACGAAGTCCCGGGTAAAAGCAAGTATAATATACTAGCTTTCGCCTGCGGCTCCGCCAGCGTCAATGTCGATCCCTTAGGAATAGTACTTTTACCCAGGACAAAAGGTAGCCTATGTCCTTCTCCACACTCCAGAGAACTTGTATGCAAAATTTCATGATGATCGGTTCAGTAGTTACGGCGTGAAAGCGTAACAAACAAACAAACAAACAAATAAACAAATAAACAAATAAACAAATAAACAAATAAACAAATAAACAAATAAACAAATAAACAAATAAACAAATAAACAAATAAACAAATAAACAAATAAACAAATAAACAAATAAACAAATAAACAAATAAACAAATAAACAAATAAACAAATAAACAAATAAACAAATAAACAAATAAACAAATAAACAAATAAACAAATAAACAAATAAACAAATAAACAAATAAACAAATAAACAAATAAACAAATAAACAAATAAACAAATAAACAAATAAACAAATAAACAAATAAACAAATAAACAAATAAACAAATAAACAAATAAACAAATAAACAAATAAACAAATAAACAAATAAACAAATAAACAAATAAACAAATAAACAAATAAACAAATAAACAAATAAACAAATAAACAAATAAACAAATAAACAAATAAACAAATAAACAAATAAACAAATAAACAAATAAACAAATAAACAAATAAACAAATAAACAAATAAACAAATAAACAAATAAACAAATAAACAAATAAACAAATAAACAAATAAACAAATAAACAAATAAACAAACAAATAAACAAACAAACAAACTCACTTTCGCATTTATAATATTAGTAGGGATAAGGATTAATGTACAGTACTACCACTTTTTATAAGTTACACCGATGTACCTGCGCAGAAATGAAATTATTACATGGCGCGAAAATATCCGTCAGCTATTGGCTGATGTGTTCGCGCCATGTCTGGAGTTCGTTGCAGCGCCGTACGAGTATTATGAGCGAGACAGCACTAGTCCTGTTGTTTTTGGATTTTAAACCTTATTTAGTAGCAAAAAGTTTGTTATTTCACTGATGTTATCACTCGGTTTGATTCGGCGGTAGGTTTTGCTATTTCGCCGCCGAGCCGAAATGGTAGTACTGCTATCATCATCATCATCAGGTCCTTTTTAGTCTCCACTACAGGAGCACGACCCTCTCTGTACTACTAGGGCCATACTTGGCCAGAGCAGCCAGAGGACTTGGCCTACACTCTCCACGCTGGCCAGACGGGTTGGAGAGGTCTCACAGATGTTTATAAGCTTTGTTTAGCTTGTATTTCCTAAGTCGCCTTCTACGACATCCACGGGAAGACTTGGAGTGGTCCTATTCTACTCTGCCGGATACCACACGGCTATCATAGTATATGCTATCATGTAAGGCGTACTCACCAGTTGATAAGTGATGACGAGTTGTATAACTGGTAGGGTGTAGAACACGGCTACTGTGAGAACGTTCCACAGGTACATTTTGGAGCGAGCGGACAGGACTCTGGGACGGCATCTGTCAAATTGAACAACAAATATAAATAAATAAATATATACGGACAAATCACACAGATTGAGCTAGCAACAAAGTAAGTTCAAGACTTGTGTTATGGGATACTAACTCAACGATACTATATTTTATAAAAAATACATATATAGATACACATCCAAGACCCAGGCCAATCTGAAAAAGATCATTTTCCATCTTGACCTGGCCGGGGATCGAACCCGGTCACTTCGTGTCGCAAGCAGGCGTGTTGACCGCTGCGCCACGGAGCTAGTCGATAATAACAAAAAGTCGACAAATAAATATATAGGGACGTCATCATCATCATCAGGTCTTTTTAGTCTTCCTTGCAGGAGCATGACCTTCTCTGTACTGCTGAGACATATCACACAAATTGAGCTAGCCCCACAGTAAGTTGTGAACTTGTGTCGTAGGATACTAACTTAACGATACTATATTTTATAATAGATACTTATATAGATAAACATTCCAGACCATCTCGACCTGACCGGGGATCAAACCGCTTTGGTGTGGCAGTCTGGCCACTAGGCCAAAGAGCCCAGAGGCTGTATAAGGTTTTAATAGTAATATTCATCAGAGATTAATTCATTATCCTCCATCATCATCAGGTCTTATGAGTCTCCACTGCAGGAGCATGACCCTCTCTGTACTACCGCAGCCATACTTGGCCAGAGCAGACAGACGATTTCGCCTACACTCTCCTCGCTGGCCAGACGGGTTGGGGAGGTTTCATTGATGTTTATGAGCTTTGTTTAGCTTGTATTTCCTAAGTCGCCTCACGACCTCCATGGAAAGACTAGGAGTGGTCCTTTTCTACTCTGCCGGAAACCACACGGCTAATCCCATTATCTGGGGTCGGCATTAACAGGGAGTTGTGGAAGGAAAATGTTGTTCCCATCATGCCCATATCCACTCCCACCTCATATCCCGCCTTACGCATTCCATCCATTCCTTTTTTGGTCTTCCCCTTCCCCGGTATCCACTTGCGTCCATCGCTTTCCTTGCAACATGATGATCTTCGCTGTTAATTTTGTAACAATAAATAAATAAAAAAAATTAAAGATGATAATTATGATGATGAAAAAAATAATGATAATTTTGCAGTGTGGTTTCCGGCAGAGTACAATAGGACCACTCCAAGTCTTCTCGTGAAGGTCATAAGAGGCGACTTAGGAAATACAAGCTAAACAAAGCTCATAAACATCAATGAGACTTCTCCAACCCGTCTGGCCAGCGAGGAGAGTGTAGGCCAAATCCTCTGTCTGCTCTGGCCAAGTATGGCTCCGGTAGTACAGAGGGTCATGTTCCTGCAGTGGAGACTACAAAGACCTGATGATGATGATGATGATGATGATGATGATGATGCTGATGATGCTGATGATGATGATGATGATGATGATGATGATGATGATGATGATGATGATGAAGTAAAATAAAAATCACTCACCTAGCCAAATTGGCGACACACAGTTTATTCCCCAACAAATACACATCCTTGTCAGTGTTCACATCGTCCAGTGTGGAGAAATCTGATTCCGTGTCCGAGGAGGAACTGCCGTCTTCTGTAATATAACATAGCCTAATATAGCATAGTCCATTCCGCAATCTTGCTGTGCTTTTCTCGCAGATCAGCATGGAAGAGTTTTTACTTACATAAATCCTTAATTTTGCATACAAGTTCTCTGGAGTACGGAGAAGGACATAGGCTACCTTTTATCCCGGGAAAAAGTACTATTCCCGAGGGATCGACATTGACGCGGGCGGAGCCGCGGGCGAAAGCTAGTAATATTATAAATGCGAAAGTGAGTTTGTTTGTTTGTTACTCTTTCACGCCCTAACTACTGAACCGATCATCATGAAATTTTGCATACAAGTTCTCTGGAGTACGGAGAAGGACATAGGCTACCTTTTATTCTGGGAAAAAGTACTGTTCCCGAGGGATCGACATTGACGCGGGCGGAGCCGCGGGCGAAAGCTAGTAATATTATAAATGCGAAAGTGAGTTTGTTTGTTACGCTTTCACGCCCTAACTACTGAACCGATCATCATGAAATTTTGCATACAAGTTCTCTGGAGTACGGAGAAGGACATATGCTACCTTTTATCCCGGGAAAAAGTACTATTCCCGAGGGATCGACATTGACGCGGGCGGAGCCGCGGGCGAAAGCTAGTAATATTATAAATGCGAAAGTGAGTTTGTTTGTTTGTTTGTTACTCTTTCACGCCCTAACTACTGAACCGATCATCATGAAATTTTGCATACAAGTTCTCTGGAGTACGGAGAAGGACATAGGCTACCTTTTATTCTGGGAAAAAGTACTGTTCCCGAGGGATCGACATTGACGCGGGCGGAGCCGCGGGCGAAAGCTAGTAATATTATAAATGCGAAAGTGAGTTTGTTTGTTACGCTTTCACGCCCTAACTACTGAACCGATCATCATGAAATTTTGCATACAAGTTCTCTGGAGTACGGAGAAGGACATATGCTACCTTTTATCCCGGGAAAAAGTACTGTTCCCGAGGGATCGACATTGACGCGGGCGGAGCCGCGGGCGAAAGCTAGTAATATTATAAATGCGAAAGTGAGTATGTTTGTTTGTTACGCTTTCACGCCCTAACTACTGAACCGATCATCATGAAATTTTGCATACAAGTTCTCTGGAGTACGGAGAAGGACATAGGCTACCTTTTATTCTGGGAAAAAATGTACTGTTCCCGAGGGATCGACATTGACGCGGGCGGAGCCGTGGGCGAAAGCTAGTAATAAATAAATATATAGGGATGTACAGTGCAGGCCATAGTGTTAGCCATACAGCATACAAGACGGGATATTGATAGTAGGTTGTACAGTCAACCAGCAAGATACCTGACCCTACCCTCCTTGTCTTGAATTTTCTCTTAAACTACAAATAGTATTAACATGAAAATACATATTCTGAAAGTGTTATTTTAAATCTTTTTGAATATATCATCATCATCATCAGGTCTTTTTAGTCTCCACTGCAGGAGCATGACCCTCTCTGTACTACCGGAGCCTCACTTGGCCAGAGCAGACAGAGGATTTGGCCTACTCTCTCCTCGCTGGCCAGACGGGTTGGAGAGGTCTCATTGATGTTTGAGCTTTGTTTAGCTTGTATTTCCTAAGTCGCCTCTTACGACCTCCACGGGAAGACTTGGAGTGGTCCTATTCTACTCTGCCGGAAACCACACGGCTTTTCTTTCTGAATATATATTTTCATTTTAATATTATTTTTAGTTTAAGAAAAAAAACAAGATATAGGCAGAGGGCGGGGTCTGGTATCTCGGTGGCTGACTGTACATGTTGGTGAGGAGATACAAGCAAGATCCCGTCATGTTGAAAGTACTTTATTTCTCACGTTACATGTTGATAACGGGTGTGACGGATCCTTTCTCGATGGCAGCCCAGTACCTGCCGGCCTATTTGCGTATGTAAGTAAAAATTTACTGCCTCCGTGGTCCAGTGGTCAAGGCGTTTGCCTGTAGACCCGGGGTTCGTGGGTTCGATTCCCACGGGAAACATACTTTGTTGTTTCCAGTTTGGTTAGGACATTGCAGGCTTGAATCACTTGATTGTCTGAAAATAAAGATGATTCCGTGCTTCGGAAGGCACGTTAAGCCGTTGGTCCCGGCTGCCATCTGGTAGTCGTTAAAGGAACCACGTCAGAGGCCGAGAGGCGGTTCCGAAGAACTCTGACACCAGGGTGTGCATGGTTGATTGACCGTGACACCTACTCGAAATGATGATGAGTAAAAATTGTGACGACAATGCTTCCTCACTCACCAGTCCTAGCCGCGTCGTCGCCGCGTTCCCAATGTCGCGACGACTCCCCGCTGGCGTTGACGACATTCCGTCGTCGCACCGACACGCTGTCGTTGTCGTGAGGAACGGCCGGCGACGACAGACCTTCTGAACATTCATACTAGACGTGAGCAGGAAAGAGCTATTTAATATTATAAAGTAATATTTTTTAAGTGTTTATAGATAATTTGCATTCACAATGCTATTTTGGTATACTCTTATTAAATTAAGAAAATAAATTCGGCGCCGAGGTTGGAACAGGCGGTGGCTCAGTTGGAAGGGCGTAAGTCGTACATAAACTTAAGGTCGCAGGTTCAAATCCCGCCCGTTTGGAATTTTTTCACCATATTTTATTTTCTTAATTTAATAAGAGTATTATAAAGTAAATTTAAATTAAGCGCTAGTATTTTTAGGGCTAGCTGGCATATAAGCTAAAAATTGCTTTAGAAGCAAAATGAAAAAAAACCGGCCAAGTGCGAGTCGGACTCGCGCACGAAGGGTTCCGTACAGTTACCTATCTATAAAAACGGCAAAAAAATATGTCTGTTGTATGTGAGCCCCCCTTAATAATTATTTTATTTTTATTTTATTATTTATTTTTAAAGTGAATATATAACTAAATATTCGTCAAGCGTCTACCTGTTGCCGTTATCAATATCGAGCAAAAACAAGCAAAACAAAATCACGTTTGTTGTATGGGAGCCCCCTTAAATATTTATTTTATTCTACTTTTTAGTATTTGTTGTCATAGCGGCTACAGAAATACATCATCTGTGAAATTTTCAGCTGCCTAACTATCAAAGTTAATGAGATACAGCCTGGTGACAGACGGACAGCGGAGCGACATTAATAGGGTCCCGTTTTTACCCTTTGGGTACGGAACCCTAAAAAAGAAGAAAGTAATATTTTTAAGTTTATACATATTTTGCATTCATAATGCTATTTTTGATATACTCTTATTAAATTAAGAAATTAAATATGGTGAAAAAATTCCAAGCGGGCGGGATTTGAACCTGCGACCTTAAGAGCCCGACATATGCCAGGCGGCGTGGCGATACAAACGCGGATGGTCTAAACGCGTTGGCTACTTTGGATATTTTCGTTTTTTAGGAATATTCAAGGGTTATTCGAAAAAGAAAAACATATGATGGCTGCCTTATCTGTAATGCAATAATAATCAAAAGTTTCAAGGTTAATTTTAATGTATTTGGTGAATAATGCTATATACCGAGTAAATTAGACGTGATTTGGAGGCAACTTTGCAATTTTTTTCTATCGAGAAAATTTAACGCAATCGTGTTTTTGAGTCATATAGTTACCAGAGTTAGTCCTGAACTTTGCTGCATTTTTATTTCAACTTGAGTATTTAATTATTATTGATATAACAGTCAATCATGCAAAGCAGTGTGAGGTAGTACGGGCTCTTAAGTCTATGTATGTATTTCTTAATTTAAAAATGTGTGAATTGTACAGTCGGCCAAGCAGATACCTGACCCCCTGACTTTTAAAACGTAAATTCACACTTTGCTGTGAAGCGCCACCTACCGTGATTTTTGGCAAGTAGACAGACAACTGCTAGTATAAACTTGTTTCTGATAACCTGCTCAGTTGCAAATTTTGTGTTTCTAATAATCTCAGCTAATAATTCAAGTAATCATCAATGGTAAGAACAAGAAAGAATCAAAAACAATCCTACGTAAAGTTCGATTCGAACCATGGACCCACGACTTGAGAAGCTAGCGCTCATCTCAATACGCCAACCGACGATATGACGTCTCGGGCGAAATTGGCTATCTATTTCTACTGCTATGACATCATTGTCACCAACTGCAACGCATTGCTTTAACAAATAAATTGAGGGTAATCTATCAGATTTATTTATACCTGATACCAACTAATCAAAAATATTGTTCACTCGCGTCACAAATAAGATACTGCGATTACTGTGTAGTGATCCAAAACCCCACCAGTTATTAGGCATCCCGTTTCATCTTATATAGCAGATTTTGTGAAAGCTAATATTGTATTGTAAAGACAACCACAGTATTTAAAATATCTATATCTAGAGAGTTAGGTATCGCGGTAAGTAGAAATTATAAGTATTTAATATACTTACTTAATTGTCACACTATTTTTTGTTCCGTAAAACATAGGGTTTGTGATAAATGTCTAAGATAAATATATCTCTTACAGAGACACACCGTCCGTTTGTGGATTCGGAGTCAACTGGCGTAACATATACACTACAATATTTCAATTGAAACAGTGAGGAAACATTCAACAAGAACGAGATCGTATTTTATTCTGATAAAAAAAGTTTTAAGTCTGATGATGATGGCAGAAAAATATTGCGGAGAAGACATGGCCAGCGTATAGCCATCAAAATAATTTGCCTTTGAGAACAGTGGCAGGATAACATTAGGTAAAAATATTCATTAAATAGTGAAGTAAAATAATAATAATATTTAATACCTAGTGTATTACGCAGTGTAGAATAATAGGTAACTGATCGTATTATTGTTTTGCAGGTTATTGGGGACAGATGTCTTCAATGGGCCCAGGGGAGCTGGTAGAATTCGGCGGCCGGATGAATAAAGAAAAATACTTGGAAAATTTATGAGATGTGGTGATTCCAACAGTTTGCAATGTAGAATATATTTTATTTAAGACAATTGTTCTGTGATCTAACTGTTATTGAGTAACCAATTAAAATCCCAGATTGTAGGGTCAAATAGTGCTTAACTGAGACACGAGACACGAGTAAAGTTTGAACTTAAATCAATTTAGACAAAAAGGTTATACTAAATTAATAAATATGCGCATAAGTGATATGTGATCTGATCTAACATGGTAAGTGAAATGACAAATAGACTTGAACAAATGCTTCAAAATGGGGGTCAATATCTCCCATATTAAAATTCATTTAATGCCATAGGTTTATATTCATTCTTATACTATTATCGAAGCAAAGTTATTCACATAGCACTATTTGACCCTACACATTTAAAAAAATATAATACTATGATTAAAAAGAAGTTGAGAGATGTAAATTGTTACTTATTAAGTAACATGTTGGTTCCCTCTACAGAAGATTAATCATAGTTTGAATTAAGTAGGCAGGTATTTATTTCACTGTTACATTTTTTTGATGTAATAAAGTAATTAAAAATTTAAAATGCTTTTTATTCACAGTAATTAGCTCGGTAACATTATGTTAAAACAACCAAAATTACACCAACATCACAATACGAAGTTGGTGATATTTGTAAAAAATAAAAAGCTTTGGAGGATTTGACCCTGTTCATTCATAATCACATTAACTATTAAACCGTAGTGCCTACCACTTGCGCCACATCTAACTATTGAAGTATCTTTGAAATAAGCGTATCGTATGCTAGGGCTTGTTTTATTTATCAAAAATCGAATAGATGGCATTAGTCGTCAAGGGTATCAGATTTCTGCTTATTAACCTTATTTGTTCATTCACAATTCAATAGATGGCACTAGTCGCAAAGGATATTACACTTGTATATTTTTATCTTTGGGTTTAAACCACGGATGTTTCTTTAGTTTGCGAAAAATGGCGCTGTTGTAGGGGGTCAGATATCTCATTGGCTGACTGTACAATAAGGTTAGTGATATTTGTGATGCACATCATGACCCTCGGGGAAAATATTGTTCAAGTATTACCAATGCCTTGTAGAAGTGAGAAAGTGATGTAAAGCTTTTCACAAAGACAACTAAAATTAAAATTAAATTAAATTGTAGTTAATCTTATATATTGTGTAGGTTTGTGCATGCCATTTAGTTTAATACGTGTAAAGTGATCTAATTACTACGATTAATTTTACTTAAAGTTTTTTGCTCTGTTCGATAGTTTGTATAAGTTAAGTGAGGAAACTTAATTGGTTTAAGTATTATTTATATATCTTTTACTTTGTTAAACTATAATAACTGTATGTTTCCCTAATATAAATAAATAAATAAATAATAGTAATAAGCATGTTATGACCTTTAAAAACGGAAAATATCTCTTATGCGGATGACAATGCTATCGTTTTTTCTGGCCCTAATTGGGATTTTGCTTATAAAAATGCTGAACAAGGTATCTCAAAACTAGCTAAATGGGGTAAATATTGTAGTGTCTTAGTGTCTGTATCTATGAAATAGATACATACGCTGTCTCACGCACCTGGTGGGGAACACAAATGTCAGTATGACAGTAGTCAGTCTTTCGGGTACCGGCACTGGGTGAAGACGTGTCCCGCACTAGGTGTGATAGAGAGCCAGTGTTAATACGTACAGTAAGTAAGTAAGTACACTACAAATGGCGACGAGGAAAAAGGGATATAGCAGTTTTGAGCAAATCCACTCTCAAACAATATGTTTCTAATTCCATTACAATGTTGGTGACATAGGTGGCATGAATTATATGGTGCGCTGTGATTTGTTTTGACTATACAAAAGTACTAATACAGTTATTTAATACTATCCTTGCTACTCCATGTGCAATTGTGTTGTTCTAACTATACTGGCAATCCAGTATGACGTTAAATAAGATATTTTAAAATAAAATTAGGATATTTTCTATATGAATGAATGAATGAACTCTTTATTGTAAATAATATAAAATTAAAGATATATGCACACTGGGAAGTCTTATCGCTTAAAGCGATTCCTTCCAGACAACCCATATATAGAGAGTAATTTGACGGGACTCAGCCTTAATTATACTAATATACATGCTTATACTTTAGGTAAATAAATGGATATATGTACAAAATAAAAATAGATGTTGTATATTCGGCGAGCTTCGTGGCGCAGTGGTTGGTACGCCGGGCTGCGACATGGGGGTTTCCGGATTTGGGCCCCGGTTATGTGGTGATGGGGGCGATCTGTTTTGGATTGGCCTGGGTCTTGGATGTTGCGTGTATGGGTACCTGTTGTAAGAGTGTGGTGTCGTTGGGTTGATGTCCTGCGGCGCGGGTTCACAACTTGCATAATTTGAGTAATGTGTGCCTATATATTTTATTATTAGTTATTATATACAATATACATATATACGTATAACAACAGTTGGACAGTGGTGAATAATTTGTAAAATTGAAGACAAAACATTATTGTTAAGTAATTAAGTAATAGGTACTCCTTCACTTTAACTTTAAACACACTACAAACATACACTAAAGAAATTCGCGCTATAGGCAGGCGTTGTAGGGTGAAGTTGTCAGCCGACTTTAAGGGTTTAACATTTGAGTGCTGAAGAATATTGAAATTACCAGGCTAGATTATTTTATTAACATCAATATATATACACAGAAATAAAATTAGACATTTGGTTTTATGAAAAAAAAAGAAAAGGAAACAATCAGTAGTGACGAAATCGGCACAATAATGACTCAAAAGATCAAAAGATGTTTTCATTAATGGGTGGTAATTACTAACGTATAGAGTTAATGCCTTATTTATAGATGTCTAGAAAAGAACCATTATATATATTTATATACTTCAAAGTATGTCTATTGTAGTATCGACAACTATTCCAGCTTTGCGTTAAGCGTTAAACAATTATTTGATGCCTCTGTCATAGAAAAATTAATTGTTTTTATACCTATGTTTAGAAACTGGACAAATAGGTGAGAAAATGTTACTTAACTGTGTATACTTTAGTTGCAGGTTTTGTCAGCGAACAGATGACATGAATGACCACGGCATCTCTTAAATTGAATGAGTCTCAACGGCGTCCATTCAATTTTTTTTTTTTTTTTTTTTTTTTTTTTTTTTTATTTATTATTCAATAACACATACATAAATATGATGTTAACAATTGTTCTACAAAACTACTATAAAATTGGACGAGGCGTCCATTAAATTGGACAAAGCCTCCATTAAATTGGATGGTGTATTTGTGGTCAAAGTAGTTAGGGGCGAATAACCCAAACCTACTGTTAGACCCGTGAAGTCTGTGATGGTCAACGTAGTTAGGGGCCAATAACCCAAACCTACTGTTAGACCCGTGAAGTCTGTGATGGTCAACGTAGTTAGGGGCCAATAACCCAAACCTACTGTCAGACCCGTGAAGTCTGTGATGGTCAACGTAGTTAGGGGCCAATAACCCAAACCTACTGTTAGACCCGTGAAGTCTGTGATGGTCAACGTAGTTAGGGGCCAATAACCCAAACCTACTGTTAGACCCGTGAAGTCTGTGATGGTCAACGTAGTTAGGGGCCAATAACCCAAACCTACTATTAGACCTGTGAGGTCTGTGATAGTCAGCGTAGTTAGGGGCCAATAACCCAAACCTACTGTTAGACCCGTGAAGTCTGTGATGGTCAACGTAGTTAGGGGCCAATAACCCAAACCTACTGTTAGACCCGTGAAGTCTGTGATGGTCAACGTAGTTAGGGGCCAATAACCCAACCCTACTGTGAGACCCATGAAGTCTATGATGGTCAACGTAGTTAGGGGTCAATAACCCAAACCTACTGTTAGACCCGTAAGTCAAGGATGGTCAACGTAGTTGAAGGGCGGATAACCGAAACCTACAGTTGGAACCAGAACTTAATGATAAACAAAATAGTTATATTAACTGTAACATGATTCCTAACTCCGAGATCCCCGAAAAAGGGTAAAGAAAAGGTTTGAGAGTGGACTGAGGGCTAGTTTAGTTTGATGATGCATTGACCCAAGAACAGGCAGGAATATAACAAGCTAGATTGTCTTGAAGGGTTGACAAGAATTTTGGAATTTACGTCAATAGTTCAAAACTATTACTTTGCCTTTTAAATTAAGTAAATGCATTACAATTCATTTGACATAAAAACATGGAAATGCTTCAAAAAACAATGACCATTGAGGAAAATTACCTATATTATAAAATTGAAGTTTTCTGCGTTGTCATAGGAGTAATATGGAGAGATAAAAGGAAGACAAAAGATGAAACATAAAAACTGTTGGGTGAATTACCGTTAAAATATGTCGTCGATACTAAGGAACGTATTGGGCTTCCAATGCGTGTTTGAACGACCCCTTCGAATGAGACATAGCATCTTTTCCATTGATGCCAGATTGATTTGATTGATTGGAAAAAAGTTTAAACTTGCAACCAGAATGGCAGAGGCTGATCCTAATGGCCGGCCAGGCTAATCACAAAATGACGAAGCTTAATGATCCTTAAAATATAAATAAAGACATTACGCAAACATTGCTATAGAAGGGAATCTGATATTAGTACAAGTGTATGGTGTTTGTATCCTGCTTTTCTGTGTCTGCCCAATATTAATGCCAGATTGTCTCAGTGTAATAAAGTGAGCGAGTGGATTATAAAAGCAAACTGTATAGGTATAAATTAATTACTGAAAATAAAATAATTTTGCCATTGACTTTTAAGCAACTAAATAATTTAGTAATTGTGTTTGAAGTTACAATAAGAACATTTTCAGCCTAGATTTTGATATCTTTCGATTAACAATATTACCGAAAAATTTACAGTTATGAAAAACACTGTATGTAAATATAGTTGCGGGTTGATTGGACTTTATTTCATTTTTACAAAATTTTTCATTGATACAAAATCAGATATTCGACTGTGTCTTAACGTGGCGTAACTTTTGGTGGTATAAATCTATACTCACTTTCGCATTTATAATAGTAGCGATTATAAATTGATGCCTAATTCAGCGTAATAAAACACTTTAATTATAATTCCATATTATTTGAAACCGGGTGCTTCCCGTGTCTGTATAAATTATAGTCAAGACGATTCGGTAGGTTCTGAGTTATTCGTTACTTGACAAACAGGCATAAACTTATGTAATGCACTCCTACTCATTCATTGCTGACGTGAGAGTGTCAATGTTAAAGGATACATATGAAATTCAAAATTCAAAAACGTTTATTTAATATAGGTCATTTAGACACTTATTAATTGTCATATATTTTCAACTGAGAATTGGTGACGTCAATAATTTACTTATGGCTAAGTTTAAAGCCGCTTCCAAAGCGGAGTGCAGAAGAAGCGGCAACAAACTGCACAGCGCATTTTCTCCAATCGACGTCAACTTACAATTTTAGTTTATCTTAAAAACTAGGTATGTGGACTGAGTATACATTGTCCTTATTATAGTCATTGCAAATTGAATTTTAAAAAATTATATTGAAAAAATATGTCAAAATATTGAAATTTCATAAATGTCATCTTTAAAAATATTTTACCAAATATATAGTCATATATACAAAACTACGAGGTGTCTGCGCCAAGCTCAAGCACAATATTATTGTCATTAAGGAAATCTGTAGTACTATAATAGGCCTTTTTACAAAGTAACTGTTTTACATAACCTCTGAATTTTCTATCAGGCATATAAAAGATCGTAGGGGTGTGAAGGCAGTATGAGCCGACATGAAATTGTGAATCATACAAGTTGTGTGAAGGCAGTATGAGCCGACATGAAATTGTGAATAATACAAGTTGTGTGAAGGCAGTATGAGCCGACATGAAATTGTGAATCATACAAGTTGTGTGAAGGCAGTATGGGCCGACATGAAATTGTGAATCATACAAGTTGTGTGAAGGCAGTATGGGCCGACATGAAATTGTGAATCATACAAGTTGTGTGAAGGCAGTATGGGCCGACATGAAATTGTGAATCATACAAGTTGTGTGAAGGCAGTATGAGCCGACATGAAATTGTGAATAATACAAGTTGTGTGAAGGCAGTATGAGCCGACATGAAATTGTAAATCATACAAGTTGTGTGAAGGCAGTATGAGCCGACATGAAATTGTGAATCATACAAGTTGTGTGAAGGCAGTATGGGCCGACATGAAATTGTGAATCATACAAGTTGTGTGAAGGCAGTATGGGCCGACATGAAATTGTGAATCATACAAGTTGTGTGAAGGCAGTATGGGCCGACATGAAATTGTGAATCATACAAGTTGTGTGAAGGCAGTATGAGCCGACATGAAATTGTGTATCATACAAGTTGTGTGAAGGCAGTATGAGCCGACATGAAATTGTGAATCATACAAGTTGTGTGAAGGCAGTATGGGCCGACATGAAATTGTGAATCATACAAGTTGTGTGAAGGCAGTATGAGCCGACATGAAATTGTGAATCATACAAGTTGTGTGAAGGCAGTATGGGCCGACATGAAATTGTGAATCATACAAGTTGTGTGAAGGCAGTATGGGCCGACATGAATTTGTGAATCATACAAGTTGTGTGAAGGCAGTATGGGCCGACATGAAATTGTGAATCATACAAGTTGTGTGAAGGCAGTATGGGCCGACATGAAATTGTGAATCATACAAGTTGTGTGAAGGCAGTATGAGCCGACATGAAATTGTGAATCATACAATTTGTGTATATGTATGTATGCAGTATGGGCTGAGATAAAGTTGTGAAATATACGGGCTGTGGTTGACTCATACATCAGAATATATCTGTGCAAAACAAACATTAAATGACTAGAAAAGAATACGAAGTTCGAATTGAAATAATATAGTGAAACATAAAGTACAACGAATATAAGTTATGACATAAAGCTTTGTTTCACTTGAGATCTAATAGTTGGCGTTACGGCCAATACAAATAGTTTGCTATTCCTCCTTAGCTTAAAAATATTTGATAAGGAAGGGATGTAGTGTCTTAGTGTCTGTATCTATGAAATAGATACATACGCTGTCTCACGCACCTGGTGGGGAACACAAATGTCAGTATGACAGTAGTCAGTCTTTCGGGTACCGGCACTGGGTGAAGACGTGTCCCGCACTAGGTGTGATAGAGAGCCAGTGTTAATACGTACAGTAAGTAAGTAAGTACACTACAAATATAATCTGCTTACACTAAACATAGTAAAAATATACGTCTGTTTCAGTATATTTAAAAATAGAAAACCCACCGATGACTGTGATGTAATTCATTTATGAAATAAAATCCTGAACTGTGTTTGTCCTTCTATAACCAAGTTAAATACACCAAGTATTTGAGTGTGTTGGTAGATGAGAGACTACCCTGGTATCTCCAAACTGAACAGATGTCTGGTAGAATTCGGAAATTTATTTTCACCTTCGAGGGATTGCACATATAGCTTTAAGTTTTTTTTTAAATGTAATAGTTAAATGTATTGTTGTAGCATCCATTGGTGGACCTAATAAATAAAATAAATAAAGAAGAAAGTACCTTCGCTGGCAGCAGGGTCGGTGTCGAGAGCCTGCTTCCGTTTCTGGCACAGCACGGCGACCAACGCGGCCGCGTAGAACGACAGGAAGAACGCCAGAGCGGCCCCCGCCGCGATCACGTACTCCTGGTACGATATCGTCGACACTATTATGAATCTGGAAACAAAACATCTTTTAAAATCGAAAATATGTGATGAAAAATTATTTCATAATATAAAACCGAGCATTGTTATGCTATTAATATAATTAATTGAGAAAGCTTTCTCCACTTCAATCAACTTTCAATTCATCTGATATGAATTAAGTTGGATACCACACTTCTAAATAGTGGGTAGTAATGGAGATTAATAGCCGTGTGGTATCCGGCAGAGTAGAATAGGACCACTCCAAGTCTTCCCGTGGTGATCGTAGAAGGCGACTTAGGAAATACAAGCTAAACAAAGCTTATAAACATCTAAGACACCTCTCCAACCCGTCTGGCCAGCGTGAAGAGTGTAGGCCAAGTCCTCTGGCTGCTCTGGCCAAGTATGGCCCTAGTAGTACAGAGAGGGTCGTGCTCCTGTAGTGGAGACTAAAAAGGACCTGATGATGATTGTATGGGATAAGGTGCAGTTTTGTTTGGACTGTAGATTTGATTATTAGTAAAACGTCTGTGTCATAGCAAGTGTTTATTGCGACTGGTTAAAAACAAAATGTACATGCAATAAATACGCAACGACCACAACATGCCGCCCACTAAAAAGGACTCAAGTACTTTTTACAAACAATGGAAATTTGTATGAGTTCACTATTATACAAATCAATGCAAATAACAAACAATGCAAAACTTATTCAAATCAAATAGGTGAGTTCAGCAGTTGTGTAAAACAAAATTGTAAGCAATTAGTCACACAAAGTACCTTGACAGTTAATCTTCTCAAATTTTAAAACCTTAGGTTTAGCAATTAAAATTGTCTTAGCATTGATATAAAAACTAGCCAATGTTTCTCTGAATTGGGCAAATGAATCATTTACTATTTAGCCAAATTGAACTAAGGCATTATGTCAGCATGCAACAAATAAATTGTTCTTACAATTTACGAATAATCAATAGGCAGTGGACATAGTTTAGTTACAGTTCTCTTAGTCACTGCACTTCCACTTTTTACACTATACACTCTTGTGAAACCGTCGGAGCCGGGATGTTTGTCAACAATACGTCCTAAGCACCATTTGCCAGGTGGTAAGTTATCAATTTTGATCAAGACTATATCCCCAATCTTGAATTCTTTCTCTTTCTTTAGCCACTTAGGACGTTGTTGTAGTCTACTCAAATATTCATTTTGCCATCTTTTCCAGAAATCATTTAAAAGTTTTTGAGTGTGCTGCCAACGAGACAACGCAGATACTCGTATGTTCGTCAAATCTGGTGTCGGTACAATGATTGGTGCATCACCTACAAGGAAATGTCCTGGGGTTAACGGGTTTGTATGATCGGGATCGTTATCATCTATCGGGCACAGTGGCCTTGAATTTAAACAGGCTTCGATTTGACAGAGAACCGTTGTCATCTCCTCGAATGTCAAGTGACTGGTAAGGATTCGTTTCAGGTGGTGCTTTATAGATTTAACGCCCGCCTCCCATAATCCTCCGTATGAAGGGCTGTAAGCAGGAATAAAGTGCCATTGCGTTCCATCTGTGGCTAAGGTTTCCGCTATTTCCCCATTGAATTGTAATTTCGCTTCTGTCCAGGCTTCATGCAATTCCTTGTTTGCTCCCACAAAGTTGCGTCCTTGATCGCTCCAAATATCGCTGCATTTACCTCTTCTGGATACAAATCGTCTAAAAGCACCAATGAACGCTTCTGAGCTGAGATCTCCAACCAGTTCGATATGAATTGCTTTTGTGGACATACAGACAAAGATTGCAATATAAGCCTTGACTGTCTTGTTTCCACGACCTTTGGATGTCAAAATTTGGTAAGGCCCCGCAAAATCCACACCGCTCCGCAGAAAGGCTCTGGCTGGGGTAACCCTTACCTCCGGTAAGTTTCCCATAACTTGAGATTTTGCTGTAGCATTTAGTTTAGCGCATATGAAACATTTGTGGACAAGCTTCTTACATATTGATTTAGCTTTAAAGATCCAATATTTCGATTGCAAGTAGCATAACATTAGTTGTAATCCTCCATGTAGTGTCCTGACATGGGCATCTGCTACGATCAACTGTGTCAATTTGTTTTTGTTACTCAATATAATTGGATATTTTCTCTCAACAGGTAATTTTGAGTGTCTGAGGCGACCGCCCACCCTGAGGAGTTGTTTCTCATCTAAATAAGGGTTGAGGAATCGCAACGGACTCTTTTTCTTCACTTGTTGATTTGTCGCTAATCTTTCTATTTCTTCTGAATAGTCCTTGTGTTGAACCATTTTAATGCAAATCATCAATGAATCTTCCAGTTCTTGTGTAGTTATATCAGCATCAACCAAATTTGGGTTCTTTTTGTAACTCAAAAATCTCTTGCAGTAAGTTATAGTTTTCATTAATTCTGTTAAATTATTAAATTTATCAAAGTTTGAATGTATGGATGTTTCAGGTTCTTTATCTTCTACGTTGAGGTAAGTATTTATTTGTGTTGTTTTTCTTTCTAGATTTGTTGTTACTTCTTCTTTACTAATATTTATTTCCTTTTCAGATAGCCAATGAGGACCTCTCCACCACAAGTTACAGTCGGTAAGTGCGGAAAGCAGCATCCCTCGTGAGGCCAAATCAGCAGGATTGTCCTTCGAGTCGACGTGGTACCAATGTTTATTATTTAGGTTTTCCACAATTTCTACGACGCGGTTAGCGACGAAGGTTTTCCACCGGTTCGGTTCACCACTCAACCAGGCGATAACAATGGAGGAATCTGACCATGCGTACATGCTTGAGGTAGGTATATTCATTGCATCTCCCACTTGTTTCATTAGTTTCGACAGAAGTAATGCGCCATTAAGTTCAAGACGAAATTGTCTTCAGTGGTGCTACCCTCGTTCGAGCTGCGATGATTTTAGTTGTAACTTCATGATTTGCCGTTTCTATTCTGATATAAACGACAGCTGCATATGCACGTATCGACGCATCACTGAATCCATGTAGTTGAATACTATCCGTGTTTGTCTTTGATGTACCCAACCATCTGTCAATTTGTATGTTCTGGACATTAGTAAAGTCCGATCTTATCTGTTTCCATTCTTTCTGTAGTGCGTCGCCAATGTTTTCATCCCAATTGACCTTTTCAAGCCAAAGTTTCTGTATCAAAATTTTTGCTAATACAGTGCTTGGTGCTATCCAACCCAACGGGTCGAAGAGCTTCTGTATATCTGATAAGATCTGACGTTTCGTTACGTAGTGGGTTTCACTTGATAAGTTTAAATTATACTGAAATGCGTCTGTATTAAGTTTCCAGACAATACCCAATGCTTTGATAGTGCTATCAAGATTGATATCCACGTGCGCGTTGACTGACCTTTTGTCTTCTGGGATTGATTTCATGAAATCCAAGTTACTTGACGACCACTTGGCTAATTCAAAACCTCCCCTTTGCAGAATCATAGTGACATCTTCAGCCAAAGATTTAGCTTCTTCTACTGAATCAGCGCCGTCCAAATAATCGTCCATATAAAAATTGCTCTTAATAGCTTGAGCAGCCTGTGATTTTCCTTCTCCTTCATCATCTGCCACTTGATGAAGGGTTCGGACAGCCAAGTATGGTGCAGGAGCTGTGCCAAAGGTAACTCTTAGCAGTCGGTATTCTTGCAGGTCATCTTGTGTATTATTTCTCCAAAAGATTCGTTGGAAGTCGGCGTTGCTTTTAGTTACAAGGATTTGTCTGTACATTTGCTTTATATCAGCAACGAAACAGACTTTCTTCGTGCGCCATCTCATGAGCAAATTTCTTAAATCATCTTGTAATTGAGGGCCAACAAGCAGTTCTTGATTTAGTGAGATGTTATTTGAACCTTTACAGGATGCATCGAAGACAACACGCGTGCGAGATGTTTCTTTGTCTTCGCGGACTACGGCGTGATGTGGTAAGTACACAGCTTTTTCTATTTCTCGTTCATTTTCAGGTATCATTTCTATATGTTCTTGTTCTATGTAATCATTAATAACCTTACTATATTCTTCTTTCAGGTTTGGTGATTTACTAAATCTTTTTTCTAGTTGTATGAATCTTTGTTTTGCTATCTCTTTTGTGTTACCATAAGGTGTTTGAGGGTTATCAGTCCGGAATGGTAATGTGACAATATATCGTCCTTCAGTATTTCTAGTAGTAGTCGCCTCGTATATGTCTTCACACATCTTTTCTTCGTTAGTGAATTGTCTTTTTCTGTCTACTTCTACTTCCCAAATTGATTTTAGAACTTCATCAACATCGACTTGATGATGCATGACAAGATATGTGTGTTCTTCTGTTTTTTGTTGTATGTTCCCAAAAAGGATCCAGCCTAGATTTGTTTTTTGAGCGCATGGGGAGCCTGGTGGACCTTTGATGAGTTCTTGTTGTACTATCTGTGCATATTCTTTGACCCCTAGTAGCAGATCAATGGAACCCGGTGTAAAGTAATTTGGATCAGCTAAGTCGAGTCCCTGTATGTGAGGCCATGATTGATTAGTGATGGTTCTTGTAGGTATCTTTGTGGTGAGTTGTTTGGGCATAACGTATACTTGTATTCGTAGGTTAAAGTTTCTATCACAACATGATTGTATTTTGAGCTGCACCACATGTTTAATTTCAGTTTTTGTTGTACCTACTCCGATGACAGTACCCTTCATTGGCTGTCGTTTCAGTTGTAAAAGTTGAGCCGCTTTCTCGCTGATAAAACTTGCTTCGGAACCCTGATCGATTAGTGCACGTAGCAGAATCGGTTGACCATGTTCATTGGTTGCTTCTACTATAGCCGTTGCTAGCAGTGCGAATCCATGCCCAGCTGTGAGATGAGACGTGATCATTGTGTTGACTTGGACTTCTTCTTCGGCTACATGTTGTAAAACCAGCGGTTGTAATTGAGAGGAACTGGGTGTGGCCGCAGGTTCTGTATCTTTTGTTTCATGCAGCAGGGAATGATGACGTCGGTGACATATACGACAGGACACTGGTAGTTTACATCTGGATACGGAATGTCCTGGTACTAGGCAGTTGTAACATAAGTGGTTGTTTTTAACAAACTCGCTTCGTTCTTTAGGTTCCAGTTTGATAAAACCTTTGCAATGACATAACGTGTGATCTTCTTTGCACATAACACAAGTCTTAACGGTCTTCTCGGTAATAGGCGTAGTAACGTGAAGTGAACGTTCTTTGACTTTGACTTCTCTGGTGTTAGTGTTTGTGTTAGCGTTAACCAACTCAAGTGTGCGAAATTTAGATTCTATAAATTTTTTAAACTCTTTCCAGGTCGGCAGAGCTTCTTTCTCTTCACGATAGGCGTATTCTTCCCAGTTTTTATGCGTCTCCGGGTCTAACTTCTGAACGAGCAGATGTATAATTATAAGATCCCAAGAGGCGGTTGAAATATCTAAATTTTCTAAACTATTAAGGCACTCTGTAGTTGTGTCCAACAAACCTTTTAATTGAACAGCTGATTGAGAAGTCATTTTCTTTTGATTAAATAATTTCTTCATAATGGAATTTAAAATTAATCGTTTGTTACCATACCGTGTCTTCAATATTTGCCAGGCCGTTGTGTAGTTGCTGGATGTGACTTGTACATGCTTTAACAATGATTCAGCTTCACCAGTAACACTTATTTTCAGAAAATGAAGTTTTTGTACATCACTAAGTGCTGTATTTTCGTGTACCAAAGAAGAAAACAAATCTTTGAATGCAGGCCATGCGTCATAACTTCCCGTGAATTTTGGCAATTGTATACGAGGCAAATGTACGGTACTGTTTTGCGCATTCCCAGGAAAAGACGAGTCCATTTGTGAAGTATTTCCACACGGGCTTGATGACCGCCGCTCAGTTAGTGCATACAGCATATCCTTCAAGTCTCCCTTCAGTGTAGAATAAAGTTCTTCAGCTAAAAAGTATTCTTCGTTCACGAAGTGAGCGATGTCATTACGTTTTCCCTTCGGTGTACACTTGACTAAGTTTTGGTGTGTGGTTACATACGTCCGCCAGTAATCCTCTATACATTGTAAAACTTCTTCAATAATGTTCGTAATCGTAAATAATTCACAAGTTGTTATTCACTCATTAGCACTTATAACCGATCACCCGATGCACTACAAGTACTTTCTTATCTCTCGGAGCCCGAGTCCTTTTGTTCTCGCGACCTTGGGTCGGCCGGCCGGCTCCGCAGGTAAAAATATCATCCGGCTCGAAGGACCACTTTTATGTATGGGATAAGGTGCAGTTTTGTTTGGACTGTAGATTTGATTATTAGTAAAACGTCTGTGTCATAGCAAGTGTTTATTGCGACTGGTTAAAAACAAAATGTACATGCAATAAATACGCAACGACCACAACAATGATGATGAATGGAGATTACGCATGCTTCGAATGCGTGTACCTATAATATGTGATGAACAAATTCGCCGCGGTGATTTGAAGCTACGGCAGCTCAGTGGTTGAGAGCATCGACGGACCAGATGTCGAAGGTTATGGGTTCAAATCCTAACTGTGGCGAAATTTTTTCATCACATTTTCTATTTTAATATTAAACCGAGCATTGTTATGCTATTAATATAATTAAAACATCTTTTAATTTCATGGTTTTCATGGTTCGCACCAGTCGCAATAGATTACTGAGTGTGATAGCCGATCGGTTCGACAGACCACTCATAAGGGCGCTCATAGACCGAACTCGGTCGCTTTTGATAATTTAAGACTAACTCCGTGGCACAGCGGCCAACACGCCAGCCTACGACACGAGAGTGCCCGGGTTCGATCCCCGGCCAGGTCAAGATCGAAATCTACCAACTACTAATACTTTTTCTTCTATCGAGTCGTAAAATGGCTATATATACATTTCAAATAAGTTTTGACCAGTGCTTTGCCACCATGATTTTGCCTTCGTTTGCCTCATTCAGATCCCGCTGGGAGCAAGAATCTGGTCTTTCTGGGCACACCAAGAGGTGATCCATAGATTGAATAGCACCGCAGTCGCACTCACTATTGTTGGAGAAGCCCCACCTGACTCTGCTTTCATGGCATCTGCCATCACCAGCCCGCAGTCTATATAAAGACTTCCAGACTGGCCAGGGCAAATTGCTATCATCAGGTCCTTTTTAATCTCCACTACAGGAGCACGACCCTCTCTGTACTACTAGGGCCATACTTGTTCAGAGCAGCCAGAGGACTTGGCCTACACTCTCCACGCTGGCCAGACGGGTTGGAGAGGTGTCTTAGATGTTTATAAGCTTTGTTTAGCTTGTATTTCCTAAGTCGCCTTCTACGACATCCACGGGAAGACTTGGAGTGGTCCTATTCTACTCTGCCGAATACCACACGGCTAATTTTATTTGTTTTATTATTATATTATTAAATTGCTACCCGCTGGTAATTTCTCAGCAGGCGGTATATGGTTTGGTGATGGCGGATATTTCTTTAGCCATTGCTCTAATCTGGCCTTAGGAGCTTCTGTAGCGCTTGTATTAGATTCCCTCAAGAAACTATTGCCACTTTTGAGTCGTGAGGGTGCAGGGATTACTCGATTATTAACAGCCTCCGAGGTCCAGTGGTTAAGGCGTTTGCCTATTGACCAGGGGGTCGTGGGTTCGATTCCCATCAGAAGCATACTTTGTTTAGTTGTTTCCAGTTTGGTTAGGACATTGCAGGCTTGAATCACCTGATTGTCTGACAATAAAGATGATTCCGTGCTTCGGAAGGCACGTTAAGCCGGTGGTCCCGGCTGCCATCTGGTAGTCGTTAAAGGAACCACGTCAGAGGCCGAGAGGCGGTTCCGAAGAACTCTGACACCAGGGTGTGCATGGTCGATTGACTGTGAGACCTACTCGAAATGATGATGATGAGGGATTACTCATACTACTAACCTGAAATTCTTAACCCGCCCATCGTTGCTGGTAACGTCAACAGAGCTGCTTTCTTTCCAGCCAAAGTACGACGCCATCTTGGATACGGAGGCATTGGTACCAACGCGGGCTATACAATCATCATCCGAGGTCTTCACTATAAATACTATGTAGAATCCGTACGGGAATGTGTCTTGCTGAAATTAACAAAAATATTAAATTTATATTAGTTGAAAAACATAATTCAGTCATTCATTTCGGGTAGGTAAAGTATTCACTAGGGTATGAGTATATACACATAAAATATCGATATAAGTATACATATGCATAAATATATAATTTAAATAATTATTAATATGATTTTTTTTATTACTTTATAAAATCTGCGCCATCCATGCCTCTATCTACAATATCTTCTACCCAAAGGTTGGCTGAAAGAGATTGCGTCATCATCATTTCGAGTAGGTGTCACGGTCAATCGACCATGCACACCCTGGTGTCAGGGTTCTTCGGAACCTCTCGGCCTCTGACGTGGTTCCTTTAACGACTACCAAATAGCAGCCGGGACCACCGGCTTTACGTGCCTTCCGAAGCACGGTATCATCTTTATAATCAGACAATCAGGTGACTCAAACCTGCAATGTTCTAACCAAACTGGAAACAACTAAACAAAGTATGCTTCCCGTGGGAATCGAACCCACGACCCCCGATCTACAGGCAAACGCCTTAACCACTGGACCACGGAGGCAGTTGTAAAGTACTAGAGAGCTTTTGACAGCTCCGTGGCGCAGTGGTTAACACGCCAGCCTGTGACAAGGGGGCCCGGGTTCGATCCCCGGTCAGGTCAAGATGGAAAATTATCTTTTCCAGATTGGCCTAGGTCTTGGATGTTTATATATATAAATATATGTATTTGTTATAAAATATAGTATCGTTGAGTTAATATACTCGAACTTACTTTGGGGCTAGTTCAATCTGTGTGATTTGTCCGTATATATATATTTTATTTATTTACTTATATTGATTCTGTGATCATACTTACAGTGAGAGTGATACCGCCTCGTCTCGTCATCGTTAGGTAGAAACCGTCATACAGAATATCCCTCTCGTTGTCAAAAACAGGACACTGAAAAAAAAACAATCAAAGAACGCGTTAAAACATCAAATCGAGTAAAAAAAATCACGTTTGTTGTATGGGAGCCCCCCTTAAATATTTATTTTATTGTTTTTAGTATTTGTTGTTATAGCGGCCACAGAAATACAGCATCTGTACATACAGCATTTGACAATTTATTTACTATGATATAAGATTTCAAAGAGTAACCAAAAGTCAATGGTTTTGTTATTATTAGCGTAATAAACTTTACACGTGAGGGTCCATTTTGAACGGAGATATAGAAAATAATACAATGTTTGGCTATAATATTTTGTTTCCACAATTTTTGTTTGACTTTATCTTACATTTTGGCATAAAGACTTTTTCTTTAGTGCCCTTAGTTTATCCGGTACAAGTGGACCCTCAATCCTCTATGTGTGGACTGAGGGTCCAACTTTAAATTCCATAACTCGCTTATTTGATTTTCACAAAATCTGGTTCCAACTTTCACAATTCTTTGGGAATTTTCACTAAATCCTGAGCATGTTTTCAAAGAATTCTGAGAGAGTGGCCCTCAGAGCACACGCACATTCTTATCTGCAGTGTTCGGTTCCGAAACGCTAGTAGTTTGTAGCTTTTGAACAATAACTATTGTGAGTTATGATGTCACGCCAGAAGTATGTTATTTTTAATGTTTGTTACCTCAGAACTCCGTCATTAATAAAAAATAAAATAAATAAAATGCATTTAATTCAGACTAATAGCGTCCATAATGAGTTAGTAAAATACAAAATATAACCTACAACCTATGTTAGTTTAAAAATATTAATTAATTATTACCTTAAATACTTTCCTGGCCGATTGTTAGATCCTGGGACATGCATGTGCGTATGTATCCAGTGACCAACAATCGGACAGGTTGGTTTATCGCTAACTAATATTATAAATGCGAAAGTGAGTTTGTTTGTTTGTTACGCTTTCACGCCGTAAGTACTGAACCGATCATCATGAAATTTTGCATACAAGTTCTCTGGAGTACGGAGAAGGACATAGGCTACCTTTTATCCCGGGAAAAATTACTATTCCCGAGGGATCGACATTGACGCGGGCGGAGCCGCGGGCGAAAGCTAGTCGCTAATAATCCTCAGAATAATGTTGGTGCTCCCACGCAATCGACACATCAGTGACGCGATTCGCTTGCGCCGATTTGCCGCTTAATGAACCGATTTTAAGACTTGTTTGTACGGCTTTTAAATTGTTTTAATTTAAATTTCATCTCAGTAGTTTGTTTCAAGTCGGGTTTTTTTTTTATATCAAAGATTATTTTTCTTTTCTTTTAGTAAAGATTACTTACTTCTTGGCTTCCCGAGCTGCTAAATGCGTTTCCCCCATTCATCCGAAAGAGTAATTAATATACATACATAATATCACATCTTTTTCCCTGGCGGGGTAGACATAGCCTAGGTCTATAAGAACTTATGGCCACATTTAGCATGTTGAAAGGCGTGTAGATGGAAAACGGAATAAAAAATGGGTTGCTAACCGCATCGCCTATTAAGGGCCCGTACTACCTCACACTGCTTTGCATGATTGACTGTTATATCAATAATAATTAAATACTCAAGTTGAAATAAAAATGCAGCAAAGTTCAGGACTAACTCTGGTAACTATATGACTCAAAAACACGATTGCGCAAAATTTTCTCGATAGAAAAAAATTGCAAAGTTGCCTCCAAATAACGTCTAATTTACTCGGTATATAGCATTATTCACCAAATACATTAAAATTAACCTTGAAACTTTTGATTATTATTGCATTACAGATAAGGCAGCCATCATATGTTTTTCTTTTTCGAATAACCCTTGAATATTCCTAAAAAACGAAAATATCCAAAGTAGCCAACGCGTTTAGACCATCCGAGTTTGTATCGCCACGCCGCCTGGCATATGGCGGGCTCTTAACATGATTCCACGGAACTTTCCCTCGCACGGCTTTTACGGTCTGCACGGGAAGAGAGGCAGCTGGTACAGTCAGCCAAGGAGATACCTGACCCCGCCGTCTACCTATATCTTGAATTTTCTCTTATACTAAAGATAATAATAACATGAAAGTATATATTCAAAAATATTTTAATTGAGACTTTATGAATATACATTTTCATGTTAATATAACTTTTATTTTAAGAGATAATTTAAGATATAGCTAGATGACGGGGTCAGGTATCTCGTTGGCTGACTGTACACTCAACGTTTTCTCTTTTCTCCCAGACCAGCATGGAAGAACCTTCATTCCCTTCCCAAATCCATCAAAGTCCTATCCTTCCTGCTCAATCCCAGCTCAAAAATGCTTGCGATGGTCAGCAGCATCGGAAGCAACAGAAGCCAAAGAAATAACGCTCGCCAACCCGCCTGCCAAGCGTGGTGAGTAAGGTATTCATTCATTCATGTCGTGTAGGTGTCACGGTCAATCGACCATGCACACCCTGGTGTCAGAGTTCTTCGGAACCGCCTCTCGGCCTCTGACGTGGTTCCTTTAACGACTACCAGATGGCAGTCGGGACCAACAACTTAACGTGCCTTCCGAAGCACGGAATCATCTTTATTATCAGACAATCAGGTGATTCAAGCCTGCAATGTCCTAACCAAACTAGAAACAACTAAAGTATGCTTCCCATGGGAATCGAACCCTCGACCGGTTCTACAGGCAAACGCCTTAACCACTGGACCACGGAGGCAGTATCGCAATATTCAGAAAGAAGAATCCTTGGGAAGCCTTTGGAAGGCCTGCGAACCAGAGTCGAGAAGACTTCTAAGATAAATGGTAGTACCCGAGTTTGTTATGAGCTTAACTTGAGCAGTAGGTAATAGAACCTGTGATTGAGGATTGTTCTGGTTCAAAAGCAAGATTATCGAAGGGCCAGGTAGCTCAGATTCAATCCCATGTGTTCCTTTTTGCATCCGGCTCGAAGGACCAAATGTGGAAATCTTACGCGCCATAATCTTGATTTATATAAGAAAAATAGTGATATTCATGATCGAAACACGAGAAATAAAAATAAATTAGCTACACCAGTTTTGCGATTGCAGAAAACTATGGATTCATTTCTGGGTCTAGGAGTACGCTTCTATAATAAAATTCCTGTAGAAATATTAGATCTGCCTATACTTAAGTTTAAAGCGACTGTAAAATACCAATTAGTAAAAAAGGCATATTATTGCAATTGCTGATTATATAATTGATAAAAATTCTTGGCAATTAATATAAATTTATTTGATGATATAATATGTAATCGGAGCCCTTCAGGCACATAGGGGCCAAGTCTGGATTTAATTTTTTTCGGCGTATTCTTCTCACCAGTGGTCGTTCCGAAACGCTAGTAGTATTTCGATTTTGCATAAATTATACAAAATAAAACAAATACAAATATGACGTTCAAAAAGAGATACATGTATCCAATTTTGAATAAAAATCTTTGACTTTGACTTTAGGTTCTTCCACGAGGTTTCCTAGTGGACTGTTTCGTAGGCGCCGATGTAGGGAGCCCGCCAGGAGATGGGAATAAAAATGCCTCGCTTCCGTTACACCGTTTATTGCACGACTGTGCAGCAATGTTCACAACACACTTAAACTTAAATAGAAGTAAATAAAATTCTCACTATAGTGGACGCGTGCGTCTTAGTCGAAGGTTGGCAGAGAAGAGAGAGAGAGATATGTTCAAAGCCAAAACGAGACGGCAACACCATGTCAAAGACAACACACTAACTTTTTAATATTTCTTCGGTCCTGATAGAAGGATATTTTTATGTTGTTCTCAACAATAGTTACAGCTAGAATGATCATCATCATCAGGTATTTTTTTTTTAGTATCCACTATAGGAGCACGACCCTCTCTGTACTACTAGAACCATACTTGGCCAGAGCAATCAGATGACTTGGCCTACACCACGCTTTCCAGACGGGTTGGAGAGGTGTCTTAGATGTTTATAAGCTTTGTTTAGCTTGTATTTCCTAAGTCGCCTTCTACGACATCCACGGGAAGACTTGGAGTGGTCCTATTCTACTCTGCCGGATACCACACGGCTGTATGTATATACTTACCGAGTAATTTTGTATGGAGACCACAGCGCAGATGTCATCGTCAGACTCAATCATCAATATAACGCTCTTGGGCTTGGACAGCCAGCTCTTCGTCAGCAGGTTGTGCTGAACAAAGTGACTGTGCAGCGTCCACTGCTCAGAGTCTGTCAGAGGCTGCTTGCACGCCGCCTGGGGGGAATAATCCTATTAAGGGCCCGTACTACCTCACACTGCTTTGAATTATTGACTGTTATATCAATAATAATTAAATACTCAAGTTGAAATAAAAATGCAGCAAAGTTCAGGACTAACTCTGGTAACTATGTGACTCAAAAACTCGATAGAAAAAAATTGCAAAGTTGCCTCCAAATCACGTCTAATTTACTCGGTATATAGCATTATTCACCAAATACATTAAAATTAACCTTGAAACTTTTGATTATTATTGCATTACAGATAAGGCAGCCATCATATGTTTTTCTTTTTCGAATAACCCTTGAATATTCCTAAAAAACGAAAATATCCAAAGTAGCCAACGCGTTTAGACCATCCGCGTTTGTACCGCCACGCCGCCTGGCATATGGCGGGCTCTTAAGCTGGTGCCGCGCGAACGTAAAACGTCGCTACTGCGAAAGCCATTAGGCGATTAGGAAAAACCGGCCAAGTGCGAGTCGGACTCGCGCACGAAGGGTTCCGTACCGTTATCTATGACAACGGCAAAAACATCATGTCTTTTGTATGGGATCCCCTCCCTCCTCCCTTTAATATTAATTTTACTTTTACTTAATTATTTATTTTTAAAGTAAATGTATAACCAAATATTCTGTGAATATTTCACGTGTCTCACCTGTTGCCGTTATCAATAACGAGCAAAAGCAAGCAAATAATCACGTTTGTTGTATGGGAGCCCCCTTAAATAATTATTTTATTCATTTTTTAGTATTTTTTGTTATAGCGGCAACATAAATACATCATCTGTGAAAATTTTTGCTGTCTATCACGGTTCATGAGATACAGCCTGGTGACAGACGGACAGACAGACGGACAGCGAAGCGATATTAATAGGGTCCCGTTTTTACACTTTGGGTACGGAACCCTAAAAATGGTGAAAAAATTGAATTTATTAAATACAAGCTTTCGCCCGCGGCTCCGCCCGCATCAATGTCGATCCCTTGGGAATAGTACTTTTTCCCGGAATAAAAAGTAAAAGTAAAAGTAGCCTATATCCTTCTCGGTAGTAAAAGTCCTTTCCGGAAGAAATAGTAGCCTATGTCCTTCTCGGTACTCCAGAGAACTTGTATGCAAAATTTCATGATAATTGGTTCAGTAGTTACGGCGTGAAAGCGTAACAAACAAACAAACTCACTTTCGCATTTATAATATACTAGCTTTCGCCCGCGGCTCCGCCCGCGTCAATGTTGATCCCTCGGGAATAGTACTTTTTCCCGGGATAAAAGGTAGCCTATGTCCTTCTCCGTACTCCAGAGAACTTGTATGCAAAATTTCATGATGATCGGTTCAGTAGTTACGGCGTGAAACAAACAAACAAATAAACAAACAAACAAACTCACTTTCGCATTTATAATATTAGCAAGGAAGTATGGATTAGGTTGTATACGCCTAATCCAACATTTAGTCAAAAAAAAAAATTACTTTTTCTAACTCACTTTCTTCTTCAAATGCTGCGTGTGCAAATCAAACTGACTATGGACGGACTGGTTGAAGGGATAGAAGTAGTATTTCGGTTGACTCGGGTCGGTTGTTAGAGCTGTCACGTTGTTCAAGTGGACGATGAAGTCAGATACTGTCTCCACCTTGATGGTGACGTTGATGGGATCCGGCGAAGACGAGGTGAGGTGCACGATGGGCGTATTCCCCGATGATATGTCTGGAAAGGTGACTTCAGTAATATTGGTCTGGGATTTGGTCTGTCAGAAATTATTATGCTTTAGCTCGTTGTTATAGTTTTTGCTTTGATCAAATATAATGGTATCAAATATATACATTTCTTCTACTATAAGCTTCAATCAAATATAATGGTAGATAAACGATTCGCGCTCGCAAAGTGGCACCGGCAAAACAGCGCACTAATCGAGTTTCGGAGCTGTTTTGTCCACAGTTTCAATAAACCGCGCTAGCACTAACATGTATCGCGATGACGAAGGTACAGTGAAAAAAGATGCAAAAACTACGCCTCAAAAGTGAAAAAAATATGCGAGTTATACTTTCAGTATGTACCGTTTTTGTTGTTGTTTGTAAGTATGCATGATGTTTTGACTCGGGGACATTATTAAGGCTTCATTTTGTATGAGACTGTGTATATTTGATCGAAGACTAAAAGTTACTTTTTGCGGTATTCAATTAAAAAAAGATTTAAGCGGGTGCCGCGAGAACGAAAGACGTCGCGACTGCGCAAGCCATTAGGCTGCGCAAAACCATTAGGCGATTATGTAAAAATTAAGTCTTAATATTTTCATGTTTATATATTTCTTTTTAATTGAGAAAGGGGGTCCTACAAGATGTAAATATAAATATTGTCATGTGAGAATTATTGTTTTAGACGTAATATTTACAAAATTTTCTAAGGAAAATGTTTTTATATATCATAACATATATATATATCATTTTTAAATTTCATATGTATCTGTTTCAAATTCCAATAAGGGGGCGATCTCGTTCAAGGATCGACCTAAATTATACAAATACTTTTGATGTTTTTAATTAATTCAGCGCATAGTACTAGTGACATGAAAACACGTCAATATCCACAATTTCGTGCAGTATCTTCGTTTATAATGCCTTGCACAACATAATAATTTCTGACAGACATACAGATCAAACAATATATATATAAATAATATACTTTATTAAAATATGTAACAACGGGTTACTCACGTACGAAGTCAGCTACTGGTCGACATGTTTCGACCTCATCCGGAGGTCTTCCTCAGGGCGAATGTGGATCGAGACGCGCGTTCGATGTCCCGACCCTCAATCTTAGGCCAGAAACTGACTTCGTACGTCAGTAAGTTGTAACATATTTAAATAAAGTCTCACGTTAGTTTTAATCAAAAAATAATATACTATTTACGTATTAAAGATCCGCAGTAGACCTTAATCCATTCACCACGCACTTCGCAAGCGTGAACAGAAAGAAAAATTATGACTATAGTTTTTGTTAACCAAATGTATAAAGCTTTGTTTATGACACTAAAATTAAATGATACAGTAATTATTCTAATTCTTTTGAAGCGCCACATCCCGCTTCTTGCTATGCTCTCACAAATACGCTACTAAAGACTACAACAGATTGTCGCGAACAGCCCAGGAACAGCTGCGGGGGGAAGGGGCGGGAGGAAGCACCAGACGCGGTTATAAAATCTTGTCTAAACATATAATGGAATAAGATCTAACATTCTTTGTATTATATTTTTTCGCAAATTTCAAATTTGCGCATTTTCTCCATCTTGCTGTAATCAAGAGTGTTTTAACCCGTAAAGCGATCCAAAGGTTAAGTTTCGTACTGTTTATGTTGAGTGGGAACTCAACACTCGTGACGTCAAAGTGTAGCAAATTATGACGTCCCACGAAATTTCAAAGGGCTATATCTTTATCGTCTTTTGTTAAAAGGCAAACTACAAGCATTTATTTCACATCAGCACTCACCACAAGTGTCCTCATCTTCACTGAACAGGTTGTTATGCGGGCACAGAGTCCTGGATATGTTTGTGAACTGCTCCAGAGTGACCGGCGTTTGGACAAGCATGGGAAGCTGCCAGGAGAATACTCCTGCAAAGAAATACAAGCGTGGCGTAATGACGTACCTATATCATCTGGGGAACGAGGCAAGCACATTCAATGGGGCCCATGAAGTGTGAGTTTAATTTTATTTGTCTTAGACAAAAATATAAAAGTTCACATAAAATAAACAATTATGGCCAATATGAATATTTACCTTAACTTAGAAATGTGTAAATATATCAATGAATAGTCTTTTGGTGGCTTAGCTAGCCCATTTATGATTTGGAGTGAGTGAGTATGATTACGACTTTACAAGTGAATCCACCAGGATCCCTCTGCTCGAAATACGAGGATTCTTAAACTGGCCACTTGTAAACGATAAGTATAATAAAAAAATAAATTAAAGTTTTGAAAATAGAACGTTTTGCCAATATTATTGAGTATGGATTTCATTCGTTTGTCATTTGCTTTACGAGTAAGATTTGGCGGCAAATTGAAAATTATATAGACCTGCTAGAAAAAAAATATTGGGATGGCCATACCTTTTTGCTGCCTAGCCGTTATGAAGAGCGGGAAGGATCTATTGGCGAAATTACTGGCCACTGACACCCTTGCTGGCGTTTCATACTTGATTTTATCCTGGAAGAATAAGAGTATAAGATATATGTTTTTCTTTTTTTAATGATATAGGACGACAAACGAGCAAGCGTCTCATCTGATAGTAAGTAATCACCGCTGCCCATAGACAACTGCAACACCAGGGTGTGACAGGTGCGTTGTCGGCCTTTCAAGGAGTTGGGGACAACGTGGGAGGAAGGAAATGCGGGGAAGGATGGGCCTCCGGCTCTCTTACTCACCGAACAAAGTATAGAAGCGGTAAAGCTTCTACTCAAACATCGATTTTCTGTGAGAGTGTGGTACTTCCCCGGACGAGCCGGCCCATTCATGCTACTAGCAAACAACATAAGTGTTCGATTAAGAACATAAGTGTTCATGCTCTTTTAACCGAGTTAAAAAAAAAAGGTTATTAATTAAATAGTATATTATTTTAATGTTTGTTACCTACGAGTTCTGTCATTTATGAGACGATTTTAAAAATTATTTTTCATATGAAAAGGTCTTTAAAGTTGGTCACATTAAGATTTCATCTCAATCGGTTCACCAGTTTGATTGAAATTGTTTATATAAGAAAGATTATCTTTTTCTTTCTTTACCATTTTTTTATACCAGGCAAACAGGCACACGGCCCACCTGATATAAAGCGTTTACCGTAGCCTATGGACGCCTGCAACACCAAGGGCGCCACTTGCGTTGCGGACCCTGAAGAAGTCTTTTCACGCCCTTTTTAAAGAACCCCATGTTGTAGTCACTCGGGAAAACCATGGCTGGGACTTCTTTCCACAACCTAAACGTACGTGGAAGAAAGTTAAACCTTATGTCCTTACTTGCAATAAATTGTTTAAGTATGTACTCACCCCCGCAAACTCCATTATATACTCTGTGTATTTATCTACAGACACTGTGTACGCCTTACTGAATACATATCTGAAACAAAATTTTACATTAATGACAAGTATTTTTATAAGGAAAAAAAAACAAGTTTTTTGAAAAAAAAATTTTTTTTTGGAAAATTTTTTGCTTTTATTAAAACGAACACACTGCAACTGTGCTTCCGAAGACAAATCAAATGAGCCCAAACACGATTGGTGTATCTTGTTTAGTTTAAGAGTTCCTATGACCACCTCCAACTCCATCATCAGACCAGCGCAACTATTCGATAATATTGTAATGTCATCCGATTTACCGACCGACACATGCATTCAAAATTTCAGCTTAATCAGTAACCGGGAAGTGGATCAAATTTAACATGCAAGATTGTATTACAAACAAACATCGGGACAGGTGAAACTATAAAAGATAGCTTGTAAAAAGGATAGATTATGTTGATTATTTATTTGAAATATGTTACAACCGGTTACTCACACTCACATACGAAGTCTCTTACTGGCTGACATGTTTCGACCTCATCCAGAGGTCTTCCTCAGGGTGAATAAATAAATAAATATATACGGACAAATCACACAGATTGAGCTAGCCCCAAAGTAAGTTCGAGACTTGTGGGGATACTAACTCAACGATACTATATTATATAACAAATACATATATAAATAAACATCCAAGACCGAGGCCAATCTGAAAAAGATCATTTTCCATCTTGACCTGACCGGGGATCGAACCCGGGGCCCTTGTGTAGCTCAGCGGATTAGCGATGGGGAGAAGGGTTCTCGAATGGCGACCACGTCGGACGCAGGCCGGCAAGCGCAGCGTCGGACATCCACTGACCAGGTGGTCGGATGACCTGACTAAGGTCGCAGGAAGACGCTGGATGCAGGCCGCTTCCAACTGGTCGTATTGGAAATCCTTGGGGGAGGCCTATGTAAAGCAGTGGACTTCTTGCAGCTGATATGATAATGATGCTATTGGCCTGGGTCTTGGATGTTGATCTTTATTTATATTTGTTATAAAATATAGTATCGTTGAGTTAGTATCCCATAACACAAGTCTCGAACTTACTTTGGGGCTAGCTCAATCTGTGTGATTTGTCCGTATATATTTATTCTTGAAAGTATCGAGCAGGGCTCAACACTTGTTGAGTGTAATGTCTTTGGATATAGTTAATTCCCTGATAACAAATGTTCACTTTAGCTATAACAACACTGGATTTGTATTACATGCACTTGTCTTATCAGCACTTATTAGGTCAGAGGTCATCCTCAACTGCCTGTCCCGTGGTTGCAGGTGTGGCATCGAATGCGCGCCTATCCATCATCATCATTTCGTGTAGGTGTCACGGTCAATCGACCATGCACACCCTGGTGTCAGAGTTCTTCGGAACCGCCTCTCGGCCTCTGACGTGGTTCCTTTAACGACTACTAGCTGGCAGCCGGGACCAACGGCTTAACGTGCCCCCCAAAGCACGTAATCATCTTTATTATCAGACAATCAGGTGATTCAAGCCTTATAGACCAGCATACATAAACAATGTTTTGATAGCCTCTTCAAAATACATTGCAACCTTTGAATGACTTCAAAATACATTGCAACCTTTGACTTCTACCTATTCAGGGGAGGCTCTGCATGTCAACTCCCTCCATTTATCCATTTAATATTTACAAATTCATCCCCCATCTCACATATCCCATCCAATATTCGTTCCATATGTTTCTCGGTCTTTCCCTTTCTTGACACCTAGCACCTGGTGCCGTAGGCAATTTTCCATAATTAGGCCTCTTGTTTAGGACTACTTAGACTGTACAGTACTTTTTCTAGGATGAAATATAGCCTATGTTATCAAGGTAATCCAGGTATAGTTCTGCAAAATTTTGACAAAGTCTGTTCAGCCTTTTTGATGTGATTGTGTAACAAACATCCACATATCCATACATCTATAGATAGTTACTCACAAACCTTTGCATTTATAATATTAGTAAGGATATATATATAAATATTGATAGAAATAAAATTAATAACAAAAATACCTACAAAACGTTAATATGTTTACGACTTTGTAGGTAGCTACATAAATTCTATTTATCTAGCGTACCAAGAGAATAAATGATTTAATTGTTTTTAAGTAATAGCTTTAGATAAAACAATGTTCAATGATTCACACAATGGGTATTTTTTATCTTCACGTTATATTATTAAAAATGGTGGGAGTGCTACCTACCCTAGAAATCTAGTTTTCTAATTAAAGTTAATTAGTTTAACTGTTATTAAGACTTACGAATTATTGTAGTGGAATGTTATTTGTCTTTCAACACTTTGATTCTCTTCGGCAGCTTCTAAAGTCGGTATCAAACACAAACTTAGCAGAAACACTATCAACGCCATGTCGGATGTTATGCTGCATCAGATCAATAGTTAACTGCACACGTTTTATGAAAGCTAAGCAATAAATTGTAACTAGAATTTTAATATTTTTTGTTATTTTTCAACAAATACGAGCAAACCTGCGAACAATTTTGTAAGTACTGCTGTCATTGTCAAGTCAGTCAACAGGATGACATTGGGTGTCAAGGACCGTTTTGTCTATGCTATTTTTAAAGGTAAATGTACATCTGACAACAATGAGGTATCTTTAATTTAACCAGCTGCAGAAAATGCTGAGTTACGTAAGTACACTTTATAGGTCATGCGGTGTGTGGCTAAAATTAAATCGAATCCGAACGGTTCACCGTCCAACCACCCTTTTCAAAAATTTAATCTCAGTCAGAGATTCTTCAGAATGTTTATGTAGGGTCAGACTGGGTCACTAACTGTAACTCGAGAAGAACATACTATCACACAGCGTGGCGACGCATGCTGTAATGAGGCGTCGCCACGCCAACAGTCAGTCTACTAACGTGCCGCTATAGATATTTCACATCAAAAATCGGAAGCTTGCACGTCTAACCCTCGGGATTATTTTGTACTCATAATCATCATCATTTCGATCAGGTGACACGGTCAATCGACCCTGGTGTCAGAGTTCTTCGGTACCTCCTCTCGGCCTCTGACGTGGTTCCTTTAACGACTACTAGAAGGCAGCCTTACATTTTGTACTTACCTTATATGTTTGCCTTATCCACACAGTGATTTGAAAGAAAGGCTGCATGAGCTTTAGCCTGGCGCTTAGTGTATTGCCAGTAGTTCTGCCGATCCAAAGAAGTCCAAACGTTACCAGCCAGCTTTGTTTGTTTTTCGTGTGTGTAAGTGGCCAACACGCGTGTCAGATTTTTCAAACCTAAAGGCATCTGGCATAGCTTAACGACTGCCATCAATGAGAACAGCAGGGACCAAATGCTTTACGTTTACGTGCCTTCCGTAGCACCGAGTTGCTTGAATAATTAAATTTAAATGTTGCATTGGGATCAGTGACCATCCCAGTGGGCACCGCGGTTGCTTAACTAACGTAAGTGATAATAATGCTCAAAGCCACTGGACCATAGGGCTCCTCTACCAGCCAGTGGGTGATAAAGACATAATATGTATCTAAATGTCTGATCCGATCCTTTCATTCTATCCTTACTAATATTATAAATGCGAAAGTGAGTTTGTTTGTTTATTTGTTTGTTTGTTTGTTTGTTACGCTTTCACGCCATAACTACTGAACCGATCATCATGAAATTTTGCATACAAGTTCTCTGGAGTGCGGAGAAGGACATAGGCTACCTTTTATCCCGGGAAAAAGTACTATTCCCGAGGGATCGACATTGGCGCGGGCGAAGCCGCGGGCGAAAGCTAGTTTTTCATAATTTTCAATTGGAAGAGGCATCTGTTATTTACAAAAAATCCGCTCAGGCCTCCCTCAAGATTTTCGTCTGTTTTCTGCTATATTTAGCGATCGTATTATCCCCTGTGTATTATACCAAAGACCTAGCGTTGTCTTTTTATATTGGTCTTGGTGTTCGTTAGTACCTTTTGAATTATCCAAAAAAAAAACAGGTTTACGCAACTTACATCCGCCAGTTGAGATAATGGAAGCTCTAGTGTATTTTGATACACAGACACATACACGTCTTTTTGGTAAGTCGGTTACTTTTCTAAAATATTTTTTCTCTAGATGCGTCTAAAAAATGCAAGTACTTTGATCGCATTCAAAACTTCGACCAATCGAGATGTCAATGACAGTTTCAAGATTTAAAAAAATAACTCCGACCAATCATAACAGAGTATTCGTCTCACCGGTCGAATACTGCGCTGTGATTGGCTGGCGAGTCAAACAGGTGCTATGCGTCACCCGCCATAACGTTGATCTGAAGAGAAATAGTGAAAGTACGCTTTGTTTGCTCAAAATTATTGTAAATCAGTGTGAATAAATTATTAAAAAGTGTATCAAATGTGTTATTGAAGATGAGTGAGTGGTATAGAATGAAAAACGGATTCAACAGCAGGCATAATTCCTCGGAATTGTCGGTTGAAACATCTTGTGATATGTCGGAGTCTTTTAACATCTTTTCGGATAATTTGAGTCCGATACCGGCCTCTATTGTGCCTAGGAAGCTGGATTTTAGCAGTTTGGATGACGATGATGGCATAAGGAACGCTTCCCCTGCGCCGGGATCTCTGAGTCCTCCTTACAAAAGGGTCAGAGGGCTAAGGTAAGTTTGAATACCTCACTTTGCTTTCCATTTCGTTATTTCTATGAAAAATAAATACCACTGCCGTTTTCACTGATTTGTAAGTCATATTAGCTTGTACCACTATCATAACAATCTCGATTTTTGTATTCAAATCCTAATATACATTGTTTTTGTTTATGAAATAGAACAAATACGATATATTGTAATTTTTATCGGTCTAAGGGTATACAGAGCCATAATATCGCATGCCCGAAGGTCGAATCGATGCTATGTTTAGCTAGTTAGGTGAAAAAACAATAAATAATACTGACAGGTAAGTCAGTTGTCTGTTTACAAGAATCCCCTGGTTTGTTTCTGAATATATCACTACCATCCGGCCTATTTGCTAACTAATGTATGATACAACGTTTTGATAGACACTTTAAAATACATACATACATATTATCACGTCTTTATCCCTTACGGGGTAGACAGAGCCTATAGTCATAAGACCAGATGGCCATGTTTAGCATGTTGGTGCTGGTACATTCTACGTTTTTTCTTTTCTCCCAGAATAGCATGGAACATGTAAAAATACATTATGTTTTATATATCTTAATTAAAAATAGTCCATCTTAAAAGCTGCAATGTGTATAGAAATGACTATCAAAACGTTGTACAATGAGTTAGCAAATAGGACGGCATATCACTTCTTCTTCTTCTTCATAATCGTATCCTCATTCCTGAGGGTTGTGACCATCGGGAGCAGCTCCCCTCACAATGGTTTTCCACCCTGAACGGTCTTGCGCCAGGTGTATGGCTCCTTGAGTGTTTGTGCGCGCCACCCTACGAACGACAGTCCATCTGGGCGGTTTTCCTTGACCTCTGCGTCCTGGGACATGACATGGACATGGCATATCACTACACAGTATAAAACATTAAAATTATAATTTCTGTATTTGTGAACAAATAAAAACTAGATTAACAATATACAGACTATATAATCAAAATTAAAAGAACAAAAAAGTAACAATTTTCAAAATTAATTACATACAAACACCATTTTACTAAAACTTATCCTCTAGGAATTCTCTAATATTGTAATAAGCCTTGCCCATAAGGAGACTTTTCAATTTATTATTAAACTAGCTGTTGCCCGCGACTTCATCCGCGGGAATATATGTTATTATGATTAATTAGGTTTTTTCTTAGTATAAGTGAATAATTTTCCTCCGTTTTCAAAACATTTTTTATTGATGCTTCGCTCCTATTGGTCGCAGCGTGATGTTTTATAGCCTAAAGCCTTCCTCAATAAATGGACTATCCAACACAAAAAGAATTTTCTAATTTGAACCAGTAGTTCCTGAGATTAGTGCGTTCAAACAAACAAACTCTTCAGCTTTACAATATTAGTATAGATAAATTTATTGCCTTGGAGGGCTTTTAATGAACTCGGTAGGTGATTATATACTTTAACTGCCATGTAATATCCCTATGTATGCTTAGATCTTAAAAACTTTGCTACAGATTTTTATGCAGTTTTTTTTTAATAGATAGTGATTCAAGAGGAAGGTTTCTATGTATAATTTATCATACCCTTGCGGAGCTGGGGAGGGTCGCTAGTAGTTAATAAAATGTTGCTGTGTATCCTAGTATTTTGTGTAGCATTTTACAATCACATCCTTACTAATATTATAAATGCGAAAGTGAGTTTGTTTGTTTGTTACGCTTTCACGCCGTAACTACTTAACCGATCATCATGAAATTTTGCATACAAGTTCTCTGGAGTACGGAGAAGGACATAGGCTACCTTTTATCCCGGGAAAAAGTACTATTCCCGAGGGATTGACATTGACGCGGGCGGAGCCGCGGGCGAAAGCTAGTTTATTATAAACTAGCTTTCGCCCGTTAGCCTATGTCCTTCTCTGTACTCCAGAGAACTTGTATGCAAAATTTCATGATGATCGGTTCAGTAGTTACGGCGTGAAAGCGTAACAAACAAACAAACTCACTTTCGCATTTATAATATTAGTAAGGATACACTAAAGTTACATGAGATGCCTACAATAATAATAGCCTTTATTAAGACAAATTTTACAATGATTCATAATAATTTTTACACTGTTTATGCATCGATTTCCTGTCTGTATGTCACTTGACAAAGGCCTCCTCCAATTTTCGCCATTTTTCTCTATCATAATGTAATGTATGTCGTGAGAAAACGCGGTAGACCATTCAAACGATGGGCTGATGACATCAAAGCCACAGCAGGAGATGCCTACAATCATCATCATCAGGTCTTTATAGTCTCCACTACAGGAACACGACATGCCACACACACAACCCTCTCTGTACTACTAGAGCCATACTTGGCCAGAGCAGCTAGAGGACTTGGCCTACACTACTGCCTACAATACTGTTGTAAAATTTTATAGGTATACTAGCTGTTGCTCGCGACTTCGTCCGCGGTAATTTCTGTTATTATGATTCATCATCATCATATCAGCCGCAAGAAGTCCACTGCTGGACATAGGCCTCCCCCAAGGATTTCCAATACGACCGGTTGGAAGCGGCCTGCATCCAGCGTCTTCCTGCGACCTTAGTCAGGTCGTCCGACCATCTGGTCGGTGGGTGTCCGACGCTGCGCTTGCCGGTACGTGGTCGCCATTCGAGAACCTTTCTGCCCCATCGGCCATCGGTTCTGCGCGCTATGTGCCCCGCCCACTGCCACTTCAAAGAGCTAATCCGCTGAGCTATGTCGGTGACCTTTGTTCTTCTACGGATCTCCTCATTTCTGATTCGATCTCGCAGAGAAACACCGAGCATAGCCCTCTCCATAGCTCTTTGTGCGACCTTGAGCTTTCTTATGAGGCCCATAGTAAGGGACCACGTTTCGGACCCGTAAGTCATCACTGGTAACACACATTGATTATAGACTTTCGTCTTCAGGCACTGAGGTATTTTGGACGAGAAGACATGGCGGAGCTTCCCGAACGCTGCCCAGCCGAGTCGGATTCGTCGAAACACCTCGTCCTCGAAGCTGGAACTGCCAACCTGGATCAATTGACCCAAGTAGACATATTGGTCCACAGCTTCAAGGACGGAGTTCCCAACAAATACCGGTGAAGGCACAACATGGACATTCGACATTATTTTCGTCTTGTCCATGTTCATTGTAAGGCCCACCTGTTGGGAAACTCCATTGAGGTCATTGAGCATGGTACTTATGTCCTCCAGCGTCTCCGCCATAACAACGATGTCATCGGCAAATCGAAGGTGAGTGATATACTCGCCATTGATGTTGATGCCAAGTCCTTCCCATTCCAGGAGCTTGAAAGCATCCTCCAGAGCAGCGGTGAACAGTTTCGGAGATATGACGTCTCCCTGTCTCACACCACGCTGCAATGGTATAACCTTCGTGCTCTGCTCCTGTACTCGAACTGACATGGTGGCGTTGCTGTATAAGCACTTCAACACTTCGATATACCGATGGTCGATGCGGCATCGCTGGAGGGACTGAAGCACGGCCCATGTTTCGACCGAATCAAAGGCTTTCTCATAGTCCACAAACGCTAAGCATAATGGCCGGTTATACTCTCTGGTCTTCTGTATAACCTGCCGCAGCGTATGGATGTGGTCTATGGTACTGTAGCCTTTTCGGAAACCGGCTTGTTCGGGAGGCTGGAAAGCATCGAGCCTGTTCGTGAGACGATTCGTGATCACCCTCGAAAACAGCTTATAGACGTGGCTCAGGAGTGTGATAGGTCTATAGTTCTTCAGTAGAGTATTATCACCCTTTTTGAAGAACAAAACCACCACACCCCCGTTCCACGCCTCCGGCGTAATGCCCTCGAACAGAACGGAATTAAAGAGCCTCTGAAGGACTTTCAGTACCGGCGTTCCGCCCGCTTTCAGAAGCTCTGCTGTAATTCCGTCCTCGCCCGGCGCCTTGTTGTTCTTTAGCTGTTTGAGGGCAATCCTAATCTCGTACAGGCTGATGTCCGGGATGTCTTCGGTATAGTGACGGGTTAGCTTGGCTCTCGGATCTTTGGCCAAGCTGACAATGGGTTTGGCTATTGAGGTGTAAAGCTGCCCATAAAACCTCTCGATCTCTCCCAGCACCTCGGCCTTTGTCGACGCCACGCTGCCGTCCTCCGTCTTCAGCTTCGTTAATCGACTTTGCCCAATAGACTCCACTCTTGCGAACACTTTGGAGCCCTTATTTTGCTCTATCGTCTCCTTAATACGCTCGGTATTGAAGGAGCGAATGTCGTGTCGCAAGGACTTTTGGATTCGTCTATTGAGCTGCCGATGCACATTTGCGTCTTCGGAGGTCTGCAGCGGCGTGGAGCGTCGCGCGGCCATCAACTCCTGGGTCTGGGGCGAGATCTTTTGAGGTTTGTATTTGGGGCGGGACCTAAAAAACTTTGATGCCACCGCTTGGACAGTTTCCACAAACCCATTGTTTAGCTCGTCCACTGTAACGCAATCCTTCAGGCAATCAAAGCGATTTGAGAGTTCCAGTTGGAAATTGTCGACATTCTGGATATGGATCGGTGATGGTCGGAGCGTAGACTTCATCAAGCGAGTCCTCTCCCGTCTGAGATTGATATTCACGATGCCTCTCACGATTCGGTGATCGCTACCGGTTTTAATCCTATTGATCACAGAGACATCGTTGAATATTTCTCTCCTCGTCGACAAGATGAAGTCTATCTCGTTTTTGACAGGGGGTTGGTCTCTTCTGCTGGGGCCCATCCAAGTCCATTTTCTATGAGGCGGCTTCTGGAAGAAAGAGTTCATCGCATAGAGTCCCTCTTCTTCCAGGAAATCAGCCAGCCTATGGCCCCTGTCATTCCGTTCTCCATATCCAAATTGTCCCACTCTGGACTCTCCATCGCTCCGCTTACCAAGTATTGCATTGAAGTCCCCCATAACAATCGTAAAATAGGTTTCGGAAGCGTGTATGGCCCTACTAATGTCCTCATACACCACTTCCACCTCTTCATCTGAGTGTTTCCCGGTCGGCATATATACCTGTACTACCTTCAACAAGTATCTTTTAGATACTCTGAGTATCAGGTATATTACCCTGCTGGAAACACTTTCGATGGTTACAACGTTGTTGATGAGGGACTTGTGGACGAGAAACCCGACACCATGCTGTGACTTTTTAAAGTCACCCTCCCGGTGATAGAGTAGGTTACCAGACTTCAGGGTTGTCGTGCCCTCTTCCTCTCTTCGGACTTCAGACAGACCCACTATGTCCCATCGTAACCTACTCATCTCCTCTTCCACTTCCTCGACCTTCTCGTCCAGCCTCATTGTGCGAATGTTGTGTGTTACCAGGGCCAGTCTCTGTTGGGGGTGGTAGCCGGATCTCTTCCGGAGATTCTTCGCACCCCCTGCCCCGCCGTTACCGTGACCGCTACCGGAGTCAGGAATAGCGGGGCCGCCGGGGACTGGGGGCCTTGGCATATTTTCCATAACCATGGGGGGTTTTTGCCATACTCACCACGCTTGGCAAACGGGTTGGTGAGCGCAGTTTATTCGGCTTAATGGGTTCCGGTGCTGCTGCCCATCGAAACCACTTTAAGCTTGGGAAAGGAATTTATTAGGCTGAGGGAACGGGAAAGGGTATTTGGGATGCTACTTGCTCGGAAGGATTGGGGATAACAAAGTAGCAGCTCGGGGAGGCCGGGCGCGCGTACCCGATGTCATACGTATAATCACCGGACTGGCAATTAAGTATGACACCCCTGGCCATATTATGATTAATTAGTATAAATGAATAATTTTTCCCTGTTTTCAAAACATTTTTTATTGATGCTTCGGTCCTATTGTTCACAGCATGATGTTTTATAGCCTAAAGCCTTCCTCAATAAATGGACTATCCAACACAAAAATAATTTTCCAATTTGAACCAGTAGTTCCTGAGATTAGCGCGTTCAAACAAACAAACAAACTCTTCAGCTTTATAATATTATTAGTATAGATATAATTGTATTTTATAGGCGAAAATAATAGACGGATGAATGTTTGATGTTGAAGTATATTTTTTACTAATTGTTTTTCTCATGTCTTATTATTTTTAAGTTTTGATTAAATCAAGTAATATGTTTATCTACAACAAATACTTTTTATTAATGTAAAGAGAAGTCTGCAGGGGTCAATTCTGAAACGCTAGTAGTCTATAGCTTTTGTACATTTATTATTAATTAATAATATAAATATAACTAAATATAGATCCTTTAGTTGTAAAACTTAATTAAATCTATGATTTAATGTGTCTGTAAGTCTTTTTTAAAATAATACACTGAATTTGACTAACAATGGAAAATTTCCAACTACACACACTCCAACATGTTAAATGTGGCCATAAGGTCTTATAGACCTAGGCTCTGTCTACCCCTAAAAAAGATGTGATACTATATACATATGTACTGTGTTTGACTAACAAAACTTCGTCACCCATCAACAGTTGATCCTATAGTCATCATATTTGACTAGCTCCGTGCGCTTGCGACACGGAGTGACCGGGTTCGATCCCCGGCCAGGTCAAGATGGAAAATGATCTTTTTCAGATTGGCCTGGGTCTTGGATGTGTATCTATATATGTATTTGTTATAAAATATAGTATCGTTGAGTTAGTATCCCATAAAACAAGTCTCGAACTTACTTTGGGGCTAGCTAAATCTGTGTGATTTGTCTGTATATATTTATTTATTTATAGAGCATAAGTTCACATAAGTTTGTTTATTTTATTTATTTATTTTAGCCTTTTTGCTACATACTAAAGTTAATATATCACTTCACTGTTTCGCTATTATAGCTTGTCTTTCGACATAGGCCTCCTCCAGCAACTCCCATTCCTCCCTATTAAGCAAAATTTCATGACGATCATTTCAGTAGATAGGGCGTGAAGGCGCCACAAACTGACTTTTGCAGTTATCTATACATATAATAAAACAGTAAAAATATTTTGTCTGTACATTTAGAATTTTTGACTGAAATGGATAGAGGGACACTTAAAAAGAATAATAGAAAGCAAAAAAATTTTTTTAGAATTTTTTGTCTGTCTCTCTGTCTGTCTGTCTGTCTGTCTGTATGTATGATCACGATTATCTCCGAAAATACTGAACCGATTTACTTCAAACTTTCACCAATTGCTTTATTTTAACTCAGATTAACATTTAAAGTTTGTTTCATAAAAATCGGTTAGTTAAAAAAAAAGTTATCGTCATTTGAATGAATTTAAGCCATGAGTTTGCCTTGCCTGCAAATATATAGCACTTACTTATATATTATAAGTGACATAGGAAAATTACATGCTAAACGTGGCCTTCAGGTCTTATAGACCTAGGCTCTGTCTACCCCTTAAGGAAAAAAGACGTGATATGTATAGTCTATGTATGTATGTATAGTCTTCTTTTCACGCTTCAACCATTGAACCAATTTGGATGAAATTTGGTATGGGGGTAGTTTGAGACCCGGGGAAGGACATAGGGTATCTTTTATTCCGGGAAATTCTACAGTTCTTGAGGGATGGACACTAACGGCGGCGACGTAGCCGCGGGCAAATTCTGACTTATATATCAACGCAACCGAAACTGCTGCGCCTAGAAACTTGAAATTTGGTACAGGGGTTTTTATAATGATGTGAGTGAGCGCTAAGAAAGGAGCGTCTGTTGTCTTTTTACGCTTCAACCATTGAACTGATTTGGATGAAATTTGGTACGGAGGTAGTTTGAGGCCCAGGAAAGGACATAGGGTATGTTTGATTCCGGGAAATTCTCCTGTTCCCGAGGGATCGACACTAACGCGGGCGGAGCCGTGGGCAACAGCTAGTCTATACTAATATTATAATCTATACTATCTATACTAATATTATAAAGCTGAAGAGTTGTTTGTTTGTTTGAACGCGCTAATCTCAGGAACTACTGGTTCAAATTGGAAAATTATTTTTGTGTTGGATAGTCCATTTATTGAGGAAAGCTTTAGACTATCAAACATCACGCTGTGCCCAATAGGAGCGAAGCATCAATAAAAAATGTTTTGAAAACGGGGGAAAATTATTCATTAATCATAATAGAAATTGCCGCAGACGAAGTCGCGGACAACAACTAGTAATATTATAGTTAGGAAGGGTTTATACAAGTCCAGACATGTTTCTACTTGTACCTGCGCCACATTGAAAAGTATATTATCTACATAACAACAACCATTTGTCATCGTGACCACTAGCTGACCTGTTTGCAAAAGTAGACAAACAGGTTATGGAAAAATACAGTTTTCTTACTGGTTTTTTTGCCATGAATATTGATGTGTAAAATTTTCGAGATGCGTAATAAAAATAAGGAGATCGATAGGAGAATACAATAGGCTAGTTTCGTAAAAAAATATAATTAGTCCGTCAGTTAGATATTCAAAAAATATTGGACACGTATTTTTTCTTTTGTCGATTAAACAAAAAGTGATAAAGATTTGAAGTTCCGTGTGACGTCATAGTTTGCTACAATTTTTAGCAAACTGACGTCACGAGCCCCCACTCCTGAACTTTGACGCGCTTTATCTTTATTATTTATTGTTTATTTGACAAAAGAAAAAATACGTGTCCAATATTTATTGTTTATCTAACTGACGGACTAATTGTTATGTTATTATTACGACCCAGGAAACTAGCCTATTAGGCTGGGCGGCATATAATAGGCTGGACGACATATAATAGGCTGGACGACATATAATAGGCTGGACGACATATAATAGGCTGGACGACATATAATAGGCTGGACGACATATTCAAATCACGCGGCACTCCACAATGCAGTATTGCCAGTGCCCTTTAGTCGTAAGTTACGTTTCGTTGCCTGAAATGTTACATTTTTGCATCAAAAGTTACATTAAAATTGAAAATATGTGATGAAAAAGAACTCGGCCACAGGTAGGATTGGAACCCACGTCCCTTAGGTTAACGCCCTAAGTGTGATACCATTACACCACCGTGACTTCGAATCACCGCGTCGAATTCTCTCATCACATATTACCCCGTAGGGTATACGCATTTCAAGCATGCGTACTTCTTCAATACTACCCACTATTTAGTAGTGTGGTATTCTACTTCATTCATATCCGATGGATAGAAAGTTGATTAAATTGAATTTATTTTAATAATATACCGAGCATTGTAATGCTATTTCAAAATCAATTAAAAAAAAATAAGAAAGTTACATTATTGTAATTTTTTTAATTTACGTGTTTTTGGGGTCGGTGTATAACCCACCACACAGCGCTATCCTATAAAGTGGTCACTAACGTATAAGCATAACGGTTTGCGGCATCTAATCGGTCGAGTATATCGCGCATATACCGGCGGTGACTTTTTTATAATAATAAAAAAAGAGAAGAGACCACCTACCCTGTACCACCCTGCCCTGTCTCATTATTATAGTCCGCGTCATATTTAAGTCTGTCTTTACCACACGACACAAAAAAATATTCTAAGATCTAGATCGTCACGATGTCTATACCTTACTGGGTAATCATTACTCTGGCTGGAGTGCCAAAATTACGTATTATGACTATTTAGATGATATGATAATATGACGCTTTCTATTCAGAGCCATCTCTGAGTGTGATATGGAGTGAAATACTTTTTAGACGCGCCAGTTTTAGGTGCGTTCAAATTCAATGCGTTGAATTGCAATAAAAATCTTCTCAAAAGTTAGGAAGAATGTCTTAAATATAAAAATTACTTACATGTTACGCGTGATGGCAGATGGAGCAAGAACTTAACCGATAGGTGGCCTAGAACCGGGTAAAGAAGCGTCGGACGTCCGATAAGATGGGTTGACGATATAGTCGAAATCGCAGGTCGCTCCTGGATGAGATCAGCACAGGACCGAGATGGATGGAGGAAACGAAGAGAGGCCTATGCTCAGCAGTGGGCGGAAGACGGGCTGAGATGATGATGATGCAATTTTTCTTTATGGCTGGATTTAGCATTGCCATCCATTTGGATAAAAGCCGGTCAGTGACTTAGTAGCTTAACGCCTGCCATCAAAGATGACAGCCGGGACCAACGGCTTAACGTGCCTTCCGAAGTACCGAGGAGCTCGAGATATTTTTATGCCACTTGCGGTCACCCATCACAATAGGTACCGTGCCCACGGTTGCTTAACATGCATAAGCGGTATTTCCAATCCCATATGACACAGAGATATTTCGGTTACGAATTCAGTTAAACTACAGTTAATCTTAACAATACCAACATCTGATGCGGAGCAGCTGATCGCGTAAAAAATACGCCTACAAAAACTCAACACCTGAACGCACCTTTAACTTACCTCCACGGGATTACGGCCCTTATTTCTCTAAACATAAGATATACTTTAGCACGTTTTTTAGTACTGCAACGTCTAGTAACCTTCATGGGATTTTAATTCTTATAATAGTAGTCGTAAGATGTAGTTTCCCGTGTACAGATAGGTTATTGTGTGTTGAATGAGGAATTTTTCGGTATTACTACATTTTTTTCTGGTAGCTTTTGTGTTTATTGGAGTAGATTGGGAAGTTGACAAGATTTATTTTTTACGGTTGTAGCTGACGGATCTTTATGTATTTAAGAAAAAAGCTTTTGCCCGCGATTTCGTCCGCGTAAATAACATAATTCCTAATAGTGCTATTTTATTTTTGAAAAATACTGTCAAGTACTATACGCGACGGAAGACACCGGTGTACGCGTGTTTTCTTGACTTGTCTAGAGCCTTTGATAGGGTGTTATATGGAAGGCTCTGGGAAAAGTTGTCTGAAGCGGGTATGCCGGTGGAATATGTCTCTTTGTTAAGTTTTTGGTACTCCAATCAAATAAACCAGATAAAGTGGGATGGTGGTTGCTCTGATGAGTATACTCTTAAGTGCGGTGTTAGGCAGGGTGGAGTTTCCTCACCAATATTGTTCAATTTATACATCAACGAGCTGATTGTTGAGCTCAGCAAGGATCACGTTGGTTGTCATATTGATGGTGTGGCTGTTAATAACCTAAGCTTTGCTGATGACATGGTTTTGCTGAGCCCATCAATCAGTGGCCTGAGGAAACTGGTTGCCAGCTGTGAGAGCTATGCTAGTGAGCATGGGTTGGTCTACAACTGCAAAAAGAGTGAAGTGTTAGTTTTTAAGTCAGGCCCAAAGGAGCCTCAATCTGTACCACCTGTTTTACTGTATGGTAAGGAATTGAAACGGGTCACTAGTTTTAAATACTAGTCTTTGGGGTCGGAGTATAACCCACCACACAGCGCTATCCTATAAAGTGGTCACTAACGTATAGCATAACGCTTTTCGGCATCTAATCGGTCGAGTATATCGCGCATATACCGATGGTGACTTTTGTTTATAATAATAGAAATAGAGAAGAGACCACCTACCCTGTACCAACCTGCCCTGTCTCATTATTATAGTCCGCGTCATATTTAAGTCTGTCTTTAGCAAAACACAAAAAAGTATTCTAAGATCTAGATCGTCACGATGTCTATACCTTACTGGGTAATCATTACTCTGACTGGACTGCCAAAATTACGTATTATGACTATTTAGATGATATGATAATATGACGCTTTCTATTCAGAGCCATCTCTGAGTGTAATATGGGGTGAAATACTTTTTAGACGTGCCAGTTTTAGGTGCGTTCAAATTAAAACTAGTTTTAAATACTTGGGGCATATTGTGAACTCAGCTCTCACTGATGACGCTGATATAGAGAGGGAACGCAGAGCTCTGGCGGTAAGAGGGACTATGGTAGCACGTCGTTTTAGCCGCTGTACTTCTCTGGTTAAAACTACAATTTTCAAGGCCTTCTGCCAGAGTTTCTATACCAGTAGCCTGTGGGAAAAATATAAGCGCCGTACCGTCGGAGATCTGCGTGTTCAGTACAACAACATCTTTAGGATGATGTTGGGGCTGTCTCGCAGATGCAGTGCATCAGGCATGTTTGCGGAGGCCAGGGTTGACGGGTTTCATGCCGTGATACGCAAAAAGGCGGCCTCCTTTTTGCAGTGTGTGCGAAACAGCAAAAACACCATCCTAAGGATGTTAGCCTCACGCCCTGACTGTACCATATTGAGGCGCTGCATGCTGGTGGCAATAGGAGGTCGGATATAAAATAAAATTATAAATTTGTACTAATATAGGTGTTTAAGTCAAACTGTTACTAACATTATATGGGAAACCGAAATAAATGAATTATTATTATAATAAGTCAAAGACAAAGAAAAAAAATGGTTGTCTGCAAAGTGAAAAAGAAGAGATAAAATTATAAATAAGCTATGGCTGTGTTTCTATGTTTTCTTTTTCGAATATAATCGCGTCAATTTTTTTTTTTTGATGTTTGAACACCACGGAAATTCTTTTTTTTTTATCGTAAATTTGAGTGCGTTTGACCCCCATCTTGCCTGATGGGAAACAACGATGAGGTCTAGGGTGGTACACGCAAACTCAAATAATGCCTATTTTTCTCTTACCAATTTTTCAGGTTTTTGAAGGTTCATATACTATTTTTATATCTCTTTAAATAATTAAATCATGAAAAAACATTAAGCGGGTGCCGCGTGTACGATAAACGCCGCTACTGCGCAAGCCGTCATTATTTTTCAGTATCAAAATCATTAGGCGATTATGAAAAAAGATTAAAGGTCTTAAAAATTTCATATTAATCTATTTATATATTTTTTTATACAAAATAATAAGAAAGGGGCGACCTCCGAGATGTAAATATAAATATAAATATTAACATGTGAGAATTATTGTTTTAGACGTAAAAATTACAAAGTTTTCGAAGAAAAATGTTTTTAGATATCATTACATAGTATTATCATTTTTAAATTTCTTATGTATCTGTTTCAAATTCCAACAAGGAGGCGATCTTGTTTAAGGATCGACCTAAATTATACAAATACTTTTGATGTATTTAATTAATTCAGCGCATAGTACTAGTGATTTGAAAACAGAACACGTAAATTTTTACAATTTTGTGCAGGGCCGTCTTAAATATAGAGACATAATATATCGATTTTTTTGTAAAAAATCATTACTCCTGGTACTATCCGGCTAGGAATCAGGGGACTACGCTTGTAGTAGGACTATTATTTCCTCTTAAGAACGGGTGAACCGCTGATTTGTTGATTTTGTTACCACCCAGAATAACTATTAAAATATAAGAATTACTAGCTTTCGCTCGAGGCTTCGATCGCGTTAATAGGCGGATGAAAGGTATCCTATGTCCTTCTCCTATCATTACCAACGTATGTGCAAAATTTCATGATGATCGGTTCAATAGATAGGACGTGAAAGCGTAAGAAACAAACAAACTCATTTTCGCATTTACTATAGTTGGAATATACGCCAAATAGAACCCTCACCATTCCTCCATCGGACTACGAGACGCAGACAGAAATTTCACCCTTTTATCGTTGGAATACCAAAGAGTGAACTAAAAGCTTTGACAGTTCCTTTTTGGTTCAAGTAGCTAAGATGTGGAATGAACTGCCTGCATTTATATTCCCAGACAAGTACAATCCCGGGACATTCAAAAGTAGAATAAATGGGTATCTCTTGAATAGGCATGTGGCATCCTCGTCTTCATCGTCACTTACAATCAGGTGAGATGGGAGACAAATGGCTACTTCAAAAATTAGTAAAAAAAAAATAGCAATGAAGTTCTCTGGTACAGCTCTGGGCATTTACGAGTATAAAATAAAAAAAGTTAACGAAAGAATCTGTAACAGACTATAGACCTTCCAACCCTCTTTTCACCTTGGAAGTCACAACAATAGGGTACCTACAAGTACAAGTGTTTTTTCTTAAGACGTTCAGGTGTGCGCATGCGCACATGTGGACGCATTGTGTCATTGTGTGCGTGAATAGTCGAAGGGTGCGTGAAGGAAGCGATTTTTTTAAAGAAACGGTCGAGTTTTGATGTGTGTGACGGATTATTGATGTATTTTTGGTATTGTTGAATGTAAATGATACTGTTTAATATCAATTTTATATTGTTAAATGTGTATCGAATGGTGATGATAGATTTATTATAGGTTAGGAATGATTTGTAAAGATAAATTCTTTTTAGGGTACCTCATAAGCTAAAAAGGAACCCTTATTGGATCACTTGGTTGTCCGTCTGTCTGTCTGTTTGTCTGTCAGTCTGTCGGTCTGTCAAGACACATAAGCGCCAATTAGACCATCCAGAATTTAGGATCCGGAATTCAGTCAACGGACAGTTTAATCGCATTCAGGACGGTCGATCCGTTGTCAGGACAGAATGGCTTCCGACGTCCTTATCGGAAGCATAACGGAAGCATAAAGTGAAACCATCCGGAATTCAGGATCGCCGCATGAGAGGGACGCCGCTATACGTTAGAAACGATACGATAATATCTCCAATCGCGTCGCACGTATAGCGGCGTCCCTCTCACGCATTCAGGATGGCCAACGGATGGCTCTCTCAGGACGCGCAGTCTCCGTTCAGGACACGTTCCGGACGATGTAATCAGGAGCTCTGACGACTGAATTTCTTGTCCTTATCGGATGCTGAATTCCGGATCCTAGATTCAGGATGGTATAATAGGCGCTTTATTCTCAGAAACGCGGGAGATACCAAACTGAAATTCATATCGACCACTCAGATTCACTGTCCCTTGGACCTGTGAAAAATCAAACTACAGGGTACTTCCCGTGAACTCAGAATCTTGAAATTTGGTACGAAGCAACGTCATTATAGCACAGATATAGGAAAAATTGCAACAGTATACATTTTTTAATAACATCATATAATAAAAATATTTTTAATATTTTTTCGACACTTGCAAGGGAATCAAAACCTACAGGGTACTTCCCGTGAACTCAGAATCTTGAAATTTTGTACGAAGCAACATCTTATCGCACAGATAAAGGAAAAATTGCGAAAAGCATAAATTTTGAGTTATATCATATAAAAAAATATTTATAATAATGTCAAACTTATTATATACTAGCTTTCGCCCGCGGCTCCGCCCGCATCAATGTCGATCCCTCGGGAATAGTACTTTTTCCCGGGATAAAAGGTAGCCTATGTCCTTCTCCGCACTCCAGAGAACTTGTATGCAAAATTTCATGATGATCGGTTCAGTAGTTACGGCGTGAAAGCGTAACAAATAAACAAACAAACTCACTTTCGCATTTATAATATTAGTAAGGAAGTAAGGATAAGGTTAAGGATTTGACAAAAGAACAAATACGTGTCCAATATTTTTTGATTATCTAACTGACGGACTAATTGTTATGTTATTATTACAACCCAGGAAACTAGCCTATTCATATCTACTACTCAGATTCACTGTCCCTTGGACCTGTGAAAAAATCAAACTTCTAAGCCAACGCAATCAAAAGATCCAGCCGATGTTCGTGTTTTTTAGACATTCGCAAGGGAATCAACACCTATAGGGTACTTCCCGTGAACTCAGAATCGTGAAATTTGGTACGAAGCAACGTCTTATAGCACAGATAAGGGAAAAATTGCGAAAAGCATACATTTTTTGTTACATCATATAATAAAATTATTTTTAAGCATTTTTCGACACTTGCAAGGGTATCAAAACCTACAGTGAGTTTGTTTGTTTGTTTGTTTGATACGCTTTCACGCCGTAACTACTGAACCGATCATCATGAAATTTTGTATACAAGTTTTCTGGAGTGCGGAGAAGGACATAGGCTACCTTTTATCCCGGGAAAAAGTACTATTCCCGAGGGATCGACATTGACGCGGGCGGAGCCGCGGGCGAAAGCTAGTTTATAATATTAGTAAGGATAATGTACGGAACCATTCGTGCGCGAGTCCGACTCGCACTTGACCGGTTTTTAGTACATAATGTCTTTATCTCACGTTAGCTTCAATGATATAATAATAATATCTATGCCTATAATGTCGTAGAAGGCGACTTAGGAAATACAAACTAAACAAAGCTTATAAACATCTAAGAGACCTCTCCAACCCGTCTGGCCAGCGTGGAGAGTGTAGGCCAAGTCCTCTGGCTTCTCTGTACAGAGAGGGTCGTGCTCCTGTAGTGGAGACTAAAAAGGACCTGATGATGATGATGATGATGCCTTTAATAATGCAATAACCTTATCTCTATCGTTACAGGCTCTCGGACAGTCCCCACACGCCAAAGACCCTTCTGGAGAAATGTTCCACGCCATCGCATCACCCACCGCGGTCGAGACTGTTCCCGCCGAAACTCAACGCGCCGACGGGTAAGCATTGATTTCCCTTTTTTTTTAAATAAATAAATATATACGGACAAACCACACAGATTGAGTTAGCCCCAAAGTAAGTTCGAGACTTGTGTTATGGGATACTAACTCAACGATACTATATTTTATAACAAATACATATATAAATACACATCTAAGACCGAGGCCAATCTGTAAAAGATCATTTTCCACCTTGACCTGGCCGGGGATCGAACAGGGCACTGGCGTGTTAACCACTGCGCCACGGAGCTGTCTGTGTGTGCTGTTTCAAACTCCAGTATCTGTGCCAGCCGTTTGCAGTCTATATTTGTAATTTTTTTTCCCAGGCATGCCGTCTGGCTCCAGCCACCACCTTCACCCACCATCTGGCGATGATGACAGTGCTCTGGGCAGCCTACCACCAGACGACGATGATTCTCGTATGCTGAGGAGGCCCCAGGCTAATATCAACCCGTTTACACCTGATGGTAAGTGCCTTCAAACATATAGACATCTCTAGCGTTAGTAGCTCTCTTCACCCACCATCTGGCGATGATGACAGTGCGTTGGGTATTCCACCATTAGACGATGATGACTCCTGCCTGCTGAGGAGGCCCTAGGCCAATATCAACCCCATCACACCCAATAGTAAGTATCTATATATATTCTGACCAGTCGATCTTTAGGTACTGTCTTCACCCACCATCTAGCGATAATGACAGTGTATTGGGTATCTCATCACCAGCTGACGATGATTCCCTGCTTTTGAGGAGGCCTCAAGCCAATATCAACCTGTTCACACCCGATGGTAAGTGCCTACAAACATATAGACATTTCTAGCTTAAGCCGCTGTCTTGATCCACCATCTAACGGTAGTGACAGTATGTTGGGCAGCCTACCACCACACGACGATGATTCTCATATGCTGAGCAACTGCCTCCGTGGTCCAGTGGTTGAGGTGTTTGCCTTTAAACCCGGGGGTCGTGGTTCGATTCCCACGGGAAGCTTACTTTGTTTAGTTGTTTCCAGTTTGGTTAGGACATTGCAGGCTTGAATCACCTCATTGTCTGATAATGAAGATGATTCCGTGCTTCAGAAGGCATGTTAAGCCGTTGGTCGCGGCTGCCATCTGGTAGTCGTTAAAAGAACCACGTCAGAGGCTGGGAGGCGGTTCTGAAGAACTCTGACACCAGGGTGTGCATGGTCGATTGATTGTGTTACCTACACAAAATGATGATGATGATATGCTGAGGAGACGTCTCCTCAGCATATCATCATCATCTTCAACCTGTTCACACCCCATGGTAAATTTCTACAAACATATATACATGTCTAGCATAAGCCGCTGTCTTATACTATCATCTGGCCATGATGACATTGCGCTGGACAGCCTTTAAGATTTACATAAAAATACTTGTTTCCAGGGCAAGCGTTGAACAAAAAGAAGCGTGCGTTGTCCAAAACGCCGACCTGGGACGCCACGCCAGAACAGCCCGCCAAGAGACTCAGGGTAAGAATTTTTTTATGTTTTCTGGAGGGGTGCATAGTTTGGCTTAGTTTTGATGACATGGGGGACGGTGTTTGACCTCTATCTTGCCTGGTGGGAAGCAACGATGAGGTCTAGGGTGGTACACTCAAATTCAAATAATGCCTATTCACTCTTGCCTTGAAAATCCCTACATTGTACGAGTCGGGAAACAGCGACGCGGGGAGGGAATTTCATTCCTTCGCGGTTCGCATAATGAAGGAGGAGGCCAATCTAGAGGTACGATGAACAGGAATATCGACCAGACGGACAGTGGCCGGTAGGACGAAATTAGCGACCATATTCTGCGTGAAAAGAAAAACGCATGAAAACTCGAAAACACGCGTTTTCCCAAACATACGACTAATCTAGATCGATTTATTACCCCCGAAAACCTCCATATACAAAATTTCAACGAAATCGTTAGAGCCGTTTCCGAGATCATAGAAATAATTTTATACAAGCTGTTGCTCGCGACTTCGTCCGCGGCAATTTCTGTTATTGTACTGTCGTGGATATTTTTTTAGTTCGTTTAAAGAGGAATAATTCTATAATACACATTTTTTGGGTAACTTGTACCGTTCACGCATCGCACGCGTCGGATGTCCTCAACTATGAATAATTTTCCCCCGTTTTCAAAACATTTTTTATTCATGCTTCGCTCCTATTGGTCGCAACGTAATGTTTTATAGCCTAGAGCATTCCTCAATAAATGGACTATCCAACGCAAAAATAATTTTCCAATTTGAACCAGTAGTTCCTGAGATTAGCGCGTTCAAACAAACAATCAAACAAACTCTTCAGCTTTATAATATTAGTATAGATACATTTATATATGTATATAAATAAATATACAAGAATTGCTCGTTTAAAGGTATAAGATACTATTACTACTTTTTACAGGAGTCAAACATATCTCGGTACAACATTGAGTTTGTTGAGCTCGGAGTCATTGGACGAGGATCATTTGGAAGAGTCACAAAATGCGTCAACAAATTGGATGGCTGTGTTTACGCTATAAAGAGGTGAGTACATCCTCATTCCAGGTGTAAGAAGTCCACTGCTGGACAAAGGCTTCCCCCAAGGACTCTTAGTTCCATGGGAGGATATTGCCATATTCACCACGCTTGGCAGGCTGCCTAAAGGCATCTGACATAGCTTAATGACTGCCATCAATGATGACAGTCGTAATCATCATCATCATCATCAGGTCTTTTGATTCTCCACTGCAGGAGCATGACCCTCTCTGTACTACCGGAGCCATATTCGGCCAGAGCAGACAGAGGATTTGGCCTACACTCTCCTCGCTGTCCAGACGGGTTGGAGAGGTCTCATTGATGTTTATGAGCTTTAATATGTTTATAAACGGGACTTAGCACGAACCTTTTTATTATTTGTTTCCGTTGACGTTTCAATGGAGTTACATCCATCGTGGTTGCAACGAGACTCACAACAAAACAAATAATAAAATGGTTCGTGCTAAGTCCCGTTTATAAACATAATTATGTGTTTAAAGCGCGAAAGTTTAAAAAATAATGTTTATGAGCTTTGTTTAGCTTGTATTTTCTAAGTCGCCTCCTACGACCTCCATGGGAAGACAAGGTGTGGTCCTCTTCTACTCTGCCAGAAACCATACGGCTATCGGTCTCCTCATGCATGTTCTCTATTTTCTAATGGACATTTCACAACAGCCTCCGTGGTCCAGTGATTAAGTCGTTGCCTGTTGACCCGGGGGTTCGATTCCCACCGGAAGCATACTTTGTTTAGTTGTTTCCAGTGTAGTTAGGACATTGCAGGCTTGAATCACCTGATTGTCTGATAATAAAGATGATTCCGTGCTTCGGAAGGCACGTTAAGCCGGTGGTCCCGGCTGCCATCTGGTAGTCGTTAAAGGAACCACGTCAGAGGCCGAGAGGCGGTTCCGAAGAACTCTGACACCAGGGTGTGCATGGTCGATTGACCGTGACACCTACACGAAATGATGATGAATGGACATTGACAAGTAAACCCATTTTCTCAATTCCAGGTCTCTGAAGCCAGTAGCGGGTTCGGCAGCGGAGAGAGCAGCCTTAACGGAAGTATACGCTCATGCCGCACTGGGGAAGCATCCTCATGTCGTCAGGTAACACTTCAATTTCCACCTTGTTTGAGAACCTCTTTTTTTCTCACATACATGCATTTTACAACAAAAACCGGCCAAGTGCGGGTCGGACTCGCGCACGAAGGATTCCGTACCTACCATTATCTATAAAATTATTGATAACAACCTAGGTATTGTCAGACCTACTGAATCCTTACTAGTATTATAAATGCGAAAGTGAGTTTGTTTGTTTGTTACGCTTTCACGCCGTAACTACTGAACCGATCATCATGAAATGTTGCATATAAGTTCTCTGGAGTGCGGAGAAGGACAGACTAGTATACATATAAAACTAGCTTTCGCCCGCGGCTCCGCCCGCGTCAATGTCGATCCCTCGGGAATAGTACTTTTACCCGGGATAAAAGGTAGCCTATGTCCTTCTCCGTACTCCAGAGAACTTGTGTGCAAAATTTCATGATGATCGGTACAGTAGTTACAACGTGAAAGCGTAACAAACAAACTCACTTTCGCATTTATAATATTAGTTAGGAGTTACGATAGTAAGAATTTCATCAAAATCGGTCAAGCCGTTTCGATGATAAATAAAACTGTAAATTTTATATATTTTTGTTAACAGATATTATTCGGCGTGGGCGGAGGACGATCACATGATTATCCAAAACGAGTATTGTGACGGTGGGTCGTTACAACAGAAGATGGAGAATGGTCCGCTAGGAGAGAGCGAGCTGTTATTACTATTACAACACATTGCGGACGGCTTAGCGTAAGTATATATTGTACTGTGATATCGGAAACTTTTTAGAAAAATGCTTCATTAATTACTAGCTTTCGCCCGCGGCTCCGCCCGCGTCAATGTCGATCCCTCGGTAACTTTTTCCCGGGATAAAATGTACCCTATGACCTTCTTCGTACCCCAGATAACGTGTATGCAAAATTTCATGATGATCGGTTCAGTAGTTACGGCGTGAAAGCGTAACAAACAAACAAACAAACTCACTTTCGCATTTATAATATTAGCTAGGATTTTAGCACAATAATAAAAAAAAAATTACACCACCGATAATAAACCCAGCGCTTAAATTTTAATGAAACTCTTTCACATAAAAAAAACCGACTTCAGTCAAACTACTGAACCGATTTTGATGAAATTTAATTGGACCAATTTAAAAGCATAGCTTTTCAAACATAAAAACATTTAAACAGGTGCATATTATACCTATAAACAAGCAATTCTTGTATATTTATTTATTTCTATGATCGAGGAAAACGGAATATAAATAAATATATACGGACAAATCACACAGATTGAGCTAGCCCCAAAGTAAGTTCGAGACTTGTGTTATGGGATACTAACTCAACGATACTATATTTTATAACAAATACATATATAGATACACATCCAAGACCCAGGCCAATCTGAAAAAGATCATTTTCCATCTTGACCTGGCCGGGGATCGAACCCGGGCACTCTCGTGTCGCAGGCTGGCGTGTTGACCGCTGCGCCACGGAGCTAGTCAATACATTTTTTGCTAACAAAAATACGAATATTTTGCTTACCTTTTAAAGTAAGGGTATTAAAAATCTAGTATATACCCTAATATAATATAAATCAAACAGCCTCCGTGGTCCTGTGGTTAAGGCGTTTGCCTGTTGACCCGGGGGTCGTGGGTTCGTTTCCCACCGGAAGCATACTTTGTTTAGTTGTTTCCAGTTTGGTTAGGACATTGCAGGCTTGAATCACCTGATTGTTGATAATAAAGATGATTCCGTGCTTCGGAAGGCACGTTAAGTCGGTGGTCCCAGCTGCCATTTGGTAGTCGTTAAAGGAACCACGTCAGAGGCCGAGAGGCGGTTCCGAAGAACTCTGACACCAGGGTGTGCATGGTCGATTGACCGTGACACCTACACGAAATGATGATGATGATATACCCTAATTTTTCTCTCTTGTCTACAGTTACATCCATTCGTTAGGCTTGGTACACATGGACGTTAAGCCAGGGAACATATTCGTGTGCAGCGATGATGAGCCCACGCCAGATTCTGATGATGGATATGATGATGAAGACTGTGACGCTGTTAAACAACATCATACATATAAAATTGGTGAGTAAAGATACTAACTACTAAGTGATGTTTATGGTATCCAATCAACCCGTGGCCCGTAGTAGGCGTGAGTATGATCTGCGATTACGCATATCAAGCAACCCCGGGCGCGGTCCCCACTGGGATGGGTGACCAAGGCAGGTAGAAATATTTCTGGCTCCTCCGTGCTTTCGGAGGCACGCTAAGAAATTCACGCACACACGTCTTAAATTACTCTCTTTTTTTATGGAAGTCGGGTAAAAATATAGAGCAATTGTCATACTTTTTAACAATGATTACGTCTTAAATCGATGAACACCGGCTGCATGCACGAAAAATGTCACGTTCCGGTCACCGACCCTGAGAAGACTTGCGTGGGGATATATTATTTACTTTTTGTTTTGTTTCTGTTATCCTCATCTTCATCATTATCACCACTATCGTCATCATTTATCATGCATCTGTCTTTCTTCCACCGTTATCACGTAAAAGTATCATACGTAAACCGATTTTTTTTAAATGACTATGTAGCTAGCTCCATGTGAGCTTTCGCTACTTCACCGGGCGTTTGAGGCGAGGTCAGAGTGTCCTCAACCTTTTAGACAACATCACCAAAGGGCCCCCAGGAGGGACGGACCTCGGCTTTGGGCGTTGCCTGTGTGCGCAAAGCTTGGAGAGACAGCAAATTCTCATATTGCTTCATGGGCCGAGTATACGTGCATGACCCTCTCTGTACTACCGGAGCCATACTTGGCCAGAGCAGACAGAGGATTTGGCCTCTCTCGCTGGCTTGGTTGGAGAGGTCTTATTGATATTTATGAGCTTTGTTTAGCTTGTATTTCCTAAGTCGCCTCTTGCAATCTCCATGGGAAGACTTGGAGTGGTTCTATTCTACTCTGCCGGTGAGAGGAGTATATATGCTATGTGTTATAAGCAATAAATCAGTGTATTCTCGGCTGTTGTCGTATCATTATCTCCGCCTTATCCCCGATCCCGCATGGCGACCCTGCCAGGATTCGAACCTGGAATCTTCTGATCCGCACTCAGAGAGGAGTATATATGCTATGTGTTATAAGCAATAAATCAGTGTATTCTCGGCTGTTGTCGTATCATTATCTCCGCCTAATCCCCGATCCCGCATGGCGACCCTGCCAGGATTCGAACCTGGAATCTTCTGATCCGCACTCAGAGAGGAGTATATATGCTATGTGTTATAAGCAATAAATCAATGTATTCTCGGCTGTTGTCGTATCATTATCTCCGCCTAATCCCCGATCCCGCATGGCGACCCTGCCAGGATTCGAACCTGGAATCTTCTGATCCGCACTCAGAGAGGAGTATATATGCTATGTGTTATAAGCAATAAATCAATGTATTCTCGGCTGTTGTCGTATCATTATCTCCGCCTAATCCCCGATCCCGCATGGCGACCCTGCCAGGATTCGAACCTGGAATCTTCTGATCCGCACTCAGAGAGGAGTATATATGCTATGTGTTATAAGCAATAAATCAGTGTATTCTCGGCTGTTGTCGTATCATTATCTCCGCCTAATTCCCGATCCCGCATGGCGACCCTGCCAGGATTCGAACCTGGAATCTTCTGATCCGCACTCAGAGAGGAGTATATATGCTATGTGTTATAAGCAATAAATCAGTGTATTCTCGGCTGTTGTCGTATCATTATTTCCGCCTAATCCCCGATCCCGCACCGGAAACCACACGACTAGAATCTGAGAATGTATACCGACTTTACAGACAACCATTTTTTGTCTATGCAGGTGACCTTGGGCACGTGACGTGCATATCCTCCCCGTCCGTGGAGGAGGGAGACTGCCGCTACCTCCCCAAGGAGGTACTTCACGAGGACTTCACGCATCTGACGAAAGCTGACATCTTTGCTTTTGGTAAGTCTCTTTAATACCCCCCCCTGTCATCATCATCATTCCAACCTTTTGTCCACTGCTGGACAAAGGCCTTGTACGAGCTTACCTCGCACATTTGGGCGACCCGTGGCCTAAATCATGTAGGTCATGTGCCAGCTCTTTTTATACTATAATTAGAATCGAAACTTATAACAAATTGAGATACTATCAAGCAGTAGCCAAGTTACTATCCAGCGGCGGTCGAGGTACTGCTGGGCTGCCATCGAGAAAGGATCCGTCACACCCAGTGATCAACATGTAACATCGAGACAAATAAACTACTTTCTACGTGACGTGATCTTGTATCTCCACACCAACATCTACAACCTACAATCTACATCCCGTCATGTACGGTGTATGGCTAACACCATGGCCTGCACTGTACAGCCTCTCCCAAGGATTCTTCGTTCCATGGGAGGATATTGCCATACTCACAACGCTTGGCAGGCGGGTTGGCGAGCGCAGTTTCTTTGGCTTCTTGTGCTTCCGACGCTGCTGCCCATCGGAAGAATTTTGAAGCTGTGAAGGATAGGAATTTGTTGGATTTGGGAAGGGAATGGAGGTATTGGGATACAACTCATTCGGATGAATGGGGGAAAAGCGAGTAGCAGCTCGGGAGACCGGACGTACCCGATGCCATATCTGCTACCACCGGACAGACAGTTGAGAATGACACCCGTTACTATCCCCCCTCCCCTCTGTATTAAAAGGAAAATATTCACCCAAATAATAATAATAATATGTTTATTTTCTCTTTAACAAAGATAAGCCTCGACTTGTTCTCTTTGTTTGGAGACTAGTCCTTGAAATAGGTTCCTATTGGAACCTGTGCCACAAGTGACTAGGCCCCTCCCTCGGATCACTGAGTCTTACATACAGTGTAAAATAGGTATAAAAAGTTACATATTGTTTAATCTAAATTGGGGAGCACAGGTAGGTGTTAGTGTAAGATTTGTGTCTGTATATGTGTGTGTGGGTGGAAGTGTGAGGGTCAGACAGGTGTTAGTGTTGTGTTTGAGTGTATGAATGTGTAGAGTGTAGAGAATGAAAGTCAGTTTTAGTTTCGTTAGCGTCAAGTTAGTTGTGGGAAGAGTGAGTGTCAGTGAGTAGGTGATTGTAGTCTGACAGGTCTGCTCGGCCTCTTTGACACTTTTATCATATCTGTTGTTGTTGCACGCTCGATCGCTAACTTAACGTGTTCCACAAAAATATGTTAATTAAAATTGTATATAACATGACATCAAAAAAAAAGAAAAGAAAAATATTAAATATCATACAAAGCCCTTCAGGCAAGTAGGCGACCAATACTGTTGAAGAGTTTCTTTCGGCGTCTTCTTCTCTGCAGTGGTCGGTTTCGAAACGCTAGTAGTTTGTAGCTTTTAAACAAGAATTAATAATTTGAATATAATATAATAAGTATTATTTAATTTTAAAGGTGAATTGACGTGAAAAAGTGCCTGAAAAGGCCTATTTTCTGAATAAATCTTTGAATCTTTGAATCTTTAGTATCAGTCAGTAAGAGCGTGAACGAGATCAGAAACGGCGGTCAGGGACAACGGTAGGTAATGATGAGTCGTTTAGAATTTTGCTGGTGATATTTTATTATGTTTATAAGTGTTTCTAGAGGAAGTATTTTTCGTAAATGTCTCGTGTGTTTATTTCGTTAGGACGCTTTTATGGTTCCGTACTCAAAGGGTAAAACAGGACCCTATTGATATGGCTCCGCTGTCCGTCTGTCACCAGGCTGTATCTTATGAACCGTGATAGTTAGACAGTTGAAATTTTCACAGGTGATGTATTTCTGTTACGGCTATAACAACAAATACTAAAAAATAGAATAAAATAAATATTTAATAGGGTTCCCATACAACAAACATGATTTTTTTGCTTGTTTTTGCTAGATATTGATAACGGCAACAGGTAGATGCTTGATATATTCACAGAATATTTAGTTATATATTCACTATAAAAATAAATAATTAAATAAAAATAAAATTAATATTAGGGGGGCATACAACATCCCATACAACAGACATGACTTTTTGCTGTTTGCTGCTGAGTTCGACTCGCACTTAGCTGGTTTTTTTTTTTTATTTTCAGTTTTTTCTTGCAATTCTATATTGAATTATTCTGATTCCTGGATTTCAATATAGTTCAAAGGTTCAAAATCTCGCGGTCGGTATGTTACGTACAGAAATTATTTTTACTAATGCATGCTGGGAACGGACTAAAAAGGACCTGATGATGATGATGATGATGCTGGGAACGGCTGTGAGTGAACTAAAATTAATATATTTCACCTACTATACGACACTAAGCGAAATAAATTTCATTTCCCGCGAAAGTGTTAAATAAAAAAGATTGAGGTTAAAAATCTTCAATTATTGTGTTTGCATCTGGCCAGCGAGGAGAGTGTAGGCCAAATCCTCTGCTCTGGCCAAGTATGGCTCTAGTAGTACTGAGAAGGTCGTGCTCCTGTAGTGGAGGCTAAAAAGGACCTGATGAAAATGATGATTGCGTTATAATTAGTGTCAACGAAAGTGTTAAATAAAACAATCGCGCAGTAATAAATTAGTTTACTTATCTCGAATCAATTGCAGTTTTTGTTTTGTTGCGTTTAATCGAGTGTCAGTGTAAGTGTTCACGACGTCACTATATTTTGACAACGGCCTTTCCGACATTGTCTCCAGCCAACATCCCGACAAACGCGTCGAAGATCTTCTCGAATCCCTCCGTCACATGTTCCTGAGTCTTCAACTGTCCAGATTGGATCCACTTTACTAGATCAGCGAACGCTTCTGGCCATCTATCAGCCCACCTTGGCACCAGGAACCCTTCGATCTTCAACTGCTGGAACACTATCGCCGGTTGGAGAATAGATGCTTTAGGGGGATTAGGATCATTATAAGAACTGATCGATCCACAGAGAGACACTCTTCCGAACATATTCATCTGATTCATGATGATGCTACTCAGTTCTCCACCAACATTGTCGAAGTAGCAGTCTATGCCTTTAGGAGCGGCTTCCTTCAACGCTTTGGCAGCATCAACAGTTTTATAATTGAATGCCTTATCAAAACCCAGCTCCTTCTCCAACCAATTGACTTTGTCGTCTGATCCAGCGAAGCCGATCACTTGGCAACCCTTGATCTTCGCTATCTGACCGACCAGAGACCCGACAGCGCCCGCCGCGCCAGTCACAACGACCGTCTCCCCAGCTTTTGGTTGACAGATCTCCAACAATCCGAAGTAGGCGGTCGCTCCCGGCATCCCAACTGCTCCGACACTCAAAGACTCTTGTAGACCTTTCAGATCGGGCATTTTGTATACTTTATCCATGGGTGATTTTATGCTATTTGGGTCTATAACGCAGTAGTCGCACCAGCCTTTATGGGAAACCACTTTGGTGCCGACAGGAAACTTCGGGTTCTTCGAGTCTTGGACTAAAGCGAGTTGGAACGCAAACTGGTCGTATGGGAGAGGATACCTTGAATTGTAAGCCCTTTGGTAAGGGTCTACACTCACCCAAAGGGTCTTGACGAGAATCTCTCCATTTTGAAGCGCTGGCAGTTCGTATTCGACTATTTCGAAGTCATCCCTTTTGGGAACACCCTGGAAGTGTTTCTTGACCACGTATTTCCTTGCGCGCACCATGTTGAACACTGATCCGGTGTGAAGGTAGGTTTGTCAGATACTATATCTAGATGATATTTATCTTCTGATTTAAGTTGATAATAAAAAGATAAAGATTGTTTTGTTGTTTTGTATGTGTTGCGGGCCTATCGTTGTATCGGCCACATTGCGATATGCCGGTTTTTGGCCAGCCATATCGCGATGTGCCCAGTAAAGAGTCTGGCACATACAACGTATTTGTCGATCATCATTTTTGCATTATTCCAGCCGCAAGATATCCACTGTTGGACAAAGGCCTCTAGGATTCCATGGGAGGATATTGCCATACTCACTGAACTGGACACACAATGCTGGAAACTCAAAAAAAAATTCGACATTCCCATACAAACTGGCCGGGCGGCGGGACTCTTTTGTATGGAAATGACGAAATATTTTTTGAGTTCCCAGCATTGTTCCCATAGAAAAAGTTGTTCTTATTGATGGTCTGAGTCACCCCGTAAAGGGAATGTCGAGGGTCAATTTACACGCTGTATACGCTAAATAATGTCATGCAATTCATTTTTCTACGATTAACGTCAGACGATATAGACCAATTCGTTACGGTCCGGTTTTCTGACATGGTACCCCGTGTATACCGATTTTAAAGAAGTTTCACGTCAACAAAAGTGATAAAATTTAAACCTACGCGGTCGAGGTCACGTGAAACAAGTTGTTATAGATATAGTATTAATATCTATATATATCTCAAGTATCCGATAATAGTCCTTATCTGTTTCTCAATTGATATTTTGTCGATTAGTGTGTAAGGTGATTCATATCTTTAAATAAATAAATATATACGGACAAATCACACAGATTGAGCTAGCCCCAAAGTAAGTTCGAGACTTGTGTTATAGGATACTAACTCAACGATACTATATTTTATAACGAATACAAATATAGATACACATCCAAAACCCAGGCCAATCTGAAAAAGATCATTTTCCATCTTGACCTGGCCGGGGATCGAACCCGGTCACGTGTCGCAGGCTGGCGTGTTGACCGCTGCGCCACGGATTGGTTGTATGTCAGTGGTAATTTTAAGTGATAACGGTGGAAGAGAAATAGATGCGTCACTAGCCGAACGCTTATGCTTCTCTATCGCTTGTTCCGCGCTGTTGCTTGCACACGGAACGCGACATTTTTCGTGCGTGCCGTCGTCGTTCATCGATTTATAAGACGCGTTATCACGTCAAAGCTAAGATATGGATTATCGAATACGTGAGATGGATATACTATATCTGTAACTAGCTGTTGCGCGCAACTGCGTCCGCTTGGTTTTCGGTTTTATCACAGTCGATCCGGGCTCCCGGACCCGGGCACATAATAAGTAGTACTTACGTACAGAAGCCGCACTCTGCAAAGGTATTCAAAGGAATATCAACTCAATGTAGTTAGCGATACGGTGTAATTTAGCTCGCGTCAGAACGTAGCACTTTAGGTTAGATACCTACAGCAAGCCAATTTGATACTTATGACTATAGACATACGATTCATAATTCGTTGGATTCAGTGATAGACATACGATTCATAATTCGTTGGATTCAGTGAACACATGACCAAACGCGCGTCTTTCCTACCGGATTTGTTCGGTTTTCACCCTCGAAGGTGTCGCCGCGCGTAGGTAGGTTTTCGATACTGACACGGGGAGTGATACAGGCCTGCCCCAGGGTCCTGATAAAATATAGCCTATGCTACTCCTTGATACTGTAGCTTCCTATTGTTGAAATAATTTTTAAAATCGGTTCTATACTTTTGAGTACGTATTATTAACAAAAACACAATCATACATTTTCTCTTTACCATATCAAAAGATTAGACATATTATCATGTAGATATGGTATCTATACACACGATCAGTGTTCAAAATGGTGCGCGCAAGGAAATACGTGGTCACGAAACACTTCCAGGGTGTTCCTAAACGGGATGACTTCGAAATAATCGAATACGAACTACCAGCCCTTAAAAATGGAGAGATCCTTGTTAAAACCCTATGGGTGAGTGTAGATCCTTACCTTAGGGCCTAGAACGGCAGGAATCCTGTCCCATACGACCAATTTGCATTCCAACTGGCTCTAGTGGAAGACACGAAAAATCCAAGATTCCCAGTCGGCACCAAAGTGGTGTCCCACATGGGTTGGTGCGACTACTGTGTCATTGACCCGAATAGTATTACATCACCATTAGAAAAGGTATATAAAATGCCTGATCTGAAAGGTCTACCAGAGTCTTTGAGTGTTGGAGCCGTTGGGATGCCGGGAGCGACCGCCTACTTCGGATTCTTGGAGATCTGTCAACCAAAAGCTGGGGAGACGGTCGTTGTGACCGGCGCAGCGGGCGCTGTCGGGTCTCTGGTCGGTCAGATAGCGAAGATCAAGGGTTGCAGAGTGATCGGCTTCGCTGGATCAGACGACAAAGTTGAATGGTTGGAGAATGAGTTGGGTTTTGATAAGGCATTCAATTATAGAACTATTGATGCTGATAAAGCGTTGAAAGAAGCCGCTCCTAACGGTGTAGATTGCTACTTCGATAATGTCGGGGGAGAACTGAGTAGCATTATCATTAATCAGATGAATTTGTATGGTCGTGTGTCAGTCTGTGGATCAATCAGCGCGTATAATGAGGCAAATATGCCTAAAGCTACTATCCTTCAGCCAGCGTTGGTGGCGAAGCAATTGAAGTTTGAAGGCTTCCTAGTGGCAAGATGGGCGGATAGATGGCCAGAAGCGTTCGCCGATTTGGTCAAATGGAACCTGTCTGGACAGTTGAAGATGCAGGAACATGTGACGGAGGGATTCGAGAAGATATTTGACGCGTTTGTTGGTATGCTGGCTGGAGAGAATTTTGGCAAGGCCGTCGTTAAGGTATAATTATGTGGCGATTTATATCATGTGATCCCATCGCCTATTGCGTACGATTTTTGTCAGGCTCATCATATAGATGACGCCATAGGTTTATACACAACTATGTATATAATTATCAGATTATAAAATCAGTATTCACGAAATAAAGATGAAAAATTTTTTTCGGCTTATATTAAAACAATGTTTTTCAGTTTTACTCGGTTTTACCTACTTTAGGCTGACGCCATCTAGTGACGGGTGGAAAAGTCTGTAACTATTGCACTGCAGCGCCCTCTCCGCCGCCCATAGTGTCACTTAGTGGAACTAACTACCACAGCCTGCCGGCAACCGGTCTGCTGCTTTTAACAGGCCTTCAAGTTGGGCCAATATTTTTGTATGAGATTTACAGTCTATACTTTTGTATTATATTGACTTTGCTTATACCCATGTAACACATAACTGCAGTATTGCAACATGACAACAGCACAAAGTAGAGTAGCTCCGATTACTGGTGACAGCCTCCGTGGTCCAGTGGTTAAGGCGTTTGCCTGTTGACCCGGGGGTCGTGGGGTCGATTCCCACCGGAAGCATACTTTGTTTAGTTGTTTCCAGTTTGGTTAGGACATTGCAGGTTTGAATCACCTGATTGTCTGATAATAAAGATGATTCCGTGCTTCGGAAGGCACATTAAGCCGGTGGTCCCGGCTGCCATCCGGTAGTCGTTAAAGGAACCACGTCAGAGGCCGAGAGGCGGTTCCGAAGAACTCTGACACCAGGGTGTGCATGGTCGATTGACCGTGACACCTACTCGAAATGATGATGATGACTGGTGACCGCCCGGCGGTCCCGAGTAATTTGCACCCAGAATAGGCCCTTCTGGCAATAAGAGTTTGCTGTCTCTCCAAGCCTTGCGCACACAGGCAACGCGCAAAGCCGAGGTCCGTCCGTCCTGGGGGCCCTTTGGTGATGTTGTTTAAAAGGTTGAGGGCACTCTGTCCTCGCCTCAAACGCCCGGTGAAGTAGCGAAAGCTCACTTGAAGCTAGCTACATAGTCCTTCCAAAAAAAAACACAGAGTAGATAATCCGAAATAGACTCCTCATAGATCCAAGTTTTTGACCGCCAACTCGACACTGTTGGAGCCATACGCTGCCCAAAGGCTTTACACCTAGCTTAATTTTTTTGAGTTTCGAAATATCACAGGGACCTTTGCAGTTGTATTATCATCATCATCATCAGGTCCTTTTTAGTCTCCACTACAGGAGCACGACCCTCTCTGTATGTACTACTAGGGCCATACTTGGCCAGAGCAGCCAGAGAACTTGGCCTACACTCTCCACGCTGGCCAGACGGGTTGGAGAGGTCTCTTAGATGTTTATAAGCTTTGTTTAGCTTGTATTTCATAAGTCGCCTCTTACGACATCCACGGGAAGACTTGGAGTGGTCCTATTCTACTCTGCCGGAAACCACACGGCTTGCAGTTGTATAGTTTAATGCATTGTATAGTCGGTCACCGGGAAATTGAATTCATTAGCAAACGTTTAACGAGTGACTCAGACCACGAATCTGAACAACTTTCACTATGGGAACAACTCCGAAATTGCAAAAAATAACATCATCAGTTGGTCCCATAATGAAAGTTGTTCAGATTCGTGGTCTGAGTCGCCCCTTAAACGTTTGCTAATGAATTCAATTTCATCCTGTATATGTTTGACGTCACAAAGCTTATAACCCCTACCCGGACATTGTCACACGCTGTCACACTACCTTGACACCCTCCCCTCCCCTCAACGTATGGCGTAATTTAGGTCCAATGGGTCATAGAAACTGCTTGGTTACGAAATCGCTAACAACCTACGTACACTCGGCTATCTATCTACAGTCAGGGACAGAGATACCTGACCAGCCGGCCTATTTGCTAACTCAGTGTACAACGATTTGATAGTCACTTCAAAATGCACTGCGTTTTATATACCTTAAATAAAAATAATCAATCATACGAAAGCCGCAATGTATTTTAAAGTGACTATTTAGCAAATAGGCCGGCAGGCCCTCTACCTATATCTTGATTTTTCTCTTAAACTATAAATAATAATAACATGGAAATGTATATATAGAAAGATTTTAAGTTTTTCTTAATATAAAAAGTCGTAGGTTCGACTCCCACGGGAAGCATACTTTGTTTAGTTGCTTCCAGTTTGGTTAGGACATTGCAGGCTTGAATCACCTGATTGTCTAATAATAAAGATGATTCCGTGCTTCGGAAGGCACGTGAAGCCGTTGGTCCCTATCTTGATTTTTCTCTTAAACTATAAATAATAATAACATGAAAATGTATATATAGAAAGATTTTAAGTTTTTCTTAATATAAAAAGTCGTAGGTTCGATTCCCACGGGAAGCATACTTTGTTTAGTTGCTTCCAGTTTGGTTAGGACATTGCAGGCTTGATTCCGTGCTTCGGAAGGCACGTTAAACCATTGGTCCCGGCTGCCATCTGGTAGTCGTTAAAGGAACCACGTAAGAGGCCGAGAGGCGGTTCCGAAGAACTCTGACACCAGGGTGTGCAAGGTCCATAGACCGTGTCTCCTACACGAAATGATGATAAGTAAATTACGTCAATAGACATTCAACAGTTCATAATATAATCTTTTTCATAATCTATCAGATAACACTTGGCCTTGAACATTGCCCTATCTATCATACATAAGGAGTCCGATAGCTCAGTGGGCGCTTACGCATGTTAAGAGCCCGCCATATGCCAGGCGGCGTGGCGGTACAAACGCGGATGGTCTAAACGCGTTGGCTACTTTGGATATTTTCGTTTTTTAGGAATATTCAAGGGTTATTCGAAAAAGAAAAACATATGATGGCTGCCTTATCTGTAATGCAATAATAATCAAAAGTTTCAAGGTTAATTTTAATGTATTTGGTGAATAATGCTATATACCGAGTAAATTAGACGTGATTTGGAGGCAACTTTGCAAATTTTTTTCTATCGAGAAAATTTATCGCAATCGTGTTTTTGAGTCATATAGTTACCAGAGTTAGTCCTGAACTTTGCTGCATTTTAATTTCAACTTGAGTATTTAATTATTATTGATATAACAGTCAATCATGCAAAGCAGTGTGAGGTAGTACGGGCCCTTAAGAAACTCGGCGCACGGTCCACAATTAGCAACCCCTATTTCACCCCCTTAGAGATGGAATTTCCAAAAAACCTTTCTTAGCGGACGTCTCCTACACTCTGTCAAATATAGGATGATAATTTTGACAGTTCAAGCCTATGAAGTACCGTTATTATGTTTTGAAAAATGTATTACGCGTATTGTTGTACTTCATTGACGGGTAACGCCCACTTAGTGAAGTGCCGCGCATAAAAAATCACTAGAGACTATAAAAATCGTTTGGTTATTAAGTAACTCGAACATTTAAAATTTTTATTTAGGTAACTTTTAAAGTAATTTTATTATTCAACTAGTTATTTCCAATTATCTATGACTATGACTCAATTAAAGATTCACGAAGGGAATGATTACCGATTATATTGATTTTCTATTAAACATAAATCAGTGTAACCATACTATGATATAAATAATGTATTGTAATAGAAAAAATAGATGAATAATTCTAAATAAATTGTAATTTTGATTATTTTCCCGCCGACTATAAGAACCCTGGCATTAAAACTACTTTGAATCGTGCCGATACACACGAAACCTTTTTTAGGCAAGTCTGCGTTTTCAGAACATTACTGAATACTGATTTGCCGAAAAAATATGTCACTCTATTGCAAGGCCCTTTGGTTACTATCGATTCTAAGTTTTATATTCGAATAGATTCACTATTCGATTATCGACTACTGTTCAACACGATCATACACTGCCCCCATCCCTAGTGAGACCTGTCAAAATTATCATCCTATATTTGACAGAGTGTAGTCACAATCAACCTTCCTGCCATATTTCATTGTCATTGGCTAAGTAGTTATCGAAATTTCGTGATGAGTGAGTGATTTTCGCTTTTTTAGGGTTCCGTTCCTCAAAAGGTAAAAAGGAACATAATAGGGTCACTCGGTTGTCCGTCTGTCTGTCGGTCTGTCAAGACCCTTTTTCTCAGGAACGCGTTGAGGTATCAAGCTAAAATTCATATCAAATACTCAGGTCTACTGTCCCTTGGAATGGATAAAATCAAACTTCTAAGCCAACGCAATCAAAAGATACAGCCGTTTATGCCGTAAATTTTTGTGCTTTTTCGACATTCGCAAGGAAATCAAAACCTATAGGGTACTTCCCGTGGACTCAGAATCTTGGAAATTTCGTATGAAGCAACGTCTTATAGCACAGATAAAAAAAAATGTGAAAAGTATAAAGAATCATGGCGAAATTTGTACAAATTAAATTTAAAAAAAAGAGAAGGAAATATTTTTTATATGATTACTACGGCTCTGGTCAACAACTTGAATTCATCAGAATATTTTTTAAAGACGGGGAAAAAAAGATATTTATTTATTTAAATACTGATTTTTTATTCTATATCCGAACGCATATTAATAATTTTTGAGTTAATATCCGAACACTACCTGCAACTGACACGTTAAAATATATTAATTTATGGCAACACCACGCAAGCAGGCAACCATCCACTAAAATAAAAATAAAAACTGTCAATCCGACTGACATTTTCTCATTGACTTGACAGTTCTGAGTGACAGATCTACAACAAACCATCAGTTTGACAACCATTGTGAACTTTTTAGGCAAATGAAAATGGCAATAAGGCTATTATATACTTTTATTGTGAAATATTTTATATAAACGGGGGTTTAAAAATATTTCTATTATGCAGACATGTTACTAGTAAGGAAACCTCAATACTGCTATATAATTCATCTTCTCTTTTTTTATTTTTTTTTCTGTACATTCGATGTATGGGCGTTCGCCATGATTCTTTTTAGTTACATGATAAAAAGAATATTTTTTTAATTTTCGACATTCCCTTTGTGCGCGAGTCCGACTCGCACTTGACCGTTTTATATATTAAATTGATTGATAATGTTACTATGCCACGAGTATGTGGTATGATTTATTACAAAAGAATTGTAGATATAGTACGCGTTTATCTATGTATATCTACTACACGCATTTGATATCATAGTATATCTTGGTTTATTGATTATATATTTTTAGGGTCCCTTAACTAAAGGTACCTCCGTGGTCCAGTTGTTAAGGCGTTTGCCTGTCGACCCGGGGGTCGTTTCCCAAGGGAAGCATACTTTGTTTAGTTGTTTCCAGTCTGGTTAGGACATTGCAGGCTTGAATCACCTGATTGTCTGATAAAAAAGATAATTCCGTGCTTCGGAAGGCACGTTAAGCCGTTGGTCCCGGCTGCCATCTGGTAGTCGTCAAAGTAACCACGTCAGAGGCCGAGAGGCGATTCCGAAGAACTGTCTGTATCCCATGAATCGTGTCAGTACAGTTAATTTTTTTACAAATTATTTATCTTGCTGCTATTTATTACAACAAATACTAAAAACAGAATAAAATGAATACTTAAGGGTGGCTCCCATACAACAAACATTATTTTTTGCCGTTTTGCTCGATACTAATAACGGCAACAGGTGGACTTGAAATATACACAGAATATTTAAATGTATATTTACTACAAAAATAAATTAATTAAAGGGGGCTCCCATACACGAGGCGAGCTCCGTGGCGCAGTGGTTAACACGCCAGCCTACGACAGGAGGGTCAGGTCAAGATGGAAAATGATTTTTTTCAGATTGGCATGGGTCTTGGATGTGTATCTATATATGTATTTGTTATAAAATATAGTATCGTTGAGTTAGTATCCCATAACACAAATCTCGAACTTACTTTGGGGCTAGCTCAATCTGTGTGATTTGTCCGTATATATTTATTAATTTTTTTATTATACAACAAAAGTAAAATAAAAAATGTTTATAATATAGTGTCTCATGTTATATAATGGTACGGACCCTTAGTGCGCGAGTCCGACTCGCACTTTACCTATTTTTTTTGTTGATTCATGTATGCGGTCAATTATTTATCATATCTTGTTATGGCTAATGACAAACAGTTTTTAAATCTTAACAGATACCGTGGGTTAATTATATGTCCACATTCCCTTCGAGGGGCGACTCGGCCCGTCTATGTGGACAACTTGTCCTATGGGACAAAAAAAAATACAGTTCCATAAAAAAATGTATCGTCGGCCGATCAATATGTATTAGAAAAATAATATTAATATGAAAATATATATTCAGAAAGATTTTAATTAAGACTTTCTGGATATACAGTTTCATGTTAATATTACTTTTAGTTTAAGATAAAATTCAAGATATAGGTAGGTGGCGGGGTCAGGTATCTCCTTGGCTGACTGTACTATGGGACCAAAAAAGAAACTAAAAAAAATATATTCCCATGAAAAAATATTCCGTCGCCCGATCAATTTGTATGGGAATATCAAAAGAATTGAGTTCCATGCTGGTCTAGGAGAAAAGAAAAAACGTAGAATGTGCCAGCTGCTTCTCTTCCCGCGCAGATCGTTGAAGACGGTCAAGGGAATGGGCGAAAATCTCAAGAAGGCTAGCAACCCCTTTTTTTTATATTTTTTTGGCATGAACAGTCATATTAAAGAACAAATACAAATCGTTTATTTGCTGAAATAGGGTCAATAACAGATGATACATAAATAATAGAGCAAGCCTATTCAACTGTTGAAAACAGTATGCAAATTTTTTTTTTCTTTATAATTATCTACTACTTCTTATTATACTTATTTCTTGCACACATGCATTTTCCAATTGTAGAAACATTTTTAATTACATTTGATATAACATTAAATAAATTAGTGACAAACAAAATGTATTATTGTCTAGTCCCGCGCCAGAAAGTCATTAATTGAGTAAAATATGTTTTGTTGTAAAAATTGATGCAAAGCTTTTTTAAATTTATTTAGTGTTAGCTGTTTTATATGATCTGGTAGTTTGTTGTACAATTAAATAAAAATAACAGTTTTACATAAATATACAAAATAGTACGCTATAATTGTGTTGATAGATGTTATGAAAGCCTTAAAATGTATCTCTATACTAGCTATTGCCCGCGACTTCGTCCGCAGCAATTTCTGTTATTATGATTAATGATTTTTTTAATTAATATAGATGTATAATTTCCCCCCGTTTTCAAAACATTTGTTATTGATGCTTCGCTCCTATTGGTCTAACTGGAAACAACGAACTGGAAACCTAACTGGAAACAACGAAACAAAGTATGCTTCCCGTGGGAATCGAACCCACGACCGCCGGTTCTACATGCAAACGCCTTAACCACTGGACCACGGAGGCAGTTAAGGATGACACCCCTGACGTTTATATTTATTTATTTACAGGTCTAACGTTGTTCGAGGCGGGGGGCGGAGGACCGTTGCCGAAGAACGGTCAGCAGTGGCATGAGTACAGGGATGGAAAGTTACCAGAGCTACATAACTTGTCAAGAGAGTTCAACCAGTTATTGAAGGTACGCCATTATAAACCTACTTTCGCCCGCAGCTTCGCTCGCGTCAACGTCGTTCCCTCGGGAACAAGTCGTTCCGGGATGAAAGGTAGCCTATATCCTTGACTTTATTCCAGAGAACTTGCATGCTAAATTTCTTGATTATCGGTTTAGTAGTCATTTTTAACTCGAAAACGACGATTTCATAGGTCCCAATAGATAAAGTTGATGTTATATACGTCTCCAGCTAGAACCAATCTAGATATGGCTTGAATTAGCCCAACCATTGAATTTGAAAAACTGTGGAAGCAGCATTACGCTCAAAAACTGACACCACGCAAAGTAGATCAGAGCGGGCGGGGCTTAAAAAGTATATCTTTTCGCGAACTAGTCTGCCGCGCGCTCCGTGACGGAAGGACGCGTCAATAAAAGCATTTAACGACATATTATTTGTGAACATCGGCGATATATTAACGAATTGCAGTAATAAGTGGTGCAGGAAACTCAAGAATAGACGGAAAAGTGACACTGGAGTAACTTATCATAGCAAGCGAGGCAAACTGTAGCCAACCTACCGCTATGTTGACACCATAACGTTCATTAGATATGTTGACACCGCCCCGTGACCTTGACGCGGCCAATCGCAAACTTGCTTCGTCTATGAGTGCGTAAGTTTTTCGTTGTGATTTGAGTTAAGATTATTTGCGTAAATGGGATTGATATTGAATCGTTAGTTGTATGTAAATAAATAAATATATAAGGACAAATCACACAGATTGAGCTAGCCCCAAAGTAAGTTCGAGACTTGTGTTATGGGATACTAACTCAACGATACTATATTTTATAACAAATACATATATAGATACACATCCAAGACCCAGGCCAATCTGAAAAAGATCATTTTCCATCTTGACCTGGCCGGGGATCGAACCCGGGCACTCCGTGTCGCAGGCTGGCGTGTTAACCACTGCGCCACGGAGCTGTCTAGTTGTATGTGTATGAGAGTTACGCTTCCATAGTTTTTCTAATTCAATGCTTTAAACATAATTTTTCTTCAATCTTTCACAGAAAATGGTCGACCCAGACCCGATCGTGCGTCCCACCGCCGGGCAGCTCCGTAAACATCCACTACTACACCCCAGCGGCAACAAGAGCAAATCCCAGCTGAGGCGGGAGCTCGCTGCTGCTGAAATTAAGAACGAGGTGCTGTTGAGGAAGCTTCGGGAAGCTGCTAGGTAAGATGGCGAAATAATTATTTCCGGGGGGTTTTCTTCAACACTATGTCCCGTGGTTGCAGGTATAGCATCTGGTATGGCGCCCGGCTTCCCTAGCTATAGGCTAGTTTCCTGGGTCGTAATAATAACATAACAATTAGTCCGTCAGTTAGATAATATTGGACACGTATTTTTTCTTTTGTCAAATAAATAATAAAGATAAAGCGCGTCAAATGAAATAGAATTTTATTCAAATTTGGATATCATGTATCTCTTTCTGAACGTCATATTATTATTTTTAATATTTGCAAAATCGATAAGCTACTAGCGTTTCGAAACGATCACTGCTGAGAAGAATACGCCGAAAGAAACTCAGTCCAGTATTGGTCCCTACGTGCCTGAAGGGCTAAGTTCAGGAGTGGGGGCTCGTGACGTCAAAGTTTGCTAAAAATTGTAGCAAACTATGACGTCACACGGAACTTCAAAGTGCTATATCTTTATCATTTTTTGTTTAATCGACAAAACATAAAATACGTGTCCAATATTTTTTGAATATCTAACTGGTGGACTAATTATATTTTTCTAGGAAACTAGCCAATTGTCTTGGAAAACACTTTACATAAAAAAAAACACTACAGCGTAAATTCTTCATTATCATTATTACATAGTATAAAACAAAATTGCTTCCCGCGTCTGTCCGTCCCTATGTATGCTTAGATCTTTAAAACTACGCAACGGATTTTGATAGCACTTAGCCGTGTGGTATTCGGTAGAGTAGAATAGGACCACTCCAAGTCTTCCCGTGGATGTCGTAGAAGGCGACTTAGGAAATACAAGCTAAACAAAGCTTATCCGAGAGACCTCTCCCACCCGTCTGGCCATCGTGGAGAGTGTAGGCCAAGTCCTCTGGCTGCTCTGGCCAAGTATGGCTCTAGTAGTACAGAGAGGGTCGTGCTCCTGTAGTAGAGACTGAAAAGGACCTGATGATGATGAACGGATTTTGATGCGGTTTTTTTTAATAGATAGAGTGATTCAAGAGGATGGTTTATATATACATTGCACCCGTGCGAAGCCGGGGTCCGGGTCGCTAGTTTATAATAAAAGCTTGTAACAAAAATATATATGTTTTTGTGTGTTGTGTCATGTCATGTATGTACCGATTTGAAAACATATTTTTTCATTTGAAAGAATATGCATCCAGATTAGTCATATTTAAATTTCATCAAAATCGGTCCAGTGGTTTGTTTCAATTCGGTTTTTTTTATGAAAGATGTTTTAAAATTCCAGTTGCATAAAACAACTAACTCCGAACCTACACCTAAACGAGTCGGCCAAGTTCCGAACGCGCTCAGCCAAGCGACTGCAGAAGCCAAGGTTCGACGCCCAGCTCGCAGAGATGATCCAATCAGTGACGTCACCCATCAGAATAGACAGACGAACAGACAGACGCGGTAAGAAGATGTAATATAGTATATAACAAGAAATGTTGAATTATACCGGAATTGATAAAGATAAGTCGTCAGGATAGATAGACGAATAGGGTACAGTACCACTTTTATAAGTTACACCTAACAAAAAATGTTAAATTATACCGGACTTGATAAAGATTATTCGTCAGGATAGATAGACGAATAGGGTACAGTACCACTTTTATAAGTTACACCGATATACCTGCGCAGAAATTAATATTTCATGGCGCGAAAATATCCGTCCGCTATTGGCTGATGCTTTCGCGCCATGTCTGGAGTTCGCTGAAGCACCGTACGGGAATTATGAGTGAGACAGCACGAGTCCTGTTGTTATTGGATTTCGAATCTTATGTAATAGCAATAAGTTCGTTATTTCACTGATGTTTTCATTCGGTTTGAGTGCGGTGTGTTGCGCTTTTCTGCGCCAATCGAAGAATGCCGAGGCGACTTATAAAAGAGGTACATGGGTTAATATTATTCATAGAGATGTCTTCTTGAAATATATGTAGCCATGCCCGGAATGAACTGAAATGCCCGCAACGGGCTGAAAAAAAATTGAAGTGTAAAGAAAACAAAACTGGAAATGATTGTATAAAAAAATAGTAATTTAATTCTACTTGTTTAAACACTGGTCAGCTAATGAAGAGCCAGCCAAGCGCTTTAAACGTGTAATTTTACTTATAAATGGGACTTAGCACGAACCTTTAATTAATTTGACTAATAAACGTCATGTTTCGTCCAAAATTGGTGTAGCTACATTGAGACGTCAACGGCAATAAATAAGGTTCGTGCTAAGTCCCGTTTATGTTTAATTACAGGCCAGAGTTTGATTCGCACTAAAATGTTGCAAATTACTTGAGAAGATAGGCTTAGCGCCATAATACCTTGTATACAATAAAATAGTATTGTAAGGGACCATACATAAATAATGTCACACTATTTTCATGATTGTTAGATCCCTCTCCCGTCCTTGTAACACATCGTCACATTTCTGTGACACCTCCCCTTGGTCTGACGTCATATTTAAGATTATCAAAAAAAAAATACAATTTTAGATTCTTTTTTACTTAAAAAATAACCAAGCCTTATAATCATTGGTCATTCGAGTGGTAGAATAGATGTTCGTAATATTTTAAATTTGATACTCCCAAATTTATAAATAAAGAGATGGGATTCTTTAGCTTAGAAAGCCATCGGTGGCCGGCTACTCTTGCAACTCACCTATTGAACTGAAATTTTGTAGACTCGTTTAGTTTGGATGACAATGCATGGTAAGCTGTATGACGTCATTGTCACACCACACGTTGTCACACTTCGTTGACCCGTAATGTGTGACATTGTTTATCGATGGCCCCTTAAGATTAGTGATGCAACGGAAGTGTCTTTACGGAAGCGGAAACGAAAACAGATGTCAAATTTAAATTTTAGCGGAAGCGGAAACGGAACCGGAACCAGCAGCAGAAGTCTTAATACTAAAATAAATCTCAATTTTTGTTAATCCTTTTTTTTAGTACTCAAAATTTAATAATGGTAAATATGAAATAATGGCCCGTCGCGCCAATCAAGTCGCTGCGCGTTTCCCCCCCGCCCACACGTCACACTTCCCCCCGCTGTTGACGTTTCCGTTTAGAGTTCTGTTATAAAGTTTGCGGAAACAGAAACAGAAGTGAAAAAGCTTGCGGAACTTCTGCAGAAGCGAAAGCGGAGGTCCGTTGCAACACTACTTAAGATGTTAGATCAAATTGGAAGTAATTAATACAGAGTAGAATTAAATTACTAGATAAAACCTTGCTTACAACTTTATTCGGAACTTCAAGTTAATTTTAAGTAATAATTTTAAGAGAAATTAAAAGTTCATAATTCTGCAAAAAAAAAAGTTGAATCTGATGTTAACAATATTTTTGGACAAAAGTTGTAAAGGAAAGAAAGAAAGATATATGAAGCCATTTCTATGTGACAAAAATTAAGTTAGTATCCACAAAAATCGATAAAAAAATCACATAGTCAACTTCAGCCTATAATTCTGTAAAAGCAAAAAAAAAAATTATTTTGCATACTAGTATAAATAAAATCAGTCAAAATACTCCTTTGTTTAGTAATATAAAACATTACCAAATTGTATTTTTTTCTCCATCATACTGGTGGCAATGGCTAAACGATAATGTTATAAATACCACGTGATTTTGAACCTCTGACCTATACTGAAATCCTGGAATCAAAATCCCTAATGAAGTACAAAATTGCAAGGAAAAAAGATTAAAAAAAATTTTTTTTACCATTTTTTATTGCAGTTCTGATTTCTGATTTCAGAAGTTCACAAGTTCAAAACCACGCGGTATTTATCATTGAAGAAAAATTGTGATCTTAAAGTATTTTTTCGTCAATATGACGAAAAAAAATAAAATCGACGATAGATTTCGTCATAGAGTTTTGTACTAACGCGGCAGACACACACACACACACACGGAACAAAAAAGAAACCGGGCCTAGAGTCCCGATCGCACACATCATCATCATCATCATCATCATCATCATCATCAACCTATACTAGTCCACTGCTGGACATAGGTCTCTCCCATGGCACGCGAAGGGTACAAAATCTATACTAATATTATAAAGCTGAATAGTTTGTTTTTTTGAACGCGCTAATCTCAGGAACTACTGGTTCAAATTGGAATTTTTTTTTGTGTTGGATAGTCCATTTATTGAGGAAGGCTTTAGGCTATAAAACATCACGCTGCGACCAATAGGAGCGAAACATCGATAAAAAATGTTTTGAAAACGGGGGTAAATTATTCATCTATACTATTTAATCATAATAGCAGAAATTGCCGCGGACGAGGTCGCGGGCAACAGCTAGTACAATATATATTTGTTCTAATAGGGTACGATACAGGTTCATAACTGTTCATCGATTTATAAGACACTAGCTGTTGCCCGCGACTTCGTCCGCGGCAATTTCTGTTATTATGATTAATTGGTTCTTTTATTAGTATAGATGAATAATGTCCCCCCGTCTTCGAAACATTTTTTATTGATGCTTCGCTCCTATTTGTCGCAGCGCATGTTTTATAGCCTAAAGCCTTCCTCAATAAATGGACTATCCAACACAAAAAGATTTTTTTCAATTTGAACCAGTAGTTCCTGAGATTAGCGCGTTCAAACAAACAAACAAACTCTTCAGCTTTATAATATTAGTATAGATTGTCACGTCAACAGGTTTTCATAACTATTCATCGTCTCATAAGACATTGTCGCGTCAAAAACATATAATAATATATATGACCAATTCTAATTGGTAATTTGGATTCATTTAAGAAACGTATATTAAATAAACGTTTAAAAAAAACGTGACATAAACCGCACTATTATTTTATTTATAATAAAAATAATAAATAAAATAATAGTGCGGTTTATGTCACGTTTTTTTTTAAACGTTCATTTAATATAGGTTTCTTTGAACACTTATTAACTGTCATATTTCACTTCTCAACAATTGTAATGTGAGTTCCATGTGTGCGTTTTGTTTCCGTGTGTGTGTCTACGGCCATTTCACGGATTCAACTGTTTTCTCATCTCGTGGTACTACTGTAGCATTTCCGTACCACCAGCCAGCAGTTTATTTATACAACTTCAAACTGCTGCTTCTATACTAAGACAACTGTCATAGTGACTTCTTAACCCGGACGGGTTATAAAAGTACTTTAGTACAGTTAAATCTTCGATTATGTATAAAGAACTTGATACACAATTCGCGTCCTAACCAAATAAGTGCCCACTAGACATTTAGGTGCATATTTACCGTTTGAATTTATATAAATTAAAAAAAAAAAAAATTTTTTTTTCATAATATAAAATTTTTAACCTATTCAGAAATTAACTTAATTAAAATCTTAAACTAAAAAATAATTAAAACTATTAAACAAATACCTACCTAAATAACACCAAAACTATAAATAAAAAGTGTCCCGCAGGTCCTTATCACACGGAAGGGTACCCAGAAGGCTGGCGGCATTGCCACGTTGGATGGCAATGCTTATTCTCTGTCCAAGGTAATGGCCAGCCCTCTGGTCACCCGATACCTCGACCAACTTTTGGCAATAAAAAAATAAATAAAAAAAAATATATTTTATTGACATGTTTCTTACAACTAAGTAATTTTACAATAAAATACTATATACTATAAATAATTCCTAGCTTGATGGTGAGTCATCATCATCGTTCAAGTTCATCAATTCGTGTAGGTGACACGGTCAATCACCATGCATACCCAGGTGTCAGAGTTCTTCGGAACCGCCTCTCGGCCTCTGACGTGGTTCCTTTAACGACTACCAGATGGCAGCCGGGACCAACAGCTTACCGTGCCTTCCGAAGCACGGAATCATCTTTTATTATCAGACAATCAGGTGATTCACGCCTGCAATGTCCTAACCAAACTGGAAACAACTAAACAAAGTAGGCTTCCCATGGGAATCGAACCCACAACCCCCGGGTCTACAGGCAAACGCCTTAACCACTGGACCGCTGGTGGGTGGCAGATTGTGGAGCAAGGGGTTTTGTCAGGCCATATTTTATTTTACAATTACTCTGTTGTATGAAACATGTCAATAAAAAATATTTATTTATTTATTTTGAATTCCGAAAGCAGACGATGGTTAACGAAATTCGACTTTATGGTTTGCAAGTAAGGTTGGTTTTGCGTTGACGTAGGTTTATAACAGCAATATCTACATAAATAACTGTGGACGGCATGAAGTGTCATTTTTGTATGTTACAAATAATTCTCGTGCTTCAGACGGCACGTTAAGCCGTCGGTCTCGTCTGTCATCATTGATGGCAGACGTTAAGCTATGTCAGATGCCTATAGACAGCTTGAAAAATCTGATACCAGTTTTGGCCACCTACACACTTGAAAAACAAAACGGCATGTGATTGTGTATCTTGTTTTTGTTTGATTAACCTTTTCAACGCCACTCCGATATATGTGACGAATCAATTTCGTGCCCGCGCCGTCAGTGTGATAGCGCCACAGATTGTGAATGCATTGGTCACTTGTTTTGGCGAGTTCTTGGCGGGAATTACGGCGGACTGCACGGCTTTTGTTTTAGATTGTTTTGGAAATTGTTTCTAGTGGACTTTATAATGTGAAATCGGTGTAATTTGGTGTTATAAATGCCCATGTTTATGTACAATGTGTGGAATAACTAAAATAAAGTGTCATGGTGCGGCTGTAGTGAGATTTACTTAGCGGGCTGGTGGTTGTCCGCCTCGCCTCGTTGCGTTTGTGATCAAACCAGTGGATTCGTGGGAACTGTCGCCAGGGGCTCCGTATAATCAATGAAATGAACTACACCATCGTTTCATTGATAACAAGACTTAGAAAAAACGCGGGAAAACTCATTTATACTTGATACTGGCTAAATACGTAACGCGCGAAAGCCATAAATAAAAGAAACAAACAAAAAATGATTTGTTACATATATCAGACAGTGACGTTGAAAGGGTTATAGTGTTAAATACTAAAAAAATGATAATCTAATAAATATAACGACGAAACAAGTCCGTAGTGCCTTCACCGATTTACAAATAAAGAGGTATGTGATTTCAGTGCTTATACGAATTTACTTGTAAAAAGAATGTTGTATTTTTTATTAATAATTATTAATTATTAAAAACTGTCCTTTTTGAATCTTCCAATTTATAATACTTGTGATATTCGATGAAGATTTTTCTCTAGGTTTAGGATTTTGGGTGCATTTTAGGTTAGAATATAATTTATATTAAATAGGGTTGTTAAATAAAAAATACCATTTAAAAATAATTACTCCGTTTTATAGATTATCGAAAAATATTAGATACGTATTTTTTCTTTTTTCAATCAAACAAAAGATGATAAAGATAAAGCACAGAAAAGTTTAATAGTAGGGCTCATGACGCAACAGGCCGGTAAAAAGTGTACCGGCCAGTGACGTCACGCGTAACTTTAACGGGCTATATCTTTATCAATTTTTGTTTGATTGACAAAAGAAAAAATACGTGTCCAATATTTTTTAATAATCTACCAGACTAATTATTTTCAAAAGTATTTTTTTTTAGAATACACGCCCAATATTGTTTAAAAACTAGCTATGACATTTTCTTAGTTGATTTTTTAAACAATGGTCCAAATTAAATAGAAACCTACCCCCGTATTCATAATAGCAAACACTTATTAAGCCTCATCATCATCATTTCGTGTAGGTGTCACGGTCAATCGACCATGCACACCCTGGTGTCAGAGTTCTTCGGAACCGCCTCTCGGCCTCTGACGTGGTTCCTTTAACGACTACCAGATGGCAGCGGGTACTTTTTTAACTAAAATAGGTATAATAAGCGTTTGTTAATTATTATGAATGACAGTCAAATAATATTGAAGTAAAACCTTCTTTAGCGGCGTTTCCACTTCAATATTTTTGGGATGGGTACTCACGTCAGGACACGTGACCTGAAAATTCGTAAGACGGACACGTGATCTGAGGCCGCCGGCGTAGGAGAGGAAGTAATCCCCACGTTGTTACACTGACTGTTTTGTTAATTCATTTGGTAGTTTCAAAAAGATAGATTAATTTATTTTCGGACATATCCCTTCCAAAATATAATTGTATGTTGGGGCATAAATACTCTATCTTTGAAAGTTGGTTGAAAATTTTGATAGTAAGGTATGCACTCAAAATATATTATAAAGAGATAAATTTAAGGCAGCTTCGTAAATCATTACTTCAACTAATTATAATTAAAACGGGCAAGCAACAAAAGCTAAATTTAAACTATATTTAGTTTTTGCTATTTAGTAATTCGCGTAATTCCATATAATAATTACTTTACTTATTGAATAACAATTGTTAATACTACATAAAAAAACAAAATTTCCATGCTTTATCCTTTTAGCTAATGGTTCATATGAACCATATTTTTGAATTTTAATTCATTAGCATACGTTTAAGGGGTGACTCTGACCACGAATCTGAACAACTTTCACTACGGAACCAACTCATAAATTGCAAAAAAAAAATCAGCTGTTCCGTAGGTTTTGGCGAAGTCACGATGTCGAAGTTGGTCCCATAATGAAAGTTGTTCAGATTCGTGGTTTGAATCACTCCATAAACGTTTGCTAATGAATTCAATTTCACCTGTATATTACAATATGTAAAGAAAACTGTCCAAACCTTGAAAGGGTAATTCAGTCCGTTGATATGAACAACCTTTCCTATGGGATCAAACCTGGGAATTTAAAAAGAAAATACCCTTTCAAACAAAAATGTTCGGCCGTCCTCGGTAAAAAAAAATTGTCCCATAGAAAAAGTTGTTCACATCGACGGACTGAATCATCCCTACAAGGATCCGACAGAGTTTTCTTTATATATTATATGTAGGAATATATTCCCAATTTATTTCTTTAATATTGCTAATAATACAGAAAAAAATTAAGAATTACTTCAGTAAGGGACTATTCTAGTATTATGGACTGAAATTGCCCATAAATTGTATGAAGTTATTTTCATAAAATTTTCGTCAAATGTATCTCATTGTTTTTTGCATAAAAACATCGCGCTCGCCCGTTTATATATTTAGAAATAAATACGATATGTAATATTTATAGTAATAATGAATAAGTGTAAAAAACATATTGATTTTATTAATTTTAAGTATATCAGAACATGAGTGGATCTAGTTTTGTAAGTCGGCAACATAAAAATAACAAAAAAAAGCAAAAAATTTTTTTTTAATGTTATTAATGTTCTAAAAAATTCATATACTTTAACCCCTTTTTTACGTCATTTTGTAAGAAACCGTACATACAATATTATCATTAGCGTTTTTTTACGAATATCTCATCTAAACTACGCGAAAGAATCATAGTTCTTGTCTGTATTTTCTAAGTTTGCATTTAACAAAATAACGGTATACTTTGTAGTCGGGAATGCCGACTAGTCTATCCTTAAAGTTGGTCTCTTTAATAAAAGCCCTTTTATACGTAACTGAATTGGTGAAACCGTGGTTTAGTCGGGAACGCCGACTAATTCGGTATTACGAGATACGAGATATCCATTCGTGTCTAACGTACTGCTGCGTCCCACTCATCAGAAAGTGTAATTGGGCTTAACGCTGAACTAGTCTGCGTTACCGACTAAACCACGGTGTAACAGTTCGCCTTATTAAAAATTACTCATGTTATATTACGTAATTATTTAACTTTTTTAAATAATATCGAGAAATTATGTTGTCGACTTATGAGAGTCAGTGGACAAAGTCGGAGATATTGTATGTATGTAAACTCGTTTAAGTTTTATAACTGCTGCAGATGTATATCCTATAAGCGACCTCTGGGATGTTTTTATAACACTAATATTCTTTTAAGGTGAACTTCAGTTCAGTACGACTGTTATATCATCCGTTGCCACGTCATTTCATACAAACTAGAGTTGCGCTATAACTATACACAGATGGCGTTACGTGATACATTCAACAGATATTCTTACTACAACTAATAATAAAAAGCATTTACGATTATACAGATTACATTTTTATCTTTGAAATTAAATTAAATATATACGGACAAATCACACAGATTGAGCTAGCCCCAAGGTAAGTTCGAGACTTGTGTTATGGGATACTAACTCCACGATACTATATTTTATAACAAATACATATATAGATAAACATCCAAGACCCAGGCCAATCTGAAAAAGATCATTTTCCATCTTGACCTGGCCGGGGATCGAACCCGGGCACTCCGTGTCGCAGCCTGGCGTGTTAACCACTGCGCCGAGGAGCTGTCATTAAATAAAGTCAAGAAATAAATGTGTTCTATCTATTTTTACGATTTAATACATCCTAAATAGTTTAGTTAACTAACAGTGAGCTGCTGCCATCTATCGGTGACTTTTGGAACTAAGCTTGGCAGAGCGCGATCTTTATATCATACTGTCTTTCATTAATAACATATTGTATATTAAATAAGCAAGGATATATTAAAATAAATGGCTTAAATATTCGTAAAGACGAATCTAACGACACCTCACTTCAGTCAAAATACATTAAGGCATGAGCAAGTTAAAGTAATAGACACACATACACTGGCAAAACACAACATTTCCTCTAGTGCAGTCGGTTGAAACATAGATAAAATTCTTATCTTTTATAAACAATATGTAAAGAAAACCTGTCCATCCTCGAAGGGGTGATTAAGCCCGTCGATGTGTACAACTTTTCCTATAGGATCAAGAACTCAAAAAATTTTACATTTCCAAACAAAAAGCTGCTCGGCCAATTTGTATGGAAACTATATTTTTTTTTTAATTTCACAGCATTTGTCCCATAGGAAAAATTGTTCATATCGAAGGGTCTAATCACCACTTCAAAGACAGGATTTTCTTTACATATTGTAAACAAAATCAGTAAATTCCTCCTTTAAGACATTTTTATATTTGATCCAAAAAGAGCTATAGTCCTTCAATATAATGGACTAAACTTGCCCACAGAAGGTTATTAGTGTTTTAAAAATAACTCTTATACTGTAGATTTATACTTGAAAAGAATAGACGCATGGGAAATCCAAAAAGTGTATTGTTTCTTTTTCATTTGTCAAAATTGTTTGTGAACTTTTTATGGAGATTGCATGTGTAACAAAAATTTGTAAAAATATTTTTTCTGTAATATTTTTTTTGTATCTGATTGACATTAAATATGTATAATAATCTAGTAAAATTATAAGAACTACAACTTGAGTCCTTATCACTATTATTATAAAATGTAGTCTTAAATTACAATTTTTAACCAACTTGAGACCTACCAAAGTAGCGGTTTTTGACTATAATCATTACGCCACCCATAATTTTATTCTCTTACTACTAAAAGCCGTGTGGTTTACGAGTGAATAGGACCACTCCTGGTCTTCCCATGGAGGTAGTAAGAGGCGACTTGGGAAATACAAGCTAAACAAAGCTCATAAACATCAATGAGACCTCTCCAACCGATGCCGAGGAGAGTGTAGGCCAATCCTCTGTCTGCTCTGGCCAAGTATGGCTCCGGTAGTACAGAGAGGGTCATGCTCCTGCAGTGGAGACTAAAAAGACCTGATGATGATGATTTATAAAAGAAGTAATCAGAAGTTCTTTTCTACTGTAATTAGCAGTGTTCTGTTCTAATTAGCAGTTCTCTTACGTAAGTCTATCAAATATTCAGCAAGTATTTTAGTACCAAAGTACAGAATTAGATTTTTTACGTGAAAACGTCGATAAACACCGGTTGCACGCACGAAAAATGTCACGTTCCGGAGCAGCAGCAGTAGTAGTATCAATCACGCATCTACCTCTTACCGTTATCACGTAAAATTATCAGGTCATATTTTTTTTTATTTGGTCGGGTTTAGGATTAAGAGAATAAAATGATGGGTGGGCGCTTTATTTTAATGGAACGGTCTTAACAAATTGCAAAATTAAGTCTACATTTTATAAATTAGACCAAATTTAAACATTTTTCAAGCAAATCTACAGTTATTAGGATTAATCAATAATTATTTATCAACCCACAAGGTGGGTGTGTTAGTTTATAAAGATCTCAAAAACAATATATTGAACGAACGCGATCCCAACGTTTGTTTCCGTGTATATATCGGCCAGCATGTGTAAAAACCTCGTTTTTGTTCCACTTCAAATAATATCCAGTGATCGGGACGCGTGGAGCGTTTTTACCAATTTGAGAGATAAATTAGCAAGAGTGGATAATACCGCGGTCGAAATAAACGCGCGCTGTTATTCCGCCTCCTTGAAGGTAAATATCCTCTGCATATTCCGATCGTTGACATAACACATTAAAAAGCTTGTAAAAATAGTACTTGAGTATGGATCAACGTCATACATTTATTTTGTTCTAACGATAACTGAATTTCGGTATAGTAAGTATACTTCTAGTGAGAGAAAGTATAATTGTCGTGTGAATCAAGTTATGGTATTATAATACATTACTGCAGCTTCAAAAAAGCCATTGACAAATGAAAGTGAGAATGTGCGCCGAGGCGAAGCCGTCCACCACATCACTTAAGTCCGTCAAATGCCTCATTGCGGCCAAGGCTTGTATAGTGCTTTTCTCAAATAAAAATTACGATTTATCTCAAATAATGCTTGAATTTCCAAGCATGTTTGATAAAAAAGGTGTTAAAAATATATTTTTCAAAGACCATATTAATACCAAAGTATTATTTTGTTTAATATGTACTATATTGTCTCTGATTGAACATATAAAGATGTCCAATTACTTGACAGTTTGTAAAGTAGGTTTTTAGTTTAGACATTAAAAATCAAACCTTACTTTTTAATAATAAATAAATATATACGGACAAATCACACAGATTGAGCTAGCCCCAAAGTAAGTTCGAGACTTGTGTTATGGTATACTAACTCAACGATACTATATTTTATAACAAATACATATATAGATATACATCCAAGACCCAGGCCAATCTGAAAAAGATCATTTTCCATCTTGACCTGGCCGGGGATCGATTCACTTTCGTGTCGCAGGCTGGCGTGTTGACCACTGCGCCACGGAGCTAGCCATAATAATAGATTGACTTTAAATAGCAGTAGCGACATAAGGGTAGGATGCGGTTGGGCGACCGCTCAGGGCGCGGGACCTGTAAGGGGTGCCATCAAACAGGGGCAAAGAGCGCAGGGCAGTGTGATTCAATTTGCACCCCCCGCCATGAGGGGGCGCTCGGAGAAATCTCGCCCAGGACGCCGGTATTGCTAACGCCGGCACTGATAAATAGGCCAAAAACTAAACGTGGTGACAATTCGTGAGGTTTTTAAATATGCTGGTTGAAGTTGAGCCACGGGCAATGTTAATAATTTGTACGTTTCGAACATTGTCCGGGCAGTGTTAGGTATGCCCGGTTGTATGACTGAATGGCTTTGCTGTTTTAACCAAAGTTGGTGATGGAAATGTGAATAATTGTTTGTATATTTGCTATTATAATGAATATTGTATCAAATAAATGTGCTTGTTTCGATTATTTTGGGTTTCATTATTTATTTTTCCTTTTAATATACATGGTGACATTTTGATCGTTTTGGAGCCTTAACAGGTGACTCAGACCATCAATATGAACAACTTTTTCTATGGGACCAATGCTAGGAACTTAAAAAAAAATTGTTAAAAAAGAGTTCCGCCACCCGGCCAGTTTGTATGGGAACTTAGGAAATATGAATAGTTGTCCATAGGAAAAGTTGTTCATTTTGATGGTCTGAGTCACCTTTAAGGGTCCAAAACGATAATAAATTCACCATGTATAACATGCAGAAATAGAAATAAGTAATTTCTAAGTAAATACATACATACACAGTATCACGTCTTTATCCCTTACGGGGTAGACAGAGCCTAAGGTCATAATACTGAAAGGCATCGTTTAGCATGTTGATGGCCTTAAAGATAGAATACGGAATCAAAATAGTGATGGGTTGCTAGCCGCACCGCCTATTTAAACGATTCCTTAGATTTGCACCTATTCCCTCCGCCGGTTTCTTCGGCCTGCGCGGGAAGAGAAGCAGCTGGTACATTCTACGTTTTTTTCTTTTCTTACAGACCAGCATAGAAGAGATAAATAAATAAATAGGTATATACTGATAAATCACCACGGAGCAAATCACACAGATTGAGCTAGCCCCAAAGTAAGTTCGAGACTTGTGTTATGGGATACTAACTCAACGATACTATATCTTATAACAAATACATATATAGATAAACATTCAAGACCCAGGCCAATCTGATCAGGTCAAGATGAAAAAGATAATTTTCCATCTTGACCTTGGGGAACGGGCCCGGGAACTCCGGAGTGTTCCCATCAATATGAACAACTTCCTATAGGACCAATGCGGATTTGGATAGAGCGCAGTTTTTTTTCGACATTCCCATACAAGTGTAGATTACGGTTCACACTGCCAGCGAGCGAGCGAAAAAATATCTCTCCGGTCTACGAGAGTGCCGACAGAAGAAAACTTGAACTTTGTTTGTTCTTCCCTAGCTTCTGACAAACGGCGTCGGGAGATTTTGTAAGAATAAGAAACAAAACATATTAAAACTTGTTTATTAAAGAAATTGTAAGTAGGTAGGTACATTTTATTTAATCACACTTTCGATACAATAAAATTAAGGATATTTAAAAACATTACCTCACATGACGCCCAGCATACGCGAAGGTCTGTCTGAATACATAAAAATGAAACGCATAAGAATTAAATTAGTAAAAAAATGTTTTGCAAAAATAATGTTAGGCATAATTTGTCCATACTAAAATATAATACGTAACAATGATTTTGTGCCAAGCAAAATATGCCATCAGACCCCAAACCATAAGTGAAATAACAGCTTGAGGCTCAAGCTGTTAGACGCTTTTTATGCCATTAGGCTCAAGCCTTGAGCCTAATGGCATAAAAAGCGTCTGACCGTGGGCTGGCCTCATGGCATATACGTACGAGTCGCTTTTCTTGCCAAGATATTTTTACATTTAGCTTCTGTCAGAACAATAACGGCGACTAGGCCTAATACAACTTAGCCAATGGGTTCAATTCAAAGCAGAGAACTAAAAAAAAATCATTCCTAACAAAAAAGCATACCTACATAGTTTTTTTTGTATTTACTTGTATTATATGTATTTATACTTTTTTGTTTTCAATGACTGGTTGAATAACAATTTAGCTGACATATTTTTACACTGTTCATATCAATTGTAGTAATTATATTGCCAATCACAATTACATGGAGAGCGTTTGCAATGATACTCATAACGTGGGTAAGCCACCGATTCGTCTGTAAACAAATTCCGATCAGCTCGTTCCAGTTGATAATAGTCAAAATTACCAAACGCATTCGATGATTCTGTGGCAAAAAACGCCACTCCTGCTTCGCCACCCATCATAAAATTAAATTCTTTTTGTAATATTGCTACACCAATGTCACCATACAGGTCATGTACCACTCGCCAAACAACTCTAACATTGCCACATTTCTTCATAATCGGAAATTTTAGACAAATCTGATTCAAATCATCATCATTTATACATTGGTTTAAATAAAACAGAACTGGCAAATTGTGGTAAGAAGTTAATTTATCTAGCGCTTTGATCGGAGCGTCTTCTTCAGGTCTTACGTTAAATTCCATGCCACTATCCGATTCTTCATTCCAACACTGATATTCCTCGTCCCATGCCGACTCTTCATCAGAGTGAGTGTCCTGTCTATATTTAAGTCCTTCCACATAGTCTTTATGTAAATAAAAACGAAGAAAATCATTAAAAATACGCATATGTTTTTCGTCTTCTATTTCTCCGTCCCAGTAAGTCCCCGATAAGCCCTTATTGTAATCACGGGTATTAAATATTTTGAGTACATCCTTCAAATTGGGAGTGTATCCGTCCTTCAGTAACACATACCCCTCGAGATATTCCTGTAATACGTATTGGCCGGGAATCACGTCCAGCTTCAGCATAGCAGAGCCCTGGGACCTTACGGTGCCCAAGTCAGACAATGTAGCGATGTAGACGAAGTCTTTCAATGTAAGTTTATCAGAATCCATTGTTGAGATTTTAATTCAGTTATGTACAACTTTATAACCAAGTAGACTGACAAGTTTTGTTGTTTAACTTTCGTTAGTACCTTTACAGCGGTATTAGGAGGGTAGTTCTAAAACTTATGAGTTGTCTCATCACCTCCTGTTTGGCAAAATAAATTCAAGAAATTAAGTATTTATTGGAGTTCTTGGCGGGAATTTCGGCAGACTGCACGGCTTTTGTTTTGTAAATTACGTCTAATGGACTTTATAAATGTAAAATCGATGTAATTTAGTGTTATAAATGTCCATGTGTATATACTCAGTGTGTAGAATACCTAAAATAAACTGTGATGGTGCGGCTGTAGTGAGATTGACTTAGCGGATTGGTGGTTGTCCACCTTACTGCGTCGTCTATGATCAAACCAGTGGATTCGTCGGATTGTTGACGAAATCAGCGAAATGAATTACACCATCATTTCGGCAATACATAAGAATAACTCGAAGAAGGACTAGGCACTGGCTAAAATAAGTTTCTGAATGAAGTTGAAGAAGAAAAGAAAAACTTTACTTTTTTTGAAGTCTGTTAAGAATATATAATCCAAAAGGACTATGGTTTAAAAAAAATATAAAGCATAATTTTTCAGTGTTTATTTCATAGTTTTTCAAGTTTTATTTCAAAATGTGTAAGCTTTTGGTTGCGTGTCCGGCCAAATTAGTTACGAGTCCGGCCTGTCCGACTTTTTAATAAGCTTTTTAAAATAACTGCAGCATAAAAATCTGGCCGGTCTATTTGGCATTTAGGTTTGACTGGCAACCCTACGAAACTTCTTTGCTGACCCTACAATAACTATACAGTGTGAACTTAGCAGCAATTTTGAGACGTAAGTACCTACCAAATTTGTACTAACGTCTGACTTTAACCACAACGGCCGTCAATCAATTTACCGAAATTTAATTAAATTTACTTAAGGGCCCGTACTACCTCACACTGCTTTGCATGATTGACTGTTATATCAATAATAATTAAATACTCAAGTTGAAATAAAAATGCAGCAAAGTTCAGGACTAACTCTGGTAACTATATGACTCAAAAACACGATTGCGTTAAATTTACTCGATAGAAAAAAATTGCAAAGTTGCCTCCAAATCACGTCTAATTTACTCGGTATACAACGTGATTTTGAACCCCCTAGCTTTATTGAAATCTGGTAATCAGAATCCCTAATGGAATACACAATTGCAAGAAAAAAGGTAAAAAACAAATAAAAAAATTAGGTTTCCCATACAAAGTCACCGATCAGCTGGAGGAATTTCTATGAAAGGTTAAATTTATTTTTTCGTTTTTTACCTTTTTTTCTTACAATTCTGTATTCCATTAGGGATTCTGATTCCCAGATTTCAATATAGCTAGGGGGTTCAAAATCACGCTGTATAGCATTATTCACCAAATACATTTAAAATAACCTTGAAACTTTTGATTATTATTGCATTACAGATAAGGCAGCCATCATGTTTTTCTTTTTCGAATAACCCTTGAATATTCCTAAAAAACGAAAATATCCAAAGTAGCCAACCTGTTTAGACCATCCGCGTTTGTACCGCCACGCCGCCTGGCATATGGCGGGCTCTTAAGTTCATAACAACTTCTTAAATTTATTTTGCAAAACCAAAAGTGACAAGTGATTTTAAGGTGTATTCAGCCAGTATTTTAGAAAAGAAAAATATACTGAGTATTCTCTCGGCGAAAGTTAGGTTAGAAATTTCATATTATCTAATCTGTGTTTAATTCAATCGTTAAGAACAATGGCATCTGATACATAAACGCTGAAAGACTGTGTTTACATAGCTACATTGTCAGATTTTGGCACCGTATGGCCTAAAGGATCAGCTATGTTGAAATTGGACGTCGCGTCTGGACAATACAATTTGAAAGAATACCTCGACGGATACGTGTTAGCTAGAGACGGGTACAACCCCAATTTGAAAGATGTCGACAAAATCTTCAACAACCGTGATTCTGACAAAGGATTGTCAGGAACTTATTGCGCCGGAGAGATAAAAGATGAAAAACATATGCGCTTTTTTAATGATTATTTACGATTTCACTTACATAAAGATTATTTGAAACGATTACTAGGCATCGATTCTGATGACGAAGAGATTGAACCATTCGATTCTCTATGTAAGGAATCAGATGAAGACATAGAGTACTATAATACAACTGAAATAGAGAGCCCTCTCGCGTCATTTTCTTGCCAACACTTTTAGCTGCAAATATAGCGCCATCTATTAATCTTAATCCGAAACTTTTTACAGGATCACGCACACATCCATACTAATTCACACGCACACACAGTTTTTAATACTTATACAACATGTAACAAAATGGGGGTAACAATACTTAAGGGGCATGATCAGCCCATTATATTGAACAACTTTCGTCAGGGGATATAAGTCTATTATTTTTATTCGTATTTGCTGGTAGGTCTCCTGGTGAAAGTTGTTCAATATCTATCATGAACTGTTCATGCCCCTTAAGTATTTTTACACCCATTTTGTTACATGTTGTATGTTAAATATATCAAGTTCGAAGCGAATGTATTGAACATTGATCATTCAATTTAAAAGTTTAAATTAACAACTTCCCTGTCCCATAAGTCATACCTATGTAAAAATTTCGATTGTTTTACTAGGTATGGTGTCTTATATAAGGACATGGAAGCTGTTAAAGTACCAAAATATGAAATAAAACAGGTTTTTAAACTTCAATTTATTTTTTTATTTTATGTTTCTTATGTTTATTATGATATATTTGCGCATACAATTTAATTGTGTCATCCCCGTTATACGTTATTTTTCCAGTAAGAATTCGATTTACACATCGACACCAGCTGTAAATCAAAACATTTATTGTTTTATCAATAAACATTGATCTTAAACGGTCTTTATGCTTAATACAATTTAATTCTACACTGGCGAATACATCTACAAAAAAACGTATATTTTGTTTTATGTCTCGTTTAGGAACATCATTTTTCAAAACATTTTCAGTGATGCTTTGTATTTCAAAAAAGAAATTCATTATTTTAGAAGATGGATACACGAGCCATTTGGAATTTATTTTGAATTCTTTTGCCAATATAAAACTATGTTTCTCGTTTATATTTTGCTCTATTAAATCTTCTTTGCATGTTTTGCAGGATTTACAAACTTGTTGGAGGCATTTTTTTAGGACCCAACCGCAAACATAATTTCTTTGCCCTTCTCCATCGGTTTCATTCAGGGTGTCAGTAACGGAAAACATATTTTCATTTAATCTGATTTCTTGTAAGTCACAATCAGTTTTAGATTCCTGATTTTCATAAATATTTTCTTCAAGTAAAAAATCATACGATTGGAGAAAGGCGTCCATATCCTCTTCACAATTTGCTTTAATAGAATGAGCAGACGTGTAATTATTTAATAAAAGTGACTTATAAGCGCCCTCAAAACCTATACTATTTGGAGAAACATTTCGCGCTCCCGCGCTTCTAATTACTCCAAAAAAATTTTCGATTGGGTCTTGATTAAAATTCCTGCAAAACATAGTATCTACATTGTAAGATTTTCTTAATAATTTCCAAATGGCTTGGAATCCTTCAATCGTTTTTATAAAATTTTTTACTGATGGTACAGTTTTCTCCAATATTTGTACTTTGGTGCCAATATGCTTAACTTCTACAAATTGTAATTTTTTTAAAAATAATTTTGCCTCTTGCCACAGCTCATGATGGGGAGAATTTGGCTTTACTCCGGCTCTGTAAATTTTCCCACTGTCAACATTAAAGCCAGAGCAGTTTAAAGAGTCAAATAATTTGTCGAACATCATAACAAACGGAATGATGTTTAAACACTCCTCCTCTAAATCTCCTTTTGCAACTAAATGCTTTGCAGCTACAGCTACACTGCGACTAAGCAACTGAGTTGCAATTTTCACTCGCATTTTATTAATTTTATCTCTGTTAATATGCTCTTCTGTTAGCTTTGGAGCCATGTTTAATTCTCCATAGGTTTTGTCTGCATTGTACAATTTTTCAAAAAATTCCCACTTCACAATTTTTTCTTTATTATTATCGGTTAAGTCGATAAATCTTGCATTTTTATTCATGAGGTTGTTTCTTATGCCTTTGATAAGATGAGGAACATCGTAAATTGGGATTATCGATTTGTTATTTACTAGAAACATATCGTGTCGCCAAACCTTTTTATCTTTTATATACTGTGTTCTTGTATCTTCAATAAGACTTTCAATAGCACCTACGTTTACCGTGCTCTGGTCACAAACCGTAGCTACAATTATTAAACCCGTCTCAATTACTTCAGATATTACTTTTTTAATAGTGCTCTTTAAATCCAATTTATTCAACCGTTGTGTAAAATAATAAGCTACGGGCTGTTTAAACTTTTTAATTATCCCCCTAATCATAAAAACTAACACGTGATCTCCTATGTCCATGTGTCCGAACGAGTCAAACCCTTTCAAAGAGTCCTCTTTTGCGGAATAATTGACTTGTGGGCTGACATACATTTCGTCAAACATTAAAACACATAATTTGTCAGCCACGCAGCTATCTTTTAGGTTAAATTGAATTTTTTTGAAAATTGTTTTATTTATGCCTTCTCGGACGACAATTTTACTTAATAATGTCTTCAAAGATTTAGCTGAAGGCAACACAAAGCATTTTGATAGGAGCCCGTAACTCTTTGGACTCTTTTTATATAAAGAAAGGGCCAAAATTTTTTCATTTGTGGAAAAACGGTGTCCTTTTGGTTTTTTCCCACTTTCTCTTACTTGGATTGTAGTAAAAATCTTACTAGGGAGCGACATTTTTTGCGTTAATTTCTGTAACATATTTGTGTTGCTAATACGTCGGGCATTGAAAAGCCTTTCCTTGAATGTTTGTCCTCGTTTCCTTAATCGGCACACTTCACGCTTCAAACTTCTAATTTCACTGCGTGTTTGACGATAGTATGCCACGCCGGGTTGAGAAGACTGCCTCGAATCTGTAAGGTAATAAAAAATACCATTATAATAAAATAACATCTCTCTTTACATTCAACAATGATCTTGTAGATTAAATAGGTACAGACTTCAACCAAACTCCTGAACCAAATAAAGCAAAATTTAAATGGGACCAACTGGATAGTAGTTATATTCTTCCAAATAAAAAAAATATTTTCCAAATCAGTTCAATAATGACTGAGTTATGAATAACATATATGAAAAGGAGTGTCATTCTAAATTTCAACAGTTAACTTCTAAAAAAAACTACTTCGACAAGACACAGTTTCGAAGAACACTACTTCGGCAGAACCTTTTCGAAATACACTTGTTCGGCGGATCTCTATTTCGACAAAAGTATTTTGTCTGTCACTATGTCTATTTATGTTTTATTTTATACGTAAACCATAAAGCAAAACATAATTTTAATTGTCACATTTCAAGGCACTAATCTGCCGATGATATTTTTTGTCGAAAAAGAGATCTGCTGAACATGTGCATTTCGAAGAGGGGCTCTGGCAAAGTAGTGTTCTTCGAAGCTGTGTCTTGTGGAAGTAGGTACCGTCGGACTAATGCTAGTCGAATATATATTTTATCATAGCAATGAATGAAGAACTATTCGTTTTCGAAATGAAGACTGTGTCGAAATAACTAACTGTCGAAAGTTAGACGACTTTCCATAAAAAGATCACATACCAAATGCAAGAACAGCTTTTTTACATGTAGATGTAGATGGTTCAGGATCCCCGTGAATTTTCTTTGGTTTAGTCATGACTTGACTTTGCTCTGGTGGCAAAGTTGCAGTTTCTGAAAATTAACACAGATTTGATTATAATTACTTAAATATTACAAAATATAGAACATGTATTAGACATATCCTTATCCTTACTAATATTATAAATGCGAAAGTGAGTTTGTTACGCTTTCATGTCGTAACTACTGAACCAATCATCATGAAATTTTGCATACAAGTTCTCTGGAGTACGGAGAAGGACATAGGCTACCTTTTATCCCAGGAAAAAGTACTATTCCCGAGGGATCGACATTGACGCGGGCGGAGCCGCGGGCGAAAGCTAGTACGTAATAAATACATAATGTTACTATAATTTTACGAGTAAACTAGTGTATCCAAACTGAAGAATAAAAGATCTTTTCCACGGAATCTATCCGAAGGTAAGAGGTATAACAACGAAAAATGTATAACAATACTTTTATCGCAAAAATATAATGTTCCTGTAACTTAAGATTCATTGTAAGCTAGCTCACCCGGCGAACTATTGTACCGTCTCTTTTTTGGGTACTCGGGTATATAATAAGGTGTCAGCTAATTCTATATCAAATTTCATCAAAATCTGCTCAAATGGTTGCCGATGTAATCTAGTAGAAGATAAAATACATAAATATTACCTCGCAAAGATGTCAGTTGAGATTGAGGGGCAGCTGTTGTGGCAATTGTGTCTGATATTGCTGGTTCTAGAACAATAGAAATCATATTATTTTATATAAACATTTTATTATGAGAGATTGAGATTTATTGACATTACTTCAGAAAAGAATATCCATAAAATTAATGTGTGTATCTTTTGTTAATTTAATACATACTAGCTGTACCCGCGACTTCGTCCGCGTGGAATACTGAGTTTTATTTATTAATAAATTCAGCTTAAATAAGACAAAAAGAGCAAAGAGTCGCATATACATACTTTATATTTATATTTACTTATTCGTCTTATTTTAAATTATTTTTAAGATTAACTACCTAAGTATTATAAAAACACAGCCAAACAAATTACAAAATTAACGATATTTAACAATTTCACACTTAGTAATTTAACTTATGAACATACAAATTATGTAGGTAACTATTATAAACTTATATTTTTTTAAGTTTGAACTAAAATACGACTACGATTACAAAAATTTATATTTTACAAATATTTTACAAATACTTCAGACAAAGAAAAAACATGTCGGCCTGTAGCTGACTTCGTACGTGAGTAACCCGTAATTCACATATAAATAAAGAAAAAAGCTATTTACTTGAATGTTGCAATAGTACCAACAATATATTTACTTAATTGAAATTTACTTAATAGATATTCTATTGATATTGTTCTTTGACACACTACCGTTAAAAGTAACCGTTTTCAAAAACAACAAATAGTATTTAATGTAGGTACCAACCAACTTAATGATAAGATACAATACAATGCCCCAACCACGGTAATTCTAAATATTACCGTGCCTCAATTTACATCCTAATTAGAACCATGGTTAGAGTTGCTTAACCTACGTTATCGAAATCAAAAGTAGCTTATGTCCTTTCTCGGGCTATAGCCTATCTGTGTGCCAAATTTCGTTTTAATCTGTTCAGCCGTTTTAGTTTTGGCCACCCATCCTAATTTGAACCATGGTTAGAGTTGCTTAACCTACGTTATAGGAATCAAAAGTAGCCCACATCCTTTCTTAGGCTATAGCCTATCTGTGTGCCAAATTTCGTTTTAATCTGTTCAGCCGTTTTAGTTTTGGCCACCCATCCTAATTTGAACCATGGTTAGAGTTGCTTAACCTACGTTATCGAAATCAAAAGTAGCTTATGTCCTTTCTCGGGCTATAGCCTATCTGTGTGCCAAATTTCGTTTTAATCGGTTCAGCCGTTTTAGCGTGAAAGCAAGACAGACAGACAGACAGACAGACAGACAGAGTTACTTTCGCATTTATAATATTAGTATGGATTAACACTACTTGTAGGACCTTTTAAAGTGTAAGTTTGACTCGCAATTAGTAAATTCTATAATATGTAGTTATTTTGTTTTTACCTAAAAGAGAGTGTATATGTTGTTGAACTTGTTGATGCCCAAATTGTTCCCCAGCTGATGAATTTATAAAGTCTTCTAATCCTGAAATAAAAAATATATAATTTATTGATATTAAAAAATTATTTATTTATATATTGCTTTCACGTTGTCTGGGAGAAAATAAAAAAAAAAACAGAATGTGCCAGCTGCTTCTCTTCCCGCGCAGATCGTAAAAGCCGACCGAGCGAATGGGCGAAAATCTCCGCAATCTGTTTTGATTTCGTTTTCTACCTACGCACCCACCAAAATGCTAAATGTGGCCATAAGGCCTTATAGATCTAGGCTCTGTCAACCCCACAAGTGAAAAAGACGTGAAACTATATATGTTTGAAATAAAAATATATTTACATGTATCAATATAAATAAATGAATAAATACATAGGTATAAGCCACAGATTTATGTCAACATACTATTTAAGCTTAAATTCTTTGTACTGACTGAATTCGAAAAAGCAAACTTGAAACTTTTAATTCACTTTTACCTCACAAGTGGCAATAATTGAATTAATGCACTTACAAAAAAAAAATAGATGTTTTACCTGGATGTGATGTAATATGAGCTTGAAGTGCAGGCAATGGCTCAGCAGTTGAATCACTTAAAGCGGATCCTGAAATTGTTATTAAAGTTAGATAACTATATGTATTATAACCAATAGAAAACTATATTATCATTAAGTAACATAGGCTGTAGGTAGTTTATTTACAAAACAATTAGGGATCCATATGAAAATTGCAATAATATATTATTAAACAAGGTATCACAAATTTGCCTAGAAATGTCATTATTGGGCGATGGCTGTGAAAACTAATGATAGTACTTAATAAGAGCATATTTCCGGTTGCATTTTCACCTGAGATGGTTCAGAACTCAGGGTCTGGGGGCTCGAGTCTACCCAGGGCCCCGGTAATTTGCATGATAAAAACCAACACACTGGACATAATTGTGGGAAATAGTAATTAATAGATAAAATAAATTGATTTCTTAAAAATATGGCTACCAATGCTAATGAATCAACCTGAGTTACCCATAGAGATACTTACTAATATTATAAATGCGAAAGTGAGTTTGTTTGTTACGCTTTCACGCCGTAACTACTGAACTGATCATCATGAAATTTTGTATACAAGTTCTCTGGAGTATGGAGAAGGACATAGGCTAACTTTTATCCTGGGAAAAAGTACTATTCCCGAGGGATCGACATTGACGCGGGCGGAGCCGCGGGCGAAAGCTAGTAGAATATATATCCTGATGGATCGCCTTACCTGAGGAAGTTGCTATTTGAGGTTGAATAGCTGCCAATATTTCTACTGTAGGGTTTGGCATAGGTGCATCTGGAAAACAAGTGATGTACATTAAGAGCAAATAATGATTATATGTTGTGAGTAATAAATGTCATATTTAAAATTATCACCCCATTACCCGCCTTAAGGTTTCATTAACAAATACTAAAAATAAATTTCAAAGTGAGTTCGTTTAGATTTTTTTTATTTATTATGCTTTCACGCCTTAACTTCTAAATTGCCTAGGGAATAAAAAGAGTGTTTTCATCTCAGGAAAAGGTATTGTTCCTATGAAATGAATATTTACACAAGCCCCAAACGAAAGGAAGTAATCCTCATTTAAGGCCTTCAAATCTTAAATAGTCCTATAATGAACTGTCAAAATCTTTCTTAAAAGTTCAAAATATAGTCTTATGAAAATGACTCTGACCAAATCATATGTTATCAAATTATTCCATTTTCAACTTACTTGGTATATGCAATCTGGGTACTGCTAATGCATTAAGTCGGTTGTTTCTGTTGCGATCTGCTTCAGTAAAATGAATGTCACACACTTTCTTTCGCTTGTATATTACATCATCAGTAAGGCCATGTAGAGGTTCACCCACTAGGTCCACCCAAACCCTAAATCTTTCTGGGAACTTGGCAGGATTTGGAAAGTTGTGAATAGTGACACCTGAAACAAGTAATAAATTTATAATATTTTAAGAATAATATGCTAATATAATGAGTTAATTTAAATGTATTGTACAGTTTACTATTAGTAAATTAAGCATAGTGATAATTTTCTGATTTTGGAGGAGATATAATAGATATATATTATCCGGTCCTGGTATATAATAGATATATAATTCTCAATTTAAAATTAACACGTGATTACAGAGAGTCATTAGCCTGGAGAGAAAAATAACATGTGCATTTGGCGTCTTCATTAATATTACCACGTGGAGGGTACTCCTTATTAGTATCTTGTTTGAGTAGGTATCCATGTTAAAAATAAAATTTACGGTTAGATGGATAGCATTAAAATAATGAGACGATAACGAAATAAGTCTTACCGATGGTATCACATCCAAACACACATAATCTGGTAGAAGGCATAATTACACAAACACCACACAAAATTAAGTTTAAAAAGCGTCCAGCGTCCTTTTCGCAAAATAGTTTAAAACTGCAGTGAATATAAGCGGAGTATACACTCAACACCAAAAACACTGAAAAACCGTAGAAACTTAATGGATAGTAGCAAAGCCAATCGAAAAACACTTAAGTAACTTCGACGACCACTGATAACAACAGCAAAAGTTCTACAAGTTTTGAAAATGGAAAATCCAATCCGCCATTTTCATTTGACACAATAGTGATGTATGTCGACTAAGAGATAAATCGATTATCGACTGAAGCTACGTATGAAAACTGAGAAAATATAATCATATAAATTAATTGGATTTATGTAAATTTATTTTCTCTATCTTCTATCTTGATATAAACTTATCCAGAATATACCGGCTATCAATACGATACTTGTTTTGTTTTTGACGTAAGGTGTACTATTCATTTTTAATTATGTACTTCTTTGTTGTTTTATTTATGTATAACTATTATTTTATTAAAACTGCGTTTGCTGATCTTAATAAAATAGACTATAATAGCATAGGTACATGAAGGAAGACGTATAAATAATCTTTATATTCTATTGTAAATTGCATAGGTACATACTTACCAATTAATTACACCGTCTTTATCATCCATTCATCATCATTATTTCGTGTAGGTGACACGCTCAACCTACCATGCACACCTTTATCCATTAAGAGGTAAGTAGAGCCAGTAAGGCCACAAGACCAAAAGGCCACGTGAAGTATGTGAGTATTCGAATAATAGGTAAAAACAGAATCATAATAGTAGTGGGTGTGTAGCCGCATTGCCTATTGACATGATTCCTAAGATTTTCGCCCCATATCCTCGGCCGGCTTCTACGGGAACAGAAGCTGCATGCAGCTGATACACTACCTACTTTTTCTTTTCTCTTCGATCAACTTGAAATGTTATATAGGTATAATATAAAAAAAGATATAACAAATTATTTAGCTTATGCTTTCAAAGAATAAGAGGTTTTTAATAATCTAAAAATCAGACGTCAGTACGTAAATTATTTAATTAACATAATTAATCTAAATTATTACGTTGTATATGTTTGTGTTATCATAATAACTAAAAATATATGCAACGTATTACTTAAATTACAAAATTTTAATAAATAGTCGATAGATGGATACCAAAGTCGATAGATTATATTTGAGAATCAATTATTGAGGTAATCTCTACTTTGAACGTGCAGTGAAATAGAGCGACATCTACCCAAAGTCCAACAAACTAAAATATCATTGTGTTTTTATATTTAATCTTAGAAGAAGATTAATAGATGGCGTAATTAATAATAAAAAAATCACGTTCTATGCGACTTTCACCCCCAATATGATAGTTGTCATGATGAACCTCTATGTGTACGGAGGATGAGGAATACGACAGTTGGCGTAAGGAAACATTATTGAAACCTGCAGATGCTCCAATCAAAAATTTAAAAGAATTATCTGCCTACCACAACTTACCAGTTTTGTTTTACTTGAACAAATTCGAAAATGATGATGATTTGAGTCAAATATCTCTAAAACTCCCTGTAAAGAAGACTTGTGGCAATGTTCTCATTGTTTGGCAAGTAGTTCATGATCAATATGGTGATATTGGCATAGCAATACAACAGAAGGAGCTATACGATATGATGGGCGATCAAGCAGGCTTGGCGTTTTTTGTTACAAATTCGGCGAATGCGTTTGGGAACTTCGACCTTTACAAACAAGAGATAAATGATGATGCATTCGTAAATGAATGGGTGGCGTATCCAAATTATGAATATAAATGTAAAAAAAACCTGTAAATGTGATTGGCGTTACTAAATTCTACTTTTTTAAACTTTTTAATACGATTTTGGGTAGTTGCTTGTTTGAAGTACCTATAGGTCTGTTCCATGTTATTATTGTTCTAATATTATGATTGAGAATTAAAATACCTATGCAATTTTGTAATTTATTTTATGCAAATTCTTTCTTGGGTTGTGCCTTCAATCTCTCCCTTGCCGAAGAAAAATTATCTCTCGAAAATTTTCGGGAATATTTACGATCATACTCGAAATAAATCCACCTTTCTCGATTTTTTTTTAGAATGACTCATCACTTTCTTTGTTATTATCGTGTGTGTTACCTGAGTTTTCAAACTGCTGACGTAAAATATTGACGAAAATCATTTTAACTAACTACGTAGCTTAAGTTTTTATTAGTGTTCATTAATTAATTATCTTATGTATGTGGGTTTAATGTCTTTGTAATTAATTTGACTACGAATGTGTTGCATGACTATATTTTTTATTGAATAAATTAACAATTTAGGATTGAAAAAAAAATACTATTCGGTTAAAATGTGTGTTCGGTCGTCGTACCCGATGCCATACCTGTATCTAGTAAATATAAAAATTAAGTCTAATCTCAACCTCCGATAACAGATTTGCAATAGTTATAATAATGTTTTATTTCATTTTTTTCTCTTCTTTTTTGGTGTTTTAATGAGGTTTTCTGTTAATTTCAAATAATTAATAATTTACTCTAGCGATACATATTTAGTTATTAATTTACATTGCAGCTTTTAGGCATACTTATGTTAGGATTACTTTCTAGATCTAAACCAATTTATAATCTTTATATATTATGTATTAACATGAATGTAATCTGTTTAGTACGCTAATAAATAAATAAATAAAATAAAATATAGTGTGCAATTTCCACACCCATTCATTCATTTCGTGTAGGTGTCACGGTCAATCGACCATGCACACCCTGGTGTCAGAGTTCTTCGGAACCACCTCTCGGCCTCTGACGTGGTTCCTTTAACGACTACCAGATGGCAGCCGGGACCACCGGCTTAACGTGCCTTCCGAAGCACGGAATCATCGTTATTATCAGACAATCAAGTGATTCAAGCCTGCAATGTCCTAACCAAACTGGAAACAACTAAACAAAGTATCCTTCCGGTGGGAATCGAACCCACGATCCCCGGGTCAACAGGCAAACGCCTTTAACCACTGGACCACGGAGGCTGTTACTCCTCACTGAAACTCACGGGTAGTGCGAGCTTTAAGGGCGGTTCACACCACCAGCGAGTGAGCGAGGCGAGCAAAGCGAACGAAACTATAGGGGGTAGGTATTAAACCATCCTGAGTCGGATCTGGTGAGAGGGATGCCGCTATGACCTTACTGGCGGTTCTTAATATTTACATACTAATCACGTCTTTAACCTTAACGGAGTGGACAGATACTCACGTCATAAGACTCAAAGGCCATGTTTTTTTCTTTTCTTCTATTTGGCCCTCAAACTTCATTCAGAAGCTTATTTTAGCCAGTGTCTAGTTAATCTTCGAGTTATTCATGTGTATCAACGAAATGATGTGTTTCTTCATTTAGCTGATTTTACGGAGCCCCTGGCGACAATTTCCACGAATCCACTTTGGTTTGATCTTAAACGACGGTGTAAGGCGAGCAAACACCAGCCCGCTAAGTAATTCTCACTACAGCCGCACCATGACACTTTATTTTAGTTATTCCACACATCGTTCATAAACATGGACATCTATAACACCAAATTACACCGATTTTACATTATAAACTCCACTAGAAACAATTTGCAAAACAATCCAAAACAAAATCGTGCAGTCGAAATTCCCGCCAAGAACTCCATCCAAAGGCCATGTTATCACAGCCAATTTGTCATCATACTAAGTCACCGACGTCGATAATCAAAACAGCTGATATATTAAAATATGTGCCTTGGACCTTGTATATAAATACTAGAATAGGAACACTCCTAGTCTTCCCATGGATGTCGTAAGAGGCGACTTAGGAAATACAAGCTAAACTAAGCTCATAAACATCAATGAGACCTCTCCAACCCGTCTGGCCAGCGAGGAGAGTGTAGGCCAAATCCGTCCGCTCTCAAGTATGGCTCAGGTCGTACAGAGAGGGTCATGCTCCTGCAGTGGAGACTAAAAAGACCTGACGATGATGATGATATAAATGCAAAATAAAACAAAATATATTTCATAATAATTTTATTGTGTATATCTTTGTCGCTATCGCTACAAGCCGTTGTTAATTTAAATATTTAAACCGTATCATACAGAAACACACAAACGCATAGCTCTCGCACGGGAGATGTTTAAAGCTCTTCTTTTTATTTCCCAACAGTGGGCCGGATTTTTTTACATATATGACAAAATATACTAAAATACCATAGACAGATTAGTAGTCTAGTTCTGATCAACATAAATTTAATTCGACAGGATAAGAAGTACATACTACACAAGTACATACTAGTATGTATATGTAATAGGCGATTTTCCAGGGCCAAAATAAGACAATCAAAAAAAAATTGAACTCATATTTTTTTTATTATTTGTAAGTATTGAAGTAGGCATTTGTCTCCCATCTCACCTGATGGTAAGTGACGATGAAGACGAGGATGTTACAAGCCTATCCAAGAGATACCCATTTATTCTACTTTTGAATGTCCCGGGACATTCTTTGTCAATTATTAATACATTTAAACGAAAAAATATAATGACTTGTGACGTCACACAGAATTTTACAGGGCTGTATCTTTATTTATTTTTTTGTTTATTTAACATAAAAATACGTGTCCAATATTTTTTGATTGTGTAACTGACCGACTTATTATATTTTTTAGGAAACTAGCCTATACAAGATACAGTCTGCAGTTATTACTAATTTATATATTCATTCATTCATTTCGTGTAGGTGACACGGTCATTCGACCATGCACACCCTGGTGTCAGAGTTCTTCGGAACCGCCTCTCGGCCTCTGACGTGGTTCCTTTAACGACTACCAAATAGCAGTCGGGATCAACGGCTTAACGTGCCTTCCGAAGCACGGAATCATTTATATATTTATACAGGCTGATTGGTTAAACATTTTATTCTCTTAAGGGGGTGAAATCAACCCGTCGATATTATCAACATTTTTAAGGGACCAATGCTGGGAACTCTAAAAAATTCGACAGCTCCATACAAAAATGTTTCGACCGGTGAATTTGTATACTTGAATTTTTTCCGCGGTGCCGACTCTGCCGGCCTATTTGCTAACTCAGTGTACAACGTTTTGATAGTCACTTCAAAGTACATTACGTTTTATATATCTTTAATAAAAATAGTCAAACATAGGAAATCCGCAATGTATTTTGAAATGACTATCAAAACGTTGGTCACTGATTTAGCAAATAGGCTGGTTGATGTTAACTCACACATTGACGTGTGCACGGATGTAAAGATTCGTTTGTATTAGTGTTAGGGGTTATTACTTCGCTTGTATGAAGCGAATTTATTTATGGAGCTTTAATAAATCCGGCCCAACACTGGGCTTACTTTATTTAGTTTACAAATATCACTTATAATACAAAATATTGACTTACAACATCAGTTTTAACATTAACATTGGAAATTTATTCTTAACTTGCGACCCGGACCCCGGCTTCGCACTGGTGCAATGTACATATAAACGTTCCTCTTGAATCACTTTATTTATTTAAAAAAAACGCATCAAAATCCGTAGTTTTAAAGATCTAAGCAACATACGGACAGACAACGGGAAGCGACGGTGGTGATTAAGCATGCGACAGAACCTTACTTGTCCTTTAATCTCATTTCCAGTAATAAATTAATTGTTAAAACTAATATTGTAAGATTTTATATAGCATTACAATTTGTTCTTAGCAGACTTACAAAATGGAGAATCGATAGATTACATTTTAAGAATATTTGGCAGATGCAGTCTGTGGTTTTATGTGTGAACCAAAATTTCAGAGGTAAATCGAAATATACAAGGTGTTACGTACAGTACTATCCACTTTTATAAGTAGCATCGGTTTTGTACCGCCGAAAAAAACCGAATGAAAATATTACTTATTGCTACTACATAAGATTTAAAATCCTAAAACAACAAGACTCGTGCTTTCCCTGTCTCGCTCATAATATTCGTACGGTGCTACAGCGAACTCCAGACATGGCGCGAACACATCAGCCAATAGCGGACGGATATTTTCGCGCCATGCAAAAATTCTATTTCTGCGCAGGTACATCGGTGTAGCTTATAAAAGTGGTAGTAGATATTATACATAATTAATTCCTTCTATAATTAAGAATTCCAAAGGACGAAAAACGCCAAATATATTATATTATACAAGAAGAAAATTATCATGAATATATTATTCGACACTATACCATAGAATTTTGTCCAGCGGGGGGCATGACACTTGGATGGTGGATTAAAAGGGGTTCTACACCCACCAGTTAGGGCTAGTGTTGTGCCGTGCTCGAAACTCTGAGAATGGGTCGGATATGTATCCCGAGAATTTCTTTCGCTAGTGCGGGAATTATTGAGAAATTCTCGAGAATTATAGGTTATTTTTTCTCGAGAACTTCATCTTCTTTCTTTCAAGTGCGGGAATTATTGATATATGACTAGCTCCGTGGCGCAGCGGTCAACACGCCAGCCTGCGACACGGAGTGACCGGGTTCGATCCCCGGCCAGGTCAAGATGGAAAATGATCTTTTTCAGATTAGCCAGGGTCTTGGATGTGTATCTATATATGTATTTGTTATAAAATATAGTTTCGTTGAGTTAGTATCCCATAACACAAGTCTCGAACTTACTTTGGGGCTAGCTCAATCTGTGTGATTTGTCCGTATATATTTATAATTATATATTTATTTCTTTTTTTTATTGAGAAATTATCGATAATTATTGATATTTTTTTCTCGAGAATTTCCACCCCATTGACACTTGAGAGATAGAAGACTTTCTCTCAAGTGTGGGAATTTATGAGAAATTATCGAGAATTATTGGAAATTCCCCGCAAATTTCCGAAGGAATTCACTAGAACAGAATTATTTTCTCCAGCACATCACTAGTTATGGCGCCCCCACTAGACACAAATGGGATTTCTTTCAAAGGCAAATAGGTACTGGTCCGACATCTTAGTTCTATCAGACTAGGATGTATCATGGATATAAAACACCAAAGTTTATATTTTTCATGCTTTTGGTATGTAGGAATAAATAACATAAATATATACAGCGTAACTTAAACAACGACGTTCCCGTGAAGGGGCGACTCAGCCCGCCAAAATGAACAACTTTTCCTCTGGGACCAATGTTGGGAACTAATTTTTTTTTACATTTTCATAGTAATTGCTGGGCCAAACACTTTTATATCCTTTCTAATATTAATCCTTATCCTTATCCTTACTAATATTATAAATACGAAAGAGAGTTTGTTTGTTTGTTTATTTGTTTGTTTGTTACGCTTTCACGCCGTAACTACTGAACCGATCATCATGAAATTTCGCATACAAGTTCTCTAGAGTGCGGAAAAGGACATAGGCTACCTTTTATCCCGAAAAAGTACTATTCCCGAGGGATCGACATTGACGCGGGCGTAGCCGCGGGCGAAAGCTAGTGAAAATATATTTTTTTTCTCCCAGCATTCGTCCTATTGGAAAAATTTTCATTTTGACGGTCTGAGTCGCCCCATCACGTGAACGTCGTGGGGTATGTTACACGCTATATACCGCGTGATTTTTTTTAACCTTTTTTTCTTGCAATTCTGTGTTCCATTAGGGATTTTTATTTTAGCATTTCAATATTCAGAGGTTCAAAATCACGCCGTATACGGACAAATCACACAGATTGAGCTAGCCCCAAAGTTCAGGACTTGTAGGATACTTTGAACACAGATAGTTACGACGTTTGATCAAAATCGGTTCAGTAGTTTCAGAGTTTATCCCGAACATACATCGTGACACGAGATTTTCATATATATTGATGATGATAGATTGACAAATCACACAGATTAAGCTAGCACCTAGTTAAGTTCAGGACTTGTGTTATGGGATACTAACTCAACGATACTATATTTTATAACAAATACATATATAGATACACATCCAAGACCCAGGCCAATCTGAAAAAGATCATTTTCCATCTTGACCTGACCGGGGATTGAATCATGATAACCACTAGGTCACACGTCAAATATAAAATAAGAATATATTTACTTGTCGGTCTGTCTCAGGGAAGTAGCCTACCAAATATTATTTACAGAATCTTATAATAAATATTAGAAACATTTTTGTACAATATTAGCGTTTTTTGCATTCATAATGCTATTTTGATACTTTTATTAAATTGAGAAATAAAATATGGTAAAAAATTCACGCGGGCGGGGTTTGAACCTGCGACCTTAGGTGTATTACGACCTACGCTCTCCCATTTGGGCTACCGCGCTTCAGACCTCTGCATCGAAATTTTCGTGGAATTTTTCACCATATTTTTATTTCTTCATTTAATAATTATTTTGTACAAATTGTTAATTTTGAATGATTATGATGTAGTGGTTCACACATTTAATAAGAATGGAAGTGTATGGGAATTATTTTTCATACAAATTCTTCCGAGTATAACGGAAACGCTTTTGATAAATATCTGCAAAGGAGTTGTAGCAAAATAGCTACATGATGGGACACTGGCTTCAATTCCCGACACGGGCATACTTGTACTCCATTTTCAACCGCAAACTTCGTGGTTAAGGCGTTTCTGTAGACCCGGGTTGTCGATGTCGATTTCCACGGGAAGAAGCATACTTTGTTTCCAGTTTGTTTGGGACATTGCAGGCTTGAATCACCTGATTGTCTGATAATAAAGATGATTCCGTGCTTCGGAAGGCACGTTAAGCCGTTGGTCCCGGCTGCCATCTGGTGGTCGTTAAAGGAACCACGTTAGAGGCCGAGAGGCGGTTCCGAAGAACTCTGACACCAGGGTGTGCATGGTCGATTGACCGTCACACGAAATAATGATGATGAACCGCAAACAAATAACCGTGGTATTTGTTTGCGGTTCTGGAGATAGCCAAGGAGGTAGAGTCAGAGAGGCAGCAAACCGTAAAAACATGCAGTTGTTTTCGTGTCAACACTGGTGTCAGATTTTTCAAGCTGTCTAAAGGCATCTGACAAAGCTCATCGACTGACATCAACGATGACAGCCGGTACCAACGGCTTAACGTGCCTTCCGAAGTACGGAGGAGCTCGAGATATTTTTATGCCACTTGCGGTCACCCATCCCAGTGGGGACCGCGCCGAGGGTTGCTTACGTACGTAATAATGCTCAGATACATTGGACCATCGGGTTGAAATGCATTGACTATCCTTTGAACCCCTTATGGTCACTAGGTACATGTTTTTAGGTTGTTCCCCTCGTAAAAATTGATCCCCTTCTAACTTGAACCACTTCTAGTTACCGTTATGTTAGAATTTGTATGAAAAACTTTATAAGTTATATATTATGTGAGAAAATGGCAAAGCAATATTTAAGGGGCCTGCTCAGTCCATGATCTTAAACAATTTTCCAGGGGAAAACTTCGAAATACGAAAAAAAAATTGTATGTCTGAAAAGTCGGTTTATGGAAGATAATTTTACGTGATAACGGTGGAAGAGAGATAGATGCGTCACAAGCCGAACGCTTAGGCCGATCGTGCCTCTCTATCGCTTGTTCCGCGCTCCCGCTTGCACACGGAACGTGACACTTTTAAGCGTGCAGCCGGAAGACGTTATCACGTTAAAAATTACTTCCTATAGAAACAAAATTGCACATTAAGTACAACTGATTTTTCGAAGAATGGCGAAGTTGTTCAGTATCATAGACTGAGAATTCTTACTAATAAATGCGAAAGTGAGTTTGTTTGTTTGTTACGCTTTCACGCCGTAACTACTAAGTTTAGTAGATTCGGCGTGAAATTTTGCAAACACGATCTCTGGAATACGGAGGACATAGGGTACCTTTCATCCCGGAATAAGGTACAGTTCCCGAGGGAAGACATTTTACTAGCGATTAAATATAACTTCGCCATTTTGTCCCACCCTGTATATTAAAGCAGAAGACTCAAATTCCTTTTTGAGTTATTGTCTGTAATATATTATAGCGTTTACAGATTATTTTACATAAAGTGCTTTTTATTTACAGTTGTAGATTATGTATTCATAATTATTCAATGAAATCGACAGAATTATTTTGTTGTATGTGTAAGTGGCCAACGCACGGCTTACCGTGCCTTCCGAAGCTCAGCGAAGCTCGAAATATTTATTTTGTCACCAATCTCTGTTTAAACCTAAGGCACAGAATAAATATTAGTACTTACGTAGGAAGTCGCACTCTGCAAAGGTATTCAAAGAAATATCAACTCAATGTAGTTAGCGATACGGTGTAATTTAGCTCGCGTCAGAACGCAGCACCTTTTTGTTAAGATACCTACAGAATCCATTACAAGCCAATTTCATTCTTATAGCTCTGAAAAACGATTCATAATTCGTTGAAGTCGGTGAACACATGTGACCAACAGCGCGTCGTTCCTACTAGATTTGCCCGGTGTTACCGCTTCGAAGGTGTCGCTGCGTGTAGGTATGTTTTCGATACCGACACGGGGAGTGAGACAAGCCTGCCCAGGGTAGCTTAACATGCGTAAGCTCCGTGGACGCGCAATCTCTCTGGGATATCAGCCTCTAGAATCTTGTTTTGACACTGTTTTCAAATATTAATCTCTTTTATGCTGGTCCAGAAGAGAAAATACGTATGATGTAACAACTGATCGTCTTCCAATACTGTTGAATAGAGTTTCTTTTGGCGTTTCTTCTCTGCAGTGGTCGGTTCCGAAATGCTAGTAGTCTGTAGCTTTTGCACATTAATTATTAATATAAATATGACTAAATAAGTTCCTTTAAAATGTGATTTGACGTGGAAAGTGCCTGCAAAGGCCTATTTTCTGAATAAACGTTTTGATTTGATCTTGCTGTGCAGATTGTGAAACCAAGGAGTCTAGATGCGACTAGCAACCCAAAATCAATATTCCATATTTCAACTATACACCCACTTATATGCTAAACGTGCCCGTAATCCATTACGGGGTACACAGAGCCTTTTTTATGATATAGTACGAGCAAGCGAGTCGCCTGATGGTAAGCGATCACCGCACATGGACAACTGCAACACCAGGGTGGCCTTTCAAGAAATAAGATGAGATAGACATTAGTATTTTTTATTGTCCATATGAGAACTGCTACTTTTCCCCCATTTATCTGAATGAATAGTATCCCAATACCTTCATTCCCTTCCCAAATGCAACAAATTCCTATCCTTCCCCAGTCTTAAAAAAAGTTTCTGATGGGCAGCAGCTTCGGAAGCACAAGTAGCCAAAGAAACTGCGCTCGCCAACCCGCCTGCCAAGCGTGGTGAGTATGGCAATATCCTGCCTTGGAACGAAGTATCCTTGAAGAGGCCTTTGTCCAGCAGTGGACGTTTTGCGGCTGCAATGATGATTCTGATGATTGTCGATATCATAAAAACAAATATGAATACAAAACCATTCTCTTAATGTAATTAAACCGCTATAGTTTAAATACTGCTTACAAAAATATAGTAAATGCATTTAATTTCATCATTATTTACTTCATATGGCAACACTAGATTTAATAGTTGCACGAACGTTTTCTAAAGTTAATGACACTTTAAATTATCGCTGAAATTATTTTTCCTATTAAGATTATAGTTTTCAATACTTCAACGGCATGTGATATTTAAATAAATAGCATTTTTTTTGGCATTTCGCTGTTATCACACAATTTTGAATAATAACGGGACTAAGCACGAATTCAAAAACATTTCCATAAACATTGATTTGTATGTGATTAAGAGAATTCTAGGTTTGATAAAGACAACTTTTAGATTTGTTGTACAGTAATTTATTTATTACTAGCTGCCCCGGCGAACTTCGTTTCGCCATAAGTTAAAAACTATCCTATCTCTCAAGTTGGATCGAACTGCACATGGTGTGCTAATTTTATTATAATCGGTTAAGTAAGTTAGGAGTCCATTGAGGACAAACATTGTGACACGTTAAGATAATATACATACGGTGAAATTTTGATCGTTCTGGACCCTAAAAGGGATCATTCAGCCCTTTGATATAAACAACTTTTCCTATGAGACCAATGCTGGGAACTCAATTTTTTTTTTGACGTTCCCATACAAATTGACCGTGCGGCCGGAATGTTTTGTATGGAACTGTTCATTTTTTTTGAGTTCGCATTGGTCCCTTAGGAAAAGTTGTTCATATCGACGGGCTGAATCACCCCTTTAAGGGTCCAAAACGATCAAAATTTCACCGTGTATAGGTCTGCCTCAGGAGTAATGTGAATCGAGCGCGTCACGGTTGACATGTCTGTCAGTAGCTGATTCGTAATTTTAATAATTTCAAGTACTCGTGTTAGTTATTTAAAAAAAATAAATAATAACTTATTCTCAATATGACATGTTTAAGATGTTAGAGCTAGGCGGTTAACCGTCTTTTATTTACAGAACGTTTATACTTAGTCGGTTAATGTGTCCTTAACTTTAAAAGCCGTCATGCAACGTACTATTAATACCTTGAAATTAACCACACAGTTCGCCATTCTTGAGGTCCGTGCCAAAATAAATTTTGGTACGAATGTTTTTAGGTACTCGTACCAAAATAACTTTCGGTACGAATGTCTTTAGGTATCCATATTTTTAAGTATATTCCTATTTAATTGATTTAAACTATGTAGTTTGGTCACAATCCAGGTTTATTAGTCAAAATTACAAGTTTGAGGTGCTTACCATCTGTTACCGTACTTTTTATGTATGTATATTCGTATTACATCACAAACTTCCCGAATTCATAACACAACCGATAAAAATACAATATTAACAATATTTTTACATAATTCACTGTGATTTTTTATAAACAAAAAAATAATATCTAAATTAGTAAATCTAACATATTTTAATTCATAATAACAAATACAGATCTTTGATTACGTGGGATTTTCTTTTGAGATTTATTAAATGCAATGTTAATCTTTAAGTGCATACCGGAAACAAGTAGCATCAATATGAACAACTTTAAATGTGGGAACAACCGCAAAGGAATAAAAAGTAACAGTGGCACTACGAGAGTGTTGAAGTGAAATCCTGAACATTCGGTTACTTATATACCAGGTGTCGGTAACGGTAACGGTAACAGTGTCGCGAGTTCAATGGTTTTTCCCATCTCACAAAATGCCCAACTCGCCTAAAGAAGATTTCACTTCAAAAAATGCCTAGCCGAGTGGTTTCCGGCAGAGTAGAAGAAGACCACTACTAGTCTTCCCATGGAGGTCGTAAGAGGCGACTTAGGAAATACAAGCTAAACAAAGCTCATAAACATCAATGAGACCTTTCCAACCCGTCTGGCCAGCGAGAAGGCCAAATCCTCTGTCTGCTCTAGCCAAGTATCACTCTGGTAGTACAGAGAGGGTCATGCTCCTGCAGTAAAGAGTAAAAAGACCTGATGATGATGACTTCAAAAAATAACTGTTCCTTACACGAAAATTACAGAAGTCGTAGGGCACAGCAGACTTTTGTGATGTCAAAGTTAGTCCCCAAAGAAAAGTAGTTCATATAGATACGATGACCCCCTTTTAGTTATGCACCCCGATTAACACTGTACAATTTGTATCTTACAACATGGCACCCACGATAACTTTTATCATATATTGTTTGACGTAACTAATAAAAGAGCGATAAAATTTTATCGAGGGCGATATAAACGTTATCGAGGATGCTAAGCTGCAAGGCTAAAACGAATAATTTTAACGACTTCCCATTAGTTCTCGACGTCTAAGCAAGTTCATTTAACATAATATTTATACAAGTGACTGTACAGTGATCGAATGGCAACGACGCGTAGAGAGCTTCCTTGTGTCAAGAAGAATCACGCCTTTTGTCGTGAAACGTCTTTAAAATCGGTACTATACACGGGGTACCATGTCAGAAAACCGGACCGTAACGAATTGGTCTGTATCGTCTGACATTAATAACTACAAAACTAATCATCGTAGAAACATGAATTTAGTGACATTATTTAGCGTATATAGTCAGCTCGCAGCTAAGACCTTGAGTTTGCATCTTGGCATCTGGTTTTCTTTCAATCTTTAACACTAAAAGCGACTCGTGATATAGACGTTTCACGTTAAAACCAGCGGCCGTGTGAACCGACACAGACACACACGTTTTTTTTTTAAAGACATCGTTCAAGAGTAGAAAACTAGAGCGTCCTAACCAGGCGGCAACACTGAGACGTTCGGTCCAGACTTCTATCGAAATCTATAGAAAAAACAACAGGTTGCACTCCGAAAGTGAAGACAGGAGTAAAAACTTAAACAACGTTGTGCGTTTTTGAATATATTATGTAGAAACTTCTTTAACTTCAAAAAAAGTATGCGCGACTGTGAATTGAACATGGAGTCTCTCATTTCTCCCAACGCTTAGACCACCAGTCCAATCATTATTCTGACGTAAGTTATCATCATCAGGTCCTTCTTAGTCTCCACTGCAGGAGCATGACCCTCTCTGTACGACCTGAACCATACTTGGCCATAGCAGCCAGAGGACTTGGCCCTGGAAATTTCCTTCGTCTTACGAAGAATGACAATGTCAATGTTCTGAATTCGAACGAAAAAGAATTCACTTAAAGGAAAATTTCATTACTTACGTCAGAACAATGATTGGTCTAAGCGTTGGACTGAGAAGGCGACTTAGGAAATACAAGCTAAACAAAGCTTATAAACATCTCTGAGACCTCTCCAACCCGTTTGGCCAGCATGGAGAGTGTAGGCCAAATCCTCTGTCTGCTCTGGCCAAGTATGGCTCCGGTAGTACAGAGAGGGTCATGCTCCTGCAGTGGAGACTAAAAAGACCTGATGATGATGATGATGATGATACATCAATATTATAAACTAAGAGCGCTGTCATTCAAACACTGTTATTATAATAATACTAATACCTTTGTGATGTTTAGTTAATAAAATAATAAAAAAGGGAGTATAAAAAAATAAATAAGTCAACGTAACAAGTAACTAATTATATTGGGAATTTAACACTTATAGTGACATTCAGACGAAGTAAAATTTACGCTTATACATTTAACAGTCGCGCATCGACCACATTATCTTTATACCCACGGCTTCCGAACTCGAACGACGCAGAATTTGTTTTTAAAATAGTTCATAGATGGCGTTGGCTTATCCACTTATTATGCTTATCCTTACTAATATTATAAATGCGAAAGTGAGTTTGTTTGTTTGTTTGTTTGTTACGCTTTCACGCCGTAACTACTGAACCAATCATCATGAAATTTTGCATACAAGTTCTCTGGAGTACGGAGAAGGACATAGGCTACCTTTTATCCCGGGAAAAAGTACTATTCCCGAGGGAACGACATTGACGCGGGCGGAGCCGCGAGCGAAAGCTAGTAAGAAAATAAATGCAATATCCACGAAATATACATAGTGAAATTTTGATCGTCCTGTACCCTTAAAGGGATGATTGAGCTCGTCGATATGAACAACTTTTCCTATGGGACCAACGTTGGGAACTCAAAAAAATTTTTAACGCTTCCATACAAATTGTCCGGCCGGTCGAAATTTTTTGTATGGAACTGCCCATTTTTTTTTGAGTTCCCAGCATTGGTTCCATAGGAAAAGTTGTACATATCAACGGATCACCCCTCAACGGGTCCAGAACGATTAAAAATTTCACTAAACAATAATTTCTACGTTTTACTTTAAGCTAACGCCATCTAGTGCCGAGTAGAGGAAGCTATGGCAGCACTGTAGCTGATGATAGTGGCAGTTAGTGAAACTAAATCTCGTTACACAGACTTCAGTAACAAAAACGAACTTTTATAATGAATGTCGTGTTAAAATAATACGTGTAAGTGTTAAATTCCCAAAATATCTTAAAACTATTGAGTAAATTTTAAATTATAACAAATCAGATGATGTTACGTCCTTGCTCCATTGGATACGATATCTGCAAGAGAAATAATAAAATTATTAATAAATCCTAACTAATATTATAAATGCGAAAGTTAGTTTGTTTGATTGTTTGTTTGTTACGCTTTCACGCCGTAACTACTGGACCGATCATCATGAAATTTTGCATACAAGTTCTCTGGAGTACGGAGAAGGACATAGGCTACCTTTTATCCCGGGAAATAGTACTATTCCTTAGGGATCGACATTGACGCGGGCGGAGCCGCGGGCGAAAGCTAGTAAATAATAAATATGAATATTTTGTTTCGGTATGAGATAAGAGTATCCTATCTTTTAAGTTGGACCAAATTGAAGATAGTTAAAAAGCTAGCCAGGCGGTAGAACTCTTTTGTATGGAAATGCTGATTTGTTTTTTACTTCCCAGCATTGGTCCTTTAGGGAAAGTTGTTCATAATGATGGGCTAAGTAACCCTTTAAAGGAACGTCGCGTGTACATTTACAAGCTCTATTTTTCCATCACAAATATGAAACAAATATTTTTTCTTCGTGACAGTAGATGTAATGTATGCAAAAATAAATCTTTACTGACTTAAGAGGAAACACTGCGCTCAAGAGAATTGAAAAAAAGGTATTTGTAAAATCTATTGCTGTCGCGCTGTGTGCCCAAACAAACCCCACAGAGTGCGATAGAGACAACTGCAGCTCGGACCGAAAATACTTATGAAAAGTACACAAAATTAACGCTTCGTAGTCCCCTGATCATTAAAAAATTTAAATAAGCTATGGCTGTGTTTCTATGTTTTCTTTTTCTAATAAATAATCGCATCGAATTTGTTTTCTTGATGACTGAACAAGAAAAATTCTTACAATTTTTTCAGATTTTGACGATTATATTTTAAATAATTCGGTTTTAAAAAAAAATTAAAACATAGGGTCATGGTAATATATCTATAGATTTTTTTGGTAAATAAATCATTGCTTTGCTGGTACTATCCGGCGAGGAATCAGGGGACTACGCTTGTATGGAAATACGGGCCTACTATTTTTTTTTTTTTTTTTTTTTTACTAAATATTGAATTAGGCATTTGTCTCCCATCTCACCTGATGGTAAGTGACGATGAAGACAGGGATGTTACATGCCTATCCAAGAGATACCCATTTATTCTACTTTACGAATATCCGACGTTCGGATATTTGGTCGACGAACACGCCGAATATCCGATGCTCGGATATTTGGTCGATGAACACGCCGAATATCCGATGTTCGGATATTTAGTCGATGAACACGCCGAATATCTAATATTCGGATATTTGGTCGATGAACACGCCAAATATCCGATGCTCGGATATTTGGTTGATAAATAAGCTGAATATTTGGTATCCGTTATCCGACAATATTGTATTTTTCGGCACTCAATGTCTATCTTTTTAAATTAAGCATTTAGATAAGGTTTGATGCCAAAATAAAGAGAAAAAAAAACATTATCTGTTGTACTCCTATTTCTAATAAAAATAACCAGTCAGACTCACCACTAACCGCTACGGGCTGTCAATGTCAACCAGAGCTGTTGCAAGACTTCTGTTCAAACATGGCCGCCATGTCACGAATATTGTACGAAGGAGATACTTTCTCTTTCCTGTGGACATTACACATTTTTGACATACAATAATAAATTTTAGAGAATTAAGATACTCTGTAGTATCTTAACTTCCGCTAGCCGCTGATGAATAAAGAATAAAGGCTTCCTTGAACAAAAGCATACCCAAGGTAAAGGCTAGCAGATGCCAGTGCCTTTAAAAAACACTAGACAGTTCCCTCACTACCTATATATCCGAATAGCCTGGAAGATAGTTGTTTATACATAAATGTGCAAAAGATAAGAAGAATTAAGGATATTGAATGTAGTTTTCTTTTTAATTTTCTATTGTATGTTAAGAACAGGACGAGATTTCCCACAGCTTTAAAACCGTTTGTCTCGTGGTTAGACACAACTAAACTAACACTATAGTAAAATATTAATTGCCTCCGTGGTCCAGTGGTTAACATACAGTCATTGTAAAAGATAAACTTAGTTTTATATGAACACTAGCTGTTGCCCGCGACTTCGTCCGCGGCAATTTCTGTATGATTAATAAGTATAGATGAATAATTTTCCCCCGATTTCAAAACATTTTTTATTGATGCTTCGCTTCTATTGGTCGCAGCGTAATGTTTTATAGCCTAAAGCCTTCCTCAATAAATGGACTATCCAACACAAAAAGAATTTTTCAATTTGAACCAGTAGTTCCTGTGATTAGCGCGTTCAAACAAACAAACAAACTCTTCAGCTTTATAATATTAAGTATAGATTATTGTTTAGGTTTAGTCTGTTTTATGCATAAAAAATTACATCTTCTGCCTGTCCGGTGGTTGCAGGTATGGCATCGGGTACAGCGCTCGGCTTCCCGAGCTGCTACTTGCTTTTCCCCCCATTCATCCGAGTGATTACTATCCTAATACATTCATTCTTTTTCCAAATAAAATTAATTCCTATCCTTTCTCAGCTTAAAAATGCTTCTGATAGGCAGCAGCATCGGAAGCACCAGAAGCCAAAGAAACTGTGCTCGTTAATCCGCCTGCCAAGCGTGGTGAGTATGGCAATATCCTCTCATGGAACAAAGAATCCTTGGGAGGCTTATGTCCAGCAGTGGACTTTTACGACTGAAATTATGAATGATGAAGTAATTTGTCGCAACAATCGTGAAAACAATCTGTGTAAGAAATAAAGAAAATGAATGGATACGCACCTATCATACTCTTTCCTTCTACTCTTGCTCGTCTCCCCATTCTTCTCCGGACTGGTGGGAGACTGGATCGTGTCCAAGTTATGGCTGCTCCGCGCTAAAGAGAACCGCATCCTCTGTCCAAGATCTACTGTGTTCCTCCTCTCGAACTTCGGCAGATCATCCTTCAGTCTATCGCAATCTTCATCTTTCTTTATCTTTATCCTTGTCAATTGCTCTGGATTACTCCTGAACGATTGACTGCTGTATTTTTCTCGTAAGAAATTCCTCCTTTCTTCTTTATATTTCTCTATTCTTTCTCTACTTAATTTCTTGTCTGTGTCGAACGGTATTAGATTTTTTATGTCAGTAGGTCTTTGGATTAGAGATATCTTGTTTTCTGTTGTCGGTGTTATGCTACCTTTTTGGTCGTTTTCCTCCATGTTTAGATTCAGATCAGGTAAGAATTTAGATTGTCTTTTAACGTCTCTTACTTCTAAACTCTTTCTTCTGTCTACATAACTCTTTTCGCTTCCAAATTCTTTGACAAACGCGTTTTCGTCTAAAGATCTTGCGTTGCAAGAATTTTTCGATAATTTGTAAGTTTTAGGGGAAACTGGTGGAGGTAGTTTTGTGTTCGTATCTTTTTTACTAATTTTATCTTCCTCTTTCTTTTCTAAACTAGGATATTTGATTTCAGCTTTGAATTTCTCGAACAAGAACGGACCTTTTTGCTCTGTAGGGCTTTCGAACCTAATCGCTAGTTCTCTTACATTTAAATTTGATACTTTTGCTTTAATTATATTCCCATTGTCTTTTTCAGTTTCTTTCTGTCCGTTATCAACTTGGTTTATGTCTAAATCTTTATCACAAATCTTTAAAGTCTCGACATTGATATTTTCGAATTCTTGTCTTGCTTCAGCAAAAGCTAAGTTTTCATAATGCCTATCTTCTTTCTCTGGAGTTTCAAGAATCATAGCGTTAACTTCTTCTATACTCTTTTTGAAGAATTTAACTTGACTGTAAACATCTACATCGTCAAATTTTGTCTGTTCTGTTGGTGTTTCTAAGATAATTAGATCTTCAGTGAAATCCTCAGGTTGGCAGGCTTGTTGTGTTGGCAGACTTGCGTCAGTCTGAGGTACAGACGCCTCTTCGACTATAGACAGATTCTTTTCTAAATCAATATCTTCATACACCGAATCTCTTTCATTAGTCGGTGTATCAATATTTTCTATAGGTTCGTAATCGGAAATTTTGCTTTTACTCGGCGACCTAAAAGTAATACTGATTGTAGACTTCAAAGGACTTTTCAAAGGGCTTCCAGGCGAGCTTTTGGAAGTGCTAGAAGATTGTAGATTAATATAGTTTGGCCTCGAAAAGTTGTAGCTTTCATACTCATCATGCTTAGTTAGGCTTATGTTAGAATAGCTTGACGAACTTTCATGCGACGACGTCATCACTTTCAAATCACAATTTTCATAATTAACATCTTTCTTTTTATCTGAATTCTGTTCTGAATTCGAAGAAGTCGACACCGCTGACAACCTATTTAGATTTTGATAGCTTATATCAGTCGAGTGTACTGGACTATGTTCTAAACTATCATGTTCATTTTCTGGTGCATTTTCGTAATCAGCTGCTTTTAATTCACACTTAAGACATTTCTCTTCACTACAATTATTACAGTCAGTGCTTTTTATAGTGATCGTATGTTTGTTATGTTCACTGACTTCAGAGTCGCTTTCAAGCGGGTCGTATATAGGTGTTACTGGGGTGATAGGACTAGAATTGATAGTGCTGGTAGTTAGATTGCTAACAGAGCTGTTTTCGATGGGCCAGTCGACTTTGATGAGGGTAGAGTGGTTGTCTTTGCCGTGCCAGCTGAGGCGGGAGTTGACTGTGACGTGTTTGTCGTCAAGGGTGACGGGATGGTGCATGCCGCTGTATCGCGAAGGGTTTTTGGTTTTGCGAGGTGAGCTGCGCTCTCTGAAATCGTTAGCCAAGCGTTAGTAGGCTTGATGGTGGGGATCCATGCCGTACAATGATTTTATCGTGACTATTTATAACGATTTTTAAAAGGTTTTATGAGAACATGTATTTTTAATTCATGTTCACTGATATCTTCTAGGGGTCAATACACTGTTTACCCTCTATTTACCCTAAACGCTGACATTTGTCGATATTCGAACAAAAATTTTTTTGTTTGAAAAAGTTAAAAGAAAAAATAGCGTGTCGATTTCTTAAAATTCGCTACTCAAGCTTTTCTTTGACCACCCATAGGTCAAAGAAAAGCTTGAGTAGCGAATTATTGATTAATGTGCCAAATAAACTATTTTTCTTTCCGATCAAACCAGTAAGTTTTTTTTATTTGATTTATTGTCACCACATCCTGGGGAGAGGAGGTATCGCGGCAAATATCACGTAATTGTTCTTTTTTCCATCTAAAAGTCCAATATTTATATGACAAAATCATTGTATGACATGGATAGTGTCATATGTTCGTTAGAATGATGCTCTATCGCTTAATGATACAGTAGGCAATAGCTGTGACTGGAATACAACGTTATTTTACTAACAGACTTCAAAAAAAGGAAGTTATAAATTCGGTTTCTTTTTAATGTTTGTTAATTACCGCATAATTCCGTCATTTATGAAACAATTTCAAAAATATTTTCTTTGTTTGAAAATTAAATGGGTCTTCATTAAAAATTCATCAAAATCGGTTCTGAATTTTGACTAGTCGGTTTTTTATGAAAGATTATTTTAGTGCAACAGTTTACTCATAGCGTATTTAATCATTAGCCGTGTGGTTTCCGGCAGAGTAGAATAGGACCACTCCAAGTCTTCCCATGGATGTCGTAAAGGCGACTTAGGAAATACAAGCTAAACAAAGCTCATAAACATCAATGAGACTCTCCAACCCGTCTGGCCAGCGAGAAGAGTGTAGGCCATATCTTCCGTCTGCTCTGGCCAAGTATGGCTCCGGTAGTACAGAGGGTCATTCTTCTGCAGTGGAGACTAACAGATCTGATGATGATGAATTTACTCATACAACCTTTACATGTTCCGAGGCATGATTTGATAATAGAAAGAACAGGCAACAACGACTTTTCGCTAAATAATATAAATATATTGTCCTTTTATTTCTTTTTAAGAGATAAATAGTTGTTTTAAACAAGTGCTTACCTCATTTTAACCATGCTTGGAGACGTTTGGAAGTCCGAGTTCGAAGATTTTGGACTGTCTCGATCTTTGCAGAGTCTGAAAAAAATGTTATATATTTCAACTATTTAATGTCCTGTCGTGACATTTGTAAGTCTATGTAAACGGAAGGACGATGCGTCGCTCGCGCGTCATCTTTCTTTGTGATGCGCGTAGAGTTGTTAACATTCAATAGGACAATTAAATTGATATTTATTTTTGTATAAAAGTTAAATCTGTATTTTTTTAAAATAATTATTAAGTAATCGATAACGCCTGGAAGAGGTCCATGAAGAGCCGGATGAAGGGCGATCTCTTGAAACGCAAACTTCTCGATATGTTTACCTGCCTATACTTACTTATGGAGCACAGACGTGGTCACTCACTGAGGGTCAAAAGTACAGGCTCAAAATTGCCAAAGAGCAATGGAGCGTAGTATACTTGGCGTACGCCGTATTTATTTATTTATTTATTTATTTATTTAGTACGTAAAACAGTTTACAATCGTTACAGCATTAAAATTACAAGAAAAAATATAGTATAGACTAGACTGTACCCCAAAACATACGCACACAAATAGATTATATATAATAGGTAACACAAACACATTAACAAACACGCAGCCAAAGAGAAAAAACTAACAAAAAACAAATGCAATATAACAATGATTACAACTTACAACCAAACAGACACAGAAGAGAAAGAAAAGAAGGAACAAGTAAATATAAAAGCAAAGAGTAAGACTAACCGTGGAGGAGTGTAAAAATTGCTGATTTAAAACTACTGACACCTGAGCCGTAGATATCCAGATCATTCTTAATCGTAATATTGTTGTATGACCTACACATACGAGCGATAGGACTATAAAATGATGTGTTGTTTTTGTACACTTGTAAACAAAAGGTATGGGGATGCCGAGCAATGTAGCGAGTGTTAAAGTTCAGCAATGATAGTAGTACGGGCGAATCTATTGAGGAGTGCACAATTTTGTGTAAATGAACTAGGTCAATACATTTGCGACGAGTTTCAAGGGAGATCAAGTTGAATTTTTTAAGTTTGTCTGTGTAGTTTGTCAAGGTACGACCTGAACCGAATCTGAAACTTAGGATTTTTAGGAATTTGCACTGGATCCGTTCGATTCGCTGGCAATGCACATTATAAAATGGTGACCAGATCACTGCGCCATATTCTAGCACACTACGAGCCAAACTACACCACAGCGTAACCACGCTCCTGGGATTTTTGAATGATTTTGTAACTCTCAATATGAATCCAAGGAGTTGGTTCGCCTTGTCAATTATATAATCGTAGTGCTCCCTGAAAGTCAGCTTTTCGTCAAAATAAATACCAAGGTCTTTGATTACAGTTTTTCTCTCTAGCACTACGTGATCTATGGCATAATTGTAATGTAGTCTATGGCGTTTTGAAGTGAACGTTATGACAAAGCACTTTGATGTATTCAGTTTCATAAAATTACTCTTGCACCAACGTGAGATGGTGACAAGGTCATGTTGAAGTAATTCACAGTCTTGAACGGATTTTACCACAGAAAACACCTTGAGATCATCCGCATACAAAAGACAAGGACAAGACAGCGAGTCTATGAGGTCATTGATAAATAAAATAAATAACAATGGCCCAAGGTGTGAGCCTTGTGGGACACCCGAGGTGACTGCAGCAGGCAATGAGGCGCTTCCTTTAAATGCAACCAGTTGGCTTCTTAGAGACAGATAGGATGTAATCCAGCGAAGTAAGTTACCGTGAACACCGAAGCCGGATAGTTTTTTAACTAAAATTGAGTGCTGGACCTTATCGAATGCTTTGCTGAAATCGGTGTATATAGAGTCCGTTTGTTCACATTGAGCAAAAGCACCGCATAAATAGCTCTTATATTCAAGTAGGTTGCTGATTGTGGATTTGTTCTTGACGAAACCGTGCTGCTTGGAGGAAATAAAAGGCTTAACATGATTGTACAGCGGTTCATAAACCAAACTTTCTAGTATTTTAGCAAACCAAGACAGGTATGGGCCTAAAATTGCAGCATTGCGATTTATCGCCGGATTTGTGTATCGGAACCACATAGGCTAATTTCCATCGTGTAGGAAATACACCAGTAGTAAGAGATTTGCTAAATAGGATATGAACGGGAATGCTAAGCACATCACTACAAGCCCTTATAAAAGAGGGAGGAAGTCCGTCAGGGCCCGCACCCTTGTTTACATCAAGGCGCTTCATACTATCCAGCACTTCATCACGTGAAACTGCAACATTAGCCAATGTGTTCGAGAACTTAGGTTTAAAAAACGAGGAGTCAAATTTTGTTATAGGGACAGGATCATCAAAAACTGAACAAAAATACTCAGAGAACATCTCACAGATTTTATCAGGGTCATTTGAAACTTTGTCATTATGCTTCATTGTACCAGGTATTGAAGGGCTGCCTCTACTATTACTTACATATGACCAGAATTGTTTAACATTATCTTTTAAGGAATCCTCAACAGAAATAATAAAATTAGAATAACACTCATGAATCAATTTTTACACCTGCCACGCAGTATGGAGAAAGTATCGTAGTCACGCGGATTTCCAAATTTCTTAAAACGCTTATGGTATTTATTTTTTTCGTTAAGGCATTTAATTAATGAATGATTGAACCAAACGGGATAGTTGTGAGTAGAATTTCTTGTCAGTGGCGTATGTTTTCTAATAATTTTGAAAAATATGTCGTAAAAGGTCGAAACAGCTTCGTCAACATTAGCACGATTTAAAATATGTGACCAGTCTACATTGCTAATTTCTAATTTTATTTGGTCCAAGTTGCACTTTCTAAAATTTAGATGTCTCTTCTTTTTACTTGTTGTATTGTATTTACAGGAAATGTCAATTTCAATGGCAAGTGCAGGATGATGCCTACCATCCAATTTACTTATTGGCTCGGTACCATAAACCTTAACATCGCTGCTAGATGAAATTACTAGATCAAGGAAGCGTCCATTAGCATTAGGAATGTTATTAAATTGATGGAGATTACACATTGAAAGCGTGTCTATTAGGAGTTCCGCATCAATGCCGTTGTGTGTAGAAACATTCATAATAGACGGATGGCTAGATGTACACCAAGTTATTTTGGGAGTGTTAAAATCACCCACAAATAAATATATATCATCGGCAGAACCATCCAATATTATCTTTTGACAGTTATCGTAAAAAGTCATGCGGTTGTGAGTAGGAAGATCTGGAGGTAAATAGCAAACACAAAGATGTAAAGTTGGGTTATGCGCATCGCTAGGATATATAGTAAGCCAGATGTCTTCAATATCACTGGCCCAGGCGGTTTGACTGACTACTTTTAAGTGTTTCTTGGCAGCAATTAACACTCCTCCACCCTCGACCTTCCTAACGCAGGTATCGGAACGATCCCTTCTAAAAACATTGAAAAGATCATCGAAAAGTTCGTTATCATAGACACTATTATTTAAGTTAGTTTCGGTTAGACAAATCAAATCATAATCAACATTTAAAGTATTAAGAAACAAGTCCTTGGTTTTTGACCGGATTCTATTCACATTTTGATAATATATAAACATAATACTAGAATACTATAAATTAAATAAAATAAAAACAAGACAAATAAATTAATAAATATAAGACAAGAGAACAAAAAAAAAAACCTATCGCGATTACAGACTATATCTTTGCTAAGAAGTCGTGACATTTGACATGAATACAGCTGGAGCTGTCATCCTTACGTAGGTATACGCGCCCATACTTCAGCCACACGTATTTGAAGCCCTTTTCCCTGGCGACCCTCCGAACTGCGGCGTGGAGCTGCTTGCATTCCGGGGATACATGCTCAACAACGTAAATCCTGGAGGTGTTACCCGGGATGCCTAGATGTCGTGTGTTCAAAGGGTCCTTGGGGTGGGTCTTATTAAAACGGTGAGCAGCAGATAACAGTTTATCGCGGTTAAGAGGAGATGAGAGTGTCACCAATATATTACGAGGGCGAGTCGATTTATCGTCCATTTTGGCGACCCTGCGACAGGCACGGATGTCTGTTTCTGTGATGGTAGCGTTAACTGACTCACAGAGTTTCTTAACTATGGACATAACATTCTCGTTACGATTTTCGGGAACAGCTTGTATCTCGAGGTTAAAACTACGTGATAATCTTTCTATTGAAGATAGCCTATTTTCTAAGATACGTAGTTCTGTGCGTAGACTTTCATTTTGCGATTCAAGACTTTTGACCTGTTCGTTATTAGCCTGAAGTCTGTCCTGCATATCCTTTTGTTCAGATGAGAAATAATCTGTAGCAACCGATAAATCGCTTTTAATTTTTTTGAACTCGCCTTGCACTTCAGTTTTCACAGCTTGTTTGATCTCCCTTTTCAAAGACGCCTGCAGAGTTTCAACCATTTGTGTCAGGCTACGATTGAGCTTTTGATCTAAGAGAGCACTTATGTTTTCCATAGTAACTTCATTTTTTTTAGATACGTCTAGGGGAGGAGAACAGCTGGAGTTGGCAACTGACGTATTAAGGATTTCACAAGACATATTCATGCTATCGTCTGGAATAGGGACCTGTGATTCTTTAACAGGAGTATTGACATTTGATTTGGCTCGGCGCGTGACGTTTTTGCAAGCTGGGCATATCCAGGTAGATAAAAAACCGATTGTTAAACTTGCGAATTGAATCTGTGTAAGATTTAGGCATTCATAATGGTAAGCTTTATTACAAGCACAGCAAGTCATTGCAACATTTCTGTGAACGTCGCCGACACATGCCTGGCATTTATAGTATGCTTCATCTGCATTCATGTTTCAAGCACGACTCACAACCGTTCGTACAATCCGGCACAGCACACAGTTATCTTACGTTAAATTTAATTTCTGAACGCATCCAATGTGTCTATGGTTCAACTTCCGATGACAATTCAGTTGTCAAAGTGACATCAATGTGTATCCAATCAGCTGTCCGTCGAAATAATTCAATTAGCGAATTGGGATCTTTGTTTACTGTTTGATATTGAAACGGAGTGAAATTCAAACAATAACAGCCAAATAACAGTGAATAGTTTTCTCACCAAAGCGGATTCTTCCTCTCAAATGTCCAGGGTTGTTGATGAAATATGTATCACTGTATGACTTTAAGGTTATGTTGAAAGGTAATAACCATTAACAAGTTTTTAGTGTGCAATTAGTAATTATTTATAATTTTAATCAGTGAGAGCTGTGTGACTAATGTGTTTACTTTACGACGTATACGTATAGATCGTATTAGAAACACCACTCTGCGCCAAAACTCTAATAAAGGATGTAGGTTTGAAATCAGCACAGTTTAAGTGGGACTGGGCGGGACACGTCTGCAGCATGCAAGAAGAAAGGTGGGCCAAGGTGGCCACCATGTGGAAACCGGATGGCCGCCGAAAACGTGGCAGACCTAGAAGGAGATGGCGCGATGACTTGGATGCTTATACATCGTGATTTTGAACCCCCTAGCTATATTGAAATCTGGGAATCAGAATCCCTAATGGAATACAGAATTGTAAGAAAAAAATAACGAAAAAATAAATTTAAACTTTCATAGAAATTCGTCCAGCTGATCGGCGACTTTGTATGGGAAACCTAATTTTCTTCTTCGGTTTTTACCTTTTTTTCTTGCAATTCTGTGTTCCATTAGGGATTCTGATTCCCAGATTTCAATATAGTTAAGAGGGTTCAAAATCACGTTGTATAAGTGGCTGGAAAATTATTGCTCGCGATAGGGATGACTGGAAAGGGGAGGCCTTTGCCCTGCAGTGGGACACTGAAATAGGCTATTAAAAAAAAAGTTAAATCTATCAAATTATCAATGTCTTAGAACAAACATTGTAAAATATGCTACTCATCTAGTCTTGCGACGCTAGTATTAGTAATTTTCAGGTAACACTGTATATAAATATAATGCCGCGTGATGAGAAAGAACACATTCAAGTATCTAGTCTCTTATGGATTCAATGAATGATTACAGCCTCCGTGGTCCAGTGGTTAAGGCGTTTGCCTGTTGACCCGGGGCTCGTGGGTTCGATTCCCACGGGAAGCATACTTTATTTAGTTGTTTCCAGTTTGGTTAGGACATTGCAGGCGTGAATCACCTGATTGTCTGATAATAAAGATGATTCAGTGCTTCGGAAGGCACGTTAAGCCGGTGGTCCCGGCTGCCATCTGGTAGTCGTTAAAGGAACCACGTCAGAGGCCGAGAGGCGGTTCCGAAGAACTCTGACACCAGGGTGTGCATGATCGATTGACCGTGACACCTACTCGAAATGAATGAATGATTCGTCGTAGTGGGGGCATTGTCATTTTGTCGGCTATTCTGAACGTTGTGAATTAAGGCGAGTAGGTAGTTAGACATTGTTGCAGTAGGACGTGATCAGACTAGCGAACTATGTTGGTTATTCCATCTGGTACTTACAATGTGGAATCTGCAATAGTTATTTGTATAATGAGATTATTACGACAGTTAGTTATACCGTGGGCATGCATTTGACTTTTTAAAATTTGGTTTAAAGATTTGCCGAATATTCGTTTGATATTCTGTATTCGGCGTATTCAGCACCTTTTTCACTATATGTATTCGGCCGAATTATTCAGTTTTAGTGGCGAATATATTCGGTTCGATTACTACTCGTCAAAGCACAGTGCCTTGTTCCACCGGAAATACAAGCTAAACAAAGCTCATAAACATCAATGAGACCTCTCCAACCCGTCTGGCCAGCGAGGAGAGTGTAGGCCAAGTCCTCTGTCAGCTCTGGCCAAGTATGGCTCCGGTAGTACAGAGAGGGTCATGCTCCTGCAGTGGAGACTAAAAAGACCTGATGATGATGATGATTGCGCGAAACAGGTCTGTATGTATGTATGTATGTATGTACCTTTTAGCGACATCTCGTTGTGTAGGGCTGTGCACGCGGCCCTGACAGTGCCGTTTCTCGGGGGGAGGTCTGCGAGTGCGCGGGGAATCCCCGTCGATGTAGTTGAGTTGGGAGAGCTGCTCTTCTAGCGCCTGACGACGTCTGTTGACAAACATAGTATATTTAAACATTCTATAATAACTAGTCATCATCATCATTTCGAGTAGGTGTCACGGTCAATCGACCATGCACACCCTGGTGTCAGAGTTCTTCGGAACCGCCTCTCGGCCTCTAACGTGGTTCCTTTAACGACTACCAGATGGCAGCCGGGACCAACGGCTTAACGTGCCTTCTGAAGCACGGAATCATCTTTATTATCAGACAATCAGGTGATTCAAGCCTGCAATGTCCTAACCAAACTGGAAACAATTAAACAAAGTATGCTTCCCGTGGGAATCGAACCCACGACCGGGTCTACAGGCAAACGCTTTAACGACTGGACCACGGAGGCAGTTATAATAACTAGTGATGGGACATTTGTGATAGAGCCACGCTTTGTGTCGGCTCGTCCGGGGAAGTACCACACTCTCACAGAAAATCGACGTATGAGTAGAAGCTTCACCGTTTCTATGCTTCGTTCGGTGAGTGAGAGAGCCGGAGGAACTATGACGTTCAAAAAGAGATACATGTATCCAATTTTGAATAAAAATCTTTGACTTTTGATTTTTTTGACTTAACCAGGCCCAGGTATACTCGCGACTGCAGTGTCTTGGATGATGATGGTGATAGTATTTTTAACACGTTCTAAATTACAAAAAATCCTAGTTCTAAATTATAAAAATAGTAAGTTAAAATGACATTTTGATTCTGATATTCTGACACGTCGTAAATCTCTGTTGTGTCAGAAATGTGCTAACTTATCATATATTTGAGATTACGAATGTTAAGCAACCCCACGCGCAGTCCCTACTAGGATGGATGACCGCAATGTGGCATAAAAATATCTCACGTGCTCGGCTCCTCCGTGATTCGGAAGGCACGTTTAGCTGTTAGTCCCTGCTGTCATAATGAGATTTTATTTATTTATTTATTGGATAGATTGCTATCGTTAAGCTATGTCAGATGCCAGACGCGAAAAAACAAAAAATGTAGACGCTTGACTTGTCAAATCGCGCTGTTTAGGAAGAAAATAATCCTTACTAATATTATAAATGCGAAAGTGAGTTTGTTTGTTTGTTACGCTTTCACGCCGTAACTACTGAATCGATTATCATGAAATTTTGTATACAAGTTCTCTGGAGTACGGAGAAGGACATAGGCTACCTTTTATCCCGGGAAAAAGTACTATTCCCGAGGGATCGACATTGCCGCGGGCGGAGCCGCGGGCGAAAGCTAGTTTATAATATTAGTAAGGATAGTTTAGGAAGAAAACTGAAATTAAAATAACACATACCTTTCTAGCAGCTCTTGGTCTGTTTCAATATCTACTTGCAGGTTTCGTCTCGGGCTGGGTTCTACACTGCACAAGCCTGACTCTGGTGGCGTCGAACATAGCGAGTCCTGCGAAACAAATATACACGTGAAAAAATTGATAACACCCATTTTGGGGTGATAACACACGCCAAAATGGGTGTCTTACCATTTTGGCGTGATAACACTCAACAAAATGCCAAAATAGGTGTCTCCTATTTTTTTTATTACACTATTTTCCTGGGAATAAAATAAGAAAAAAACCGGCCAAGTGCGAGTCGGACTCGCGCACGAAGGTTTGCGCACCATTATCTATAAAAAGTTTATAAATTTAAAAAAATATATTTTATGTTATAACTAAAAATGCATGCTTTTCGCAATTTTTCCTTCATCTGTCCTATAAGAAGTTGCTTCGTACTAAATTTCAAGATTCTGAGTTCACGGGAAGTACCCTGTAGGTTTTGATTCCCTTGCGATTGTCGAAAAAACACGAAAATTTGCGGCATAACCAGCTGTATCTTTCGATTGCGTTGGCTTAAAAGTGTATTTTTCACAGCTCCAAGGAACTATAGACCTGAGTATTTGATATTTATTTCAGCCTGATACCTCTACGCGTTCCTGAGAAAAAGGTACTTGACAGACAGACAGACGGACAACCAAGTGATCCTATAAGGGTAGAGTTTTTTCTTTTTGCAGTACGGAAACCTAGAAACCTACCTGTTGTTCGACATAGTGTTGGTGAGTGTCGTCCTCTTCGCTGAACATGTGCAGGTCTCGCTCTTGTGGCGACAGACGCAGCCTCATGTCCGCTAGCTCCACCTGCCAGGGCTCGAAGTACGAGTCGCATGACGATGACCTACAAACAAAATATTACGTGGTTAAGCTCTGGAGTTTGTTTGTTTTGACGTGAAACGTCTTTAAAATCGGTACTTGTTGCGACTTCCTGAAAGAGTCACTGCATTCTCCGATCAACCCCAGAATCACAGCAAGGGAAACAGTAAACACTGACCTGGATTCTCGGTGAACAGGACGTTGGGAAGGATCACCTGCGGCAGGCCTCGTGGCGGCTGGCTGGGAACCTCCCTGGTTTGAACTTTATTCCTTTTCTCACTGCCTACACTTGTGGTACACCATCACACAATCGCGGATGAGGATTTAGAGTTGTTTTCGGCCAGCGAAGCTCTTAGGGTCGTTGTTTTTGGAAATTATATCAGCACAAGGCGCTGTTCAACTTGACTCGAACGCCATATTTTATTTTCGACTGTCGTTTCGGCCAATCACAGGCCGTCTCGGCGAAGGAAGTATGTATGGAAGGGAAAACGGAAATATAGATAGGTAATTTTATTAGGGTTTTAAAGTTAATGCTTACACAGTACTATACACGGGGTACCATGTCAGAAAACCAGACCGTAACGAATTGGTCTATATCGTCTGACGTTAATAACTACAAAACTATACATCGTAGAAACATGAATTTAGTGACATTATTTAGCGTATGCAGTCAGCTCGCTGCTAAGACCTTGAGTTTGATCCCGGCATCTGGTTTTCTTTCAATCTTTAACACTAAAAGCGACTCGCTGATATAGACGTTTCGCGTTAAACCAACGACCGTGTGAACTGACACAGCCCCATTCGATTGTTTTCATGTGTGTAAGTGGCCAACACTGGCGTCAGCCTTTTCAAGCTGCCTAAAAGCATCTGCCATCAATGATGACAGCCGGGACCAACGGCGTAACGTGCCTTCCAAAGCACGGAGGAACTCGAGATATTTTTATGCCGATAGGCTTGTTTCCTAAAAAAAATACTATATAAAATAAATTAGTCCGTCTTATAGTTTAGCGAAAAATATTGGATACGTGTTTTTTCTTTTTTCAATCAAACAAAAGATGATAAAGATAAAGCGCATCAAAGTTCAGGAGTGGGGGCTGATGACGCAACAGGCCGGTAAAAAGTGTACCGGTCAGTGACGTCACGCGGAACTTTAACGGGCTATATCTTTATCAATTTAATAATTAAAGAAAGCTAGTATTAAATAATTTCAACATCGAATCGACAGCTCCGTGGCGCAGTGGTTAACACGCCAGCCCGCGACACGAAGTGACCGGGTTCGATCCCCGGCCAGGTCAAGATGGAAAATGATCTTTTTCAGATTGGCCTGGGTCTTGGATGTGTAGCTATATATGTATTTGTTATAAAATATAGTATCGTTGAGTTAGTATCCCATAACACAAGTCTCGAACTTACTTTGGGGCTAGCTCAATCTGTGTGATTTGTCCGTATATATTTATATTTATTTATTTTATTATCAATTTTTGTTTGATTGACAAAAGAAAAAATAATTATCCGATATTTTTTAATTAACTGTAAGACGGACTATTATTTTTTTAGGAAACAAATCTATTATAATCCTGCGCAGGTACATGTGTGTAAGTTATAAAAGTGGTACTGTACCTGGTATGGTGTTTGAGTGGTACGCTGCCCCGCTGAGCGAGCGGCGCCAGGGTATCAGATTCTGAAGTCAGCGACTCGCACGACTTCACCGGACGCAGCCCCGATGATAACAGCGGGGACTCCTGCTGGAACGGACAATACTAGTGAGCTTACAGCAGTCGGATACGCAAAGTGACCATACGACACGACCGTTACTTTGTACACTTTGTACAACCCCCCACTTTCCAAAAAAAAAAATCAATTTCTGGAGCTCGTCAGAATTTGCTAGTAGCATAAATGGGAAAGTACCACACTCTCACAGAAAATCGACGTTTGAGTAGAAGCTTTGTCGCTTCGTTTGATGAGTGAGAGAGCCGGAGGTCCGTCCTCCCCCCATGTTCTTCCCCTAAACTCCTTGAAAGGCCGGCAACGCTCCTGTCACACCCTGGTTGCATTTGTCCATCATCATCAACATCATTTCGAGTAGGTGTCACGGTCAATCGACCATGCACACCCTGGTGTCAGAGTTCTTCGGAACCGCCTCTTGGCCTCTGACGTGGTTCCTTTAACGACTACCAGATGGCAGCCGGGACCACCGGCTTAACGTGCCTTCCGAAGCACGGAATCATCTTTATTATCAGACAATCAGGTGATCCAAGCCTGCAATGTCCTAACCAAACTGGAAACAACTAAACAAAGTATGCTTCCGGTTGGAATCGAACCCACGATCCCCGGGTCGAAAGGCAAACGCCTTAACCACTGGACCACGGAGGCTGTTGTCCATGGGCAGCGGTGATCACTTACCATCAGGTGACTTACCTGTTCGTTTGCTGTCCTATAAATAATTATTTGATACTAGCTTTCGCTTGCGGCTCCGCCCGCATCAATGTCGATCCCACGGGAACAGTACTTTTTCCCAGGATAAAATGTACCCTATGTCATTCTCCGCACTCCAGAGAACTTGTATGCAAAATTTCATGATGATCGGTTCAGTAGTTACGGCGTGAAAGCGTAACAAACAAACAAACAAACAAACTCACTTTCGCATTTATAATATTACTAGCTTTCGCCCGCGGCTTCGCCCGCGTCAATGTCGATCCCTCGGGATTAGTACTTTTTCCCGGGATAAAAGGTAGCCTATGTCCTTCTCCGCACTCCAGAGAACTTGTATGCAAAATTTCATGATGATCGGTTCAGTAGTTACGGCGTGAAAGCGTAACAAACAAACAAACAAACAAACTCACTTTCGCATTTATAATATTAGTAAGGATAAGGATTTCATCAGACAAAGGCTATTTACACAGTAAATGCGTTCCTACAAGATAAATTGACATAATAATATAAGTACCGACGTTACAATTTTTGTTTAATAATTTTATTTGTAACTAGCTTTTGCCCGCGGCTTCGCTCGCGTTAAGAAGTTTTATCCCCTATTTTATCCCCTTGGGGGTAGAATTGATCAAAATCCTTCCTTACCGGATGCCTACGTCATAACATCTACCTGCATGCCAAATTATAGCCCGATCCGTCCAGTGGTTTAAGCTGTGCGTTGATAGATCACTATGTCAGTCAGTCACCTTTGAGTTATTGACCGAGCGTGCGAAGCGTCTCAGTTTCGGCTGGCCGAAAATTCTTTTGTCCGTCTGTCTGTCTGTTCTCGCCTACAGGTCGCATTTCTCAAACGATTCTCATGAAATTTTGTGAGCAGGTTCGGTAATTATATAGATTTATTTTGTCGAGCCGGTGTTTCGAAATTTAAATAAATGGCGGAAATATTGGGGTCCGAAACTTAAAAAAACTCATAGAACAGCTATTTAAAAAAATAAATGTCATTAGACTTTTTTGTTATTCTTATTAAGACGCAACTTTTTTGTCTGAACAACTTTTTTATACGATAAACTTGGATGTGTTTATAGTCGGCAATTTGCCCAAATGTTGTCTGAAATCGATTTTTTTTGGAATAAGTGCATTCATTATGATGTCGTAAATACAAATCTATGGTTATGACAAGGTATGAAAATGGTGCGTAGTAACTGTGACGTCGTAACTGAAGGAAATCATCCTTTAGTCAATTAGCATAACAGCAACAGATAGTTTTTAGAGCACTGGAGGGCAAATGTGGATGTTGGTTATAAGGGCTCGCGAGGTCTACTGTTCTCACAGAACCACTAGTATATATTTAGATTATAATTTATATCAGCTAACCATAACATTTACACGCCGTCTTAATAGCGGTAGAATATGTGTGACCACTATTTAAATATAGTATTTAAGACCTTTTGTAATAACCATATTCGTAAATAAAGCTATACTCTATTCTATATCATAAACAGCATTCTTTAGGTATTGTCGGATAGGCGGGTGGGACTCCCCCTTCTCAATAGGTGGATGAAGCTCCATAATTCGTAATGTTGTTTTACTAACACTAGTAACACAGGGAAATTTTGATCGTTCTGAACCCTTAAAGGGGTGATTCAGCCCATCGATATGATTAACTTTTCCTATGGGACCAATGCTGGGAACTCTAAAAAATTGACAGTTCCATACAAATAATTACGGCCGCTCGTTCAATTTGTATGAACGTCAAAAAAGTTTTTGAGTTCCCAGCGTTGGTCCCATAGGAAAAGTTGTTCATATCGATGGGCTGAATCATCCCTTTAAGGGTACAGAACGATCAAAATTTCACCGTGTGTAATAAATTTTGTATTCTTTATTACTAACACTATGGGACTATGGGCCCTGTCTGAAATAAAAAAAATATTATTATTATTTTTATTGTAAAAACAACGTCCACTAGGCCATGGGCTCCTCACGGCTGTAATACTGATGAAGATGAAGATGATTATGATGCCGTGTGGTATCCGGCAGAGTAGAATAGGACCACTCCAAGTCTTCCCGTGGATGTCGTAGAAGGCGACTTAGGAAATACAAGCTAAACAAAGCTTATAAACATCTAAAACACCTCTCCAACCCGTCTGGCCAGCGTGGAGAGTGTAGGCCAAGTCCTCTGGCTGCTCTGGCCAAGTATGGCCCTAGTAGTACAGAGAGGGTCGTGCTCCTGTAGTGGAGACTGAAAAGGACCTGATGATGATGAAGATGAAGATGATGACTCACCAGCAGAGGCTGCTGTGGCGCGGGCGGCGCGGGGTCCTTGTGCGGTAATGGTGGCCGCTGTAACTTGTTTCGCGAGAACAGACCGCGCCAGCCTGATGGAGATCGCTTCAGGGCTCGCTTTGCACCTGGAAATTATACAATACATCCTTACTATCCTTACTAATGTATGTATGTATGTAAACTCTTTATTGCACATAAAAAAAAAGTAAGTAACAAAATGCAATTCTTAAAAACTAAACAAGTACAATGGCTTATCCCAATAAGGGATTTCTTCTAGTCAACCGGCATTCGAGAAGACAGGTAAGAAAGCTAACAGGGTAGCGTAAGAAATATGTACAATATTAAACAAAGTGCGAAAATACTTAATTTCTAACTAAACCAAAAACATACTTAATACTAATATTATAAATGCGAAAGTGAGTTTGTTTGTTTATTTATTTGTTTGTTTGTTTTGATACGCTTTCACGCCGTAACTACTGAACCGATCATCATGAAATTTTGCATACAAGTTCTTTGGAGTGCGGAGAAGGACATAGGCTACCTTTTATCCCGGGAAAAAGTACTATGCCCGAGGTATCGACATTGACGCGAGCGGAGACGCGAGCGGAGCCGCGGGCGAAAGCTAGTACATACATAATTACATACATACGTAGTATCACGTCTTTCTCCCTTGCGGGGTAGTCAGAGCCTAGGTCTATAAAACCTTATAGCCACATTAAGCATGTTGGAGGGCGTGTAGATGGAATCAAATAGTGATGGGTTGCTAGCCGCATCGCCTATTGACATGATTCCACAGATTTACTTAGCGGGCTGGTGGTTGTCCGCTTGAATTCGTAGGAATTGTCGCCAGGGGCTCCGTCGAATCAACGAAATGAACTACATCATCGTTTTATTGATTAACGGGACAAAAGCGCGGGAAAACTCATTTATACTTGATACTGGCTAAATATGTAACGCGTGATAGCCATAAATAAATATTAAGGCGATACCACTGTAAATAAGGTCGTTCTGAACCTTATTTATCTCGCAAAATACTTAAATTAGGAGTTTCAAATCTAAGTAATATGATTTTTGACTATTTCATCTCCAAAAGTGTAAGATGAAAACACGTTTTGATCAAATTTTCCCGATAGAAATATTTTACTAAAAGATAGGTTATTAGTAATTCATCAAAATGTAAATATGAAAATACAATTAACCGGTCTGATTTTATATAAAATAGAAATAACGAATTTGGCGCTTACGTTTTTTTCTTTGAGCGACTCGAGACTATCTCCTATCTCATCATTCACGGGCTAAACCGCCAAGCGCTATCCCTTGCGCGCACTTGATCAGTCTGCGTACGCCTTTGCCGAGCGATGGTACCAAACATTTGAGGCCTCGTCTTAAAAAAAACTCACTACAGCCGCACGATGACACTTTTATTTTAGTTCATAAACATGGGCATTTATAACACCAAGTTACACCGACTTCACATTATAAACTCCACTAGAAACAATTTGCGAAACAATCCAAAACAAAAATCCGCCGTAATTCCCGCCAAGAACTCCCTACCAAGGTATCAAGGGCCACTCTTGATAGCACTAACAAAGTCACAGTGACAATATAGCCAGAAAAAAGTAGGTACTTTACCTGGTACTGGTAGATCCAAGACGGTGTGGTATTGAGGTAGGTTGTTAGGGCCGGATCCTACCTGCAGAAATAATAGTAAAATCAGAATCATTTATTCCCAAATCATCATCATCATCATTTCGTGTAGGTGTCACGGTCAATCGACCATGCACACCCTGGTGTCAGAGTTCTTCGGAACCGCCTCTCGGCCTCTGACGTGGTTCCTTTAACGACTACCAGATGGCAGCCGGGACCACCGGCTTAACGTGCCTTCCGAAGCACGGAATCATCTTTATTATCAGACAATCAGGTGATTCAAGCCTGCAATGTCCTTACTAAACTGGAAACAACTAAACAAAGTATGCTTCCGGTGGGAATCGAACCCACGACCCCCGGGTCCCAAAACTAGGCAAGTATTACAACAATCATGGTGTTACAAGTTTGTGTTGTACACATATTTTACTGTCATCATCATCATCATCAGGTCTTTTTAGTCTCCACTGCAGGAGCATGACCCTCTGTGCTACCGGAGCCATACTTGGCCAGAGCAGACAGAGGATTTGGCCTACACTCTCCTCGCTGGCCAGACGGGTTGGAGAAGTCTCATTGATGTTTATGAGCTTTGTTTAGCTTGTATTTCCTAAGTCGCCTCTTACGACATCCACGGGAAGATTTGGAGTGGTCCTATTCTACTCTGCCGGAAACCACACGGCTATTTGTTTATATATTAGCGTGTATATTTTTATGTAGTTTATTATTCTTGGTTGTTTTTTTTTTATTTTATTATTAATGTTGTTATAAAGTTTTATTTTTCAATATAAAAGTTTTGCTATACCCCAACAATTCTCGACATCATCCAGTCGGTTAACTGGTAGAAAAAGCCTTGGGCTTTAAGTCCGCCTTTACACTGTATCGTGTATGAAGTTAAAAAAAAAACGGGCCAAGTGCGAGTCGGACTCGCGCACGAAGGGTTCCGTACCGTTATCTATTAAAACGGCAAAAAAAACATGTATGTTTTATGGGAGCCCCCTCTTAAATAAATACATAATATTAATTTTATTTTTATTTAATTTATTATTTTTAAAGTAAATATAACACTAAATATTCTGTGAATATTTCAAGCGTCTACCTGTTGCTGTTATCAAGATCGAGCTAAGAAAAGCAAAAAAATCACGGTTGTTGGTAGGGAACCCCACTTAAATATTTATTTTATTCAATTTTTTAGTATTTGTTGTTATAGCGGCAACAGAAATACATCATCTGTGAAAATTTCAGCTGTCTAACTATCACGGACACAGACGGACAGCGGAGCGACATTAATAGGGTCCCGTTTTTATGTATTTAATAAAATTTTTGTGTATTTAATAAAATCACTAACCTCGATGTACTTAGGTCTCAGGTTGCCGGTAGGTCTCAGTTGGGTCCCCGCGGCGGCGGCGATGGCCCCGGAGGGCGGCGGAAGTCTCGGACTCTGCAGACTTGTACCGGGCCGGCCGCGGCGGCGGGCCTCTTCTAAGCTGTCACACCAAAAACAATGGTTAATTGTGGACATTGAATTAGAAAAACTATGGAAGCGTAACTCTCATACAACTAACGATTCAATATCACTCCCATTTACGCAAACAAACTAAACTCAAATCAGCAATAATTAATTTGCTGGGTTCAAAGGTTAAATGAATCTCACCTTAATAATTTAGTCTTTGGATTCAAAGGTAAAATGAATCTCATCTTAATAATTTAGTCATTGGATTCAAAGGTAAAATGAATCTCACCTTAATAATTTAGTCATTGGATTCAAAGGTAAAATGACTCTCACCTTAATAATTTAGTCATTGGATTCAAAGGTAAAATGAATCTCACCTTAATAATTTAGTCATTGGATTCAAAGGTAAAATGAATCTCATCTTAATAATTTAGTCATTGGATTCAAAGGTAAAATGAATCTCACCTTAATAATTTAGTCATTCGATTCAAAGATAAAATGAATCTCACCTTAATAATTTAGTCATTGGATTCAAAGGTAAAATGAATCTCACCTTAATAATTTAGTCATTGGATTCAAAGGTAAAATGAATCTCACCTTAATAATTTAGTCATTGGATTCAAAGGTAAAATGAATCTCATCTTAATAATTTAGTAATTGGATTCAAAGATAAAATGAATCTCACCTTAATAATTTAGTCATTGGATGCAAAGGTAAAATGAATCTCACCTTAATAATTTAGTCATTGGATTCAAAGGTAAAATGAATCTCACCTTAATAATTTAGTCATTGGATTCAAAGGTAAAATTAATCTCACCTTAGAAATTTAGTCATTGGATTCAAAGGTAAAATTAATCTCACCTTAATAATTTAGTCATTGGATTCAAAGGTAAAACGACTCTTCTCACCTTAATGATTTAGTCATTGGATTCAAAGGTAAAATGAATCTCACCTTAATAATTTAGTCATTGGATTCAAAGGTAAAATGAATCTCACCTTAATAATTTAGTCATTGGATTCAAAGGCAAATTTATCTCACATAAATAATTAACTTGCTGGGTTCAAAGGTAAAATTAATCTCACCTTAACAATTTAGTCGGTGGGTTCAAAGGTAGGCTCTTAGGTCTGCGACCGGAGTCATGGCCCCGGAGTTCAACTTGAGATTCACAGTTATCCTGAAATAAAACAAACACGATTCACACAATGAACAATGATCTATCGCGTCTGAATTTCCCGCTAGAGGCGCTAGTGTAGCGTGAGGTGTACCAAATGCTATTTAATAGGGCTAATACGTGGGAAACCGACAGAAAGACGGAATTACCCATTTTCCCAGATATAAATAAATAAATAAATAAACATAGATATAAACGGACAAATCACACAGATTGAGCTAGCTCCAAGGTAAGTTCGAGACTTGTGTTATGGGATACTATATTTTATAACTTTAAATTTTTGACTTTAATCCAATTATACCAAATTAATTTTATATATTTTTGACCAATTAACGTTATAATTTTATTTTTAATGTATAAATATTGACCACAAAACTAATTTCGACTTGTATAAATTTATTAAAATAATTTTGACTTGTATAATCATATTAAATGTTGCAAAAATTATTTCGTGCCAATTTAAATATTTAATTTTATATCTTTTAGTAATTAATCTGTCGCAACGCCCTGACTGGGTACATGTATATACTGCACTATCTATTATTGTCAACTTTATGCAACATGTAAGCGACAAATAAATGAATTATGAATTATAACAAATACATATATAGATACACATCCAAGACCCAGGCCAATCTGAAAAAGATCATTTTCCATCTTGACCCGGCCGGGGATCGAATCCGGGCAGTCCGTGTCGCAGGCTGGCGTGTTAACCACTGCGCCACGGAGCTGTCAAAATGAGTCCCAGCTTCGAAGCTGATCTGGGAGAAAAGAAAAAAGCCGTAGAATGTACCAGCTGCTTCTCTTACTAAAATTCATCGAAATTGTTTGAACCACTACTCAAGGTGCTTGTGTAGGCAAGTCATCATCATTTCGAGTAGGTGTCACGGTCAATCGACCATGCACACCCTGGTGTCAGAGTTCTTCGGAATCGCCTCTCGGCCTCTGACGTGGTTAATTTAACGACTACCAGATGGCAGCCGGGACCACCGGCTTAACGTGCCTTCCGAAGCACGGAATCATCTTTATTATCAGACAATCAGGTGATTTAAGTCTGCAATGTCCTAACCAAACTGGAAGCAACTAAATAAAGTATGCTTCCGGTGGGAATCGAACCCACGACCCCCGGGTCAACAGGCAAACGCCTTAACCACTGGACCACGGAGGCTGTCGTAGGCAAGTAGCAGCTCGGGTGGCCGGGCGTACCCGATGCTATACCTGCAACTACCGGACAGACAGTTGACGATGACATCCCGGACCCTTAGGTTCAGGAGTAAGAGGGTTTAGGAGAAAGAGACTAAAATTATCAACTGGACCCGTAAGTGTTGAAAGAAGTGTTGTTAAGAGCTGACATATGCCAGGCGGCGTGGCGATACAAACGCGGATGGTCTAAACGCGTTGGCTACTTTGGATATTTTCGGTTTTTAGGAATATTCAAGGGTTATTCGAAAAAGAAAAACATATGATGGCTGCCTTATCTGTAATGCAATAATAATCAAAAGTTTGAAGGTTAATTTTATTGTATTTGGTGAATAATGCTATATACCGAGTAAATTAGACGTCATTTCGAGGCAACTTTGCATTTTTTTTCTATCGAGAAAATTTAACGCAATCGTGTTTTTGAGTCATATAGTTACCAGAGTTAGTCCTGAACTTTGCTGCATTTTTATTTCAACTTGAGTACTTAATTATTATTGATATAACAGTCAATCATGCAAAGCAGTGTGAGGTAGTACGGGCCCTTAAGAACTTTTTGAATTGGTGCCACCGTCATCTTTCTACCACCGTACCGCTCGCCACAGTAGTAAAGTCCATCCCCACATCCTTGACACTTGGGTCTCCAAAAATGTCAGAGCGTCACGTGGTTTTTTTCCTCGTACATCAGGATTGTGGAATGGACTCCCTCCCGAGGTTTTCCCTGTATGCTATGACTTGGGGTCCTTCAAAAGGCGTGTTTACAGGTATCTTAAGAGTCTGCAACGCATCAGCACCTCCTCTGGTGTTGCAGATGTCCATGGGCGACGGTGACCACTTTCCATCAGGTGGCTCGTCTGCTCGTTTGCCGCCGGATATACATAAAAAAAAAAAAGTGTGAGTTCAGCGAATGGCCTCTTGGTGGCTTAACCCCGCCCCCTCCCCCTCCCCCGCTCTTAGGCTCCTTTTAGACGCTACCTTGTAGTTTCGCTATACGACAGCCATACCCTGTCTACCCCCGATTGACCCTCTTGTTAGATACTGCCCATTTTCCCTACTCCCAATGTCCTCCCCCCCAACTCCTTGAAAGGCCGGCGACGCTCCTGTCACACCCTGGTGTTGCAGTTGTCCACGGGCAGCGGTGATCGCTTACCACCAGGTGACTCGCTTGCTCGTTTGCCGCCCTATAACATTTAAAAAAATACCCTGAAATTGTATAACTACTTACATGGTCTAGAGAACTCGGTCCAGATTCCCCAGAATCGGCTCCTTGCTCCTGAGCGAACAGTTCCTCAGCGTAGCAGATCAAAAACTCTGTCACCACCGCCTGGAACGAAACGCAATGACATTTCGACTTAAATTATATGATTTTCAATCATCATCATCATATCAGCCGCAAGAAGTCCACTGCTGGACATAGGCCTCCCCCAAGGATTTCCAATATGACCGGTTGGAAGCGGCCTGTATCCAGCGTCTTCCTGCGACCTTCGTCAGGTCGTCCGACCATCTGGTCGGTGGATGTCCGACGCTGCGCTGGCCTATACGTGGTCGCCATTCGAGAACCCTTCTGCCCCATCGGTCATCGGTTCTACGCGCTTTGCTTGTAATTCTATATTTCATTCGGGATTCTGATTTCAGTTTAGTTCAGAGGTTGAAAAACACGCGGTATTATGGCAGTGAAATAGACTCGTATGCCCCACCACAGTTAGTTTTAACTGCCTCCGTGATCCAGTTGTTATGGCGTTTGCCTGTAGACCCGGGTGACGTGGGTTCGATTCCCACAGGAAGCGTACTTTGTTAAGTTGTTTCCAGTTTGGTTAGGACATTGCAGGCGTGAATCACCTGATTGTCTGATAACAAAGATGATTCCGTGCTTCGGAAGGCACGTTAAGCCGTTGGTCCCGGCTGCCATCTGGTAGTCGTTAAAGGAACCACGTCAGAGGCCGAGAAGCGGTTCCAAAAAACTCTGACACCAGGGTGTGCATGGTCGATTGATCGTGACTAGTTATTTACCTGGACAGCAACTCCTTGCAATGCATGCTGCGGTCTGGGTGATCGCAACAAGTTGGGAGCCCACACGATCGCCATATTCCTAGCTGTCATGCCCGTTTGGTCGCCCAGTAGAGACACTCGTCGAAGATGTCGCATTAGGTAGGCTAGAGTCCTGAAAATAAACCCATCATTCATCATCATCATCATTATTACAGCCGTTAAAAGTCTTTTTGGAATTCAATTCAATTCAATTCTTTATTCCATTAACAATTTACATTGTGTCGGAAATTACTTATATACTAAACATATTTAAATCACACCGAAAAATTTTACAAATTTAAAATTTCAAGTTAAAATTATAAATTGAAAAACATGTCAAAATTCATAAAATTACTTCATTAATAAATAGATAAAATTTGTCAAGTTCTTATAAATTTTAAAACACAAAATTCACTTCAAAATATATAACTGTAGGACTTCAATTGAAATAATCATTTATATTGTACAAATTTTGTTTTAAAAGAGGTTTTTATTTTTTTCTTAAAATGGTTTAAACTCTGAGCGTCCTTGATATCTCTAGGCAGTTTATTATACGCTCTGAATGCCTGGTATTGAGAGCTATGCTCCATTATTTTTAGATTAGGAACAATATTGTGCTTAAGAGCTCTTCTACGAGTGGTTCTGGAAGTTTATAATCTTAATAAAAGAACCCCGTTTTAGAAGTTTATGAACTTTTAATAAAAGACCCCCTTTTTGGTTCTCCATTTTGAAAGTTTATAATCTCTTTAAAAAAGACCCCCATTTTGGTTCTTCATTTTGGATGTTCATAATCTCTTCATAAAAGATCCCCATTTTTGAAGTTTATAAGATCTTCATAAAAGACCCCCATTTTGTAAGTTTATAATCTCTTTATAAAAGATCCCCATTTTGGTTGCCCATCTTGGAAGTTTATAATCTCTTCATAAAAGATCCCCACATTGGTTCTCCATCTTGGACGTTCATAATCTCTTCATAAAAGATCCCCATTTTGTAAGTTTGTAATGACCAACCTGTAGTGCGGCGGCGGCAGTTTGACGACAGTGTCGCGCACCGCTCGTAACCGCGCCGCCTCGTCGGGTGCCTGAACCGCCGATACGAAACTCTCGTACAACTGGTATGTACATAGCGGATTGGGCAGCTCCCTGAAATTTAAATAAATAAATAAATATAAATAAATAAATATATACGGACAAATCACACAGATTGAGCTAGCCCCAAAGTAAGTTCGAAACTTGTGTTATGGGATACTAACTCAACGATACTATATTTTATAACAAATACATATATAGATACACATCCAAGACCCAGGCCAATCTGAAAAAGATCATTTTCCATCTTGACCTGGCCGGGGATCGAACCCGGTCACTCCGTGTCGCAGGCAGGCGTAAATAAAATTATAACTAGTTAATCATAAAATGTCGTGATTTTTATATAGATTATTCATCATTATCATTACAGCCGCAAAAAAGTCCACTGCTGGACAAGGATTCTTCGTTCCATGGGAGTATATTGCCATACTCACCACGCTTGGCAGGCGGGTTGGCGATCGCAGTTTGGCTTCTTGTGCTTCCGACGCTGCTGCCTAACAGCCCCCGTGGTCCAGTGGTTAAGGGGTTTGCCTGTTGACCCGGGGGTCGTGGGTTCGATTCCCACCGGAAGCATACTTTGTTTAGTTGTTTCCAGTTTGGTTAGGACATTGCAGGCTTGAGTCACCCGATTGTCTGATAATAAAGATGATTCCGTGCTTCGGAAGGCACGTTAAGCTGTTGGTCCCAGCAGCAATCTGGTAGTCGTTAAAGGAACCACGTCAGAGGCCGAGAGGCGGTTCCGAAGAACTCTGACACCAGGGTGTGCATGGTCGATTGACCGTGACACCTACTCGAAATGAATGAATGACGCTGCTGCCCATCGGAAGAATTTTGAAGCTGTGAAGGATAGGAATTTGTTGGATTTGGGAAGGGAATGATAGTGTTACGTCAAATCTGTGGAATCATGTCAATACAGGACGGCAAACGAGCAAGCGGGTCACCTGATGGCAAGTGATCACCGCTGCCCATGGACAACTGCAACACCAGGGTGTGACAGGAGCGTTGTCACCCTTTCAAGGAGTTGGGAGAGGAAATGGGGAGGGGAGGGGGAAGGATGGGCCTCTGGCTCTCTCACTCACCGAACGAAGCATAGAAGCGGTAAAGCTTCTAACTCAGACGTCGATTTTCTGTGAGAGTGTGGTACTTCCCCGGACGAGTCGGCCCATTCATGCTACTAGCAATTTATTTTGCCGGTAGCGTGGCTCTACCACGACTAATTTTGCTTCCATTTTTCATTTATACGTCCTTCAACATGCTAAACGTGGCCACAAAGTCTTATAGACCTAGGCTCTGTCTACCCCGCAAGGGGAAAAGACGTAATATATATGATACTTACCTAAAATACATTTTCAACAGACTGGGCACAGCATGGGGGTCCCTCGCCACGGCCGCAGCCGCCAGGTCCGGAGCAGTCCCCGAGTCGAAGGCGGCCCGCAGTCTCTGCGTCAGACCTGACCCCCCCGACAGACGGTACACGCCGTCCACGGCACCCCTAGCTTCGATGGCTTGAGCACACTGCTCCAGGACTTGGGGCACTGGGGACAGTCAATGAAAACATAACCTTACTAATATAACCTTTTCATGGTCTGGGAGAAAGAAAAAACCGGCCAAGTGCGAGTCGGACTCGCGCACGAAGGGTTCCGAACCGTTATCTATAAAAACGGCAAAAAAATCACGTTTGTTGTATGGGAATTAAAAATAAAATAAACATTAAAGGGGAGGCCGTATGGGAGCCCCCTTAAATAAAATAATAATAATGAATAAAATATATACGGACAAATAATAAATATATATGGACAAATCACACAGATTGAGCTAGCCCCAAAGTAAGTTCGAGACTTGTGTTATGGGATACTAAATCAACGATACTATATTTTATAACAAATACATATATAAATACACATCCAAGACCCAGGCCAATCTGAAAAAGACCATTTTCTATCTTGACCTGGCCGAGGATCGAACCTGGTCACTCCGTGTCGCAGGCAGGCGTGTTGACCGCTGCGCCACGGAGCTAGCCTAGTATGTATGTACACCTACCTTCATGCTGGCAGTTAAGCAGATGCTCCCCAAGGTCGCAGCCGAACACCCTCTCCCTCAGAATCCCCTGCTGCTTGAGGCTACGACGCGAAGGTCTTGAGAGTATGAAGCTACGGAATAGGGAGATCAGTTTGCCGTGCTTGCGTAGGACAGGCTTGATAGGGGCCACTGCTACTGAACTGTGGATAGAGACAAAAAAAAATATGTGTTTTATATTGCATTCATTATTTTGATATACTCTTAATCCTTACTAATATTATAAATGAATACGAAAGTGAGTTTGTTTGATTGTTTGTTTGTTTGTTACGCCGTAACTACTGAACCGATCATCATGAAATTTTGCATACCAGTTCTCTGGAGTACGGAGAAGGACATAGGCTACCTTTTATCCCGGGAAAAAGTACTATTCCCGAGGGATCGAAATTAACGCGGGCGGAGCCGCGGGCGAAAGCTAGTTAAGAAATAAAATAAGGTAAAAAAAATTCATGCGGGCGGGCCTTGAACCGGCGACCTAGGTATCTTAAAGGGAACCTAGGTTGCCGTTAAGTCCCGCTCTAGAACTCTTAAAGGGGTGATTCAGCCCGTCGATATAAATAACTTTTCTTATGGGACCAATGCTGGGAACAAAAAAATTTTTTTTGACGTTTCCATACTAACTGACCCACCGGCCGAAATTTTTTGTTTGGCCCATTTTTTTTTTGAGTTCTCAGCTTTGGTCCCATAGGAAAAGTTGCTCATATCGACGGGCTGAATCACCCCTGTAAGGGTCGAGAACGATCAAAATTTCACCATGTCAAGGAAACATTGCTGCAGTATCCAAATATTATGAAAGAGCCGCCAATTTGAACGGTCAAGGTGTAAATTGTACTGATGCGGCGAGCAAAGCGTGATGATGATGATGGTGACTCACCCGACGATGGGCGGCGGCTGCGTCATGTGCCTTGGCACCTTGTCCCCGATGACGGCCACGCAGTGGTGCGGGAAGAACCCCACGCGGAACCCACGCTTCCCACGCCACCAGCCAGACTCCTGAGGACCTGCAACACCCATCATACACTCGTCTCGACTGCACAAACATTATCTATCTTATTATCAAACGAGGACTAACTTTAGTACTAGTTTAAAATAGTTTAATATATATAATAGTAAATAAAAAAAAAAATATATATATAATAATTAGTTTAAACCAGGGCTTGTTACCGGTACTATTTACCGATATTTAATACCAATTTTTACAGATACTTCTGTTATTAACGTTATTAAACTTATTGATACCAATCCAATTACCGGTACCGTCGTTTTATGGAGGTACCGGTACCAATCGAATTACCGGTACCGTCGTATTACAGAAGTAGCGGTACTTGATTTTTAACTTTATTTCAACCCCTCATTACCGGTACTGTTGTTTTTTTAGAGGTACCGGTAATCAATTTTACCGGTATTCCAACCCCTGGTTTAAACCATTATCTTATATCTTATAAAAAAGAAACCAACTCACCTGGCATATCAATAATTGAGATCATATCGCCCACTTCGAAGCTAATTTCGTCGCGTGCCTGGAAATAAACGAAATAAAATGAAATAGAATTTCATTCAAACTTGGATATCATGTATCTCTCTTTGTACGTCATATTATTATTTTTAAAATTTGCAAAATCGATAAACTACTAGCGTTTCGGAACTACCGCTGCTGAGAGACTAGAATATAAGAAGACAGCTCCGTGGCGAAGCGGTCAACACAATACAATTATTTAAGTACGCGACGTAATTGGCAGCTTAAGCAATTTGTCAGTCGTTGCCTTCGCGGAGACTCTGACTGTATGGAGTTAGTGGTACGCCTGTGTAAGCTTTTTGTACCGAACAACTATTTGCGCAATCGGCGACATAAGTTGCTTGTGGTTCCCAATGCACGAACCGAATCTCACAAACAGTCGCCTCTTTTGCGCGGCCTGGCAGAGCTCAACGCGTTCCTGGCATCAGAGCGTGGCTGTAAATGTGATTTGTTTGCTGATAGGTTTGCGCGATTGAAGAATGAATATCTGTGGTTTTGTGAAGAGAAAGGATGAATCTGTTGTCTATATTTTAAGTTGTGTAGCGCATTAGTGTAAACTGTAATGTTGTACAACTAAAATTTTAAATAAATAAATAAACACGCTAGCCTGCGACACGGAGTGCCCGGGTTCGATCCCCGGCCAGGTCAAGATGGAAAATGATCTGTTTCAGATTGGCCTGGGTCTTGGATGTTTATCTATATATGTTTTTACTAGCTGTTGCCCGCGGCTCCGCCTGCGTTAGTGTCGCTCCCTCGGGAACAGTAGAATTTCCCAGAATCAAATATACCCTATGTCCTTCCCCGGGCCTCAAACTACTTCCATACCAAATTTCATCCAAATCAGTTCAATGGTTGAAGCGTAAAAAGACGACAGACAGAGTTACTTTCGCATTTATTATATTAGTAGTATGGATATTATTTATACTTCTAAGTCCAGAAATGAGAAAATTTCCATAAAAACTTTACCTTCCCATTTTACCCCTTTAGGGGTGAATTTTGTTTATTTCACCCACATACATCTTTTTTAATTGTAATCGAGAACTTACATACCTATTTATTTTCATACTTCATAGTTCAGAGATGAGAAAACTTCCGTAAAAAGTATATACCACCCACCCACCCCCATTTTACCCCTTAAGGGGGGAATTTTGCGAATTTCATCCACACATCTTATTTTAATTTTAATCGAGAACTTATATACCTACTTTCATACTTCTAAGTCCAGAAATGAGAAAATTCCATATAAATTTTACCCCTTTTGAAGTTAAATTTCTAAAAATCCTTTCTTAGCGCTCACTCACGTCATTAAAAGACCCCCTGTACCAAATTTCAAGTTTCTAGGCGCAGCAGTTTCGGTTGCGTTGATATAAACTCATGCCTTGAGTTCATTCATATGACGATAACTTTTTTTTTAATGAACCAAATTTGATGAAACAAACTTTAAATGTTTTGCTGAGTTAAAACAAAGCAATCGGTGAAAGTTTGAAGTAAATCGGTTCAGTATTTCCGGAGATAATCGTGATCATACATACAGACAGACAGACAGACAGACAGACAGACAGACAGACAGACAAGAAATTCAAAAAAAATATTTTTGCTTTCTATTATTCTTTTTAAGTGTCCCTCTTTCCATTTCAGTCAAAAATTCTAAATGTACAGACAAAATATTTTTACTGTTTTATTATATGTATAGATTATAAAATATAGTATCGTTGAGTTAGTATCCCATAACACAAGTCTCGAACTTACGTTGGGGCTAGCTCAATCTGTGTGATTTGTCCCTATATATTTATATTTTTATTTTAATACGCCGAAAGAAACTCAGTCCAGTATTGGTCCCTACGTGCCTGAAGGGCTACGCTTTCACATATTTATAACAAATTGAATTATTTTACATTAGGTAATCACTGATGTATATTGATTAACAATTTATTGAATATATTACTTCCATGGAGTTTTATCTGTTAGATGTCATTAATACAATAGTAGGCTTAGCCTTAGTTCATATGTTCCTTATTGTATTTATAATGTATTGTAAAATGTGTTCATATTATTTGAATAAAGAATTTATTAAATAATTTATTATAGGCATTTTAAGTAATTGATTTTTAACAGCAGTCTTAAACTTAACTAATGGCAGAGCCAAAATTTCTGCAGGAATTCTATTATAGAAGCGTATACTAGGTCCCAAAAATGAATTCATTGTTTTCTGTAATCGCAAAGTTGGTGTCGCTTATTTATTTTTATTTCTCGTATCTCAGCCGCAAGAAGTTGACTGCTGGACATAGACCTCCTCCAAGGATTTCCATTATGACCGGTTGTAAGCGGCCGGCATCCAGCGTCTTCCTGCGACCTTGGTTAGGTTAGGTTAGCTTAGCCAACGCTGTCCAATCCTTATATTATTACTAGCTTTCGCCCGCGGCTCCGCCCGCGTCAATGTCGATCCCTCGGGAATAGTACTTTTTCCCGGGATAAAAGGTAGCCTATGTCCTTCTCTGTACTCCAGAGAACTTGTATGCAAATGATGAAATTTCATGATGATCGGTTCAGTAGTTACGGCGTGAAAGCGTAACAAACAAACAAACAAACAAACAAAGTCACTTTCGCATTTATAATATTAGTAAGGATTTATTTATTTATCCATACCAAATTACAGTTATCTAGTACTCAGTCTTTAAGCTAAACTGCGGACAGACAGACGTACATGGCGAAACTAAATCCTTGTTTTATACGGAACCCTAAAATTGATATACATATATGTAACTCCCTAGAAATCGCATGCTTCGAACGCGTGTACCTATAATATGTGATGAACAAATTCGCCGCGGTGATTTGAAGCTACGGCAGCTCAGTGGCTGAGAGCATCGACGGGCCAGATGTCGAAGGTTGTAGGTTCAAATCTTACCTGTGACGAAATTTTTTCATCACATATTTCGATTTTAATATTAAACCAAGCATTGTAATGCTATTAATATTGTTTGAGCTACGCTTGCACATTTGAGCGACCCGCGGCTTACATCATGTAGGTCGCGTGTCAGCTATTTTAATAATATCCATAATCTAAAAGATATCGAGATACATATCGATAGCGTCATGAGACACACATCGAACGGTCGGCGATACTATAGCGCCTGGACACTGCCATCGAGAAAGGATCCGTCACACCCAGCCATCATGTAACCAGCAACAACAATAAATTACTTTCTCCGTGACGTGATCTTGTGTCTCCACACCACCATCTTCAACCCAGCAAGCAGCAACATCTCTTCATGTATGGTGTTGGGCCTAATACCAAGTTTGGCACCATACAATAGGCTAGTTTCCTGGGTCGTAATAATAACATAACAATTAGTCCGTCAGTTAGATAATTAAAAATATTGGACACGTATTTTTTCTTTTGTCAAATAAACAATAAATAATAAAGATAAAGCGCGTCAAAGTTCAGGAGTGGGGGCTCGTGACGTCAAAGTTTGCTAAAAATTGTAGCAAACTATGACGTCACACGGAACTTCAAATCTTTATCATTTTTTGTTTAATCGACAAAAGAAAAAATACGTGTCCAATATTTTTTGAATATCTAACTGACGGACTAATTATTTTTTTTTATGAAACTAGCCTATTAAATGATATATGTGTTATAATATTACCTGCGACACATATTTCCTAACGGAGTAAGCAGCTGCTACAGCTGGCGTGTTGATGGAGCTCGAGTCCTCGTTGGCCACTAACAGCTTATGACCTGAAAGAGAAAACTCGCCTTAGATTGATTTCAGAGTCGCGTGTTTGAACAGTAGTTTATTTATTGTTTATTATCATCATCATCAGGTCTTTTTAGTCTCCACTGCAGGAGCATGACCCTCTCTGTACTACCGGAGCCATACTTGGCCAGAGCAGACAGAGGATTTGGCCTACACTCTCCTCGCTGGCCAGACGGGTTGGAAAGGTTTCATTGATGTTTATGAGCTTTGTTTAGCTTGTATTTCCTAAGTCGCCTCTTACGACCTCCATGGGAAGATTTGGAGCGGTCCTATTCTACTCTGCCGGAAACCACACGGCTATATGTTTATATAGCCGTGTGGTTTCCGGCAGGTTCCTGCCGGTTCAAATCCCGCCCGCATGAGATTTTTTCACCATATTTTATTTCCTAATTTATTAAATGTATATCAAAAACTCGAATCTCGAATAATTTTAGCCGGAAACTTCTGATATATACTACGATCAGCTCGGGAGGCCAGACTTACCCGATACCATACCAGCTGCACCGGACAGCTGGGTTAACACTTTTTGACTAGCTCCGTGGCGCAGCAGTCAACACGCCAGATTGCGACACGAGAGTGCCCGGGTTCGATCCCCGGTCAGGTCAAAATGGAAAATGATCTTTTTCAGATTGACCTGGGTCTTGGATGCATATCTATATATATGTATTTGTTATAAAATATAGTATCGTTGAGTTAGTATCCCATAACACAAATCTCGAACTTACCTTGGGGCTAGCTCAATCTGTGTGATTTGTCCGTATATATTTATTTATTTAAGTAAAGGGAGACCTAATATTTCTGCAGGAATGATATTATAGAAGCGTACTCCTAGACCCAGAAATGAATCCATAGTTTTCTGCAATCGCAATACTGGTGTAGCTAATTTATTTTTATTTTAAAGTTATTACAAGTTATGCCTAACCGTGAAACCTACACGAAATAATGATGATTTTCTCCCAGACCAGCGTGGAAGAGTAACCCTTACCTTTATTATCCATCTGCAGCCAGTTCAGCACGGGACCACAGTTGATGGAATCGTCAGCAATGATGGACAGATGATGGACATAGTGTGCGATGAGCCTCGCGTACTCAGCTTCGTCCTGCATCAATGATGATGTGATTTTCTCCGACAGATTCGGCAGACCGGACACTTTACGGTCGTATATGCATCTGGAATGATTGGAAAACGAAATTAAATCTTAATATATATAACTCTAGCCGTGTGGTATCCGGCAGAGTAGAATAGGACCACTCCAAGTCTTCCCGTGGATGTCGTAGAAGGCGACTTAGGAAATACAAGCTAAACAAAGCTCATAAGCATCTAAGAGACCTCTCCAACCCGTCTGGCCAGCGTGGAGAGTGTAGGCCAAGTCCTCTGGCTGCTCTGGCCAAGTATGGCCCTAGTAGTACAGAGAGGGTCGTGCTCCTGTAGTGGAGACTAAAAAGGACCTGATGATGATGATGATGATATATAACTCAAAGGTGACTGACTGACATAGTGATCTATCAACGCACAGCCCAAACCACTAGACGGATCGGGCTGAAATTTGGCATGCAGGTAGATGTTATGACGTAGGCATCCGCTAAGAAAGGATTTTGGTCAATTCTACCCCTAAGGGGATAAAATAGGGGATAAAAGTTTGTATGGAACTTTGTCAATTTTTAACCGATTGGGATGAGACTTTGCATGCATAAAGCTAAAGAAAAGTAAAGCCGCAAAAACAATACTTCTTAACACGAGCAAAGCCGCGGGCAAAAACTAGTTATCATTCATATAAATAAACCGACTTTAAAACAAAATACTGAACCGATTTTGATAAAATTTAAATAGGATCAATAGGAAAGCAAGCATTTTCCAATAAAAAAGCATTTTTCATGTAACAAACATTTTAAACAAAAACCGGCCAAGTGCAAGTCGGACTCGCGCATGAAGGGTTCCGTACCGTTATCTATAAAAACGGTGCTATAACGAAACGGCTCTATAAATACCCTTTAAAATAAATTTTATTTTGATTAATTTATTTATTTTTAAAGTGAATGTATACCTAAATATTCTGTGAATACGAGTATTTCAAGCTTCTACCTTTTGCCATTATCAATATCAAGCAAAAACGAGCAAAAAAATCACGTTTGTTGTGAAAATTTTAACTGTCAATCACAGTTCATGAGATACACTATGGTGACAGACAGATTTTAACACCTTAGACGCCGACAAACAATTGTGTCTGCGATTCCTGCGTTGAAAGTGTTAATAGGGTCCCGTTTTCACCCGTTGGGCACGGAACCCTAAAATCGTAGAATGGAAAATAGAATAGGCTAGTTTCCTAAAAAAGTATTGGACACGTATTTTTTCTTTTTCGATTAAACAAAAAATGATAAAGATATAGCCCTTTGAAGTTCCGTGTGACGTCATAGTTTGCTACAATTTTTAGCAAACTTTGACGTCACGAGCCCCCACTCCTGAACTTTGACGCGCTTTATCTTTATTATTTATTGTTTATTTGACAAAAGAAAAAATACGTGTCCTATATTTTTTATTATCTAACTGACGGACTAATTGTTATGTTATTATTACGACTTAGGAAACTAGTCTATTAGGTAACTTCCTACCTGTGAAGCATGTCATCCAAGTGGAGGAAATGGTCCCTGTTCCTCGTGAGGGTCCACTCCCCCACGTCCGCGGCCTCGCTCCAGCTGCCCGTGAGCGCGCGGGACTCCACCGACTCGTCGCAGGATGAGTTCACGTGGGACCGGACCTTGAGACATATCCAACCTGGAGATAAAAGGAGACAGTTTTAGCTGGCTCTTGAAACGATTTTTAAGAACTACTTTCTTCTCTTAGATATGAGTATGTAAGTGTTTAAGAAACTTTGAGTTAAATAACTTTTTTTTGGGACATATCACACAAATTGAGCTAGACCCATAGTAAGTTGTGAACTTATGTCGTAGGATATTAACTCAACGATAGTATATTTTTATAATAGATACTTATATAGATAAAAAATCCAAGACTCAGGTCAATCTGAAAAATATCGTTTTCCATATCTTGATCTGACCGGGGATCGAATCCAGGAACTCTCGAGTTGCAGGCTAGCATATTAACCACTACGCTACAAAGCTATGAGAGTAAAATCCTTATTTCCTTATCCTTACTATCCTTATCCTTACTATCCTTATCCTTACTATCCTTACTCCTTACTATCCTTACTCCTTACTTAATCCTTACTAATATTATAAATGCGAAAGTGAGTTTGTTTGTTTGTTTATTTATTTGTTTGTTTGTTATTTACTTACATTTTATAAAAAAGCGTATTTCACGCCGTAACTACTGAACCAATCATCATAAAATTTTGCATACAAGTTCTCTGGAGTGCGGAGAAGGACATAGGCTACCTTTTATCCCGGGAAAAAGTACTATTCCCGAGGGATCGACATTGACGCGGGCGGAGCCGCGGGCGAAAGCTAGTAAATAATAAATGAGGGATAAATAAAAACTTAATCAATACAATTATTTATCATACAAACATGGTGAAGTCGTCACACTTATTTTTTATGCTATACGACGGAAAAGGAGCAAGCGGGTCACCTGATGGTAAGCGATCATCGCTGCCCATGGACAACTGCAACACCAGGGTGTGACAGGAGCGTTGCCGGCCTTTCAAGAAGATGGGGGAAGGATATCCGGTAAGACTCTCGCACGTAACTCAGGGGAAGTACCACACTCTAGTGTGGTACTTCCCCGGCCATTTATGCTACTACCAAAACATTATTTTGCCGGTAGCGTGGCTCTACCACAACTTAGACTTTGACCACAGACTCACTCTGCAAAGGTATTCAAAGAAATATCAACTCAATGTAGTTAGCGATACGGTGTAATCTAGCTCGCGTCGTAACGCAGCACGTTTTATTTTGATACCTACAGCAAGCCAATTTTATACTTATACCTTTGAACATACGAGTCATAATTCGTTGGATTCCGTGAACACATGACCAAACGCGCGTCTTTCCTACCGGATTTGTTCGGTTTTCACCTTCGAAGGTGTCGCCGCGCGTAGGTATGTTTTCTATACCGACACGGGGAGTGAGACAGACCTGCTTTGACTTTAACTGTTAGCTTGCTCGATCAAGAAAATGGCAGTTATGCTTACCCTCATCTGTCTCACACTGCTCTTCACAAGGTACCGTCTCTATGCTCAATCCACCTAGAGACACTAATCGATCAAGAAAATGGCAGTTAAGCTTACCCTCATCTGTCTCACACTGCTCTTCACAAGGTACCGTCTCTATGCTCAATCCACCTAGAGACACTAATCGATCAAGAAAATGGCAGTTAAGCTTACCCTCATCTGTCTCACACTGCTCTTCACAAGGTACCGTCTCGATGCTCAATCCACCTAGAGACACTAATCGATCAAGAAAATGGCAGTTATGCTTACCCTCATCTGTCTCACACTTCTCTTCACAAGGTACCGTCTCGATGCTCAATCCACCTAGAGACACTAATCGATCAAGAAAATGGCAGTTATGCTTACCCTCATCTGTCTCACACTGCTCTTCACAAGGTACCGTCTCTATGCTCAATCCACCTAGAGACACTAATCGATCAAGAAAATGGCAGTTAAGCTTACCCTCATCTGTCTCACACTTCTCTTCACAAGGTACCGTCTCGATGCTCAATCCACCTAGAGACACTAATCGATCAAGAAAATGGCAGTTATGCTTACCCTCATCTGTCTCACACTTCTCTTCACAAGGTACCGTCTCGATGCTCAATCCACCTAGAGACACTAATCGATCAAGAAAATGGCAGTTAAGCTTACCCTCATCTGTCTCACACTGCTCTTCACAAGGTACCGTCTCTATGCTCAATCCACCTAGAGACACTAATCGATCAAGAAAATGGCAGTTAAGCTTACCCTCATCTGTCTCACACTTCTCTTCACAAGGTACCGTCTCGATGCTCAATCCACCTAGAGACACTAATCGATCAAGAAAATGGCAGTTATGCTTACCCTCATCTGTCTCACACTTCTCTTCACAAGGTACCGTCTCGATGCTCAATCCACCTAGAGACACTAATCGATCAAGAAAATGGCAGTTATGCTTACCCTCATCTGTCTCACACTGCTCTTCACAAGGTACCGTCTCTATGCTCAATCCACCTAGAGACACTAATCGATCAAGAAAATGGCAGTTATGCTTACCCTCATCTGTCTCACACTTCTCTTCACAAGGTACCGTCTCGATGCTCAATCCACCTAGAGACACTAATCGATCAAGAAAATGGCAGTTATGCTTACCCTCATCTGTCTCACACTGCTCTTCACAAGGTACCGTCTCTATGCTCAATCCACCTAGAGACACTAATCGATCAAGAAAATGGCAGTTAAGCTTACCCTCATCTGTCTCACACTTCTCTTCACAAGGTACCGTCTCGATGCTCAATCCACCTAGAGACACTAATCGATCAAGAAAATGGCAGTTATGCTTACCCTCATCTGTCTCACACTTCTCTTCACAAGGTACCGTCTCGATGCTCAATCCACCTAGAGACACTAATCGATCAAGAAAATGGCAGTTAAGCTTACCCTCATCTGTCTCACACTGCTCTTCACAAGGTACCGTCTCTATGCTCAATCCACCTAGAGACACTAATCGATCAAGAAAATGGCAGTTAAGCTTACCCTCATCTGTCTCACACTTCTCTTCACAAGGTACCGTCTCGATGCTCAATCCACCTAGAGACACTAATCGATCAAGAAAATGGCAGTTATGCTTACCCTCATCTGTCTCACACTTCTCTTCACAAGGTACCGTCTCGATGCTCAATCCACCTAGAGACACTAATCGATCAAGAAAATGGCAGTTATGCTTACCCTCATCTGTCTCACACTGCTCTTCACAAGGTACCGTCACTATGCTCAATCCACCTAGAGACACTAATCGATCAAGAAAATGGCAGTTATGCTTACCCTCATCTGTCTCACACTGCTCTTCACAAGGTACCGTCTCGATGCTCAATCCACCTAGAGACACTAATCGATCAAGAAAATGGCAGTTATGCTTACCCTCATCTGTCTCACACTGCTCTTCACAAGGTACCGTCACTATGCTCAATCCACCTAGAGACACTAATCGATCAAGAAAATGGCAGTTATGCTTACCCTCATCTGTCTCACACTTCTCTTCACAAGGTACCGTCACTATGCTCAATCCACCTAGAGACACTAATCGATCAAGAAAATGGCAGTTATGCTTACCCTCATCTGTCTCACACTTCTCTTCACAAGGTACCGTCTCTATGCTCAATCCACCTAGAGACACTAATCGATCAAGAAAATGGCAGTTATGCTTACCCTCATCTGTCTCACACTGCTCTTCACAAGGTACCGTCTCGATGCTCAATCCACCTAGAGACGCTAATCGATCAAGAAAATGGCAGTTATGCTTACCCTCATCTGTCTCACACTTCTCTTCACAAGGTACCGTCTCTATGCTCAATCCACCTAGAGACACTAATCGATCAAGAAAATGGCAGTTAAGCTTACCCTCATCTGTCTCACACTTCTCTTCACAAGGTACCGTCTCTATGCTCAATCCACCTAGAGACACTAATCGATCAAGAAAATGGCAGTTAAGCTTACCCTCATCTGTCTCACACTTCTCTTCACAAGGTACCGTCTCTATGCTCAATCCACCTAGAGACGCTAATCGATCAAGAAAATGGCAGTTAAGCTTACCCTCATCTGTCTCACACTTCTCTTCACAAGGTACCGTCTCTATGCTCAATCCACCTAGAGACACTAATCGATCAAGAAAATGGCAGTTAAGCTTACCCTCATCTGTCTCACACTTCTCTTCACAAGGTACCGTCTCTATGCTCAATCCACCTAGAGACGCTAATCGATCAAGAAAATGGCAGTTAAGCTTACCCTCATCTGTCTCACACTTCTCTTCACAAGGTACCGTCTCTATGCTCAATCCACCTAGAGACACTAATCGATCAAGAAAATGGCAGTTAAGCTTACCCTCATCTGTCTCACACTTCTCTTCACAAGGTACCGTCTCTATGCTCAATCCACCTAGAGACGCTAATCGATCAAGAAAATGGCAGTTAAGCTTACCCTCATCTGTCTCACACTTCTCTTCACAAGGTACCGTCTCTATGCTCAATCCACCTAGAGACGCTAATCGATCAAGAAAATGGCAGTTATGCTTACCCTCATCTGTCTCACACTTCTCTTCACAAGGTACCGTCACTATGCTCAATCCACCTAGAGACGCTAATCGATCAAGAAAATGGCAGTTAAGCTTACCCTCATCTGTCTCACACTTCTCTTCACAAGGTACCGTCTCTATGCTCAATCCACCTAGAGACGCTAATCGATCAAGAAAATGGCAGTTAAGCTTACCCTCATCTGTCTCACACTTCTCTTCACAAGGTACCGTCTCGATGCTCAATCCACCTAGAGACACTAATCGATCAAGAAAATGGCAGTTAAGCTTACCCTCATCTGTCTCACACTGCTCTTCACAAGGTACCGTCTCTATGCTCAATCCACCTAGAGACACTAATCGATCAAGAAAATGGCAGTTATGCTTACCCTCATCTGTCTCACACTTCTCTTCACAAGGTACCGTCTCTATGCTCAATCCACCTAGAGACACTAATCGATCAAGAAAATGGCAGTTAAGCTTACCCTCATCTGTCTCACACTGCTCTTCACAAGGTACCGTCTCTATGCTCAATCCACCTAGAGACACTAATCGATCAAGAAAATGGCAGTTATGCTTACCCTCATCTGTCTCACACTTCTCTTCACAAGGTACCGTCTCTATGCTCAATCCACCTAGAGACACTAATCGATCAAGAAAATGGCAGTTAAGCTTACCCTCATCTGTCTCACACTGCTCTTCACAAGGTACCGTCACTATGCTCAATCCACCTAGAGACACTAATCGATCAAGAAAATGGCAGTTATGCTTACCCTCATCTGTCTCACACTTCTCTTCACAAGGTACCGTCTCTATGCTCAATCCACCTAGAGACACTAATCGATCAAGAAAATGGCAGTTAAGCTTACCCTCATCTGTCTCACACTGCTCTTCACAAGGTACCGTCTCTATGCTCAATCCACCTAGAGACACTAATCGATCAAGAAAATGGCAGTTATGCTTACCCTCATCTGTCTCACACTTCTCTTCACAAGGTACCGTCACTATGCTCAATCCACCTAGAGACACTAATCGATCAAGAAAATGGCAGTTAAGCTTACCCTCATCTGTCTCACACTTCTCTTCACAAGGTACCGTCTCTATGCTCAATCCACCTAGAGACACTAATCGATCAAGAAAATGGCAGTTATGCTTACCCTCATCTGTCTCACACTTCTCTTCACAAGGTACCGTCTCTATGCTCAATCCACCTAGAGAGACTAATCGATCAAGAAAATGGCAGTTAAGCTTACCCTCATCTGTCTCACACTGCTCTTCACAAGGTACCGTCTCTATGCTCAATCCACCTAGAGACACTAATCGATCAAGAAAATGGCAGTTATGCTTACCCTCATCTGTCTCACACTTCTCTTCACAAGGTACCGTCACTATGCTCAATCCACCTAGAGACACTAATCGATCAAGAAAATGGCAGTTAAGCTTACCCTCATCTGTCTCACACTGCTCTTCACAAGGTACCGTCTCTATGCTCAATCCACCTAGAGACACTAATCGATCAAGAAAATGGCAGTTAAGCTTACCCTCATCTGTCTCACACTTCTCTTCACAAGGTACCGTCTCTATGCTCAATCCACCTAGAGACACTAATCGATCAAGAAAATGGCAGTTAAGCTTACCCTCATCTGTCTCACACTTCTCTTCACAAGGTACCGTCTCTATGCTCAATCCACCTAGAGACACTAATCGATCAAGAAAATGGCAGTTAAGCTTACCCTCATCTGTCTCACACTTCTCTTCACAAGGTACCGTCTCTATGCTCAATCCACCTAGAGACGCTAATCGATCAAGAAAATGGCAGTTAAGCTTACCCTCATCTGTCTCACACTTCTCTTCACAAGGTACCGTCTCTATGCTCAATCCACCTAGAGACACTAATCGATCAAGAAAATGGCAGTTATGCTTACCCTCATCTGTCTCACACTTCTCTTCACAAGGTACCGTCTCTATGCTCAATCCACCTAGAGACACTAATCGATCAAGAAAATGGCAGTTATGCTTACCCTCATCTGTCTCACACTTCTCTTCACAAGGTACCGTCTCTATGCTCAATCCACCTAGAGACACTAATCGATCAAGAAAATGGCAGTTATGCTTACCCTCATCTGTCTCACACTTCTCTTCACAAGGTACCGTCACTATGCTCAATCCACCTAGAGACACTAATCGATCAAGAAAATGGCAGTTAAGCTTACCCTCATCTGTCTCACACTGCTCTTCACAAGGTACCGTCTCTATGCTCAATCCACCTAGAGACACTAATCGATCAAGAAAATGGCAGTTATGCTTACCCTCATCTGTCTCACACTTCTCTTCACAAGGTACCGTCACTATGCTCAATCCACCTAGAGACACTAATCGATCAAGAAAATGGCAGTTAAGCTTACCCTCATCTGTCTCACACTGCTCTTCACAAGGTACCGTCTCTATGCTCAATCCACCTAGAGACACTAATCGATCAAGAAAATGGCAGTTAAGCTTACCCTCATCTGTCTCACACTTCTCTTCACAAGGTACCGTCTCTATGCTCAATCCACCTAGAGACACTAATCGATCAAGAAAATGGCAGTTAAGCTTACCCTCATCTGTCTCACACTTCTCTTCACAAGGTACCGTCTCTATGCTCAATCCACCTAGAGACACTAATCGATCAAGAAAATGGCAGTTATGCTTACCCTCATCTGTCTCACACTTCTCTTCACAAGGTACCGTCTCTATGCTCAATCCACCTAGAGACACTAATCGATCAAGAAAATGGCAGTTATGCTTACCCTCATCTGTCTCACACTGCTCTTCACAAGGTACCGTCACTATGCTCAATCCACCTAGAGACACTAATCGATCAAGAAAATGGCAGTTATGCTTACCCTCATCTGTCTCACACTGCTCTTCACAAGGTACCGTCTCTATGCTCAATCCACCTAGAGACACTAATCGATCAAGAAAATGGCAGTTATGCTTACCCTCATCTGTCTCACACTTCTCTTCACAAGGTACCGTCTCTATGCTCAATCCACCTAGAGACACTAATCGATCAAGAAAATGGCAGTTATGCTTACCCTCATCTGTCTCACACTTCTCTTCACAAGGTACCGTCTCTATGCTCAATCCACCTAGAGACACTAATCGATCAAGAAAATGGCAGTTAAGCTTACCCTCATCTGTCTCACACTTCTCTTCACAAGGTACCGTCTCTATGCTCAATCCACCTAGAGACACTAATCGATCAAGAAAATGGCAGTTAAGCTTACCCTCATCTGTCTCACACTTCTCTTCACAAGGTACCGTCTCTATGCTCAATCCACCTAGAGACGCTAATCGATCAAGAAAATGGCAGTTAAGCTTACCCTCATCTGTCTCACACTTCTCTTCACAAGGTACCGTCACTATGCTCAATCCACCTAGAGACGCTAATCGATCAAGAAAATGGCAGTTAAGCTTACCCTCATCTGTCTCACACTTCTCTTCACAAGGTACCGTCACTATGCTCAATCCACCTAGAGACGCTAATCGATCAAGAAAATGGCAGTTAAGCTTACCCTCATCTGTCTCACACTTCTCTTCACAAGGTACCGTCTCTATGCTCAATCCACCTAGAGACACTAATCGATCAAGAAAATGGCAGTTAAGCTTACCCTCATCTGTCTCACACTTCTCTTCACAAGGTACCGTCTCTATGCTCAATCCACCTAGAGACACTAATCGATCAAGAAAATGGCAGTTATGCTTACCCTCATCTGTCTCACACTTCTCTTCACAAGGTACCGTCTCTATGCTCAATCCACCTAGAGACACTAATCGATCAAGAAAATGGCAGTTATGCTTACCCTCATCTGTCTCACACTTCTCTTCACAAGGTACCGTCTCTATGCTCAATCCACCTAGAGACACTAATCGATCAAGAAAATGGCAGTTATGCTTACCCTCATCTGTCTCACACTTCTCTTCACAAGGTACCGTCTCTATGCTCAATCCACCTAGAGACACTAATCGATCAAGAAAATGGCAGTTATGCTTACCCTCATCTGTCTCACACTTCTCTTCACAAGGTACCGTCTCGATGCTCAATCCACCTAGAGACACTAATCGATCAAGAAAATGGCAGTTATGCTTACCCTCATCTGTCTCACACTTCTCTTCACAAGGTACCGTCTCTATGCTCAATCCACCTAGAGACACTAATCGATCAAGAAAATGGCAGTTATGCTTACCCTCATCTGTCTCACACTTCTCTTCACAAGGTACCGTCTCTATGCTCAATCCACCTAGAGACACTAATCGATCAAGAAAATGGCAGTTATGCTTACCCTCATCTGTCTCACACTTCTCTTCACAAGGTACCGTCTCTATGCTCAATCCACCTAGAGACACTAATCGATCAAGAAAATGGCAGTTATGCTTACCCTCATCTGTCTCACACTTCTCTTCACAAGGTACCGTCTCTATGCTCAATCCACCTAGAGACACTAATCGATCAAGAAAATGGCAGTTATGCTTACCCTCATCTGTCTCACACTTCTCTTCACAAGGTACCGTCTCTATGCTCAATCCACCTAGAGACACTAATCGATCAAGAAAATGGCAGTTAAGCTTACCCTCATCTGTCTCACACTTCTCTTCACAAGGTACCGTCTCTATGCTCAATCCACCTAGAGACACTAATCGATCAAGAAAATGGCAGTTATGCTTACCCTCATCTGTCTCACACTTCTCTTCACAAGGTACCGTCTCGATGCTCAATCCACCTAGAGACACTAATCGATCAAGAAAATGGCAGTTATGCTTACCCTCATCTGTCTCACACTTCTCTTCACAAGGTACCGTCTCTATGCTCAATCCACCTAGAGACACTAATCGATCAAGAAAATGGCAGTTATGCTTACCCTCATCTGTCTCACACTTCTCTTCACAAGGTACCGTCTCTATGCTCAATCCACCTAGAGACACTAATCGATCAAGAAAATGGCAGTTATGCTTACCCTCATCTGTCTCACACTTCTCTTCACAAGGTACCGTCTCTATGCTCAATCCACCTAGAGACACTAATCGATCAAGAAAATGGCAGTTATGCTTACCCTCATCTGTCTCACACTTCTCTTCACAAGGTACCGTCTCTATGCTCAATCACCTAGAGACACTAATCGATCAAGAAAATGGCAGTTATGCTTACCCTCATCTGTCTCACACTTCTCTTCACAAGGTACCGTCTCTATGCTCAATCCACCTAGAGACACTAATCGATCAAGAAAATGGCAGTTATGCTTACCCTCATCTGTCTCACACTTCTCTTCACAAGGTACCGTCTCTATGCTCAATCCACCTAGAGACACTAATCGATCAAGAAAATGGCAGTTATGCTTACCCTCATCTGTCTCACACTTCTCTTCACAAGGTACCGTCTCTATGCTCAATCCACCTAGAGACACTAATCGATCAAGAAAATGGCAGTTATGCTTACCCTCATCTGTCTCACACTTCTCTTCACAAGGTACCGTCTCTATGCTCAATCCACCTAGAGACACTAATCGATCAAGAAAATGGCAGTTATGCTTACCCTCATCTGTCTCACACTTCTCTTCACAAGGTACCGTCTCTATGCTCAATCCACCTAGAGACACTAATCGATCAAGAAAATGGCAGTTATGCTTACCCTCATCTGTCTCACACTTCTCTTCACAAGGTACCGTCACTATGCTCAATCCACCTAGAGACACTAATCGATCAAGAAAATGGCAGTTATGCTTACCCTCATCTGTCTCACACTTCTCTTCACAAGGTACCGTCTCTATGCTCAATCCACCTAGAGACACTAATCGATCAAGAAAATGGCAGTTATGCTTACCCTCATCTGTCTCACACTTCTCTTCACAAGGTACCGTCTCTATGCTCAATCCACCTAGAGACACTAATCGATCAAGAAAATGGCAGTTATGCTTACCCTCATCTGTCTCACACTTCTCTTCACAAGGTACCGTCTCTATGCTCAATCCACCTAGAGACACTAATCGATCAAGAAAATGGCAGTTATGCTTACCCTCATCTGTCTCACACTTCTCTTCACAAGGTACCGTCTCTATGCTCAATCCACCTAGAGACACTAATCGATCAAGAAAATGGCAGTTATGCTTACCCTCATCTGTCTCACACTTCTCTTCACAAGGTACCGTCTCTATGCTCAATCCACCTAGAGACACTAATCGATCAAGAAAATGGCAGTTATGCTTACCCTCATCTGTCTCACACTTCTCTTCACAAGGTACCGTCACTATGCTCAATCCACCTAGAGACACTAATCGATCAAGAAAATGGCAGTTATGCTTACCCTCATCTGTCTCACACTTCTCTTCACAAGGTACCGTCTCTATGCTCAATCCACCTAGAGACACTAATCGATCAAGAAAATGGCAGTTATGCTTACCCTCATCTGTCTCACACTTCTCTTCACAAGGTACCGTCACTATGCTCAATCCACCTAGAGACACTAATCGATCAAGAAAATGGCAGTTATGCTTACCCTCATCTGTCTCACACTTCTCTTCACAAGGTACCGTCTCTATGCTCAATCCACCTAGAGACACTAATCGATCAAGAAAATGGCAGTTATGCTTACCCTCATCTGTCTCACACTTCTCTTCACAAGGTACCGTCTCTATGCTCAATCCACCTAGAGACACTAATCGATCAAGAAAATGGCAGTTATGCTTACCCTCATCTGTCTCACACTTCTCTTCACAAGGTACCGTCTCGATGCTCAATCCACCTAGAGACACTAATCGATCAAGAAAATGGCAGTTATGCTTACCCTCATCTGTCTCACACTTCTCTTCACAAGGTACCGTCTCTATGCTCAATCCACCTAGAGACACTAATCGATCAAGAAAATGGCAGTTATGCTTACCCTCATCTGTCTCACACTTCTCTTCACAAGGTACCGTCTCTATGCTCAATCCACCTAGAGACACTAATCGATCAAGAAAATGGCAGTTATGCTTACCCTCATCTGTCTCACACTTCTCTTCACAAGGTACCGTCTCTATGCTCAATCCACCTAGAGACACTAATCGATCAAGAAAATGGCAGTTATGCTTACCCTCATCTGTCTCACACTGCTCTTCACAAGGTACCGTCTCTATGCTCAATCCACCTAGAGACACTAATCGATCAAGAAAATGGCAGTTATGCTTACCCTCATCTGTCTCACACTTCTCTTCACAAGGTACCGTCTCTATGCTCAATCCACCTAGAGACACTAATCGATCAAGAAAATGGCAGTTATGCTTACCCTCATCTGTCTCACACTTCTCTTCACAAGGTACCGTCTCTATGCTCAATCCACCTAGAGACACTAATCGATCAAGAAAATGGCAGTTATGCTTACCCTCATCTGTCTCACACTTCTCTTCACAAGGTACCGTCTCGATGCTCAATCCACCTAGAGACACTAATCGATCAAGAAAATGGCAGTTATGCTTACCCTCATCTGTCTCACACTTCTCTTCACAAGGTACCGTCTCTATGCTCAATCCACCTAGAGACACTAATCGATCAAGAAAATGGCAGTTATGCTTACCCTCATCTGTCTCACACTTCTCTTCACAAGGTACCGTCTCGATGCTCAATCCACCTAGAGACACTAATCGATCAAGAAAATGGCAGTTATGCTTACCCTCATCTGTCTCACACTTCTCTTCACAAGGTACCGTCTCTATGCTCAATCCACCTAGAGACACTAATCGATCAAGAAAATGGCAGTTATGCTTACCCTCATCTGTCTCACACTTCTCTTCACAAGGTACCGTCTCGATGCTCAATCCACCTAGAGACACTAATCGATCAAGAAAATGGCAGTTATGCTTACCCTCATCTGTCTCACACTTCTCTTCACAAGGTACCGTCTCTATGCTCAATCCACCTAGAGACACTAATCGATCAAGAAAATGGCAGTTATGCTTACCCTCATCTGTCTCACACTTCTCTTCACAAGGTACCGTCTCTATGCTCAATCCACCTAGAGACACTAATCGATCAAGAAAATGGCAGTTATGCTTACCCTCATCTGTCTCACACTTCTCTTCACAAGGTACCGTCACTATGCTCAATCCACCTAGAGACACTAATCGATCAAGAAAATGGCAGTTATGCTTACCCTCATCTGTCTCACACTTCTCTTCACAAGGTACCGTCTCGATGCTCAATCCACCTAGAGACGCTAATCGATCAAGAAAATGGCAGTTATGCTTACCCTCATCTGTCTCACACTTCTCTTCACAAGGTACCGTCACTATGCTCAATCCACCTAGAGACACTAATCGATCAAGAAAATGGCAGTTATGCTTACCCTCATCTGTCTCACACTTCTCTTCACAAGGTACCGTCTCTATGCTCAATCCACCTAGAGACACTAATCGATCAAGAAAATGGCAGTTAAGCTTACCCTCATCTGTCTCACACTTCTCTTCACAAGGTACCGTCTCTATGCTCAATCCACCTAGAGACGCTAATCGATCAAGAAAATGGCAGTTAAGCTTACCCTCATCTGTCTCACACTTCTCTTCACAAGGTACCGTCACTATGCTCAATCCACCTAGAGACGCTAATCGATCAAGAAAATGGCAGTTAAGCTTACCCTCATCTGTCTCACACTTCTCTTCACAAGGTACCGTCTCGATGCTCAATCCACCTAGAGACGCTAATCGATCAAGAAAATGGCAGTTAAGCTTACCCTCATCTGTCTCACACTTCTCTTCACAAGGTACCGTCTCGATGCTCAATCCACCTAGAGACACTAATCGATCAAGAAAATGGCAGTTATGCTTACCCTCATCTGTCTCACACTTCTCTTCACAAGGTACCGTCTCGATGCTCAATCCACCTAGAGACGCTAATCGATCAAGAAAATGGCAGTTAAGCTTACCCTCATCTGTCTCACACTTCTCTTCACAAGGTACCGTCTCTATGCTCAATCCACCTAGAGACACTAATCGATCAAGAAAATGGCAGTTAAGCTTACCCTCATCTGTCTCACACT